>OY856415.1:293828186-295028186 GCA_963693085.1 Alisma plantago-aquatica
GGTTGGAGCTACTTCTAAAAGAAGGCTATCTCAAGGTGGTGGAGCTACTTCAAGGAGGTGAAGGCTGCTTCAAGGAGGTTGAGGCTACTTCAGGTGAAGGCTACTTCAAGGGTGTAGTAGGAAGGTGATTGTATTTTAAGTAACATCCTTGCGAGGCAATAAAATTAATCACTTTCAAAATCTCAGTTGGAAACAATCGGGTAGTGGATTGACTACCTTTGATTTCAAAGGTAGAAACCACTCTACATCCTTGTGTCTTCCTTGTTTCCCTCCTACTTCTTTGGGTGAGTGTTTTAATTGTTTAATTATTTTAAATTACAAAAAGTTCTATTCACCCCACCTTTAGATCATTCAATTGGTATAAGAGAAGGTCTTCAAGGAGCCCTAACAGGTCTTGAAGGATGGGGACAATGTGCTCAACAACATAAACTTGGAGGGAACCCATGTATCTCATCCACCACCGTTCGATGGAAGAAAATACAACTATTGGAAGTGATGGATGTAGTTCTTCTTCTAAGGCATCAGCTGGGAGCTTTGGAGGATGGTTTCTACACCATATGTGCTTCCCAAAACCGAATATGCCACATGGGATGCAAATCCGGTAAAACAAGAACAACTAAATGCTAAGGTAGTAAGTATAATATATTGTTCTATTTCTGTAAGTGAATTCAATAGAATCTCTTCATGTGAAACAACTTATGACATATGGCATAGACTCTTCATTACACATGAAGGAACCATTCAAGTTAAAAAGTCAAAAATTGGTATGCTTAAACAAAAATTTGAACAATTTCATATGCACCAAATGAATCTATTAGTGATATGTATGCAAGATTTTCTACTATTATTAACAATTTAAGTGCATTAGGAAAATTTATAAGTGAAGAAGATCAAGTATCCAAAATTCATAGGTGCTTGCCTCCAAAGTACAAGCCAAAGGTGATGGTCATTGAAGAATCCAATGATCTCACCAGGTTGAGGATGGAGCAGCTCATTGGCAACCTAGAGACTCATGAGGTCACCCTTGAAGAAGAAGAGAGATTGGCAGTCAAACACAAAAAGGAGAAAAGAAAGGACATTGCATTCAGGCAACAACTAAATCTAGTCATGATACAAGTGAAGAAGATAGTGAAGAGGAGACTCTCATTGTAAATGGTAAGTAGTATAGAAGATTTAAATCTAAAAAAATTTCTAATGTTTCTTCTTCCTCTTCTAATAGGTGCTTTGAATGTGGCAAAAATGGACACTTAAAGAATGAATGTCTTAAAATCAAGAAGGGAAGGAAAACCTCTCTCGAGAAGAAGGAAAAAGCCTATAAAGTAGCATGGGGTGACTCGAGCGATGATAGTGAGAGTGGAGAAGAATAAGTAGAATGCCTCATGACTAAAGAAGACAAGGTACAATGTCGATCTCATTGCTACAATCAATGAAGAAGAAAATGAGGTAAGTCTTCTTGATCTATCAAAAGAAGAGTTAGTTGCTAGCATAGAAGAATTACATGATAAATATATTGATTGTAAAAAGAAATTAAAAAGGCTTACAAAAACTAATGAAGATTTGAATACTAAATTGAATGAACTTACTTTTGAAAAGGAAAGTCTTACGTCTAAAAAAGCTACATTGAAATCATTTATCAATGATTGCAATATTAAGTTGCTTGCTCTAGAAACTAACAATAACTTTCTTTTCCAAGAAAGGTTGAATTGCTTGCTAAGATAAATGATCTTCAAACTCAACCTATTCTTTGTACTCATTTGGATTATGATGCTATTATCAAAGAAAGAGATAGTTTGTAATCTAATCTAGATCAAGAAAAGTTAGACATCAAAAGGAAAATGGATGAAATTGCTAAGTTACAAAAAGATATTAGTAGTTTGAAAAATAAAAATATTCTTGATAAAATTCTAAAAGACTCTTCTGGTCAAATTGAAAGGAGAGGACTAGGTTATGCTCCCAAAGATAAATCCTATCAAAACCTAGGACTAAAAGAACACAAGCACCCAAGACCAAAGTGATATATGTACCCAAGAACAACTCAACTCATAGCTAAAATGCTAAAAGGAGAAATGAAATTGATTTCATTTGTTGTCATCACTGTTTACTCCTTGGACATTATTCATTCTCTTGCCTATATATGAAAAAAGATGTTGAGTTGGTTTGGGTTCCAAAACCCCCAACTTGAAAATGTTGGTCATATTAGTTGAGATTTGACCTAAGCTTCACTTTGAAATTTATAATGTATAATCTCAACCATATTAAGCTTGAACTTGTATATCCTGGATTAATTAATTGTGAATTTTAACATGATATATGCGGAAATTATTGAAAATGTACATAACTTATCTCGGTCGACAAAAGTTTTGACTGAGACCTCTTTCGGTCAAAGACAAGATCGACCGATAGTATGGCTGTTAACATTGTTTTTACTAGCAAATCTTCCGGTCGACAAATAGCTCGACCGAAAATTCTTCGAGTTAAATAAATGTTCGACCGAAGATAGTTCTATCATAACTTCTTATTGAAAACAACATTATTTAGTTGTAGTTAAATTTGATGACCCAAATCTATACTAAAATCTTTATATTAAATTATTTCAAATAGTTCAAATGATAAAATACTTATAGTAATGCCCCTCACCAAATGGATCACTATACGAGACCAAAATTTTCATACTTTACAGGTTTGAATGGTTCATTAAAGCTACTCTAAAAATCACAAGAAACAAGTAGACTTTCACACATTTGGAGAAAAGTTAAAATTATTGAAGAAAAACTCAAAGGTAAACTATTGGCATAAGTGATGTTGGTACACATTTTAGTATGCTATGTGCTATAACAATGGTTATGAAAAACATCAAAGTTATGATGAAGGAAATTATAAATTTTGTAAACTATGAAATTTAATTGCAAAAAATAAAATTGGTCTTGTCTTACAAAGATTGTTCACACACATGAAAATCGCTTTGAATCATTACCTAAATTTTTGGGTCAAATATGAAATTTGTGTATTCTAGACAAGCACAAGCTAGACAAAATTGGTCGTCACAAAAGGCTTTATTTTGAAATAATCAAAATGAAGAATCTAAGGTTTAAAAGTATAAATAATGATTATAAACAACAAGTCCTAGTCATATCCTAAAAAATGTTGGACAAATGAGCCTACTAAAAACAATGAATAAAATTCAACCTCTAGACCTAAAAGCAAAAACACTGGAACTATATGGACATGATTAGTATTTCTAGAGAAGATATAGATTTAGATGTGACTTATGAATCATTGACTTGACATCATCAAATGGAAGCATAAAGCTGATTGGTCATTCATGCTAATATAAGAATATTGGTTCATTATAAAAAAAATTACTGCATTAATTGGAAATCTGTAGAATTGCCTCTCGGCCAAAAAAGAGCTTGACCGAGGGGCGCCCCGTTCGAAGTCATGGTCGACCAAAAATAAGTATGACAAAATGATTATTGGTAAATCAAATCATTCACGTGCACCCAACATTGATATATTAAGAGAATGTTTTAAGAAACAAGATTCACAATCTTATTCAATTGATTTAAGAGAATAATATAATTTGAAATACCTTAGCATATTTAAGTTATGAGATTAAGGGGGAGCTTACAACATTCTTGAATACAATGTATATATTGCTCTTGATTGAATTTTCTGCACTAATTAGGGCTTAACATCCCTTGTATAGATACAATCATTGATGAGCTTAAAAGAATCTCATATCATTTAAGGGCTTAACATCCCTTGTAAATGGTTGAGAAATATATTCATTGATCCTGCTATGAGCCTAAAGGAATCTCATATCATTTTAGGGCTTAACATCCCTTGTAAATATTTTAGAAACTAATATAAAAATATATCCATGGGCCTAAAGGATTCTCATATCATTTCAAGGCTTAACATCCCTTGCAAATGGTTGAGAAAAATCATGGCTTTTAAATTGTGGCTAAATTTGATGTCAAAGTAAACAATTAAGGGGGAGTATCTCATTCAGGGGGAGCAAATTGATTATGTGTCTATCTTTTTGAAATGACAAAGGGGAGAAATAATATAAATTAAAATAAATGAGTTTCATGCTCTCTTGGCTTAACATTAATTGATGCTATATTCCTTAAGAGATGGATACTATGTTCCATATCTCTTTAGGAATAATTAGCACACATTTTTTGAAAACAAGAATATGTTCTTCATCTAAGGTAAATCTCAGGTATGAAACTCATCTCATTTAAATCATTTTAGAAATGTTTGTCATCTTAAAAAGGGGGAGAGTGTTGGCTAAATTGGACATTAATATACCCTTTTTTTTATGATGACAAACATGTCATTCTTATTGATCTAATGTGCTATTTGAGTATTTTAGGGTTCAAGGAAATAAGAAATTGGATAATTGACGATCAACACAAATGGAAGATCAATGTGCTTAAATGTTTAATATTTTCATGATTGTACTCAATGTAAAACTTGTACAAAAATATAATGTACAAGTACCTAGACATTATGTAAATCAAGTGTTAGATCTTCCTCATCCACTCACAACCCTTAGATAGGTTTTCCCACCATCAACCATTGATACACACACTGAGTAGGTGATTCAACAAATTGAAATAGGGACATTCTCTATCGACAAACTTCTCGATCAAGACCCACTCGATTGACAATATTCTCGATCGAGTATCACTTTGGTCAAAGTCATAGGCACCAATCAAGAACTTGTACACTTGTGCCCTAAAATAGGCTTTCAGTTATCTTTGATCGAGAAAGCTTTGTGACCGTTAGACCAAGTAGTTGGTAGTTGGGGGTTGGAAATAGCTGTTGCATCGACTTTGCCCCAAAACCTCTCCTCGGTCGAAGAAAAGCTCGACCGAGACACATCTATGTTGACAAGTTCCTTGACCGAGATAGAATCTAGATTGTTCTTTTCAACTCGAAACAATTAGCCATTACAAGATAGTTGAGTCCGAACAGCTAGTTAAGCATTAAGAACACTCCAGAAACCCTCTAGAATGTCCCTAAGCACTTGTAAGCCATCCCTATAAATAGAAGAGGCCTTAGGACACCTAAAGAACACAACTACACTTGAGAATACATTCTAGTGAGCAACAAAGCCAAAGCTACACTTGCCATCTTGTTTAGAAGCTTCAATTTCGTGTCCTATAGCTACAATCTCCTAGCCACCTCTTATAGCGATGTCCATCTTCAATGCATAGGAGATCTATACGCTTGATATAGGATCAAAGTGCTGCACAAAATTGGTGAAGTATTCATCTCTCTTCCAATCGTGTTCTTTTATAATGTATATTGTTCTCCTTGACTACTCCTAGGTTGGAGGCTGTTGAAAGAAGGTATCCTTAAGGTGTGCTTGAGATTACTTCAAGGAAGGCTGCTTCAAGGGAGGTTGGAGCTACTTCTAAAAGAAGGCTATCTCAAGGTGGTGGAGATACTTCAAGGAGGTGAAGGTTGCTCTGACGACTTGGAGTTACTTCAATAAGGTTGCTTCAAGGAGGTTGAGGCTACTTCAGGTGAAGGCTACCTCAGGGGTGTAGCAGGAAGGTAATTGTATTTTATGTAACATCCTTGTGAGGTAATAAAATTAATCACTTTCAAAATCCCGGTTGGAAACAATCGGGTAGTGGACTGACTACCTTTGATTTCAAAGGTAGAAACCACTCTACATCCTTGTGTCTACCTTGTTTCTCTCCTAATTCTTTAGATGAGTGTTTTAATTGTTTAAATATTTTTAATTACAGAAAGCTCTATTCACCCCCCTCTAGATCTTTCACTGGTAACTAACCTTAGTTACCCACCCAGGTAGTGAATGAATGGCATATATATATATATATATATATATATATATATATATATATATATATATATATATATATATATATATATATAGAGAGAGAGAGAGAGAGAGAGAGAGAGTTAGGCTAGAATACACTCGAGTGTACAGATCATGTTGTACACCCCAATGGTGTTTGCCTATATAGACCATGTTTTTCCAAAATCTAATCCATTGATCTTCAAGGTTACAATAATAATAGGTCACATACAAAATTTGAACTCATTTGGATGAGTGTAAGTCGCTCATCCAAGGACAACAAAATCGACTCCCAAAACTAATTTGAAATACATGATTTTTGCCTCCTTTAGATGCATGACCGATAAGTGTCCCAATGAGTTAACATTTATTTTATAGTATGTTCTTATGATAACTAAGAAGATCAACGGTTTAGATTTTTCAAAAATTTACTGCATCTTTAAAAATGACTGAGGTGTACGGTGCCTCTGGTACACTCGAGTGTACACCAGCCAAACTCTCTCTCTCTCTCTCTATCTCTCTATATATATATATATATATATATATATATATATATATATCATTCAATACCCGTGTGGGTAGCCTAGATTTCTCTACCTGTCAACCCAAAAAGTGACTATTTGGTCATAAAAGTAACTCAATGGACAAAAACGTAACTATACGACTAAAAAAGTAAATCTGGGCAGAATAGATAGCATATATATATATATATAATTGTATATTTGTTATAGTTATTGCAAATGTAACTATCTATGCATGAAAAGTAACAGTTTGCAAGGTAATGTAACCCTCTACATGCCAAAAGTAAGAAACTCCAAAAAATGTATCCGAAATAGGGGGTGAGTAGCTACCCGCGTGGGTATTATATATATATGTATATGTATGTATGTATATATATATATATATATATATATATATATATATATATATATATATATATATATATATATATATATATAGAGTCAGGCTAGAATACACTCGAGTGTACGGATCGCACGAATACACTCAAGTGTGTTTGCATATCAAGACTATTTTTTGCAAAATGTAAACCGTTGATCTTCACCGTCATACTATAACTAGGCTACATACAAATTTTGAGCCCATTTGGATGAGTGTAAGTCACTCATCCAAGGGCAACAAAATCGACGCACGAAACTAATTTGAAATGCATAATTTTTGCGGTCTTAAATACATACATATATATATATATAAATGTTAACTCATATATATATATGTTAAGACCATATATATATATGTTTTTGCGGTCTTAACATACATAATATACATTTTTTGCGGTCTTAACATACATATATATATACATACATATATATATATATATATATATATATATATATATATATGTTAAGACCGCAAAAAATTTATATTATGTATGTTAAGACCGCAAAAACATATATATATATGGTCTTAACATATATATATATGAGTTAACATTTATATATATATATGTATGTATTTAAGACCACAAAAATTATGCATTTCAAATTAGTTTTGCGCATTGATTTTGTTGCCCTTGGTTGAGTGACTTACACTCATACAAATGGGCTCAAAATTCGTATGTATCCTTGTTATTGTATGACGGCGAAAATCAATGGTTTAAATTTTTCAAAAATTAGTCTTGATATGCAAACACACTTGAGTGTATTCGTGCGATCTGTACACTCAAGTGTATTCTAACCTGACTCTATATGTATATATATATGTATGTATATATGTATACATATATTTGTGTTTGTGTATATATATACATATTTATTTGTGTATATATATTTATATATATACATATATATGTGTACATATGTGTATATATATGTATATCCATATACATATATACATAAATACAGATAGGGATACCTGCATGTGTGTTTATATATATATATATATATATATATATATATATATATATATATATATATATATATATATATATATATATATATATATACACACACTTATGTATACATATGTATGGATGTATGTCTATGTATGTATATATATGTGTGTGTTTGTGTGTGTGTGTGAGGGTTATGTTTTGGGTACTTCTATGTATAAGTATGAACATGTAATATTTCAGATCCTAATATGAGAAGTCAGTAGTTAGGACTATAATTTACTAAATATTACATTCAATCTATTTAAATTTTGACTGGTTTATGTGTTTGTATGTGTGATATGTAATGAGTAATATAATGTTAGGTTTATCCTAATTGTCGTAATAGTACTTATAAGATCCCTGAACTTGCTTTCCATTGATCTTGCTTTATAAGCATGATAAGATGCTTAAAACCTTAATAAAACCTAATGACGTGCTTTGATAACATGTGATGAGCTTATGTTCTTAGTTTGGTTGAGTTTGGATGTTGTTTGAGCTGGTAATGCTTATATGTGCTTGTTTTGGACATAATTACAAATTACCCAATTATAGGGACTTTCTTGCAATTGTTCACATGGTTGTTGCGCCTCACATGTTTTGACATCATGTTGGAGAGAGTGGTTCTTTGGGGTGCCTTGTCACACCTTGGTTTGAGTGTTGACATCTCATTATTGAGATTAGGGTTTGCATGAATACCCGAAGTGCATGGTTAACCTTGGTATGTGTTTGATTGATGAGCTTATACTTTGGCAGTCTCCAAGCCTTCCTCTAACCATGTTCTTAGAGTTCAATGATGTTTGAGTGTATCCCCTGAGTCTTGGTGGTCTATGAGGCCATGACCCCTCTAGGTCACCAAGAAACCCTAGGGTTGGGTTTTTGTAACCGAATGAGTTTTGATGTTGTGGGTCGCTAAGAATCTTCAGCAATTATTTGCTCTTTTGAATCTCAGTGGTCGATGAATTTTTCTGGACCAAGTGCTCAATGAGTTTTCTTGGTTTTAACACACTATTTATATGATTAAGTGTGGTTCTTGCATGGGTGATATCTCTAGGACACATGGCATGTGTTAGCATGACATCTAACCCTCTTTATCTCTCTCCAACCCCATGCTATATGAACCTCTCTATTTTCATGCAATACCCTCTTTACACACCTCATTCCTCTCCCTTATCCCTTGGTTTCCCTCGTCGCCTTATCCTTGGGGGTGAAGGTGGAACTCAAGCTTGGAGAAAGTGGTTGATCCCCCCTTGAATGTTGAGCTAGGTTTTGGTGCTACTCTCGTTGTGATTGTTTGGTGATGTTTGCTTTACTTCTTGGTTTAGGTAAGTGATCTCCATCTTGATCTTTGTTTTCTTGCTACCCTACCCTTCTTCTTTCTCTTCTCAGTTGAATACATGGTATTCCATGGTAGTGCTTGAGTTAGAGCTTGAAGAATCTCTACTTTCTTGCTTTTTTTACCTAAGGTTTGCTCTCTTCTTTGTGGTGGAGCTAGCTTGGACAAGAGTGGTGCTCGAGCTAGGGTTTTCTTCCCCTTTCCTTTCGAATTTCCTTCATGTTGGAGTTTCTTCATCATCTCTAATGTGAGTTATATAACTTTCTCCTCGATTATTTCTTAGACTCTTCTTGCATGCACTTCATCTTGCTCTAAAACGTAGTTACAAGTAAAAGACAATATCTTGATCTAGGGTTTGTGTTTTCATGGTAATCTTGAGTGGTATATGTTCTGTTGGATAAACCCTAGTCTTGGTGCACGAAATCTTATTTGATAATGGAGGTTTTGGTTCATGTATGTTTGTAGAAATGTTAGTTTCTCTCTCTCATGAATCATGGTTTTGGCTTTCTCTTGTGATGGTTATTATTTAGGATTTTGGAGATGATCTTCTTCTTGTGTTTTACACCTTGATGACTTTTCAGTTTCATGGTACTTTCCAACCTATTTTGGGCTATGTGGTTGATGATGTTTTAGTCCCATGATGGTTGCCAAGGTTTTCTCTCTTCTTCATGTGGTCACCAAGAATGTTGATGATAGTGGTTGCCATGTTTTGAGTCATGTGGTCGCCAAGCTTTGTCTCTCTATGCAGTCATTGAGACTTGTTCTCCATGGTTGGTCGCTATGTATGATGGTGATTCCTCTTCATTCACTAATGTATCATGTTTCCTTCAATCTCCAAAGCTTCTCTTCGATCCATGTGTTGACTTAGTTATGATGGTCGTTGAGGTGGCTAACCATGGAGGTCGTTGAAGATGGTTGACCTTAGTGGTCGATGAAGGGCTGAACCCTTATCTTCTTGTGTCGCCAATATCCTTGACCTAAGTGGTCGCTGAAGTGGTTGATCTCTTCAGTCTCTAAGGGTGGTATGACCTAGGATTTAGCGGTCAATGAAACCCCTTATCCTAAGTGACCAGTGAAGATTTTTGGTCTACTTGGTCATCATATTTTGTTGACTCTATGTTGATGATGTTGGACCTATTTTCTTCCAAGATTGTTGGAGATGATAAGAAACAAGGTTTTACTTATGTTTGCTATTTTGAAACCCTAATTTGGTTAACTGGTTGAACATAACCCTAATTCAAGTACATGGTGATAATTCTTAGCTCTCTTTAGTGATTAGAGTGATGATGGAGTACTTTCTCTCTCCTAATGTTGTAACCCTAATTTATACATTTTGATATCTTCTAAAGTTGCAATCCACCTTTGCTTTGTAGAATTCTTTAGGGTTTTTATGTAACTTGATTGATGTAGTTAAAATATACCTAATCGGCTTAAACTAATCAAGTGAAGCCCTAATAATGTAGTGATATGTGCAATAGATCCATTCCAGTGTCAGAACTTGCTGGATGGTGAAATGAGTATCCCCTTAATGGAAACTCAGAGCACAACTATTCATCATCGAGGTGTAAGTGATTGAGTGTCCTTAACATCTTGATCCCAAGGTTTTGAGGATGGTTGCAATCATGCCTCAATAGGAGAGAGACTATAGACATATCTCAATATATTTGATGTGATTGAGAACATCTATGGTTGTAACTCAGATGATTGGGTTTGTGCATTCTGATTGTTGTATTGAGACCTATATACCAAGACAAACTAGGTTATTTTATAGTTGAACTTTATATATCACTATGTCTTACATGTACTGACCGAGGGTGGATGAGATCATATATGTCCGACTCTTCTAGATCTTGTATGACACTGTTTTCAATTTAGCACTAGACAGTTGGAGTCTGAGAGGTATATCTCAAACTACTCAGGGCTTAAATGATGTAATACAGCTGTGTAGTATATCTATTTAGGGTTAAAAACGCTTCACACTGGATGTTTAACCTTGCCTTGTTCACTTATGTTGTTAGATGTTATGATGATGTAGATGTTGAAAATTGCTAAGTTATTGATGATCTTATCTGTTATTTAGAACTATTAATCATGACTACTGCTATGCTTATCTTGCCTAAACTGCTCATAATGTTTAACATGTTTAACAATATAACTTGTTGTATTAATAACCGTTGGTTGAGAGTTATATCTCTCATTGGGATGTTGGTCTCACCTCTTGGGTTACCAAATCTTTTTAGGTAGTTGCCAGTGACGTGGTCAGGATCGTGTTGTTGAGGAAGAGCATATTGGAGATCAGTAGACGTGGAAGGTTGGATAGTTGTTGTTGTTAGTGGATGTTAGATGTTAGTAGTAGAGTCCTAGAGTTGTCCCTATATTTTCAGGTCCTAGAAGGGGTATGTTTTTTAGATGATGTATAATGACACGTGGTTTTGGCTGTAAGATTGTGGTTTGTATATATATTGCTTGTATATGTGAAACATGATCTTTTGTATACAGGTTGTGGCCTCAACCACTGAAAAGATATATGTAAATACCTGATATGGTATATGATATGATACAAGTGGATGGGCCTTTATGTAATATGTTTTTGAGCATGTTCAAAATGTTGGAATCATTATTAATTTATCCACTTTTTTGGTTAAGTGGATGTTTAGTTGTTGATCGTGTGTTTTGGTTCTTTAGTAATCTCAATTTCTATGATGTTGGGTGTTACAAGTTAAGCTGGTATTAGAGCTCTAGGTTTGCTGAGTCTACAAGGACAAAGGAATAGTGTCTGTGATTGTTCTTACATAATCCAACATAAGTCATTATAGCTTATGCTTATGAAGATATGTTTGGATAACATGAATAACATGTTGAGAGTAGTTATATTGTTCCAAGAGGTGGCACAAGGAGGCATGCGCGGGATAATATAGTGCCAGAGACAAGGCTAGAGTAGCCCATGATGCCTTAGATCGACCTAGAAATCATGGCCAATATAGATTTTTAGTCCATGTTTGCACAACTGTTGGCCACAATTTCGCTTATGGCGGATAGAGCACTTGTACCTCAAGCAAGGGTAGTTGTGGAATCCTAAGGTTCTAGGAAGATGTTTGAGTGGTTGCGATGTGTTGGAGTCATTGAGTATGTGCGTATAGTAGACCTGATGGATGAGGATATGTGGTTTATGGAGCTTGAGAAGGCTTTCAAGATCCTCAACATCCCAGAAGACGATAAGGTGAAGCACATTATTAGTTTCCTGAAAGGCAGTGTTGTCCATTGGTGGGCCATCAAGGAAGAGAAGAGACATGGAGTTGTGATCGGTTGGGAAGAGTTTTGGCGAGAGTTTGTGAGCTAATACTTCCCAGAGACATGTCTAGATGAGAAGATACTCCAGTTTGAGAAGATCTGGCAGGATTCAATGTCGATCAATGAGTACGAGGTGAAGTTTATGAAGTTGTTGAGGTTCTTCTCTCATATTGAAGCAGAGGATAAAGAGAGAATCCACATGTTTGAGAAGGGTTTGAGCACAGAGTTATCGATGATGGCATCTGCTTTACTCTATGCTTTTGGAGTCAGTGAGGTAGATTTAGAGGTCTGCCATTGAGAAGCATGAAGAAAATGCTAAGAACATGTCATCTTAGTTTTAGGGGCAGCCGTCTAGTGGCTTTAATAAGCCAAGTTTTTTGTCACCACAATCGTAATAGATATTAGTTTTCTATGAGTCGAGATAAGTTGTTCCCTCACAGTGGTCCCCGAGCAAGGGCAGAGGTCGTAGTTTTCTGCCAGTAGGATCTCATAGTGATGCATCTATGTCTGTGATAGGGTCGCCTAGGTAATAATATGACTCGAGGATGTGTCACAAGTCTGAACAAGTAGGGAATATCATGTGGACTTGACCTTTGAAGGATGAGGAGGTGACACAACAACCAAGGCAGTGTTAGTGAGGTTTGAAGTAACAAAAATTCAGTAGTGGTGGTAGCAGAGGAAATAGTCAGACATCACATATAGGATCCTTTGGGCCAGCTAGGAGAGGATTAGGATGACAATAGGAGATGGATGGATTCTATACTATGAGTTAGCAGGAGGGAGTGGTCAATCGAAAGATCGTGATAGGTCAGATGGAACTTTCTCATTATGGTTCGTCTTCTTCTTCTTCTTTTGTATCTATTTTGGTTGATCAGGGTGCGACACACTCTTTTATCACTAGAGAGGTGATAGATAGTTGTTATCATCCTATTATTAGTACATTTGATAGTCTTCGATTAGAAACCCCTCTTGTTGGTTCCTCTGAGTTGCGAGAGGTTCGTACATCTTGCCTTCTTTCTTTCTCAGGACACATCATTCAAATTGACCTTATGCCACTTGACATGCATGGATTTGATGTGATCCTTGGGATGGATACTTTGAAGAAGTATAAGGAGTTCTTGTACTATGGCTCCAAGGTGGTCATGTTATGTGATGGAGATGTTTCTTGGATCTTCTAGGATATAGGAAGATTCTCTTGATGTGATTGGTGTCAGCTATGACAGCGGAGAGGTTGATGAGACATGGGTGTGAGGCTTTATTGGCACATGTTGTGGATACCAAGGTGAGGAGTCCTAGTATCTCGGAAGTGCATGTGGTTCAAAAGTTTTAGGCTATCTTTCCCGAGGAGTTTCCTAGTGTCCCCCCTCCTAGAGAGACTAATTTTGAGATCAATCTTGTTTTTGGAACACATCCATTACACAGTCACCATACAGGATGGCACCAGTAGGGGATGCAGAAGTTGAATAAGTAGTTGTAGGAGATATTAGAGAAAGGTTTCATCAGGATGATTACTTCCCCTTGGGGTTCTCATGTGTTGTTTGTGAAGAAGAAGGATGGTTGCATAAGGTTGTCCATCGACTATTGATAGTTGAACAAGGTTATGATCAAGAATAAGTACCCTTTATCGAGGATAGATGATCTATCTGATCAGTTGAGATGTATTACCATGTTTTCGAAGAATAGACCTAAGGTATAGATATGATTAACTAAGGATCAAGGTGGATGACATACCCCAGTGTGCTTTTAGGACTAGGTATGGTAATTATGAGTTTTGGTTATGCCATTTGGGCTAACCAACATTCCAAAAACATTCATGGATCTTTTGAACTGAGTGTTTAGACTGTACCTGGATTAGTTCGTGGTAGTATTTATCGACAACATCCTGATATACTCCAGGGACAGTCAACAAAATGAGCAACATCTACACCTGGCATTGACATTGTTGAGGTAGTGTAGTTTGTATGCCAAGTTCAACAAGTGCAAGTTCGGTTGACCAAGGTGTCTTTTATAGGTCATGTGATATCAACTAAGGGTGTTTGTGTGGACCTGAAGAAGGTGGAGTCGTGCTGGAATGGGAGTAGCCTAAGACACTGATGGAGGTTCTCAATTTCCTAGTCTTGGTGGGCAAATATAGGAGGATCATCAAGAATTTTAGTGTTGTAGTGTTACCCCTAACCAAGTTGACGAGGAAAGGTGTGCGTTTTGTCTAGGATGACAAGTGTCAGCGTTCTTTCCAGTTGTTGAAAGAGAAGTTGACCAGTGTTGTAAGGACCCTGACTTGAGTTTTGGGGTAACACTATTTTCTTTGGCTTAATCATGTTCTTCTAACCTTCCTCTAATCTTTTGATATGTAATTAGGGATTGAGGAGAGCTTAAGTTTCAAGTTTGACCTTAATTGGACGAAGTTTGTGCTTTCTATGCTAGTTTTGGTACAAATTGCAATTTACCCAGTGTAGGGGCCTGATGTGTATTCGCCACCTCTATAGTGTACCCTCTCTTTCTTAATATCATCTAGAGGAGAGAGAAAGCTGAGGGTACCTAGTTGGAGCTCTGGTTGAGGAGTTGACACCTTAAGATTGATTAGCATTTCCAAGCATGTTAGATGTCTCGACCCATGAGTATGTTGGGTTGTCTCGACCATGGGTCATGTCCTAGGTTTGTTTTGGAGGGTGTTGAGGTCAAGACATCTCCTCTGGAGTGTAGGGTCATGACGTAGATAGTCTAGGGAGGTCTTGGGTCAAGATGGATGACCTATAATGTGTTGTCTCAACCTAGGGTTGATGGTGGTACCTTGTCTCGACCTAGATTGTGGTGTTGTGGCCATGGATGGTGCAACCTAGGAGGGTCATGACCACGACCATGTGGGAGTCAATGGTGGTCAAGACACTACCTATAGTGTGTCAGCATGTCTTGAAGGTCATGTTTAAGTGGTTGCATGTGGTTTCTTGTTGGTCTTTTGTGAGGATAGTGTCCCTTCGGTCCCTTAGTATGTTGACACCTCACCCTTTGCTCTCTCTCTCATCCTTCATATATCTAACCCCTTAACTTTCCTTGTTTGCAAACCTTTCAACCACCTATATTCTTCCTCCTTCTTTTCTTGTTCTTGGTGCTTTGTGGAGCAAGGAGGTTCGTCCTTGGAGCTTGCAGGATCAATCTCCTCTTGCATGTAGTGGTGGTGGTGGTCCGAGCTCATGTTCCATCCTTAGTAAGTGTTTATCTTCTAAGTTGATGTTTCTTTTGATATCCTAACTTGATCTTCTTCTCTTTTCTCGATCCTAAACCATGGTGCTTCCATGGTGGTTGTTTGGGAGAGAAACTCCTCATCACAAGGGGTACTGGCCATCTCTTGACAAGGTAGACCCAAGTGGGAATAGGATTTCTCCTCCCTTTCTCCCTTTCTATTTTGGTTAGGACAAGTGCTTCTTTGCTTCCTTCCTTGTGCTAGATTTGACCTTGATGTCTTCTCCTTATTGAGGTGATCTTGTGGTCGAGTGTGGATCTTTTGGTGAAGCTTCTTAAACCGTTGGATCATGTGCTTGGAGCTCTTGATCATGGAGTTTGGAGCTCTTGGTGGTGATCCTCTTAAGGTGGGTTATATAACACTAAACCTACTCTATTATTGCACTTTTTTTATATGTTTTGTTGCTAAATTCTCTTTCTCAAATGCATCTTCTGCGTGCTCGTACTTAGTGGTAATCTCTAGAGTTTGTTTGGTAGAGTTATCTTGCTTGGTTCGAAAGCAATCTGAAGCCCTAATCTTCATGTACCCGATTTGGTAGATAATGTGTTATGAAGGTTTTTCCCTAAGTCTTTCTCTTCATCTTGCTCTCATGCACGATGTTTGTCTACCTAGAGGTTGGAGGGATGTTAGTTTCAGTTTTGGTTATCTTGAGCATGGATTTCTCTTCCTTGGATAGGGTCCTCCTTGGTAGTTTCTTGACCATGACTCAGGGTCTTGGTGATTGTTTGTATGTGGTCATTTATTCATGATAAAAATAGTCTCACCCTTGGTTTCTATTCTATTTTGGTGTCCTAGATGGTGCATCTTAGTGTGATCGCAACACCTCCCTCCTGGTGGTTGCGACCTTGATAGCCTTTTGTCAAGATACCTCATTGTAGTTGAGTTGACCTAGTGATGATAGGTTGAAACCCTTGGAATGTGGTGGCTTAGTCACCCTTTGTGTTGGGGCTTTGTTCCTACTTTGTTTAGGTTGAGACAACCTCTATTGTGTTGGGTCACGACCATGAGGGTCTTGGGTTGTGACATATGTGGGTGTTCGAGACAGTTTGGTTGAGACAGTTTAGACGAGATGGAACCCGAACCCTATGTATCGCTGGCGCGACATGACCTAGAGGGTGGAGGTTGAGACATGTATGTGGATGGTCGAGAAACATGAGTGTTGAGGTTGTGACATGGACCATGATGAGTGTTCGTGACCTATGAGGTTATGTGGTCAATATAGGGTGATGTTAGGTGGATGAGAAGCACATGTAAACACTTAATAATACTCATATATGAATGATACATAGGCCATATATAATTTTGTTTAGAATGTTATCTAATCAACTCTAATGATGTTTCCTAATCCTTATACACTCCAAGATAATGGAGGGTGATGGTTCTAGGGTTGATGGTTTAACCTAGTCTTTTAAACTATAATCGGCTAAGAAGAAACCCTAACTCTAATAATGTGCAATGAGACTTGCTTGTTTCTCTCTCATGGAATGATTAGGATGTTGTGTGGTTATCTCTCTTGTTTATGAACTTCTAACCATGGAGGTGTTATGAGATTGATAATCATAGCTAGTGTATTCTATGGTGATTAAACATGATACATGTTGAATGAGCCTTAAAAAGGCATGCTGAAACACTTGTGATGCAGGAATGATGAGTTGAGGGATTGATATCCCATAGCATATGACTCTGGTATTGATGATGTCATGAATGGAAATGGTACGAGCATCATCTGGTGGTAGTGTGACAAGTTCACACTCTATACGTTTACAATTTCTAAAGTGTACTATGCCCTTATCTTTGTAGAGTTTGTTATGATTTTATGTGTTGTAACTTGATTGATGTTAAAAGACATTTAAATCGACTTAATTAATCAAGTGGAGTATGAACATGTAGTTTTTCCCTGTAGCATAGATCCATGTGAATGTCAGCACTTGTTGGATGGTGAAATAGGCTTTCCCTTAGAGGAAGTCTAGAGTCATATATTGTAGAGTATGTGCATTCATAGGATTGGCTGCAAGCCATGCCCCGAAAAGTGCGACTACGGTCCGTAGCTCAGTGATATGTTGCCCATGTGGTTTCACAAGATTGACTACGGGCCATACCCTGGAAAGATTGTGGTTGTTGGCCATAGTTTAGTTTCACTTGTGTTGTGACCTGTACCAAGGTGGGCTAGGACTTTCATTGTAGACTATATGTCACGGGTTGCAGTTGACTGGTATGTCTCTATTGTGTACTCATGTACTGACCATAAGGATTGGTGAGGTCGTAGATTGCATCTCTTCCATAGACCTTGTATAACAATAATTTTGACTCAGCAGTGGTCGGATGGATTTGGGTGGTACAACTCAAAATCCTCAGGTCATAATAAAATATGTAATCAATCGTGTAGTGAACTTGCTTAGGATCAAATATGAAACATTGGATGAGGCCTTACTTACTTTTGTACAATATAGTTGGTAGTGAAGATACATGTTCTTCATGTTCCTTTTATGATGATAAGAGGTTTCATAATTCAATTGCAATTGCTTAAACTGTTAGTAATGATTACCTTCTTATCATAGTAGTAGATTTACTTTTGTTCTTTAAATACCTTAAGGTGGAGAGTTATATCTCCCGCTGAGATTTGGAATCTCACCTCTTGGGTTTTCCACATCTTTTAGGTGGACGTGCATGAGGAGGTAGAGATCATGCAACAGAGGCAGAGCAGCAGCAAGAAGGACAATAGCAGCTAAGGTTGGGAATGTTGTTTGTGGTCTTTTTTGGTTAAAGTCCTAGAGTCATCCCTTTACACTCTAGACTTGGGAGGGGTTATGTATGTTCCTCGATGTTGTTATTGATATGAGTTTTTGGTTTATGCACCCTTGTTGTATATAGTTCCCCATTGTACATGTTTATGTAAATGAACAAGATATGACATGTGACAGGTAGTCTTTTATGGACATGTTGTCAATAATGATGCCTTATGATATATAATTTAGATGGTAGCTTTTTGGACCCTGATGTAATAAGTTTCTTTATGTTGGTTCTTGTTGTAAACATTTTTTAATTTCTAGTGTTTTTCGGTAATCCATTGTAGAGTTTGTTCTAATCTCATGGTTTGTGGTGTGTGGTGTCACAATTAGTTGGTATCATAGATTTAGGTTTGTTGAGTCTCTAGGGGCGTAGGACTAGGGTTTGTGTCTGTTCTTGTGTCCTCCAGTATGTCTTATAGTGACTTGTGCTGATGTAGAAGAAGAAGAAAATCTTAAAGATGTCTGGAGAACATGAAGAACACGTTGTTGAGAGCAGTGTTGTTGCACTAGGTGATGGTGCAAGGAGCTAGATGCAAGATGATCAAGCGCCTGATGGTCAGTTTGACCCACCCATGCTTTAAAACCTTGCTTTTCAATCTCTTTTTGGGTAGTTCATGGCTACTATGATGCATATGGGAGACATGATACCTGCACCATAGCCTAGGGCACCAAATCCCAATGTGGAATCTTCGAGTACTGGGAAGACCTTTGAGCAGCTTCGCCGTGTTGGAGAAGTGGAGTATGCTGGGACGACTGATCCAGTGGATGTAGATTTGTGTCTCACTGAGCTCGAGAAAGCCTTCAAGATCTTTAGCAACCCAGAGGCAGATAAGGTGAAGCATGCAATATATCTTTTGAAAGGGAGTGTTGGCCATTGGTGGGCCATAGAAGAGGAGAACATGCCTGGAGTAGTTGTGGATGGGAGGAGTTCTGACGTGAGTTCCTTAGTTGGTACTTCCCAAGGACCTATCTGGATGAGAAGATCAACCAATTTTAGTGGATCTGATAGGGATTCATGTCAATCAACTAGTACGAGGCTAAGTTTATAGAACTTCTTCGGTTCTATCCGCACATGGCTGCCATAGATGATGAGAGGATATGACATCTTGAGAAGGGGTTGAATATTGAGTTGTATACATCAGTTGCTGCTTTGGAGAATCGAGAGAGGTTTGCCACATTCTTGGAGTCTGTTTAAAGGATCGAGAGGTCTGTGATAGAGAAGAAAGAGACATGTGCCAAGAAGAGGTATGCATATTTCCAAGAGCATTCGTTAGGAGGCTTTAAGAAGCTGAAGTTTTCTGCACCTACAACATCTCATAGGTTCATATATCAGATGTAGTGGTCACCAAGTAAAGGTAGAGGTCGTAGCCTTCCACAACTCACAACACAACGTCAATGTCAGTGATGGGGCCGTCTAGGCCACAGTTCAAGACCAGAGCTTGCCACAAGTGTGGGAAGGTAGGACACATGAGGCGGGAATGTCTGGTGAGAGACGATGAGGTGACTCAACTACTGAGGTAGAGCCAGCAGGGCTCACAGAGGCAATAGTTTAGTGGTGTAGGAGGACGGGGACACAGGCAAGCGTCACATGCCGGATTGTCTGCTCAAGGGAGCATAGGACGGGGGCAACGACTAGATTCCACACAATGAGTTGGTCAATCTGCGAGTAGTAATAGGTCAGATGTAGTTATCTCATTCGGATTTATATTTTCCATGCTTTGTATATGTTTTGGTTGACCTGGGTGCAACACACTCTTTTTTCACTTGTGAGGTACTTGACAATTGTCTTTTGCCTGTTAGTCATAGGAAAGATAGTTTGTCATTAGAAATCTTGTTATTTGGTTCCATAGTGTTGTAGGAGGTGTGTCCTTCTTGTGTCCTTTCTTTTTTAGGGAACAACATTCAAGTGGATCCCATACCACTTGACATGCATGGATTTGATGTAATCCTTGGAATGGATACCTTGGAGAAGTATAGAGTGGTCTTCGATTGTGGTTACAAGCATGAGGCATTTGTAGATGGTGATGAGACATGGATCTTCTAAGGGGATAGGAAGATTCTTCTGACGTGTTTGGTATCAGTGATGGTAGAAGGGAAGCTGTTGAGATAGGGTTGTGAGGCGTTCTTGGCACAACTGATGGATATTGAGGCAAGGAGTCCTAGTATTCATGAGGTTCTTATTGTCAGGGAGTTTGAGGATGCATTTCCTGAGGAGTTCCCCCGGGTTCGCCCACCATGAGAGATTGACTTTGAGATCATTCTAGTCCCAGATATGCAACTGATAGCTCAGACAACATACAGGATGGCCCAAGAAGAGACAACAAAGTTGAAGAGCCAGTTGTAAGAGTTGCTTGACAAAGGTTTCATCAAGGCAAGTATTTTTCCATGGGGTGATCCCATGCTATTTGTGAGGAAGAAAGATGGGTCCACGAGGCTATGTATAGACTATAGACAGTTGAACAAGACAACGATAAAGAACAAGTATCCCTTGTCGAGGATAGATGACTTGGTTGATTAGTTGTGTGGTGCGACAGTCTTCTCAACGATAGACCTGAGGCCATGATATCACCAGTTGAGGATCAAGAAGGATGACATACCTCAGTCAGATTTTAGGATGAGGTATGGTCACTACAAGTTTTTGGTTATGCCGTTTGGGCTAACCAATGCATCAGCAGTGTTCATGGACTTGATCAATAGAGTGTTATGACTATTTCTTGATCAGTTTGTGGTGATTGTTTTAGATGACATCCTGATATACAGTCGTGATAGTCAACAACATGAGAAGCATCTTCGTCAGGCATTGACTGTGTTGAGGCAGCATCAACTATATGCCAAGTTTAGCAAGTGTGAGTTCTGGTTGAAGGAGGTAGCTGGTGCGGATTTCGCTAGAGGCGTACACACCAACCAACTAGGGTGGCTAGGTGCACTCCATGAGGTCGGAATGCACGGGATGGGATTTTGCTTTCAAAATTTGTATTGTCCCTAACCAAGTTGATCACAAAGACTAAACAGGTCTCCCACAAGCATACGGGGTACTGTTGTAGTATAGGTGATTGGCAAGAAAGGGGTCGGTCCACAGGGATAGAAGGGGCACTAGAGTTAGGTTTGTGTGAGCTATGTTCCTAGTGCGGAGATTAGGGTTTGAGGGTTTTAAAAGGGTTGTTTGTTTATTACTCTAGATGAACAAGTAAGAAAGGTAGAATGGAAACTAGGTTATCAAAAAGCTAGATTATCTTAAGCAAGACGAAACTAAGCAACTAGGCTAAACAATTAACCAAATACGAGCAAGATGAACTATATTACTCTAGCAAGGCAAGGAGCAATTAAGAAATTAAACTAACCACTAGCAAGAGCAAGAACCTAAGTTGGCACTAAAGAAAAAGATTAAGCAATTAACTAGATTAAGCAAAATCAACTAAACTAAACTAGCATGAACAAGAAAATAGAGCAGTTTCGGTTTTAACAAGTTGATTAGGGTAGGTGGGCCGTTTGGGGGATGTAACTTTGATATTAGTTGGGGGAGGTCATTAGACATGCAAGTTCTAAAATTATATCTAGATTACCAAACCAAACAATAAGGTCAATGCCATTAGAATATACCCTACACTACTAGTAGAAGACTAGGGTTAGGTGTAATTCTAATGTGATTAGCCAAATCTAGGTTTCTAGAGTAAGTGATAGTGAGCAATTGAGGGCTGAGGGTAGAGATGGGAGTAGAGATGAGGATATTTGACCTCATGCCACTAGCCACTCTAGCCTTTAGAAGGCCCTAGGCAATTACATCACTCTCTCTTACACTAGCCACTTAAATCTCACACTCACTTGTAGAAGGAGGGATGTGTATGTAGGAACAAAGGGGGCTAGCTAGGGATCCACTAATTGTACCTAGGAGCCAATCCTAAGATTTCCACATACACTCCAATTCCTCCTAGAAGCTAAGTGTCATCAAACATCTCAAAGAAAGCAATCCATGTTATAAGCACAAACCACATGCAATAAAATAGGAAATAAGATAGAAGCAAGAGGCAATCATCATAGATAGAAATTGAGTTCATTACAAGCAATTTTCCCCCAACATGGTATCAAACTCACATTTAAACCCCAAACAGCCCACCACTAGGGGCTTAGCTACACATGATCAAAGAAACTACAAAAGAGAGGGGAAGAAGAGGTAGAAATGCCATGGAGCTTGGTGTAGTAGCCTTCTTCTTCACCTCCAAGCTGTTGTGGATGAGATCCCTCCTCCAAGGGTGCAGGGGAGCATGAAAATATGGGGGGTTATGGATGAAAACCTAGAAAACTAGGTTTCCAAAGTGGAATGAGGGTGGAGATGGTGGATGGAGAGCCAAAATGCAAAGGAATTGCAGTAATAGCTCAAGGAAGGAAGGCGTAAGCTTGGAGCAGCTGTGGGAGAGGCTAGCCTTCATGTCCCAGCCGCCACCTATGTATATATAGGTGGTGGGGAGGCATTAGGGTAAGTGGGGGAAGTTTAGGAAATACATTGTAAAAGTAGGGTAGGGTTGGTGGATCACCACGATCGTGTTGATGTGCCACGACCGTGGTGAGGGTAGTGGGACACGGTCGTGGGGTGGAAAAACGGTCGTGGTATGGAGGGAGTGGTGGAAAGCTAAGTATGGTGGTGGCCACAGCCGTGGCAAAGTGCCACGGTCGTGGTGGGTGAGGGGCACCATGGTCGTGTTGGATAACACGACCATTTTGGAGGAGGGTGATGAGGTCGTGGCATGGAAACACGGGCATTTTGTTCTTCAGAGGCCACAGTCGTGGCAGAAAGCCATGGTCGTGGCGATTTGGGGTGACAACCTGTTGAAAACTGGAACTTTGGTCATTAATTCCCATGACCGTGGGGAAGGCCCACGACTATTTTCTCTTCTCCTGACCACGACCGTGCGGATGGCCACGACTGTGGTGTCTTCAATGGCCATAGTTGTGGAAGGTGGCCACGGCCGTGGGATTCTGTGGGAAAATCCTGTTGAAAAGGGCACTTCTTTGCTAAAAAAACACACGACCGTGGTGTTGTGGCCACGACCGTGGTGAGGCTTGCATCAATTGATTTCACTTCAAACTCCATCATTCTTGGATGTCTTTTCTTGGGGATGGGTCTTGGCCATTAGAGGTAGGTTGAGGGAGACTTTGGGGCCTTCTTTGGGTCCCTCCATGATTGAGGGAACCCTAGAACTCCTTATTTCTTTCTCGTCCATCTAAACATGGTCCAAGTACCTAAAAATAGTGCAAAGAACATCCATAAGCATATTTGCAATGATAAGAACATTACGGGCAAACGCTTGTAATCTAACATGTTTAGATGTGATTTAAGTACAAAATGGCATATGATGGAGCCCTAAAACAAGGCTACATCAGTAGCTTTTTTGGGGCATGTCGTATTTGTTGAGGGAGTTCATGTAGATCCAAAGAAGATTGAATTTGTGACAGATTAAGAGCAACTGAGGACGCCGAAGGAAGTTTGCATTTTTCTGGGTTTGGCGGGCTACTATAGGATATTCATCAAGAACTTCAGTGCTATCACTTTACCCATAACCAAGTTGACAAGGAAGGATGTGTTATTTATGCGGGATGATAGATGCCAACATGCTTTTCATACATTGAAGGAGAAGTTGACAAGTGCACCGACTTTGGTCTTGATTGATCATGCGAAGGATACATAGTCTTTTGTGATGCGTCCATGAATGGCTTGGGTTGTGTCCTTATGTAGGACAAGCAAGTGGTTTCTTTTTCTTCTCGACAGCTAATGAAACACGAGGAGAACTACCCGACCCACGACATGGAGTTACCTATTGTGGTTCATGCTTTGAATATTTGGAGGTCCTATCTTTACGGAGAGAAGTGTTAGGTCTTAATGGATTACAAGAACCTGAAGTACATCTTCTCGCAATAGGATATGAACATGAGACAGTGGTGCTGGATGGAGTTAGTCGAGGACTATGATTGCATGATTGATTACCATCCAGGGAGGGCTAATGTTGTGGCAGATGCATTGAGCAGGAAGTATTCATCTTCTCTTATGGATAGAGCCTAGTTGAGTTCTTTGGTGTGCCACAAGAGAGGCATGTTGGTCTCCTTGCGTCAGATGAATGTACAACTAGAGGTGTCAGTGCTAGTAGGTTTGTTGGCATAGTTGCAGGTGAAGCCCACGCTAAGACAATAGATCAGAGAGGCACAATAGGTTGATACCATGATACAATAGATTAGATCAGAGTTTGGCAGTGAGAAATGTGATGGCTTCTACGAGTCAGATGATGGGACAATGTTTAACCATGAAAAAATAGTGGTTCCTGATGTTGATGATCTAAGGAAGATGGTGCTAGAAGAGGATTGCTCATCCATGTACCCTATGCTCCCAGGTATCAAACCTGAACATGTATTGGTGGTCGAGCTTGAAGTAGGTTGTGGTTGAGTTTATTGTGAGATGCGTTGTGTGTCAGTAGGTTTAAGTCGAACATCAAAAGCCTATAGGGATGTTGCAACCTTTACCTATACCACAGTGGAAATGGTATTATGTGACTATTGACTTTGTGGTTGGTCTGCCTAGTATAGCCAAGGGTCATGATTCCATTTGGGTGATCGTTGACAGGCAGAACAAGTTAGCGCATTTCCTTCCTATGAAGATGACGTATACAGTTGAGAAGCTTTCCCAGACTATGTTGATGAGAGAGTGATTTTTCACAGTGTTCCAACTACCATTGTGTCTGACAGAGGTTCCCAGTTCAATAGTCACTTTAAGGAGCAACTACACACGGATTTGGGTATGAAATTGAGGTCTAGAATTGCCTTCCACCCGTAGATAGATGGTCAATTTGAAAGGACCATTCAGATCTTGGAGGATCTGTTGAGAGTTTGTGTTCTCCAGTTTTCAGGCAGTTGGGATGTGCACCTCAACCTGATAGAGTTTGCCTACAACAACTGTTACCAGAGTAACATCGACATAGCACCATATGAGACGTTGTATGGGAGGCATTCTAGGTCTTTGTTGTGTTGGTATGAGATAGGCAAGTATCATCTTCTTGGTCTTGAGCTTGTGTAGCAGATGACATAAAAGATCAAAGTGTATTAAATAGCAGTTGAAGGCAACACAGAATAGGCATAAGTCATATGAAGATAACCATTGTAAATCTTTGGAATTCTAAGTGGAAGACAGAGTGTACCTTAAGGTATCTCCTTGGAAAGGTGTTCTGAGGTTTGGGAAGAAGGGTAAGTTGGCTCCCAGGTTTATGGGCCCTTACCCTATGGTGGCACATGTTGGGAAGGTAGCCTATAGGTTGGAGTTGCCACCTGAGTTGCACAGGTTGCATCTAGCATTTCATGTGAGCATGTTGAGCAAGTGTCATTGTGATACAGAGTTAGTGTTGCATCTAGTTGAGGTGGGGCTTGATGAGAACGTGTCTTATGTTGAAGGCCCAATGTTGATCCTTGACAGAAGAGTGAAGAAGTTGAAGAAGAAAGACATAGTGCTAGTGAAGGTTTTGTGGAATCACCATAATTTTGAGGAATCCATGTGGGATATCGAGGAAGAGATGGGAAAGAAGTACCCCTCTCTCTTCTCTTAGGATTTTGAGGGAAACATCCATGTTAGGGGTTTATGGCTTATAAGGACCCTAACCTGAGTTTTAGGGTAACCCTATTTTCTTTGGCTTAATCATGTTTTTATAACATTTCTCTAATATTTTGAGATGTACTTATGGCTTGAGGAGAGCTTAAATTTCAAGTTTGAGCTTGTTTGGATGAAGTTTGTGCTTTCTATGCTAGTTTTGGTGCAAATTGCAATTTACCCAGTGTAGGGGGTTGATGTGCAATTTTCCACCTCTAGAGTGTTCCCTTTCTTTCTCGACATCATCTAGAGGAGAGATAAAGAGGAGGGTGCCTTGTTTGATCTCTAGATGAGTTAACACCTTAAGGGTGAAGAGGGTTTCCATGCATGTTGGATGTCTTGACCCATGAGTATGTTGGGTTATCTAGACACCTCCTCTAGAGTGTAGGATCATGACCTAGATAGTCTAGGGAGGTCTTATATCAAGATGGATGACCTAGCATGTGTTGTCTAAACCTAGGGTTAATGGTGGTACCTTATCTCAATCTAGATGGTGGTGTCACGGTCATGGATGGTGCAACCTAGGAGGGTCGCGACTACGACCATGTGGGAGTCCATGGTGGTTGAGACACTACCTAGAGTGTATCACCATGTCTTTCATGTCATGTTTAAGTGGCTTCATGTGGTTTCATGTTGGTCTTTTGTGAGGACAAGTGTCCCTTGGGTCCTTAATATGTTGACACCTCACCCTTTTCGCTCTATCTCATCCTTCATCTATCTAACCCCTTAACATTCCTTTTTTGCAACCCTTTCATCCATCTATCTTCTTCGTCCTTATTTTCTTGTTGTTGGTTCTTAGTGGACAAAGGAGGCTCGACCTTGCATCTTGGGGGATCAATCTCCTCTTGCATGTGGTGGTGGTGGTGATCCGAGCTCATCTTCCATCCTTGGTAAGTGTTTGTCATCTATGTTGATGTTTCTTTTGATCTCCTACCTTCATCTTCTTCTCTTTTTTATGCCTAGATCATGGTTCTTTCATGGTGGTCGTTTTGGGAGAGAAACTCCTCATCACAATGGTCACAAACCATGTCTTGATAAGGTAGACCCAAGTGTGAAGAGGATTTATCCTCCCTTTCTCTTTTGGTTCGGCTAAGAGATTCTTTGCTTCTTTCCTTGGTCTAGCTTTTCTAATGTCTTATCCTTCTTGAGGTGCTCTTGTAGCCGAGTGTGGATCTTTTGGTGATGCTTCTTCAACCGTTGGATTGTGAGCTTGGAGCTCTTGATGTTGGAGTTTGGAGCTCTTGGTGGTGTTCATCTTAAGGCAGGTTATATAACACTAAACCTAATCTATTATTGCACTTCTTTATATGTTTTTTTTGTTGACTTCTCTTTCTCAAATTCTTCTTCTTCATGCACGTACTTATTGGTAATCACAAGAGTTTGTTTGGTAGAGTTATCTTGCTTATTTTGAAGCAATCTGAAACCCTAATCTTCTTATACCCAATTTGGTAGATAATGTGTTATGAAGGATTTTCCCTATGTATCACTCTTCATCTTTCTCTCATGCATGGTGTTTGTACACCCAGAGGTTGGAGGGATGTTAGGTTCAGTTTTGGTTATCTTGAGCATGGTTTTCTTATCCTTGGATAGGGTTCCTCCTTGGTACTTTCTTGACCATGACTCAAGGTCTTGGTGACCGTTTGTATGTGGTCTTTTATTCATGATAAAAATAGTCTCACCCTTGGTTTCTGTTCTATTTTGATGATGTAGATGGTGCATCTTTGTGTGGATGCAACACTTCCCTCTTGATAGTTGTGACCTTGATAGCCTTTGGTCGAGATACCCCTTTGTAGTTGAGTTGACCTAGTGATGATAGGTTGAAACCCTTGGAATGTGGTGGCTTAGTCACCCTTGATGTTGGGGCTTTGTTCCTACTTGTTTGGGTTGATACCACCTCTAGTGTCTTGGCTCGCAACCATGAGGGTCTTAGGTCATGACATATGTGGGTGTTCAAGATAGTTTGGTCAAAAGAGTTTAGACGAGATAGAACCCTAACTCTGAAGTGTCGCGGGCGTGACATGACCTATAGGGTGGAGGTCAAGACATGTACGTGGATGGTCGAGACACATGAGTGTTGCAATCATGACATGGACAATGATGGGTGGTTGCAACTGATGAGGTTATGTTGTCAATATAGGGTGATGTTAAGTGGATGAGAAGCACATGTAAACACTTATTAATACTCATATACGAATGATACATAAGCCATATGTAATGTTGTTTAGAATGTTATCGAATCAACTCTAATGATGTTTCCTAATCCTTATAAACTCCAAGATAATGGAGGGTGATGGTTCTAGGGTTGATGGTTGAACCTAATCTTGTAAACTATAATAGTCTAAGAAGAAACCCTAACTCTAATAATGTGCAATGAGACTTGCTTGTTTCTCTCTCATAGAATAATTATGATGTTATGTAGTTATCTCTGTTGTTTATGAACTTCTAAACATGGAGATGTTATGATCTTGATAATCATAGCTAGTGTATTCTATGGCGAATAAACATGATGTAGGTTGAATGATCCTTCAAAAGGCATGTTGAAACACTTGTGATGCAGGAATGATGTATTGAGGGATTGATATCCCATAGCATATGACTCTGGTATTGATGATGTGAAGAATGGAAATGGTACATGCATCATGTGCTGGTAGTGTGATAAGTTCACACCATATATGTTTACAATTTCTAAAGTGTACTATTCCCTTATCTTTGTAGAGTTTGTTATGATTTTATGTGTTGTAACTTGATCGATGTTAAAAGACATTTAAATGGACTTAATTAATCAAGTGGAATCTGAACATGTAGTTTTTCCTTGTACCATAGATCCATCTTAGAGTCATCACTTGTTGGTTGGTGAAGCGGGCTTACCCATAAAGGAAGTCTGGAGTTATATACTATTAGTATATGCATTCAAATGATTGGTTGCGGGCCATATCCAGGCACGAGTGTGGATGCGGGCCATAGATCAGTGATATGTTGCTCATGTGGTTTCATAGGATTGGCTGCAGGTCATACCCTGGCATGAGTGCAACTGTGGGCCGTAGCTTAGTTTATCTAGCGTTGTGAACCATACCAAGGTGGTCTAAGACTTCAACTATTGACTATATGTCGCAAGTTTTTGTTGACTGGTATGTATCTGTTGTGTACTCATGTATTTACCACGATGTTTGGTGAGGTCATGGATTCTGTCTCTTCCATAGACCTTGTATTGCACAAATTTTGACTTAGCAATGGTCTGTTGGATTTGGGTGGTACAAATAAATTCCTTGGGGCATAATAAAATACGTAATAAACCGTGTAGTGTACTTTCTTAGGATCAAATATGAAACATTGGATGAGCCCTTGCTTGCTTTTGTACAATATAGTTGGTAGTGAATATACATGTTCTTCCTATTCATTTTATGATGATAAGAGGTTTCATAATCCAATTGCAACTGGTTATACTGTTATTAACGATTACCTTCTAATCATAGTCGTAGTTTTACTTTTGTTCTTTAAATACCTTATCTATGCTAATAATAGTGTTGGTGGAGAGTTATATCTCCCGCTGAGATTTGGATTCTCACCCCGTGGGTTTCCCACATCTTTTAGGTGGATGTGCACGAGGAGGTAGAGATCGTGCAGTGGAGGCAGATCAGCTACAAGAAGGACGGTAGAATCTATGGTTGGGAATGTAGCTTGTGGTGTTTTGTGGTTAGAGTCTTAGAATCGTTCCTGTACACTCATGTCTTGGGAGGAGTTACATATGTTTCTTGTTGGTTTCATCGATATGAGTTTTTGGTTTATGTGCCCTTGTTGTATACAGTTGGCCGTTGTACATGTTTTTTTTAAATGAACAAGATATCACATATGACAAGTAGTCTTTTATGGACATGTTGTAAATAATGATGCCTTATAATATAAAATTCATATGGCAACTTTTTGGACCCCAATGTAATAAGTTTCTTAATGTTGGCTCTTGTTGGAAATGGTTTTGATTTCTAGTGTTTTTTTGGTAATTCGTTGTAGAGTTTGTTTTAATCTTGTGGTTTCTGGCGTGTTGTGTCACAATTGGTTGGTATCACTGCTTTAGGTTCACTGAGTCTACAAGGACCTATGACTAGGGTTTGTGTTTGTTCATGTCTCTTGCAGTCTATCTTATAGTGACTTCTGTTGATGCAAAAGAAGAAGAAAAACTTAAAGATGTCTGGAGAACATGAAGAACACGCTGCTAAGAGTAGTGTTGCTGCACCAGGTGGTGGTACAAGGAACCAAGTGCAAGAAGATTGAGAGCCTGATGGTCCCCAGTTTGACCTAGCCGTGCTTGAAAACCCTACTTTTAGTCTTTTTTGGGACAATTCATGGCTATTATGATGTACATTGTGGACAGGATGCCTGCACCATAGCCTAGGGCACCAGTTCCCAATGTGGAATCTTCAGGTACTGGGAAGACCTTTGAATGGCTTTGCCATGTTGGATCGGTGGAGTATGTTGGTATGGTTTCTCTAATAGATTTTGATTTGTGGCTTACTGATCTTGAGAAAGCCTTCAAGATCCTTAGCATCACAAAGGTAGATAAGGTGAAGCATGCAGTGTATCATTTGAAAGGGAGTGTTGGCCATTGGTGGGCCATAGAAGAGGAGAAGAGGCCTAGAGTGGCTATTGGATGGGAGGAGTTCTGACGTGAGTTTGTTAGTCGGTACTTCCTACAGACCTATCTGGATGAGAAGATCAACCACTTTGAGTGGATCCTGCAGAGATCCATGTTGGTCAATGAGTAAGAGGCTATGTTTATGGAACTTATTCGGTTCTGTCCACACATGGCTTCCATGGATGACGAGAGGATACGATGTTTTGAGAAGGGGTTGAACGTTGAGTTGTCTACATTGGTGGCTGCTTTGGAGAATGGAGAGAGGTTTTCCACATTCATGGAGTTTGCTCGAAGGATCAAGAGGTCTGCGATAGAGACACGGGGGACAAGTTCCAGGAAGAGCTCTGCATAGTTCTAAGGGTAGTCATTAGAAGGCTTTAAGAAGCTAAGGTTTTTTTCACGATCAACATCTTAGAGGTTTCGTTCTCAAACACAATGGTCACCGAGTAAAGGTAGAGGTTGTAGCCTTCCACTTACTAGATCTCACAGCACAGCATCAGTGTCAGTTATGGGCCATCTAGGCCACAGTTCGAGACCAGAGCTTGCCACAACTATGGGTAGGTAGGACAAATCAGGCGGGAGTGCCTAGTGAGAGATGACGAGGTGACTCAGCCATCAAGGCAGAGCCAGTAGGGCTCGTAGAGGTAGCAGTTCAGCGGTTCAGGAGGATAGGGATGCGGGCAAGTGTCACAGGACAAATTGTCTTCTCAAGGGAGTACAGGATGAGAGTGACAATAGGCAATGACTAGATTCTACACCATGAGTCATCCAGAGGTGTGTTCAATCCACGAGTAGTAATAGGTCATATGGAGTTCTTTCATTCTAATTTGTCTTCTTCTTGCTTTGTATCTGTTTTGGTTGACCCAGGTGCAACACACTCTTTTATCACTCGTGAGGTGCTTGACAACTGTCTTTTGCCTGTTAGTCATAGGTAAGATAGTTTGTCGATAGAAACCCCATTATTCAGTTCTGTAGTGTTACAGGAGGTGTGCCCTTCCTATGTCCTTTCTTTTTTAGGGAAACGCACTCAAGTGGATCTCATACCACTGGACATGCATGGATTCAATGTAATATTTGGAATGGACACCTTGAACAAGTGTTGAGTGGTCTTTGGATTGTGGTTCCAAGCAGGCGACGTTTGTAGATGGTGATGAGACATGGATCTTCCAGGGGATAGGAAGATTCCTTCGACGTGTCTGGTGTCAGTGATGGTAGCAGGGAAGCTGTTGAGATAGTGTTGTGAGGCATTCTTGGCACATGTGTTGGATACATAGGCAAGGAGTCCTAGTGTTTAGGAGGTGTTGGTTGTCAGGAAGTTTGAGGCCGTGTTTCCTAAGGAGTTCCTTGGTGCTCCCCCGCCCTGAGAGATTTGACTTTGAGATCAATCTAGTCCCAGACACGTAGCTCATAGCTTAGACACCGTACGTGATGGCCCCAATAGAGATGACAGAGTTGAAGAGATAGTTTCAAGAGCTGGTTGATAAAGTATTCATCAAGCCAAGTACGTCACCCTATGGTTCTCTAGGGTTGTTTGTGAAGAAGAAAGATGGGTCCATGAGAATGTGTATAGACTATAGACAATCGAACAAGGTAATGATAAATAATAAGTATCCCTTGCCGAGGATAGATGACCTATTTGATTAGTTTCATGGCACAACAATGTTCTCAAAGATAGACCTGAGGTCAGGATATCACCAGCTGAGGATCAAGGAGGATGACATACCTAAGTCGGCTTTTAAGATGAGTTATAGTCACTAAGAGTTCGTGGTTGTGTCGTTTGGGCTAACCAATGCACCGATAACGTTCATGGACTTGATGAACAAAGTTTTGCAACCATTAGTGATAATTTTGTCTTGGTTTTCATAGATGAAATCCTAATATACAGTCATGACAATCAACAAAATGAGAAACATCTTCATCTGGCATTGACCATGTTGAGACAACATCAACTATACACCAAGTTCAGCAAGTGCAAGTTCTGGTTTAAGGAGGTAGCTTCTTTGGGGCATGTCATATTTGTTGAGGGAGTTCATGTAGATCCCAAGAAGGATGAGTCTATGACAAAGTGGAAGAAACTAAGAACGCTGATAGAAGTGTACAGTTTTCTGGGTTTGGTGGGCAACTACATGAGATTCATCAAAAACTTTAGCATTATCTATTTGACCCAAACAAAGTTGATAAGGAAGGGTGTGTCATTCGTATGGGATGGCAAATGTCAGTGTACTTTTCAGATGTTGAAGGAGAAGTTGACAAGTGCACTAATTTTGGTCTTGCCTGAGCAAGGGAAAGGATAAATTGTCTTTTGTGATGCATCTAGGAATGGCTTGGGTTGCGTGCTTATACAGGACAACCAAGTGGTTTCTTTTGCTTCATGAAAGCTTAATAAACACAAACAAACTACCCAGACCATGACCTGGAGTTAGCTGTTGTGGTTCATGCTTTGAATATCTGGAGGCACTACCTTTCCGGAGACAAGTGTCAGGTCTTCACATATAACAAGAACCTAAAGTACATCTTCTCACAATAGGAGATGAATGTGAGATACCAGCACTGGATGGAGTTAATGAAGGACTATGGTTGGATGATTGATTACCATTCAGGGTAGGCTAATGTTGTGGCAGATGTGTTGAGCAAGAAGTATTCGTCTTCGCCTATGGATACAACCCAATTGAGTTCTTTGGTGTTCCACAAGAGAGACATGTTGGTCTCTTTATATCATATGTAAGTATGATTGGAGGTGTCAATGCTAGCAAGTTTGTTGGCATAGTTGTAGGTGAATCCCATGCTAAGACAGCAGACCAGAGAGGCATAGCAGGTTGATATCATGATATAATAGATTAGATCAAAGTTTGGCAGTGAGAAGTGTGATGGGTTCCACGAGTCAGATGATGGGATGTTTTGTTACCATGGCATAATAGTGGTTCCTGATGCTGATGATCTAAGGAAGATGGTGATGGAAGAGGCTCACTCATCCATGTACGCTATGCACCCAGGTAGCACCAAGATTTATCATAACCTGAAGGACATGTATTGGTGTCCAGGCTCGAAGGGGGACGTGGCTGAGTTCATTGCGAGATGCGATGTGTGTCAACGGGTTAAAGTCAAATATCAAAAGCTTGTAGGGATGCTGCAACCATTACATGTACCATAGTGGAAATGGGATCATGTGACTATGAACTTTGTGGTTGGTCTACCTAGGACAGCCAAGGGTCATGATTTCATTTGGGTGATCATTGACAGGTTGACCAAGTCAGTGCATTTCCTTCCTATGAAGACGTCGTATATAGCTGAGAAGTTTGCCCAAGTATATGTTGATGAGATAATGTGTTTGCACAGTGTTCCAGCTACCACTGTGTCTAACAGAGGTCCCCAATTCATGAGTCGCTTTTAAGAGTGACTACACATGGATTTGGGTATGTAGTTGAGGTTTAGCGTTGCCTTCCACCTGTAAATAGATGGTCAATCTAAAAGGACCATTCAGACCTTAGAGGATTTGTTGAGAGCTTGTGTTCTACAATTTTTGGGCATTTGGGATGTGCACCTCAGCCTGATAGAGTTCTCCTACAACAACAGTTACCAGAGTAGCATAGACATGGCACCGTATCAGGATTTGTATGGGAGGCATTACAGGTCTCTGTTGTGTTGGTATGAGATAAGAGAGTGTCAGCTTCTTGGTCTTGAGCTTGTGCAGCAGACGACGGAAAAGATAAAAGTGATTCAAAAGAAGTTGAAGAAAGCACATGAGATATAAAAGTCATATGTATATAAACATCATAAAACTTTGTAGTTCCAAGTGGGAGATAGAGTTTACCTCAAGGTCTCTCCTTGGAAAGGTGTTCTAAGGTTTGGGAAGAAAGGTAATTTAGCTCCCATGTTTATGGGACCTTACCCTATGATGGCACGTGCTGGGAAGGTGGACTATAGGTTGGAGTTGCCACCTGAGTTGCACAAGTTGTATCTAACATTTCATGTGAGTATGTTGAGGAAGTGCCATCCTCATATAGAGTTAGGGTTGCATCAAGTTGAATTGGAGCTTGCCGAGGACATGTTTTATGTTAAAGGCCCAATGTTGATCCTGAAAAGAAGAGTGAAGAAGTTGAAGAAGAAAGACATAATGCTTGTGAACGTTTTATGAAATCACTTTAGTTTTGAGGAAACCACTTGGGAGCTTGAGGAAGAGATGATAAGGAAGTACCCCTCTCTCTTCTCTTAGGATTTTAGCGGAGAAATCCTTGTTAGGGGTTTATAGCTTATAAGGACCCTAACCTAAGTTTTGGGGGAACTATATTTGCTTTGGCTTAATCATGTGCTTATAACCTTTCTCTAATATTTTGAGATGTAATTAGGGCTTGAGGAGAGCTTAAGTTTCAAGTTTGATCTTGTTTGGATGAAGTTTGTGCTTTTTGTGCTAGTTTTGGTGCAAATTGCACTTTACCCAGTATAGGAGGTTGATGTGAAATTTGCCACCTCTAGAGTGATCTTCATCTTTCTTGACATCATCTAGATGATAAAGAAAGAGGAGTGCACCTTGTTTGAGCTCTATTTGAGGATTTGACACCTTAAGGGTGATTAGGGTTTCCATGCATGTTGGATGTCTCGACCCACAAGTATGTTGGGTTGTCTCGACCATGGGTTGTGACCTAGGTTTGTTTTGGAGGGTATCGTGGTCGTGAAACCTCCTCTATATTGTAGGGTCACGACCTAGATAGTCTAGGGAGGTCTTATGTCAAGATGGATGACCTATCATGTGTTGTCTCAACCTAGGGTTCATGGTGGTACCTTGTCTCGACCTAGATGGTGGTGTCGCGGCCATGGATGGTGAAACCTAGGAGGGTCACGACCGCAACCGTGTGGGAGTCCATGGTGGTTGAGACACTACCTAGAGTGTGTCACCATCTCTTTCATGTCATGTTTAAGTGGTTGCATGTTGGTCTTTTGTGAGGAAAAGTGTCCCTTGGTTCCCTTAGTATGGCGACACCTCACCCTTTGCTCTCTTTCTCATCCTTCATCTATCTAACCCCTTAACTTTCATTGTTTGCAACCCTTTCAGCCATATATCTTCTTCCTCCTTCTTTTCTTGTTCCCTATGCTTGGTGGAGCAAGGAGGTTTGTCCTTAGAGCTTGGGGGATCAATCTCCTTTTGCATGTAGTGGTGTTAGTGATCCGAGCTCATCTTCCATCCTTAGTAAGTGTTTGTCTTCTAAGTTGATGTTCATTTTGATCTCCTACCTTCATCTTCTTCTTTTTTCTCGGCTCTAGATCATGGTTTTTCCATGGTGGTCATTTTGGGAGAGAAACTCCTCATCACAAGGGTCATAAACCATGTCTTGACAAGGTAGACCCAAGTGTGAAGATGATTTCTCCTCACTTTCTCACTTTCTCTTTTGGTTCGGCCAATAGATTCTTTGCTTGTTTCCTTGGACTAGCTTTGACCTTGATGTCTTCTCCATCTGTAGGTGCTCTTGTGACTGAGTGTGGAGCTTTTGGTGAAGCCTCTTCAATCCTTGGATCGTGTGCTTGGAGCTCTTGATCGTGGAGTTTGGAGCCCTTGGTGGTGATCATCTTAGGGAGGGTTATATAACACTAAACCTACTCTGTTATTGCACTTCTTTATACATTTTTTTGATGACTTCTCTTTCTCAAATTCTTTTTCTTTATGCTCGTACTCAGTGGTAATCTCTTTAGAGTTTTTTTGGTAGAGTTATCTTGCTTGGTTTGAAAGCAATCTGAAACCCTAATCTTCTTGTACGTGATTTGGTAGATAATGTGTTATGAAGGTTTTTCCCTATGTCTTGCTCTTCATCTTGCTCTCATGCATGGTAGTTTCTTGACCATGACTTAGGGTCTTGGTGACCGTTTGTATCTGGTCCTTTCTTCATGATAACAATAGTCTCACCCTTGGTTTCTATTCTATTTTTGTGACCTAGATGGTGCATCTTGGTGTGATCATGACAATTTCCTCTTGGTGGTCGCGACCTTGATAGCCTTTGGTCAAGATACTTGTGTTGTTGAGTTGACCTAGTGATGATAGGTTGAAACCCTTATAATGTTGTGGCTTAGTCACCTTTGTGTTGCTGCTTTGTTCTTTATTTGTTTGTGAGACACCCTCTAGTTTGTTGGGTCGCGACCGTGAGGGACTTAGGTTTCAATATATGTGGGTGTTTGAGACAGATTGGTCAAGATAGTTTGGTTGAGAAAGTTTGGTCGAGATAGTTTAGCCAAGATGGAACCATAACCCTAAGTGTCGTGGGTGTGACATGACCTACAAGGTGGAGTTTGAGACATGTAGGGGGATGGTCAAGTCACATGAGTGTTGCGTTCGTGATATGGACCATGATGGGTGGTCGCGGCCTATGAGGTTATGTAGTCAATATAGGGTGATGTCAGGTGGATGAGTAGCACATGTAAACACTTAATGATACTCATATATGAATGATACATTAGACATATATAATGTTGGTTAGAATGTTATCTAATAAACTCTAATGATGTTTCCTAATCCTTATACACTCCAAGATAATGGAGGGTGATGGTTGAACCTAATCTTGTAAACTCTAATCGGCTAAGGAGAAACCCTAACTCTAATAATGTGCAATGAGACTTTCTTCTTTCGATCTCATGGAATGATTATGATGTTATGTGGTTATTTCTCTTATTTATGAACTTCTAACCATGGATGTGTTATGCACTTGATAATCATAGATAGTGTATGATATGGTGATTAAACATGATACATGTTGAATGAGCCTTCCAAAGGCATGCTGAAACACTTGTGATGTAGGAATGATGAGTTGAGGGATTGATATCCCATATCATATGACTCTGGTATTAATGATGTGATGAATGGAAATGGTATATGCATCATGTGGTGGCAGTGTGACAAGTTCACACCCTATACGTTTACAATTTCTAAAGTGTACTATGCCCTTATCTTTGTAGAGTTTGTTATGATTTTATGCTCAATAACTTGATTGATGTTAAAAGACATTTAAATGGACTTAATTAATAAAGTGGAATCTGAACATGTAGTTTTCCATGTTCCATAGATCCATCTTAGTGTCAGCACTTGTTGGTTTGTGAAACAGGCTTTTGCTTAGAGACCGTCTGGAGTCATATACTGTTGAGTATATGCATTCACAGGATTGGTTGCACACCATACCCTAACAGAAGTGTGGTTGGTGTCGTAGCTCAGTGGTATGTTGCTCATGTGGTTTCATAGATTGTCTATGGGCCATACCCTAGTAGGAGTGCGGATGCGAGCTGTATCTCACTTTCACTAGTGCTTCTTGTACCAAGGTGAGCTAGGACTTTCATTGTTGACTATATGTCACAAGTTGCAGTTGACTGGTATGTCTCTATTGTTGTACTGACCATGAGGTTTGGTGAGGTCGTGGATTCTGGCTCTTCCATAGAACTTGTATGGCACCGATTTCAAGTTAGCAATGGTTTGTTGTATTTGTGTGGTACAACTCAAATCCTTGGGGCATAATAAAATATGTAATCATCTGTGTAGTGTAATTGCTTAGGATCAAATATGAAACATTGGATGAGGCCTTGCTTACTTTTATACGATATAATTGGTAGTGAATATACATGTTCTTCATATTCCTTTTTATGATGATAAGATGTTTTATAATCCAATTGCAACTGCTTATACTATTAGTAATGATTACCTACTTATCGTAGTTGTGGCTTTACTTCTCTTCTTTAAATACCTTATCTGTGCTACTAACAGTGTTGGTGGAGAGTTATATCTCCCACTAAGATTTGGAATCTCACCCTGTGGGATTCACACATCTTTTAGGTGGATGTGAATGAGGAGGTAGAGATCATGCAATAGAGGAAGAGCAGCAGTAAGAAGGACATAGCAGTTAAGGTTGGGAATGCTACTTGTCGTCTTTTGTGGTTAGAGTCCTAGAGTCATCCCTGGACACTCAGGTCTTAGGAGGAGTTACATATGTTCAGTGTTATCGATATGAGTTTTTAGTTTATGCACCCTTATTGTATACAGTTGTCCGTTGTACATGTTTATGTAAATGAATAAGATATCACATTTGACATATTTTATGGACATGTTGTAAATAATGATGCCTTATGATATATAATTGAAATGGCAGCTTTTTCGACCCTAATGTAATAAGTTTCTTGATATTGGTTATTGTTAGAAATGGTTTTAATTTCTATTGGTTTGTGGAAATCTACTATAGAGTTTGTTTTAATCTCATGGTTTGTGGTGTGTGGTGTCACAACTGCACTGGTGTTAGTTCTGCCAAATCAAGGGAAAGGTTGCATCGTCTTCTGTGATGTGTCAAAAAATGTTTTGGGATGTGTGCTAATGTAGGACAAGAATGTGACTTCTTTTGCTTTGTGACAACTTAAGAAACACATGAGAACTGCCTGACATGTGATCTGGAGCTTAAAGTCATGGTCCATGTCTTGAATATCTAGAAGCACTATCTATATGGATAGAAGTGTCAAATCTTTGTCGAACATAAGAACCTTCAGTATATATTCTCAAAGCAAGAGCTAAACATGTGACAAATGAGATGGATGGAGTTGATCAAGGATTACAATTCCATGATAGACTACCATCTAGGGAAGGTGAGCGTGGTGGCTGATGCACTGAATAGGAAGTCATCTTCATCGTCATCTATTGATAAGGCACAGTTGCATGTTGTGGTGTGCCATAAGCGAGACATGTTGATGTTGCTTAATAAGATGAATGTATAGTTGAAGCTTTCTTTTTTTTGTGAGCATGTTAGCATAGTTTCAAGTGAAGCCCACCTTTATGCAACAAATTAGAGATGTGGAACATAATGATACAATGATATAGAATATCAGGGAAGATACCCTATTTTGGCACATGTTGGGAAGGTGGCATACAAGTTGGAGCTACCGCCAGAGTTGCACAAGTTGCATGATTTCTTCAATGTTTCCAAGTTGAGGAAGTGTCACCTTGATATAGAGTTGATATTGCAGCTAGTGTAGGTTGAGTTGGAGGAGGATGTGTCATATGTTGAGGGTCATGTGTTGATCCTAGATAGGAGAGTGAACAAGTTGAACAAGAAGGATATAGTTTTAGTTAAGGTTTGGTGACATCACCGTGTGTGGAGTAACCCATGTGGTAGTTAGAGAATGAGATGTGTAGGAATTACCCGTCTTTGTTTTCTTAGGATTTTAGGGGCAAAATCCTTGTTAGGGGTTTATGGTTGTAAGACCCATGACCTTGATTTAGGGTTGATATTGTTTTCTTAGCATAATTAGATGCTTAAAACCTTAATCAAACCTTATTATGTGCTTTGATAACATGTGATGAGCTTGGGTTTCAATTTTGGTCCAATTTGGATGTTCTTTGAGCTAGTTATGCTTATATGTGCTTGTTTTGGACCTAATTGTCAATTACTAACTTCTAGTGTTTTTCTTACAATTTGTCACATGCTTGTTGTGCCTCATGTGTTTTGATATCATGTTGGATATATTGGTGCTTTAAGGGTTCCTTGTCACACCTTGGTTTGAGTGTTGACATCTCGTGTGTGAGATTAGGGTTTGCATGAATACCCTAAGTGGATGGTTGACCTTGGTATGTGTTTGACCGATAAGCTTATTTATTTGGTAGTCACCAAGCCTTCCTTTGGCCATGTTCTTGGTTTTTAATGATGTTTGAGTGTATCTAGTCTTGCAGGTCAATGAAGCCATCAACCATCTAGGTTGCCAAGAAACCCTAGGGTTGGCTTTATGCGACTAGTTGAGTTTTGATCTTGTGGGTAGCTGAGAATCTTCAGTAACCATTTGCTCTTATGAATCTCAGTGGTTGATGGCTTTTTCTATACCAAGTGTTCAATGAGTTTTCTTGATTTGAACTCCCTAGATATATGTTTAAGTGTGGTGTGTGCATGAACGATATCACTTGGACACATGGCATGTGTTAGCATGACACCTAACCCTCTTTCTCACTCTCTAATGCCATGCTATATAAACCTCTCTCTTTGCATCAATACCTTCTTTACACACCTTGTTTCGTCTCTCTTCTCCCTTGGTTCCCTTGGAGCTTGTCCCATTGTACTTTGTGGTGAAGGTGGAGCTCAAGCTTGGAGAAAGTAGTCGATCCCCCCTTGCATGTTGAGATAGGGTTTGGCGCTACTCTCCTTGTGATCGTATGGTGCAATCTTTTCTTTCCTTCTTGGTCTTGGTAAGTGATTTCCCTCTTGATATTCATCTTGTTTCTACCCTACCCTTATTCTTTCTCTTCTTGGCTGAATCCATGGTATTCCACGGTAGTGCTTGAGTTAGATCTTGAAGAATCTCTCCTTTCCATGGTAGTGCTTGAGTTAGAGCTTGAAGAATCTCTCCTTTATTGCCTTTTTGACCTAGGGTTTTCTCTCTTCTTGGTGGTGGAGCTAGCTTGGCCAAGAGTGGTGCTCAATCTAGCATTTTGTTCCTTTTTCCCTTTTAGTTTCCTTGTTGTTGGATTTTCTACATCATCTCTAAATGAGTTATATAACTTTCTCATTGATTATTTCTTACACTCTTCTTGCATGCACTTCATCTTGCTCTAAAATGTAGTTACCCATAAAAAGACAATATTTTGATCTAGCATTTGTGTTTTCATGGTGATCTTGAATAGTATATGTTCTCTTGGATAAGCCGTAGTATTGGTGCACAAAATCTTGCTTGATGATGGAGGTTTTGGTCCATGCATATTTATAGAAATTATGCTTTTTATCTCTCATGAACCATGGTTTTGGCTTTATCTCATGATGGTTGTAATTTAGGGTTTTGGAGATGATCTTCTTCTTATGTTTTACACCTTGACAATTTTCAGTTCCAGTGTAGTGTCCAACCTATTTTGGGCTATTTGGTTGATTATATATTAGTCCCATGATGGTTTCCAAGGTTATTTTTCTCTTCTTCGTGTGGTCGCTAAGAATGTTGATGATAGTGGTCGCCAAGTTTTTGAGTCATGTGGTTGCTAATCTTGGTTTGTCTATGTGGTTTCCTTTGGTCGCCAAAGCTTCTCTTAGGTCGATGAGTTCACTTAGATATGATGGTCGCTGAGATGGCTAACCATGGAGGTTGTTGAAGATGGTTGACCTCAGTGGTCAATGAAGGGTTGAACTCTAATCGTCTTTGGTCAGCAATGTGCTTTACCCAAGTGGTTGCTGAAGTGGTTGATCTCTTCGGTCGCCAAGGGTGGTGTGACCTAATTTTTAGCGGTTGATGACACCCCTTATCCTATGAGACCGATGAAGATTTATGGCCTACTTTGTCATCATATTGTGTTGACTCTATGTTGATAATATTTGACCCATTTTCTTTCAAGATTGTTGGAGATGATAAGAAACTAGGGTTTACTTTTGTTTGTTGTTCTGAAAACCTAATTTGGTTAACTTGTTGAAGGTAATCCTAATTCAAGTACATGGTGATAATGCTTAGCTCTCTTGAGTGATTAGTGTGATGATGGAGTACTTTCTCTCTCCTAATGTTGTAACCCTAGTTTGTTGTTAGATAAACATCATAGCTAATGAATGAGTTTTGTTTCACTTGTGTATCACATGTATGAAGATGATCCTTGATGAGACATGGAGAGATGATGTTGTTTTGCAAGGAACAATGTGAATGGTCTTATGACCTTGGACATGGATTTGTTCCCTAATTAAGCTGATATCACCTTTATGATGTTACAAGGGATTGGAATCTCAAGATGATATGATGATGGTGGACTCATGGATGGAAGTGAAATAGTAGCATGAAATGATGTGATAAGGTTTATGGTTTATTCATTTTTTATTTTTTGAAGTTGCAATCCAGCTATGCCTTGTTGAATTCTTTTAGGGTTTGTATGTATCTTGATTGATGCATTTAAAAGACACTTAATTGAGTTTAACTAATCAAGTGAAACCCTAATCATGTAGTGCCCCATACCATAGATCTATTCCAATGTCAATACTTACTAGGTGGTGAAACGAGTATTCTCTTAATGGAAACTCGGAGTGCATAGTGTTGAGTATGCAAGGTGCAATTGATTGAGTGTCCTTGACATCTTTATCCAAAGGTTTTGATGATGGTTGCAGTCATTCCTTGGAAAGAAAGTGGCTACATGCATATCTCAGTATATATGATGTGATTGAGGAAAATTGCAGTTATACCTCAGATGATTGAGTTTGTGCATCCTGATTACTAGTGTGGTGACCTATATACCAAGGTGGAGTAGGTTTTTTTGTAGTTGTACTTCATATGTCACTACGGATGACTCGTACTGACCAAGGGCAAATGAGATCATAGGAGTCTAACTCTCCTAGATCTTGTATGGAACTATTTTTGATTTAGAAGTCCACAGTCAGAGTCTAAGTGGTATACCTCAAACTCCTCATGGCTTAAAAGATGTGATACAATCATGTAGTATATATGTATAGGGTTAAACATGCTTCACATTAGATGTTTATCGCTGCCTTGTTTACTTATTCTGTTAGTTGTTATCATGTTGTATATGTAGCAAAGTGCTCAGTTGTTAATGATCTTATTTGTTCCTTAGAGCTATTAATCATGATTATTACTATGTTTATCTGCTTAGTTTGTTTAAATTGCTCATATGCTTAACCTATTTAACAATATAACTTGTTGTATCAATAACCATTAGTTGACAGTTATATCTCTCACTGGGATGTTGGTCTCACCTCGTGGGCTACCACATCTTTTTAGGTGTTCTTCAGTGACATGGTCAGGATCGTGTTGTTGAGGAGGAGCATCTTGGAGATCAGTAGACATAGAAGGTTGGATAGCTGATGTTGTTAGTAGTTGTTAGTTGTTAGTAGTTGTTAGTTGTTAGTAGTAGAGTCCTAGAGTCATCCCTATACTCTCAAGTCTGAGAAGGGGTGTGTTTTGTAGATGATGTATAATGACATACAGTTTTGCCATTACGCTTGTGGTTTGTGTATATATGACATGCATATGTGAAACAAGATCTTTTGTAAGTATGTTATGGCCTCAACCACTAAATAGATATATGTAAATACCTGATATGCTATATGATGTGATACAAGTTGATGGGCATGTATGTAATAAGTTTTTGAGCATGTTGGTAGTGATGGAATCGATTTTAATTTATCTTCTTTTTTGGTTATGTGGATGTTTAGTTGTTCATCACGTGTTTTGGTTTTTGATTAATCTCAATTTGTGTGGTGTTGAGTGTCACAATACTGTTGGTATGTATACCCAGAGAGTCAATCATATGTTAATTACAATTGTATAAATGTAAATGATTTGATTAATAATTAGGGCAAGCTTCAAATTTATTCTATTTAATTCGGTTATGAGATAATGATGTAACATAATAAATGTCTAGAGAATGATATTACTCAGTTACGTATGTTTTCAAATACGTGACTTGGAAGAATGATATCATATGGATATTAGGAGTATATACATTCTCATTATGTCCCTAATCATTTGTTATTGTAGAAGGTAGATAGATAACAATAACATACAAGATCAGAGTGTGAGTTAGTTGATGATAGATTCTCATCAGTCATGATATGGGGATATCAAATCAAGCACACACTTACAAGCATGGTGTAATTCCAGTATTGTTCCTAACAATGAATGAACTAATAATAGGGGATAGATTATTACCACAAACATCTGTAAGGGAAGAAAGACCCCTCTCTCTAAGAGGTATTTTTGTTATATAAATTTTATTTTGTATTGCATTGGAGTTAATTTTGTTGTCTCAGTGACACCACTAGTATCTATATCATATACAATAGGTGAACATATGTATCCTCCTAGACATTCATTGCAGACAAATCATGAGGAGAATACACTTTCCTCTTTAGGAGGTACATATACTTCAACCTACATGTCACATTTACAAGCATGTTGTAACCCAATTAGTGTTTCTAACAATAAATGAACAAAGGCGAAGGGATCAAAATTTACTGCAACCATCTTTAAGGGATGAAAGACACCATCCTTTAGAAGGTTGGTTTGTTATATAAATTCTATCATGTATTGCACTGGATTTTAGTCTGCGATCTCAGTGACACAACATACAAGCATGTAATAACTCCATTAGTGTTTCTAATAGTGAATGAACAAAGTGGAAGGGAATGACATTTACAACAAACATCTCTTAGGGATGACCAACTCCTCCCTTTAGAAGGTAGCTTGGTTATGTAAATTCTATATTTTTATTTCAATCGAGTTATGTTTGTGATCTTAGTGATGCCACTAGCACCTATAACATATACAATAGATTAACAAAGGCATCCTCCTAGACATCCATTATAAACCCATCATGAGGAAAATACACTACCTTATTTAGGAGGTACATCTATCTCAACCTACATGTCACACTTACAAGCATATCATAACCCCATTAGTGTTTCTAATAGTGAATGAACAAAGGAAAATGGATCAAGATGTATTGCTAATGGCTACAAGGAATGATAGACTCCTTTTGGAAGGTAATTTTTTTATATAAGTTTTATTTTGTATTTACATTGGAGTCAAGTTTGTGACCTTAGTGACACCACTAGTGTCTATAACATAATAGGTGATCAGAGGCATCCTCCTAGACATCCATTACAAATGTGTCATTAGGAGAATACCCTTTCTGCTTTAGGAGGCACATTTATTTCAACCTACATGTCACACTTACAAGCATGTCGTAACTCCATTAGCATTAGCAATAGTGAATGGACAAAGGCAAATGGAATGATCTTTATTACAAAAATCTCCAATGGATAACTGAGTCCCCCTTGTAGATGGTATATTTTCTTAACTAACTTTCATTATGTATAGATAAATGCTCATGAATATTGATATTTTTATTGACCTTATTTTTTCGTGTAGTTGGTGAACAAAGAAATAGGGTGAGTCAATCTTCACCACAACCTATTGGAGGTACATTTTCTCCTTTTCAATCATATATGCTTGAATCCCTCTACATTACACTATTTTTATGGACTGATTTTATTTCTTTAGATTTAGATACTACTTGTATGAAAAAGGACGTAGCAGGGAGAGGACTACCTTAAATGCAGTGTCTCCTATGAATGGTAAGAAACACAAGTGTTTCATTTGAGATGATGGGAGAGTTGTTGGTCCTGGAAGGCACAAATTGAGCAACTTTTTAGGAATTTTGGCAAGCAATCATTGCCTATTTCCTATACATAAGTAGTGGGGTGTAGAGAATGAGTCAAAAATTGATCTGGTAATGGTTGAGGTTCATGTAAGTACTCTTTCTCATTTACTCTTTATGTGCTACTAATTTCATCAATGTTTAATTGATACCATACAATGCAAATGTAAACTCTTTTGTGTGGTTGGTTTCACTCATAAATTTATTTCTTGATTCATATAGCGTGACTATGAATTTTATAATTGGGATGAGACTCCACTACATTCATATGAGGATGTAATCTCTTCTATCACAAAAAACATAAATCAATAAATTAGGGATTTTCGTGCAGAACTAAAAAGTAAATTGGATCCTAATATCCCAATTATTGAACAAGTGCAATCCTTAGGTAACCGAGTTCCTCCAGATTTTTGGTTGTCATTGATAAAACTCTGGAGTAAAGAAAAGAAGATGGTAAGATTATGTGAATTTGGAATTTTTTTGTTGAAATTATAGTATTGTATATCATGTATAAAAACGAAATTCTATAACATGTAGTTGAAAACTTGTAGAAACAAAAGAAATCATAGTGTTATACAAGCTACACATACATCTAGATCAACATCATTTGTTGAAAAAAAGATAAAGCGGTATGGATATTGCCATCTTATATAAACTTAAAAAAATGTAATTTTTAGACAATCTTTTAGGAGAAAGATGGTGTGCCACTTTCAACAATAGAAACATATGTTAATGGCCACAAAAGGAAAAAATAAAAGTACATGAGTAAGAAAGCAAAAGATATTTGTGTAAGAATTTTTTCATCAAATTTTGTGGCTATATTATATCATGAACTTGATTAATGATCTTATATTATAGGAAAAGGTAGAGCGAATGGGTAGAGAATTGGGTGCAAAAGAACCATTACAATTTGTTTCAGTCATTGGTGATGCCCACAGATCCCACCATGGAGGATATATAAGGGGAATTAGTGGAGGTGTTATGAGAAGAGCTTTGAAGAGATAGAAACTAGTAGAGGAATCCAATAAGATGGCAACAATATCTTGGAGATCTCAATTACAACAAAAAGAGCATCAAATTCAAGAAAAAGATAATCAAATTAAAGAAAAAGATAACTTGAAAAAATGTGTGCTGAACTAAGATTACTTCAATCACAAGTACTAGTGTATTATTTTTTTTGCTTTGCTTTTGATGAGAAAATATGTTTGGTCTCTCTAAAATAAATTGATTATGTATTGCAGGTAAGGTCACCTGAGATTGGTTGTCGCATGAGCCCACATTCATTGGTGTGTTGACTATTTTGCATGCTTTATTGAGATGATATCTATCATATAAAACAACTAACATCTTTGAAATTCCAATTTTTAGGATGAACCATGTTATGATTCCCAAACAAATATGCACACATATTCTGATTTGGTAAGTAAAATAAATACTTTTAACATGTAAAAGATAATCTAAAATTTGTTCTCTTCTTAGGATGTGAAAAATGACCCATTAACATTTAATCAAGTTCAAAGTTTGTCCACACATGTAAGTTGAGATATTTTGATTGTGATACTATATCAAGATAACACCAATGATTCATCAACAATATTTATACATTTCTTTCCAGTTGCAAGAATCAAGGACAAAGAAAATGGTGTTGTGTCCCAATGTGAGGACCTAATATTTCAACTACATTGGCTTTATGTGTCATCTTTCTTGGGTACAAACTTCTCTATATGTTTTATTGGGTCTATAGGATTTTTTTAAACTATGCATGATCCACTATTACCCACTAACTTCTTGTTAAGTTATGAATTTTAAGATTAGTGAATTGGTCTATTTTCATAAGGCGTAATTGTGGTTAGGGGACAACTTGAAGCTCATGGTATGTGGAGGGTTTGTTTTGTTTTGATGAATAAAGATGATTATGCAGTATTCAACATCCAACATTTCACTTTGGATGTCATTGTATTTTGAGCATGATGAAGTTCATGGTTTGTTGAGGGCATGGTCATATTTAGAGAAGAAGAATGACTATGCATGAATCAACATCTACAGTGGCTATTGGACATAGCCATATTTTTTGGGGTATGACGTTCATTACTTTTAGAGATATTCATTAGAAAAAAAATATCAGTCATAGTTGATCTATCACTACTACAATATAACATATTTAGACGATTAACATACGGAATTCTCCCATATAGAGGAAAAATCAAATATGTGAATATCTTGGTTGATGATGGTAGTTTCTATGTTATGATTTGGAATGATGAGTACATAATCTATGTTTTGTCTTCTTCCATTTGAAATTATATTTTTTGTTCGATCCAAATCATACATCACAAATAAGAAGTATTATTCCCATTGCACGTATATAAGCAAAAGTTTAGGATATAAGTATATAAATGATTCCTCTACAAACAATCTTTTATAGACATTTGCTAGAATATTGGATTCTGATTATGTTACTATAGGATTTCTGAATGATAATGGATTAGCTCTTCTAATAATATATTGGTCTAATTTTACCTCTACTTTATTCTTCTACATTTTTGGTGATTGAGAGTGCCTTTCTTGTATGAGGGAAGTAATGTCATTTTTCTAGGTTCTCGAGATCATTTTCCTTATAATAAATAAACTTTGAAACTTAAATAATAAACCATTGTTTTAACATCTCTCATGTAATGGTAATTGTTTTCAATTTAGTATGCAAGAAACTCTAGGAGGGAAAACAATATGCGACAGACTGGACAATATTTAGGAGAAGGTGCCCGCTTTGCTGAAATAATGTGCAAGCTATCGTCTCTTACTACAAAAGCACTTCCATGGTCAAATTTTAATGATTTGTGAAGGGAATATTATTAACTTTGAGAATGATATGGTTGTCGTAGTTCTATCATCTTGTTTGGTTACATTGGGTGCTAAATTGCTGCATTGATAACGATTTTCTTAATGAATCTACTTTCATTAATTCTTTTCACTCAATTTGGCAAGTTATGTAATATTTTTTGTTTATCTTGGTTGAATAAGATATCCTTACCATATAGTATGTAGGTAACTTTTGGAGAGAAAATAGAATGCAAGAGGCGGGACAATGTTTAGGAGAAGGTGGCTGCTCCACTGAAAATAATGTGCAAGCTATCATCTCTTACTACTAAAATACTTCCAAGGTCATCTTTTTATAATTTTCGAACGGGATATTATTAACTTTGACAATGATACTTATGGTTCCAGTTCAATCATCTTGTTTGCTTACATTGGGTTCTAAAGGGCTGCATCAAATTATTCTTCATGTAAACATAGGGTTGTTGAAATTCTAAGTTGACTTATCTTCAAAGCTAGGATGCTACTTTTTCTATTCATTTTGTTAAAGTTTGGTTACTCTAGCAATTCATCTATATTCTGAACTATTGGGATGGTTTCTAACTCTAAACATTAACAAGTTATCCATTAGCAACATATGTAACTATTCTCCACCATAAAATTGATGTCCTTGGTTCCATTGGAGTGCATATGTCAGAAAAATTAGATGGCAACATATAATAGGATAATGTTATGTAGCATCCATGCAAATACTTGTACTCTGTTCACCTTTACTATCCTTACATTTAGTCAACATAAGCCATGGGGTGGTAGAATGGGTTAATTGGGACTCCCTCTTGAGTTCACTATGGTTTGGTGATATGAATCTATTTACTTCCATTGCGTCTGATTCAATCACCAAAAATGTTTCTTCATCCGTTTGAAGTGGAGTCTGACAACCCTAAACCCTTTTTCATTTCCATGACAACATTCTTGATCTTTCACAATGTTTTCACATGGTAATCCCACCAAACAGTAGTGATGGTGCATGCAACTACATGACCGAACATATCACCATGAGGATAAGAGATGTTTTTTTTGTTCATTTGCAGATGCAAACATTCCAACGTTTATGTGAATTTAATTTCTTCTTATGTTATATTAGCATTCTAGATATCTAAGTTATGGGTCCAACTCTTTTGGAAGAGTTAACTGTACTTGACTGATCTTAACAAATAAATTTTTGTATACTGAAAAATTGGACTATGACAAACTAGCCTCACCCAACTTAGACTCATTGGTTTTTCACTTTGGCCAGGTTAATGGAATACCTACATCACAAGTTGTTGATGCTGATCTAGCTTCTAGCCTGCTGGCATTCACTTGGTAGCATCGGATACGAAAAGGCGGCGGATTTGCTTACGATCATCATTATGAGTTTCTGTAAGTGGAGTGTCTATTTAAAAGATCAGCCCTTGTATCATTAGTATCTAAAGGGATGTGTTGGAGGAGATAGCAAAAGATATCAGGTTTAGCTAGGACAGCCTAATCCTGCTATATAGTACTTAGAGATCAACCTGCTTTGTTGTAATTTTTATCTAGACATCTATGTAGGAGTGTTGTGCGACAGACTATAGTAAGCTGAACTCTATATGAGTTTTCTCTTGAATGTTTACGAGAATGCATTAAAATAGTCTGAGGGGCAAAGGGTATGTCCTTGCCTATGTAATTGAACTCTCATGTTATTTCAAATGGCATTTTTCATTCAATACAAGTGGAGAGAACAACTTAGTGCTCTAATTCGTGTGCTTTTCTTTCTAACTACGATATGTTTGTTACAAACCTTCTATGTTTGAGTGATAATGACTACAATGTTTTCCCCTCACATGTTACAGTTTGAAGCTTCTTAATCAATTAATAGATGTGACAGCTCTAAGATTCTGAATTAGTAAATCTGTTCCAAGCTTCTGTTTTAGTTGAGACAATAATGTGAGGGGTTTGCTTTTCAGTTTTGCTTAAGTTATTTGGCAACATCTTTAAAAGTTTGACGCTTAAGTTCCAGCAGCCGCATGAGTATGCCATGCTTCAATGAGAGCAACAATAAGATTTTGACGTGTGCTGAAATAAGAGCAGCAATTAGAGTTTGACATGGTTTATTGCAGTCATCACCATAGCAGTTGAGTTGTATATGACGCAGCTCCTCATTGGCTGCTTTTGTAATGGACAGAATTATATTTTATAGTGGACTGATGGTGCAGGTATTCTAATAATTTATCCGCTAATAAGATGCTTTGAAATGCAAACTGTTCATATTGTTTAGTTAGATCGGGCAGTCCTCTTCGGCTTTTCTAGTCGAGGACACCAGGTTTATATATATTAAAATTCTGGAAAATGGATTTCTCTACCATCTTTTCTACCCCTATGGTCCGAAACTAGCTAATATTTTATTCCCTATGATTACAATTTCTACGAGTATGCTCTACTGTTATCACAGGCTCTACTGCTAAGCAAGTAGACTACCAAGTAATCTCTATGAGCCTACCAAGGCGCTTGTTCTGTCTTGTTCAGCGATCGGGGCTGATTGCTGATGGAGGACGGTTGGGTGCCCTTGCTTCTGATTTAGGTGAATCTTTATTTGCTGCACAAAACCAAGCTACGAGCCGATGGGGTTGGGTGCACGTCCAGGATGCCAGTTTACATGCGGCGAGACGACAATCCACTTCCCGTTCGGAATAGGGAAAAACAGCTCGCTCCCCGGCTTCGAACTGCAGTGCCAGTATGGCGACAAATTGGCATTGGAGTTGCTATTAGGAGATCTGATTCAGATTGCAAGTATTACTCCTTACCCATCCAAAGTTCGTATACTGGTCAAGTCCTTTTCTTTCTGCAACATCAGCTGAGTACAAGACAAGCGGCGACCTAAGCTCCCCGGAGTTACTGACTCAGACCGTCATTCGTTTTTCAAATGACGACAACCTTCTCAATGTCCTGGGCTGCAACACCATGGCAAATACTGAAACTGTCGGTTGCCTCTCTATCTGTCCTAGACTCGCCACCACACACGAATACATTGTCAGAGATATGGCAGCTGTAGCAGCCATGTATATAGTATAGGTTAAGCCCAATGTAGTGCAACTAGTACACGTAAGAAAAGTAGTTTTGTCTCTAGTGCAAATGACAAAGAAGTTTTATCTCATATTGTTCACTCCTACAATTTTTGTGGTCCTTATATGTAGGATCACATGGGGCATTAGTGTCCAAGGGGTCCTAAGAGGAAGGTATGGACTTAACTTTGGAAACGCTTGGGCAGTTTCACGCATCCCGGACGCGGCGGTAAACCGCCATCCCCTGCCAAGCTGGCACTTCCCTGCCCCTCACGCGGGTCCCGATTTTTCTTTTTTTTAATTTTTTCTCTTTTGATTTTCAAGGGGGAAATCCGCTATTTTGTTTATAACTTTTATTCCGTAATGATTTTTTTGAGGAAACAAAATGCACCCGATTCGTTATAAAAAATACATTTGAACAAGACTAATATTGGTATATTTTTGAAAAAAAATTAAATAATAAATAAGTCAAGTGTGAATGCGCCTACTTATGGTGTGAATGCGCCCATAATGAATTTTTTAACGAAATAAAAACCACTGGACTCGTTACGAAAAATCCAATCTAATAAGACCAATATTGATATATTTTAAAAAAATAATATACACGCTATTTTACCAATAATGTGCACATTATATTAAGATTTATGTTAATTTATATTTATGCACAACATCTAAAAAGTAGATACATTCACACTATAATTGATACATTAACACCGTAATTGGGTATTTTTCTACAAATACCCAATTTTATATTTATGCGCCCACTTATGGCGCACTCACACCATAAGTGGGCACATTCACATCATAACTAGGCGCATTCACACATTCACAACATAAGTGAGTGCATTCACAGCATAAGTGGACACATTTACATCATAAGTGGGCACATTCACACATTCACACCATAAGTGAGCACATTCACACCATAAGTGGGCACATTCACACATTCACACCATAAGTGGGCACACTCACACCATAAGTGGGCGCACACACACCATAAGTGTGAATGCACCTACTTTTGCTGTGAATGCGCCCACTTATGGTGTGAATGCGCCCACTTATGGTGTGAATACGCCCACTTATACTGTGAATGCGCCCAGTTATGGTGTGAATGTATGAATGCACCCGGTTATGGTGTGAATGCGCCCACTTATGGTGTGAATGCGCCCACTTATGTTGTGAATGCACACAGTTATGGTGTGAATGTGTGAATGCGGACTTATGGGGTGAATGCGCCCACTTATGGTGTGAATGTGTGAATGCGCCCAGTTATGGTGTGAATGCGCCCACTTATGGTGTGAATGTGCCCACTTATGCTGTGAATGCGCACAGTTATGGTGTGAATATGTGAATGCGCCCACTTATGGTGTGAATGCGCCCAGTTATGGTGTGAATGCGCCCACTTATGCTGTGAATGCGCCCACTTATGGCGTGAATATATGAATGCGCCCACTTATGGTGTGAATGCACCTACTTATACTGTGAATGTGCCCACTTATGGTGTGAATATGTGAATGCGCCCACTGATGGTGTGAATGTGCCCACTTATGGTGTGAATGCGCCCACTTATACAGTGAATGCGCCCACTTATGGTGTGAAGGTGTGAATGCGTCCACTTATGGTGTGAATACGCACACTTATGTTGTGAATGCGCCCACTTATGGTGTGAATGTGCCCACTTATGTTGTGAATGTGTCCTTATGGTGTTAATGTGTGAATGCACCCACTTGTGGTGTAAATGCGCCCACTTATGTTGTGAATGTGCCCACTTATGGTGTGAATGCGCCTACTTATGGTGTGAGTGCGCTCACTTATGGTGTATATGTGTGAATGCTCCCACTATGGTTTGAATGTGTGAATGCGCCAACTTATGATGTGAATGCGCACACTTATGCTGTGAATGTGTGAATGAGCCTAGTTATGGTGTAAATGTGACCACTTATGGTGTGAGTGCGCCCACTTATGGTGTCAATATTTCTACTTAACGCGCCAAATATTAGTAGTAAACACCCACTTATGGTGTGAATGCGCCCAATTATGATGTGAATGCGCCCACTTATGGTATGAATGCTCCCTATATTTGTAATAAAAGTTTATTTATGACAAATACACATACTTTTGATTGAATGTATGTTTTTGATTGAATGCACCCACTTATGGCAAATGCGTCTACTTGTATGGCAAATGCGCCTACTTATCACAAATCTTAAACAAAGTATGTGCATAAATATCAAATTAACACAAATCTTAACACAATGCGCCTACTTTTTAGATGTTGTGCATAAATATAAATTAACATAATCTTAATATAATGTGCACACTATTGGTAAAATAGCGTGCATATTATTTTTTTCAAAATATATCGATATTGATCTTGTTAGATTGCATTTTTCGTAACGAGTCCAGTGGTTTTTATTTCGTTAAAAAAATCATTATGGATTAAAAGTTATTGACAATTTTCATTTTTGTATTCTTTTGTGTGCATATCTGCCACGTGGCAAAAAAAGCAAAAAAAAAAAAGGGGGCGGGGGGTCCCGGCCGGGGAAACCACCCAGCCAAGCGGCAAAACTACCGCGTCCAGGGCGCGGCATAGGTTAGCCGTGTCAACATAACATTTTTGTAGGGAAAAACAGCTCGCTCCCCGGCTTCGAACTGCAGTGCCAGTATGGCGACAAATTGGCATTGGAGTTGCTATTAGGAGATCTGATTCAAATTGCAAGTATTACTCCTTACCCATCCAAAGTTCATATACTGGTCAAGTCCTTTTCTTTCTGCAACATCAGCTATGAGTACAAGACAAGCGGCGACCTAAGCTCCCCGGAGTTACGACTCAGACCGTCATTCATTTTTCAAATGACGACAACCTTCTCAATGTCCTGGGCTGTAACACCATGGCAAATACTGATACTGTCGGTTGCCTCTCTATCTGTCCTAGACTCGCCACCACACACGAATACATTGTCAGATATATGGCAGCTGTAGCAGCCATGTATATAGCATAGGTTAAGCCCAATGTAGTGCAACAAGTACATGTAAGAAAAGTAGTTTTGTCTCTAGTGCAAATGACAAAGAAGTTTTATCTCATATTGTTCACTCCTAGAATTTTTGTGGTCCTTATATGTAGGATCACATGGGGCATTAGTGTCCAAGGGGTCCTAGGAGGAAGGTATGCTCACCTCCTTGGTGGGTGGGGTTACCACAACACACGCACACGCGCGTGCGAGCCACGCCACGCCTGGTCGGGCACGGGCTCGGGCTTATGGCTTGTGGAGTTTCTTTCGAACATAGCCGTCAGTCGTTCGTGTGTGAGTGTTTAGCGAGCCCTAATCCCAAAGTCGAGTGCTAGCGAGAGGTGTCTGCTCCTGCTCTGTTTGATCTTCATTTCTTATTGGATCTGCCTGAACTTGTTAATTAAATTGCACCTGCTGCTATTGCATGTAATGACATTAACAAATATTAACAAAAGTCTTAAAAAAATTATTTCTATCGTTAATTAACAATGGCCGGTCAGAGTGGTTCTGGGTCTAAAATTGATACCAGCAGCATGCCTGAAAAATTTACTGGTACCAACTTTTCCCGTTGGCAGAGTCAGATACAAATTTGGCTGAATATTGTGGGTTTTTATTAGTACTTAGAAGAGACCGAACCTAAATTTGATGATACTATTCCTGATAATGCAAATATAATTGCTAATTGGAAGAAGTGTGGCAAAACGTGTCACGATTTGATTCTTCTTGGTTTAAATAACAAACAGTACGACTCTTACTCAAAGCCGCCTGTCACTATATCCAAAGTTTTGTGGGAATCGTTAATTAAGAATTTTAGTACTGAAAACCAAGGTGTTGAAAAATACTGCATGTCTAAATTTCTTAAGTTTCTGATGGTAGAGGGTAAGTCTATTTCTAGTCAAATACATGATCTTCAACTCCTAGTTCATGAACTCTCTGATGCCAAGATGGTATTGTGTTGGTTGTTTACACTAACAAGATTCAATCATAAGAATGATCTTTTACTCAACTAGCTATATCCCGCAAGTATACGAGAGTAGTTGTAGTCGAGGTCGAACACAAGGAGTGTTGGTTAGTTAGGTGCAAGAGTTATGATTTTCAATAATCTAGATCTTTGTACACAAGATGATTGGATTAGAATAACTAAATTATAGATTTAAAACAAAACAATAAATTATCACTTAAGAAAGGTTAAGATTCAGATATGGAAGGATCTTGGACCTAGGATTTCACCAACATATCATAGCATAAAATAGGAGTATGAAATTTAAACATACTAAACACTTGTTTTAAAAGAGAGTTGTATGTTGCACTTTACCTCTCGGTGCAAGTACAACGATCTGAATCAATTCAACATTCCCATGTATGAATTTTGTTTTGGATCACAAACCTACTCCTCAAATCCATAATTTCCACTCTCGTGGTAAAGAAGAAGTTGCCAAGAGAGTACCTCCTTACTCTCCCACCTATCTTCTCAGGTCAAGCAAAAGAGCTTAAAACATACACATAAGGTAGCCAGTCATACATGTAGAAAGGAAGAAACCGGTACTCACAAGGTGAAAAAACAAGCAACATAGTATTTAGTACGAAATTACCATATTTCAAACATGCTATGACATGGGATATACTCTCCCATATCCAATAAAAGGAAACTACTCGTCCATTAATGTGTACAGCAGGAAATGTGCAGAATTTTCAGAATTCAACATGATTTAGAGAAGGAAAAGCTAAGTAATCCCAAGGTGTAACCCAAGAAAGATAGAATTCTGAATTGAGGAGGAAATTCCACTCCTATAGTTGCTCCAAACCGGACAAACTTTCCTCCCGAGAAGCTTTGTGGAGTGAAGAATCTCTACTGCACCTCCAGAGAAGAAAATGGAGAAGAAGAAAAGAAAAATGGGGGTTCTTTGGCAAGAAACCACATTCTTCCACCCAAAATCGTCCTCCCTTGCTCTAGATCTGCTCTGGGATGAAAGATCTTTGAATTATGAAAAGTGATAACTGCTCCACAGAGTGGTTTCGTCTTTTAAAACGAAAGGAGTCGTATTTGAAAATTGTTGAAACTGACAGGCGCACGACGTGCATTCCCGGTGCACGGCATGTAAATCCTTCGTCAATTGATCCAGAATGCACTTTGCACGGCGTGTGCTGAATTAATGCACGCCGCATATTTTTCCAAAAACTTTCAGTCTGCTCAATGCTCCAATGTGCATGACGTGTCTTTTTAAGACATTGTGTGTCAATGGCTGTTCTGGGCTGTTGTGTATTCTACTCATAACTTTCAGCGTGTAGGTCTGATTTACATACCGTAAAAAGTGGTATTTGTGCAGTTTCGAACCCCAAAACATGTAGATACTTGAGGAGTGATCCAATAAGTGATAATATGATATATTCATCATCATTTCATTGCAAAATGTAGTACCTACAATCCAAACCATGAGACAAGTAAGAATAGCTAAAAATATAGAATCTAGCATGAATAAGAGTGATAATTGAGTCAAAACAACATGGACATACAACCAAACATGATCTAAAAGATGATATGATATGTGCACATCATATTTCCTGAGAAGTTCATTGTTATGTCTATCATAGAAAAGTTTCCTAAGTCATGGGAATCATATGGTATGTCTCTGAAGCACCGAAAAGGGACACATACAATGGAAGAACTAATGATAGATATAAACATACAAGAAGAACACTTAAAGGAGAAAATGGTTAGGGTGCCTAATAATGCAAACCCTAATGTTAATTTTACTTATGTGAAAACCACCAAAGATAAGAAATCTAAGAATGCACATAAACCTAAGGCCAAGATCTAGAAGAAACCGAAGAACAAACCTTTTTGAACTTCTGGATAGGTTGGCACTACTACAGAAACAACATTCAACGTTGCTTTTATGGGCGTTGGTTGTTTAGTAAAACTGACGTTGATAACATTCAACGTCAGCTATTAAGTAAGACCGACGTCTATATTTGGGGACCATCCAGACACGGGTATCGCTTTGTATTCAACATCGGCTTGATAAAAGAAACTGACGCCTAAAATAGCCCGTGAAATCCAATTTTTGAGCAAAAAAAATTGCCCCCAAGGTGTCACATACAACGTCGATTTTTTATCTAATAACCGATGCCAGACGAGGATAAAATTTGCGCGAAAAGTTCCAATATAGGCGTCGGTTTTCCTTATATAACCGACGCTGATAGGAGTTCCCGCCAAAAAAATTAGGGTATAGATTATCCAATTGGACGTCAGTTGTTTCCTATAAATCGATGCTCAATACGTTTAGGTGTCAGTTCGTTAGATAACCGACGCCGTTTACTAACTTAATAGACCCCCGAACAGCCGTCTCTTCCCCTTTCTTCTATTTTATCGTGAACAGCTAGCCGACCGACTCCCAATGACTCCCCTACTTCCTGCTGCATCGTCGCTGTCGCCACCTACTACTGCTGGTGCCTCTGCTTGCTGCCGCCGCCTCCTTCTCCTCTTGCCACTCTGCTCGATGCTGCCGCCGCCTCCTTCCTCTGCTCTCCGCTTCTGCTACTCACACGGATGACATTGCTCCTCACACCGCCTCCGCTGCTCCTCACACCGCCGCTGCTCTTCTCCACACTGCTAGCTGCTCGACAGGTAGTCATCTTCTTCTTCCTCCATGCCCCTCTTCTTCTTCCTTCTCCCTCATTACCAACAGCAAGCATGGCCGTGGCTGTGTTGGGCGACCACGAATGTGCTAGACAGCACGGCTTTGGTCGGCCATAGCCACGGCCGTGCTTGCTGTTGGTAAGGAGGGAGAAGGAAGAAAATAGGGTATTTTGTTCATTTATTTTTTTATCTATTGCTTTGTATTTGTTTATCTACTGATTATATTTATTTATCTAATGCTTTGAGTTTATTTATTTAGATGTTGCTATTGTAAATCAACCTAGGATGAACAAATCTTTTGTTTGCATATATTTGTGCTTCTAATCCTAATGCTTGACCTAATTCAGTAAATTTTGATGCATGTTGAAATAAGATTTAAACTTGTCCATTCTAGCATCCTAATTTAATTTGATTAAACCCTAACATTGATGAAACCCTAACATCAATTGTGATGAAACTCTAACATGTACACATCTATCATTGTGTTTGTTGGCCTAGAAACCCATCCAAGATTTACTAATTAGTAGTAAATCTTGGATAGTCCCCTGTTTGGGACTGTTCTTGAATACCTAATCTCACTTAGGATGTAAGTGTTTAATGTGTATTGGGTTTTCGAGAAAATTTCAGCATTTCCCCGTTTATTCTCGAAGTACATATGTACTTAGAGAACATTAGGGAAATGCTGCCGAAATTTTCTTGAAAACTCAATACACATTACACTTACTAGTGAGATTAGGTGTTCAAGAATGGGATAGGTGATACATATTTATTATATATAAGAATGACATCACATTTATTTGTTGGCCTAGAAACCCATCCAAGATTTACTCATTAGGAGTAAATCTTGGATAGTCCCCAATTTGGGACTGTTCTTGAACACCTAATCTCACTTAGGATGTAAGTGTATAATGTGTATTGGGTTTTCGAGAAAATTTCGGCAGCATTTCCCCATTTGTTCTCTAAGTACATATGTACTTAGAAAACAATGGGGAAATGTTGCCGAAATTTTCTCGAAAACCCAATACACATTATACACTTACTAGTGAGATTAGGTGTTCAAGGATGGGATAGGTGGTACTCCTTTATCATATATAAGAATGACATTACATGTATTTGTTAACCCTAGACCCTAATCTTGTTGTAATATATACTTGTTTTCTCTTTGATCATAGAATGGATAGATCATGGATGTCCATTGGCAATCGCTGCGCCCCATAGTTTATTTCTGGTCTTGACCAGTTTATTTGATTTGTCGAGGAACATAGGAAACAACCTAGAGATAGGTTCTACTGTCCATGTAGGCATTGCGGTAACAACTTGAAAGTTAGCACTGGTGACGAAATCAAAAGTCATGTCATGTGCAACGGGATTGTACAAGGCTATACAGAATGACACTGGCATGGAGAGATTTCAAACCCGAAACCAGTGGATGTCGATAGCAGTGCTTGTGTGGAAGAAGAAATTGCCTCTGATGACGTAGATGTGAATGAACCAGTTCCAGTAGACATGCGATGCTGGATAGTTGTGGGGTAGAGCACACTAAAACTGATCCACCTCTCATGTTTAGAAACATTGTGCATGATGCTGAGATATCGTTATGTACAGGTTGTACTAAGTTTACGAAGATTAGCTTTGTGTTGAGATTGTATAAGCTGAAAGCTAACAATAGATGGACCGATAAAAGCTTCACGTCATTGTTGTCTTTGTTGAAAGAAATGCTTCTTGAAGGAAACGAGCTGCCAATCTCAACATATCAGGTAAAGAAATTGTTGTGCCCAATGGGAATGGAGGCCAAGAAGATACACACATGCCCGAATGATTGTGTATTATTTCAAAAGGACTATGTGGATTTGAAAGATTGTCCAAAATGTGGTGCGTCACGGTATATGACAAGTCGTAAATATGTGATGCAACGCTGTGGGAGAGTCCTAAGGAACTATATGACAAATCTCACCCGAGAATACATAAAAGAAGGTGACAAGAGGAAGAAGACAGCCACTAAACAGTGGAACTTCCTGGACCAAGAAGAATGGGACGTGTTTGTTGCTTCAAGAAAAACTGATGAATTCAAGGTATTAGGCATCACTCCTAATTTAATTAATATATGTTGTATTCACCTATTCAAGATTAACATTTAGTGTTACTAACCAAATCATTAATGTGCATACTAACTAGGTCCTCAGTGAGGCGCAAAGAGCAAGGCGTGCACTGAATGTGCATGACCACACAATGGGTCCAAAGGGGTATGCAGACATTTGCCAAAGACTACATGCTGAGTCTACTGCTTAGTCTGCTACTACTCCGGAGTCCTCTACTATAGGTACCACACCTCTGCCTCGCCATGATGTCTAGATAGTTGGGAGGCAAAGTAAGAAGGGAGAAATAAGGAAGCCCGCAATTGCTGAGGCATCTGCAAAAATGGTAAAATACAACTCTTAGAGCAATCATTCGAATATTAATTATTTGTGGTGTTTAATTAATTACAAATTTTTGTTTTGGCGATTAGCGGGAGCTACACGAGCTGAGGAAATAATGCAAGTTCATCCCTGAGGACACAAGAGATGAATTGACAGTTGCTCTGGGTAACCCAGAGCATCCTGGACGTGTTAGGGCTACTGGCACTGGTGTGGGCATCAAAGCATTCTTTGGGCCATCCCAGCACAAACATGTCCCAAAAGTGGGAATTTCACAAGAAGAGGTAACCTATTCTTTCTTTAGAATGTTACTATAAAAGAGAATTCAATAATCAGAAGCTAACATTTCTTTTATCCATGTATAAGTAGATAAGATAGTTGATAGGAGAGTCGATGAAGTAGTTGATAAGAGAATCAAGGAAGCAGTTGATAAGACACTCCATGAACCAATGAGCAAGTGGTAGGCATCTCTGACTGCCACTCAGCAGATAGTACCTATGGCGTCCCGCTCTACTCCTACTGCAGAGGTTGGGAGTAGTAATCCTGTAGACCCACCACCTAGCACATCCGCTGTAAGTATTTTTATGACATAGTAACTAGTCTTTTCAAGATGATATGTATATGTGTATATAACATTCTTTACACAAATTTGTAGGGGTTGAAGCCATGCCGTCTAAAAAGTAAAGAATATGTCGTTGTAGAGGCATCAGCTTACCCATCCCTACCAGGGGAAATCTTTCATGGGTCTCCATTACCAGCTGGTTGGGTTCGTGTGAGCCCGCTACGTATATTCCCCAAGTGGATGGATCTTCCATTGCCATATGCCCACCCAGATTGTGAAACGCTTGGTGAGGCAGAAGGCGGAGTGATATTGTGGCCAAAAGCAGATGTCGTCTATACTGAAATTGTATGGTAAATTTGCATTACGTTAAATTGTTAGTGTGTATATGATGTCAATTGTTCTGAAATTATATATATATACATGTTAAAAAGAAGACACCCAGAGCATATAGGCCTCCACCTCCACCTCCTACATTACCAAGTTGGGTTCCACATGACCTACCTATCCCGTTAGGTCCTAATTGTAGGGGTATGGCAATATGGTTATGTGAACATGATATAAATTGCCCTATAACTATTTCTATAGATGCGGATGCTGCATGTCAATCATACGAAAACAAACTATTTATAGAAGATATTTTGAAGTTGTTTCGATATGATTGGCTGAATACATATGTGATACAGCTATCGATAAGGTGAGATCTTATTTATACATCCATATACCTTGTGTAGGATCTGGTGATCTGGTTTCTTATATATTAATGCATATGTAATACATGTTTTGCAACTACTTACACAAGATATGTGCAGATTTTTCATTCAAACATGTAGGATTTTTGATTCCATCTTTGATTTGTCTAGTAGCTAAAGACCATTCGTCAGTTCAACAATACTGCTGTGATGCTTTTACAAATTTTGCTGAAAATAACAAGACGATGATAATAGATCCATTCAATGTGGAGTAAGTTTACTTTGCTTATAATTTGGACTTAAGAAAATTACATATTTATTGTGGATTTTGAGTTATTAATTTTTAACTTTTTTACCTCTAGGGGTATGCATTGGGAGCTACTAGTTATTGTCCCCGAGACATTCACTGTCTATTATCTAGATCCTAAGGGGACTAAATTGAATTCAAAATATGGACACACAATGAAAATGACATTATTCCAGTGAGAAATATTTCATTTTCATATCCGTTAACATATGTTATTACATTACTATTTAATTATGCAATGTACTGTGTTACATTAACATGTAAGGGTTTAGATGAGTTCAAAAAGGCTGGAGGAAAGGTCCCCAGGAAAAAGAACCAGCCAATAATTTGGAAGAACGTGGAAGTAAGTTCCCGACTGCAATGTATATATTATTTATGTAAACAATGCTTAATTAGTTGTATTTTTTAATATTTTGTATGTTTCAATTTATAGTGTGCTACACAAGACAACAGATGGGCATGTGCATACTATGTGATGCGATTTATGCACATGATTATCAAATATGATGTAGTGGACATCGATACCATTCCTGAGGTATTATATATAGTCTCATTAGATAATATTAAATATATCAATCTTATTTATATATTATTAATTAGATATATACAACATTCTCTTTGCAGGTGTTTAAAACTGAACCCACTACAGGAAAAGTCTTACAAGACGTACATGCTCCCTATACGAAGAAAGAATTAAATGATGTAAGAGAAGAATGGGCAAAATCCATACAAGTAGTGGGGGTTTTAAAATATAATTGGGATGTTGATAGTGAATAATGACTAAAGAATGATATTTTGCAAATGAATTTCTAAATTGTAATATGTGTGAATGTTTCTACATGTCTGAATGTTTCTACATGTGTCTGAATGTTTATACATGTGTGAATGTGAAAATGAATGAAACTGCAGGCTTCTATATGAATGTTTCTACATGTGTGAATGTAAAAATGAATGGAACTGCAGATTGCTACATGAATATTTCTACATGTGTGAAAATTGAATGGAATTGTAGGTTGCTAAATGTGTGAAAATTAATGTTGTTAATTTTGCAGGTTTGTGGCCTGTTGTTGGTTGATATCGATGGATGTTGTAAAACCTCCAATTCATAACTGAACTGCAGGTTTCTTATCCTGTGACCAACCACAATAGGGCTGCAGACTGATTAAAAAAAATACATATAATAGGCATCGATTATTTGAAAAAACCAACAGATTAATGCTTAAAATGTCAGATAATAGCTAAAACCGACACCTAATGAGACCAGACACCACGGCCGTGCTGGCTAGCACAACCGTAGTAGCAGGTGATATGGCCTCAGTTATCAATAATAAACCGACGCTGATGGATACTTACAACGTCGGATAATAGCTAAAACTGACGCCTAATGAGGCCAGACACCACGACTGTGCTGGCCAGCATAGCCGTGGCAATAGGTGATATGGCGTCAGTTATCAATAAAAAACCGACGCTGATGGTGTCCTAGATGGCGCCCTTTCTGTGGCGTGAAGGTTTATGGCGTCAGTTTCCCTAGTAATAATCGACGCCTATATCCCCCTGCTGGCACGTTTTCGATGGCGCACGAAGGTTTCTGACATCGTTTTGGAAACCGACGCCTAACAGTTTGTCTTTTAGCGGCACCCACATAGGTGTCACAGTGAAACTGACACTAAAGGACTTAAATAACCGACACTAAAGGTGGGTTATATACTAGTGTGGCCACTGGAACAAGGATTGTCCTTCTAAGAAGGCAAAGAAAACTTCTACATCTGCAACTGAGGAGGTTGTGGTCAACATGATGACTACATCCTTGAACCTCAATGATGGGTACATGTCTATTAAACCTAAAATCCTTTCTATTTTTGAACCACTTTATTGGATAATTGACACTAGGGCAAATGTACATGTGTGTGCTGATAAGTCCCTATTTGTGTCTTACCAGGCCTCTCGAGGTCGGTCCGTGACTTTGGGCGGTTCCAGCTCTGCAGAAGTTAAAGGCGAAGGACGGGTGGACTTGAAGTTCCCTTCGGGGAAGGTGTTGACTCTTCATAAGGTCAGACATGTTTCAACCATTCGACACAATATCCTTAGTGGCATAATTTTAGTTAGGGAAGGTTATAGAATAGACTACAAATGTAATAAGGCTATTATTACACGCCTTCGTGATTCTTTATTTTTGTCAAGGGGTACTTATGTGATGTAGAGAACTTATTTAAGATTCATGTTGAATATGTTTCAACTTCCATTTTAAATTTGAATGATTATAGTTCTATTTGCATGAATCTTGTTTCATCCGATGTTTGACATTCACGTTTGGGACATGTTAATGTTTCCTCAATGAAGTGTATGATGAATTAAATTTAATCCCTAAATATGAAATTAACAATATTAGATGTGAAATATGTGTGCAAGCTAAACTGCCTAGGAGGCCCTTTCATTTCACAGGAATTCAAAAATTTTGGATTTAGTACATACAAATATCTGTGAATTTGATGGTGTTGCTACGAGGGATCAAAAATATTATTTTATAACTTTTATTAATGATGCGAGTAGATATTGTTATGTCTTTTTACTTAGAAGTAAATATGAGGCATTGGATAAATTTAAACTTTATAAGAAAGAAGCTGAAACTCAAACCGGAAAAATACTTAAACGATTAAGGTCTGATAGGGGAGGAGAATACACGTCGAACTTGTTTTTAGAATTTTGCCAAGTACATGGTATATTTCATGAGGTTACCGCTCCTTATTCACCACAGTCTAATGGGATAGTTGAACGTAAAAATCGAACCCTAATAGATATGGCAAATTCTTTAATCTAGACCTCATGTCTACCCAACTTCATGTGGGGGGAAGCTTTGAGTATGATTTTCCATATTCTAAATAGAGTTCCTCATAAACATATAGAGAGTAGTCCATTTAAGTTATGGAGAGGAAGAAAAGTGAGTCTAAAATATCTTCGAGTGTGGGGGTACCTTGCTAAGGTACTTGTCCCTGAACATAAAAGGAAGAAATTGGGACCGAAAACGGTTCATGTCATATTCTTGGGTATGTAGAGACAAGCTATGCTTACAAATTCTTGAGTGTAAAATCAAATATCTCTTCCATTGAGGTCAATACAATTGTGGAATTACGTGATGTGACATTCTTTGATGATGTATTTCCTATGAAAACTGGTGTGCCTAATGAAGTATCTCAAGAAGATCCATTTACCACAGGTTCCATTCCCGAGTACGTGGAAATGATGACAAATGTGGGGGGCGACTCAGAACAAATTATTTATGAATCTGATGATTCTAAAGAAATAGTTGAACCAAGGAGAAGTAAACGGCCTAAGACATCCAAGCACTTTGGAAGTGAGATTCTCACTTACAATGTTGAGGATGATCATGTCACTCTCAAACAAGCTATGGAATCTCTAGAAGCTAAGTTTTGGAAAGAAGCCGTTAATGATGAAATCTAATCAATTCTCTCGAATGGAACTTGAGAATTGATGGATTTACCTCCTAGTTGTTCTGCAGTTGGTTGCAAATGGATCTTCAAGAAGAAACTTAATGCAGACAGGACAATCAATAAGTATAAGGCTTGGTTAGTTGCTAAGGGTTACACACAAAGGAAAGGAATAGATTATTTTGATACCTATTCACCTGTTTCCCGTATGACCACAATCTGAGTGCTTATAGCATTGGCTTCATTTATAATCTCTATATTTATCAGATGGATGTGAAGACCGCGTTCTTACACGGTGATCTGCAGAAAGAGATATATATGGAACAACCTGAGGGATTTGTGGGTCGTGGGAATGAGTCCAAAGTGTTTAAACGTGTTAAGTCATTATATGGCTTGAAATAAGCCCCTAAGCAATGGCATGAGAAGTTTGATTATGTGATATCATCATTTGTCTTTGTTTCTAATAAATTTGATAAGTGTCTCTACTGTAAAATTTTCAATAATGGATTCATTTTGTTATGCTTATACGTCGATGATATCCTGCTTTTTGGTTCCAATATGAAAGTAGTAAATGAGACAAAGTCATTCTTGTGTAGCAAGTTTGAGATGAAGGATATGGGTGTCTCTAATGTGATTTTAGGGCTTAAAATCATTAGGTCTACTGATGGTATAACTCTCTCACAGTCTCACTATGTTTTGAAGATACTGGAGAGGTTTGAGTACACATCACGTAAACCTGTTAAGGCTCCATGTAATTTATCCAAGGCCTTGTTCAAGAATGAGACTGGGATTCCAGTGTCTCTCATATTATCAGAAGTTTGATGTATCTTATGAACTACACACGTCCAGACATTGCGTTTTCCATGAACAAGTTAAGTAGATACACTAGTTGTCCCGACAAGACCCATTTGGAAGCTCTTGACAGAGTTCTGAAGTATATCAAGGGAACTTGTTCCCTTGGAATACATTATGGTAAACATCCCTCTGTAGTCGAAGGATATAGTGAAGCCAACTGGATTGCCGTGAATTTTGGGAGTAATGGTGTCTCACGATATGTATTCCTGTTGGGAGGAGGAGCTGTTTCCTGGAGGTCTAAGAAACATACCATATTGTCTTGGTCCACTTTTGAAGCAGAGTTGTGTGCTTTAGATGAAACTGGATTGGATGCCAAATGGCTACATGGACTTATGTCCAATTTAACTATGGTAATGAAGCTGCAACCTGCAATTTCAGTTGACTGTGATAGTACTACAACTATTGCTAAGATAAAGAGTTCCAAGTACAATCAAAAACAACGTAGACACATCCAAGTCAGATTGAAATCTGTAAGGGAGTTATTGTCTAATGGGGTCGTGGCTGTGGACTACGTCGGTACCAAAGATAATACAGCTGATCCTTTCACTAAAGGTCTTACCTTGGCTTTAGTGGAAAAATTTAGGTTGGGGATGGGACTGAAACCCCTATAGATTTATAGGCAGAAGCAACCCAACCCAAAAGAATGGAGATCCCACAAATTGAGTTCAATGTGGTAATAACAAGCTGTCGGGTGAATCAGATGACACTATGTAATCTTGTTTGACGCTTCTAGCATCTGTGTGTCTATCTCCTAGAAACCTGTTAGTGTCATGATTGTAAGTTAGTAAGAGAGTAGTCTCTGAATGGTGTCAAGTCTTAGGACAGGGTGTTAGCCTTGGAGACTCCAACTAAGTGATTGATGTTGTGTAGGCTGCAATAGGAGAATTGGGTTGTTCTCTGTTATCAATCATGATATAGAATTTTGTATGCATGGCCTTAATGCATTGTTTTCTTTTCTACCATGTCTTTATTGTGTTGTTACCAACCTATACTCTTGTACCCAAGGTTCAGGTTCAAGACTTTTGTTCACTTAGTTCCTACGATGGTCACAGTTGGATAACTCAGGTAGATTCATACCGAAAGGTATCTGCTGAAAGCACAATATATGGAGGATGAATGGTAGATCACACTACACATTGGACTTAATGGGGGATTGTTAGATATATGGCAGTTGTAACATCCATGTATATAGCATGGGTTAAGCCCAATATAGTGCAACTAGTACACGTGAGAAAAGTAGTTTTGTCTCTAGTGTAAATGGCAAAGAAGTTTTATCCCATATTACTCACTCCTAGAACTTTTATGGTCCTTATATGTAGGATCACATGGGGCACTAGTGTCCAAGGGATCCTAGGAGGAAGGTATGCTCACCTCCTTGGTGAGTGGGGTTACCACAACACACACACGTACGCGCGCGTGCACGCGCGCCACACCACGCCTCGCCTGGCCTGGCCGGGCCGGGCCGGACACGGGCTTGGATTCGAGCTTGTGGATTGTGGATTGTGGAGAATGTCTTTCGTCTTCTTTTTGCACTAGGATACAACAAAGTGATTAGTTACTCATGTAATTAATTGTTTCTTACCTATTCAGATTTATTAATCCTAACGGGAAAGTGTCTCTTTTGCGGAATTTTTCGCAATATATACAAGAGCAACCGAGTGGTCTCTTCTTAACGGGAATAGGATTAGTGGGGCGTGTAAGGCTATAAATAGACCTCCAGTCATTAGGATTAAATACATCTCTTTCAAACACAGCCGTCAGTCGTTCATGTGCGAGTGTTTAGCAGCCCTAATCTCAAAGTATGCCGTCGTCGCTCCTGCTGTCGTTTGGAGATCTCTCTCCTGGAAGCGATAAAGTCGTTCATCCTCTTCCTTCAAGATGCAACATGTCAGACTGTGGTTCCTGTGGTTGTTGTAATGCACTGGTGGTGGTGCAACGAGACGACGTCGAGTGCAAACGAGACGTGTCTGCTCCAGATTCGTACTAGATCGAGTCTAGGAGAACGGTGCCTATCCGCGAGGATTTGCCGGACACTGATTTCTTTAAGTAACACATTTGTTTCTCAACAAACTATCTGGTTTGCGAATTCTAACTCCTTTTATTTCTGTTTTTCTGCTCTGTTTGATCTTCGTTTCTTATTAAATCTACCTGAACTTGTTAATTAAATTACATATGTTGTTGTTGCTTGTAACGATATTGACAAATATTAACAACATACATTGCAGAGGACCACTACGGCAACTGTACTGGAAAGGGCTGCTGCCAAGCTGCCCTCCTTCGGGGTCTAAACTCGTACTGTATATTCCTAAGCGAAGTGAAGTCAACACACCTCTCCAGCCGCCATTGCACTACATTATACGAATGCAATTAATGATATTACCTCGACCGTAACGCTAAGGCTTGCAGTTCCTTGTTCGTTGAGGAGAAGGATAGCTATATCTTTAAAAAAAAGGACGTTCAAAGGAACCTTTCTGAAACAATAGAGAGGCTTATCCTGTCGTGGTCGTTCTGGACTAGTCCGTCGGGAGCGAAAAACACTAGCTGCGACTAAGCACCGGCAGACAAAGTCAGTAAAACTTAATATAAGACCGGTCTTATAATAATTTGGTAGGATCTAATAAAAATTCGTTATAGTGTACAATATGTATTTTTTTTCTTATTTTTTTTAGGGGGTGAGTTTTTAAACATGAGAGAGAAGACAATAATGCATTGTGATTGACTTGTCCTATAGAATTTATATAGGACCGGTCATATACTATAATTTTTGGACAAAGCCACCTATGTATGCATATGCCTTAATAGCGAGTTCGTCGCGTCCATGACCGGTTCCGGCTATGCATGCAAGTGCTTAGATGACTTTCTATTAAACTGATGTCAAGGTATATGCATATATACAACACCCCCCCCCCCCCCTATGCATTTTTGACTTTCTTTTCATGTGACAAATTATATATATTGTGTAAGTGACCTGGTGTAATTGCAAGTTCCAAATTGTAAATAAAAAACGCAATTGTAATTGTATAATAAAATCTAAAAAGAAATTGTCACCAAAAAGTATTATCTTCATAAACAGTAGCAAAATCAGTTGTTATGACACACCACTATACGTGAAGGGGTTGATGCAGGCCAAAAAGATGCGGAACAACTTAGGCGCATAAAAATAATATAGAAACAAGCAACCACAAGAACACCAAAATTTTATGTGGAAAACCCCCACAATGTGTGAGGAAAAAACTACTAGGTCAAAGCCCGACGGAGAAAATCCACTGATCAACAGATTACAATGTTCGTCTCAAGTTTAGACCCAAAACTTGAGGAATACAGAGCAAAAGGAAGAGATACAGATAATACTGAACCAATACGTCACCACACCAAACGGCCTCCCGAAAAAACACCTCCTTGCAAAGAATACCCGGACAGAACAAGAACGTAGGTTGTGATGGAGAACTCGGTGTAGACCGGGAAAGAGAACCAGAGCGGTGCCACCCTCTTTTCTTTCTCTTCTTTCTTCTTTTTTGACTCCTCTTCTCTCCGTCACGAACAACAATCCATAAACAGCAGCAGCGGCTAGCGTTCTTTTGATTTGCGGCAATCCAATCCAAGTGCTTGCGTGACCATGGGTATTAATACCCTGCGTCAAGGCAACACAATAACCCTAACGGGCCTCGCCCATCATTGGGCTGGAAAAGAACACACTCGTAGGCCCAACAATCTCCCCCTCCAGCCCAAAGGAGAGATCGTCCTCATGACTCCTCAGTTGGAGTCCAATCCCGAGAGCTCCGTACAAGTAGCAAGCTTCTTTGTAGGAACTACCTTCGTCAACATGTCCGAAAGATTGTCGTTAGTGTGAACTTTCTTCAACTTCAATTGGTCATCACTGATAGCTTCACGCAACCAATGGTATCTCAGATCAATATGCTTTGTCCTGGAGTGAAAAGAAGAATTCTTGCTCAAGTCTATGACACTCTGACTTTCACAGTAGATAACATGCTCATCCTGTATCAAACCCAGTTCCTGTAAGAAACGTTTGAGCCAAATCATTTCTTTCCCTGCTTCACAAGCTGCAATATATTCTGCTTCAGTAGTAGATAAAGCAACACACTTTTGCAATTTAGACTGCTAACTAATAGCTCCCCCTGCAAAAGTGAATAGAAACCCTGAGGTAGACTTCTTGTGATCAAGATCACCTGCTAAATCTGCATATGTGAAACCTGTAAGAACTGGTGGTGCCCCTCCAAAGCATAAACAAGCACTAGAAGTACCTCTCAAATATCTGAGTATCCATTTAACAACATTCCAATGCTCCTTACCAGGGTCAGATAAAAATCTGTTAGTCACACCAACTGCATGTGATCAGGCCTAGTGCACACCATAGCATACATAAGACTTCCTACTGTAGAAGAGTAGGGTATGTGAGCCATCTCTTACTTTTCCTGCTCAACAGAAGGATATTGTTTCTACTCAGTCTGAAGTGATTGGCTAAGGGAGTCTCAACTGGCTTCGCCCCCTTCATGTTGAACATGTCAAGTACACACTCAACATATTTCTCCGGTGACAACCAAAGTTTCTTTGCTATCCTGTCACGCCTGATGTCCATGCCAAGAATCTGTTTGGCTGGTCCCAAGTCTTTCATGTCAAAAGACTTAAACAATTCTTTCTTCAGCTTGGCAATCATCTGAGCATCCTTGCCAACAACCAACATATTATCAACATAAAGCAAGAGAATAATAAAACTATCACCGGAAAATCTCGTAAAGTAAACACAATGATCTGCCTCTGTCCTATGGTAACCTTGCTTCAGCATGAAAGCATCAAACTTTTTGTACCATTGCCTTGGTGCTTGTTTCAGCCCATAGAGACTTTTCTTCAATCTACAAACCATGTGTTCTTTGTCTTTCACTGCAAATCCTTCAGGTTACTGCATATAAATCTCTTTCTCTAGCTCACCATGGAGGAAGGTTGTCTTCACATCAAGTTGCTCAATATCAAGGTCCAAGCTAGCTGTCAAGCCCAAAACTGTGCGAATGGAAGTCATCTTCACCACTGGAGAGAATATCTCATCAAAGTCAATGCCCTGCTTTTACCCAAAGCCTTTCACCACAAGTCTAGCTTTGTATCTCACAGTGTTATCACTGCCATCTTTCTTTAGCTTGAAGACCCACTTGTTCTTTAAGGCTTTTCTGCCTTCAGGAAGTTTGCATAACTCATAGGTATCATTTTTCTTCAATGAGTTCATCTCATCTTGCATTGCATGCAGCCACTTATCTTTTTCTTGATGAGACTTTGCTTCCTCGTAGCTTTCTGACTCCCCCTCTTCTGTGATCAATGACCATTCTATGTCAAAATATTTAGTAGACGCCCTTTTCTCTCTAGTAGACCTCCTCAACTATGGACCTACTGGATCTACCGGTTGAGGTTGCTACCCCTGCTCAAGAACCTCCGCATCATGGATGCTATCTATACCAGGATCATCCTCTGCCATATCATCATGTGGGATCTCATAATCCTCAACATGGTTTGCATCAGCATTCTACTAGACTGGAGAGGGAACTAACACATTAATCATAGTATCATCTTTTACCTGCTCAGGCTCTGTCAACACTGTATCAGAAAACATCAGGTCCTCAAAGAAAATCACATCTCTGGATTTTATTATTTTATTATTTTTTGGATCCTAAAGCTTGTAACCGAACTCATCACCATAACCAACAAAAATACAAGGAATGGATTTGTCATCAAGCTTCTGTCTCTGCTCCTTAGGAACAAATGCAAATGCCTTGCACCCAAACACTCTAAGGTGAGAATAAGAAGCTGGTTTCCCTGTCCACACACTCTCTAGAGGATCAAAATCCAAAGGAACCGATGGTGACCTATTAATCAAGTAGCAAGCAGTGTTTATAGCCTCTGCCCAAAACTCCTTAGGTAGCTTTACATTCTTCATCATGCATCTGGCTCGCTCCATAATGGTTCTATTCATTCTTTCAGCCAAGCCATTGTGTTGTAGGGTACCGGGAATAGTCTTCCCCTGTCGTATGCCAGATCCTTCACAGTAAGACCTGAACTCCTTGGAAGTATACTCACCTCCATTGTCAGAACGAAGACACTTGAGCTTTTTACATGTCTCCCTTTCAACCATGGCATGTAACTTCTTGAAAGTGTCAAAGACCTGATCTTTCCTCTGCAAACAGTAGACCCACACTTTCCTAGTTGCATCATCAATAAAAGTAATAAAGAATATGCTTCCACCCAAGGCGTTGACTTCCATAAGACCACAAACATCAGAGTAAATCTTATCTAACACATTAGACTTCTTCTCAGACTGAGCACTGAACTGGACCCTTTTTTGCTTCCTAAGCAACCAACTTTCACAGGGGTCAAGAGTCACATTTTTACCACAGGGGATCAAATCTTTCTTTGCAAGCACATGTAAGCCATTCTCACTCATTTGTCCAAGCCGCTTGTGCCATAAATCTGGAGAACCTAAACCGTCCGCAACATTGGCACTATTAGTGCAAACCTTTATATTCATCCTGTACAAAGTGCAGCAAACTTTGCCTCTAGCTACGACCAACTGTCCTTTGGTAACAATGGTTTTCAACTCACCAAAATGATATTTAAAGCCCTCAATGTCAATACCATAGCTAGAAATGATGTTATAATCAACTTCAGGAATATGTCTAACATTCTTCAGTAAGATGGTATAACCCAACTCAGTCTCAATGCGCACCTCACCAATCCCACAAATCTTTGCATAGCTTTTAGTAGCCATCTTTGTCATTCGAAAGTTCCCAGACTTGTAGGAGCAGAAGAAGTGTCTGTGAGGAGTGATGTGGTAAGAAGCACCGGTGTCCAACACCCACTCAGTGTTGTCACTGATATGTAGACAATGTCCCATGGCAACTTCACATGTGAGTACATCTTCGGCATCTGTAACGTCTACAACTCTGTTGCTATCATCATTTGTCACCTTTTGCTTTCCTTCTTTAATTTCCTTTTTGCACTGCCTGCAAAATTTCTGTATATGACCTGGCTTGTTGTAGTAATGACAAACTACCTAACTTTTGGACTTTGACATGTGCTTTGACTTTCCTCTGTCACCGCCTTGGCCACGTCTCTGACTCCTCCCCATGTCCTCGGCAACAAGGGCATGTGAAACTGACGTATCTGCTGAGCTGTTTCGTCTCGTCTCTTCATTCAGTAGGGTATTGGACACCAAGTCCAAAGTCAATTTCCCGTCTGGAGCAGAATTGCTAACAGAATTCACCAAGATCTCCCAGCTGTCAGGTAAATAACCAAGAAGTAGAAGCACCTGCAACTCATCATCAAGTGACAAACCCATCGTGGCTAGCTGATTCACCATGCTCTTAAAATCATTCAAGTGCACTGATATATTGCCGTCTTACTTGAACTTCAGATTGACGAGCTTCTTAATCAGAAATGCCTTGTTCCCTACAATCTTCCTCTCGTACAATGACTCGAGCTTCTTCCACAAAGAGTGGGCACTGGTCTTGTTGGAGATGTGGTGGAAGACAAACTCGTCAACCTAGCGTCAGATGAAGCCCATGCATTTTCTATTCATCTTTGTCCAGTCCACCTATTTTGTATCTGTTGGCTTGCTCGCATCTCCCTGAACCAGTTCATAAAGATCATTGCAGTAAAGCAAATCCTCCATCTTTATCTTCCACGTCAGCCAGTTTGATGTCATCAATTTCACCGTATTATTTACACCGTCCATCTAGTCCACGTAGCCAACCCACGCTCTGATACCACTTGAAGGGGTTGATGCAGGCCAAAAAGATGTGGAATAACCTGTACGTATGGACTAGGCATGTAAAAATAATATAGAAACAAGCAACCACAAGAACACCAGAATTTTACGTGGAAAACCCCCACAATGTGTGAGGAAAAAACCATGGGGTCAAATCCCGATGGAGGAAATCTACTAATCAACAGATTACAATGTTCGTCTCAAGTTTAGACCCAAAACATGAGGAATACAAAGCAAAAAGAAGAGATACGGATAATACCGAACCAATACATCACCAAACCAAACAGCCTCCCAAAAAAACACCTCCTTGCAGAGAATACCCGGACAGAACAAGAACATAGGTTGTGATCAAGAACTCGGCGTAGACAGGAGAAGAGAACTAGAGCGGTGCCACCCTCTTTCCTTTCTCTTCTTTCTTCTTCCTTGACTCCTCTTCTCTCCATCATGAATAGCAATCCATAAACAGCAGCGGCGGCTAGCGTTCTTTTGATTTGCTGCAATCCAATCCAAGTGCTTGCGTGACCATGGGTATTAATACCCTGCGTCAAGGCAACACAATAGCCCTAACTGGCCTCTCCCATCATTGGGCTGGAAAAGAACATGGCTGTAGGCCCAACAGTATTAACCAGATACATAAGATCCAAAAAAGTTGGAATTATTACAATTTGCATCAAATTATTACAGTTTTACATTCGTACTTATAGCCAGGTCGGGGCATTGCTTCATCATAACTGAAAAATAATTCTTTACGTTTCTCTATGATTTTTGCAACGTAGTTGCAAATCAAGTATCATTCAAGTTACAACATTTCATCCACGCATAACAAAAACTTGTTATCCACATGGTAAACATAACTTTACCCTGCAACATATGTTGGTGTAACTTTCGAGGATTATAATCCAATGATTTGACATAAGTAAAAAGTAAGTTGCGATATAAAGATTATACACGGTCAAGCAAATTTAATTATCGGATTCTGATCAATAGTTGTATATGCTCATGTATCCACTATTACTATATTGAAGTTTAAAATAATTTCATGGATTTGAAAAGATGTGCAAACTTAGAATCGAATATCAGGACATTTATTTTGGAGAACCTTTCCCTTTATGTGGCTTACTTGTTAAACATAATGTAATTTTTTTTAACTTCTTTCAGATATTGATGAATGTCAAGATCCATACATATGCAAACGAGAATCAGGTCCGGTATGCGTCAATAGTGTAGGAAACTATTCATGTCAGTGCCCAACTGGTACAATTGATAAGGGACAGAATCTTTATTGCGAGCATAATGATTTTTACAAATCTCACAAGTCAACTCTGGGTAAGTATGAAATGCCAATAGAAAGTCACAAAGAATTTTTATCAAGTATTCACAAAGATTGAAGTAATTGAATACTATTACATTGATACAACCTTTTTTCCATAAATATTGGGGGCACAACTTCTTTAAGCATCTTTTCCCCTTTTCCATTTTGTTGAAAGAGTTGACTAGTCATGTTATTGAAGTAGACACAACCATAGATCATGCAACTATTTATCTATGAACAAGAAGGTGCTTATGATCAGTAAACACATTCGATCTCAATAACTAACTCTCTATTAGAGTCTCTTGGTCCAACTCAATTACTCAATGATTGTGTATTGCACTTCATCATCATACAACTCTCTTCTAGCGGCATGGTGGTAACGTCATCATACATTGTGCATTTTGGTTTGACACAGAAGGGAGATCCACCTGATGGCTTTCTCCCCCACACCTATTATGCATTTCAATTTGACATAGAACTATAATGGTTTTTCTACCAATAACCTTTATGTATATTAGTTTCACTTGCCATGGATATGTTCATATGTGATGGATTACCAATACTCATATTTATACTAATTTGGCTCAGAAGAGATATGTTGATGTGTGATAGTCCTCCCTACACCTGTTTTGTATTATAACATGCCCATGGAGAATTATTTTTACGAATGTAAACGGTGTATGTACACTACGGGTATGACCGTACCCAGAATTATATTCGTTTATTTTACACAGGTACAAGTACGAATTCAGACTTGTATGATCAAGAATCATACTTGCTCTAGACTCCAATCCACTTACCAAAGGGAATTTGAAGTAGGTATATAATTAGGAACAAGAACATCTCATAAAAATCACCCAAGATCAATGAAACATTTAAGTTGAGAAAATATCACAACAGTTAATTGTTGATCATTTATATAATTATGAATAAAGAAATTCCTAATGAAACATAGTTTCAAATTTATGACTATGTTTTTAGTTTTCCAGTTTGTGGTTTTAGACGTGTATCATCCTAGTATTTGAAGTCTTAGATAAAACAATCCTAAAAAGAATGATTGGATATCCACTCTCTCTCTATCTCTCTCCCTCTCTCTCTCTCTCTCACACACACACACACACACTCAAACACACACACACACACACACATATATATATATATGTATATATATGTTTGTATATATATGTATGTATATATATGTATGTATATATATATCCATATACTAGAAATTCATTACCCATGTTGGGTAACAAAATTTAGTTATTTGTGGACCTAATTCTACAATAGAAAGGCAATAAACAATAATGAGATTACTACATTCAAAATACAAAGTCTAATTTTATAATAACAACATCAATTTTGCATTATCTTCTGTGATACTTGTAAAAATGACATTTCTAGAAAAAAAATCCCCCACCCCGGACTCTAATCAGGAGTGAATAATTGTAATGAAAATGTAAAAGTTGTGACCAAAATGCTTTGATTGTAAATAGAATCACTGGGTTTATGTTTCTCAACCCATTAATCAAACACCCGAGTTATATATATATATATATATATATATATATATATATATATATATATATATATACTTATATATGCACACATACATTTACATATAAACATACATACACATGTGTATCCATGTCCATTATGGGTACTTAGGTATATAGTGTATGAGTATGATAAGAACCATTATTGGATGCATTAGAATACATTTACCAAAATTTTTTGGTAAGAGGGTATGCAGTTTCAGAAATATATACCTTCTTACTTAGTCATGGAGTACATGTATCCACTTCCTAGGCCCAAAAGTAAAATGTAATGTTATTTTTAGTACGTAATATTAGACTGTTGATATTGTATAACATTATCTAACATGTTAATATGATACTATTGTATTAAACAATTAAGTATATATCCAAATATTTTACCATAATTAACTAATCTATAAATCTATAGTGATATTGCTACTACCATACAAGAGTAATGACTATGTACCATTAAATCTATTATCAGAAGTAATACCATGTATATGTAATGTAAAACTATGAAATCAACAATATTGTGTTGTTTTATAGTACTGATTACTAAGTATAGAACATTGAGCTAATAAACAACAACTAGTATGTAAATGTAATACAATCAATATGGATTATTGTGAAGTATTGTGCTACTATACAATACTAACTATTAAGGGTATAATATCATGGCTTGATACTATTATACGATTGTATGTGATAAATTCATTTGTATATGGTTTTAACTATTAAGTAGATTACATGATAGTGTGATGCTAGTATACCGTTGTATATAATAAATGTATTTAATGCTTCATTTATAGGCGAGCAACTATTCAGTAGCAATATCATTATGCAGGGTGAATTTTACACAACCACATGGGTTTAATTAAATATACAAGTTTCTAAAAAAGTATTATATATATAAATGTGTGTATTTGTGTATAGAATCATATAAAAAATTGAGCATCCACTTTTTTTAAAAATCAGCCTCGTGAGTGCCCACATGACGCTCAAGTGGCCACAAGGTGTTATTTGCATGCCTCCTGCTTCTCATTTTCTAAAACATTGATTGTATATCATTGTGACTATGAATAAATATCTTGATATGTAGGCCCTTTATGTAAGTTTCTTTCACTCTTTCGGAATATCTAAAAGTCATTGGAGCATCACCTAACATCCTTTGTGTTTTATCAATTTGACTCAAGAGAGATATGTTGTAATTTGAGGTTATTCTATGCACACACTTCATTATACAAGTTAGACTTAAAACGAATATTCTATTTTGCAATATGCTTCTACCCACACCTTTGATGTATTCTACTTTGAATCAAAAGGGTGACATCTATATATGATGTGTTTCTCTACATATTGTGTATGTGTTTCATTGACTCAGAAGGGAGATCTAGATGTATGGAATTATTTTCCTGCATCATTTATGTATTTCAACTTGAGATGGAATTCATACATTCATATGTAAGATAGTCCTTCCATGACCATTATGCATTTTATTTTGGCACAAAACGAAGATCTTGATGAGTGGGATGTTTCTTTGAAATCATTTATGTATTATTTTTTTATAAAGGGGGAGATCATGATACGCAATATGGCTATATAAACACCCTATATTATAGTTTGACTAAGAAGGAATATTTTTATATGTTATGCATATTCACACTCTTTATTAATTATACTTTGATGAAATATTGATGTGCGAGGTGGTTTTCCCCAGACCCTTTATGTGTATTTGTTTTTATCAAAAGGTGTGTGTGTGTGTGTGTATATATGTATATATATATATATGTATTTATATATAGGTATATTTATGTATATATATATGTATATATATGTATATATATATAAATATATATATACACACACACACACACACACACACACACACACACACACACACACATATATATATATATATATATATATATATATATATGAGATGATTCGTACCACACCACTATAAATTTTACTATTAACTTAAAGATCTTGATGCGTGACATGGTTCTCCATGTACACTACACATATATTTGACAAAGGAGGGAGATCTTTATGTGTGATACACTTCTCTCCCACGCTTGTAGTTGATTTTAATTTGTGTTAAAAGGGAAATCATGATATGTGACATCCTAAAATATTAAAGCTTCACCCTTTTACTTAATTCAAAAATAGCTCATAAATTAATATATTATTCCACATGTACAATATTATGTATTTAATATTGCCTTCTTTATTTAGCGCATACCAGTGACTAACAGTTTACAAACATATGATTTTCTTATAGTCACAAATCCACTTAAGATACACACACAAATGCATGTGCCCACATGTTCTAGACACACATATAGTTGGCAGTCATGGTGATTGTCAAAATTTCTTCGAAGGAAAATTGGATCTATGTTATAACATTTTCAGTTCATTTAGTTGACTAACTTCTATAGTATTCACAACCATGCTCTACCTACTAAGGTTTTTGCTTGTTATGTGTTATCATGTATATGTTCAGGTAGAGATTGAAGTTCTCCTAAATTGCCTACATCAATATGCTTCTCCTTAGCTTTAGATATGAATTTTTTTCTTCATACCTAAACCCCTCACAATGAGAACACGATTGTGAAATCCAATTATATTCCAAAAAATATTTTTATTACTCCTTAATTTCAAAATTATACTTTCCTTAAAAATATTATTATGGGATTCATAAATACCTTTACTCTAGCATTGTTCAATCTTTTAGGACTTCCATTTTTTTTCAAGTCACTCTGGCTTGCCTTGCCATGCACTAATGCAAACAATATTCTTCTCCTCCCAAACATCAAACGAGAAGTTATGTGTCGTCAACTAAACCTTAAAAAAATTTACTTGTCATTCAATTGATAAATCTTCTTCCAACTAATAAGAATAATTGATTTGTTTATGACAAACCAAGATCCATTCTCTATATAGGTGATCACCTAGTGTGGAATTTCATATTTAATCATAAAGAAAATTTTATCCCTTCTCAAATTTTATCTCTTCTGATATTAGACATATAAAAGTCACCTTATAGTATTGAAATGGGGTTATGCACAAAAATGTTATAAGAAAGAGTATTGTCCCATCTCATTATGATTTCAATGACTTCCTACAATGGTGTTAATATAATTATTTTGACTTTAATCTTGATCTCCTTAATATATGTTTCATCGTCTCCAGTTCAATATGTGACCATGCATTTCCATGAACTTAATCCTGAGTTTGGCCAATTCATTAGTTTCGGGAATGATTTTAGGGATATTCCCTACCAGATCTTAAGGTTGTAATTCCTAGTCTGAATGCTTCATGCATCCATCATGTTCAAAGTCACTTAGTCCTAGTATATTTTTTTTCACATAGATCATTTTATTACATTTTATAGTTTTAGTTACTAGAAATCCATATATGATATTATATTATGATTTTCTTTTTTCATGTTATTTACATATGCACATTTATATTTTACTATGATTAGGAAAATTATAGGTTTTTACCCAAATAGAAACAAGCTATAACTAAGTCAACTTGAACCACATTACCACCCATACCCTTAATTTTTCATGATCTATTGATTTTAATGTGTTTGGACATCTAGGTGGTTAGTAGTTGTGGAGCCTTCATTCTCCAAGTACAATCTTGCTCTTGAGGTCTTTTTTTATAATTTATTGGAAGTTTTATCACAAGGGCCACTCTTGATACATGAACCAAGTTACCTAATCATGGTGTCATTTCATCTTTGAAAGTAACCTTACCTATCTAGATTCCCCAATTGGCATTTCCTTTCCTATAGTCAATGTTATCAACATTTACATTTCACATATTATATTTTTGAATCTCTTTTGTATCAACAATGGATATTGATGTCATTGAGCTAAAGAATCCACTGAGTAGAGTGATGGGGCAACGTGGCATCTTCCCTTTTCTCTTCCTTTTTTGTTTGTTTTCCTCATGTTCCATTCTTCCTTTACTCTTCATTCCACTTCTTCACTTCTATCATGCCCTTGTATAAAGCAATATGACTTTTTGGTTGGCATTACAAGTTGTTGGCTGATTTAAGACTAGTTATCATCATTGAGGGTACCCCCTGTTTAAAATTTATTCTTTTATTAGGTTTTTTCATGTTTCAAGAAATTAAAGGCATTTAATATCTTGATTTAACAACTTTAGTATAAAAAAATCCTAGGAACGTGGGAAACTAGTGCATTCAAATGTATAAGTAGAGATGTTTTGGTCTCTAACCCCTATATCTTCCTCAATTCCCTTCAATGAACGAGGTGAACTTATTCCATTAGGGATCAAAATCCTAAATTATAGGATCTCCCTTATAGTATATTAAGAATAAAGAACACAACAACGGAAAGCAAAAGGAACATGTAGAAGGTATTGTCATAACTTATTAGTTACATTGCAAGAAGATGATTTCCAATAGGTTACAAGCATATTTTTGCACCACCTCAACTTTTTCTCACAAAATATCAAGACATTTTTAATGTTTCTACAGTAGTGCCATATATATATATATATATATATATATATATAGAGTCAGGCTAGTGTACACTCGAGTGTACCAAAGGCACCGTACACCTCAGTCATTTTTGAAGATGCATTAAATGTTTGAAAAATCTAAACCGTTGATCTTCTTAATTATCATAAGAACATACTATATAATAAATTTTAGCTCATTTGGACACTTATAGGTCGTGTATCTAAAGGAGGTAAAAATAATGTATTTCAAATTAGTTTTGTGCGTCGATTTTGTTGTCCTTGAATGAGTGACTTACACTCATCCAAATGAGCTCAAATTTTGTATGTGGCTTATTATTATTGTAACCATGAAGATCAATGGATTAGATTTTGAAAAAACATGGTCTAGATAGGCAAACACCATTGGGGTGTACGACGTGATCTGTACACTCGAGTGTATTCTAGCCTGACTCTATATATATATATATATATATATATATATATATATATATATATATATATATATATATATATATATATATATATAAGATGGTTTTATACAATCTATTGAGTGTGAAACCTTATTTACTTCCCCCATGTAAGAGGAATGTCAATGGAACTAAGATTTTAGTCTCTAATCTCTTATAAGTTTTGCATATGCAACCCTTGCCTACCATAGATTTAATCTCATTATCGATATGGTATGATTTGTTTACCCTACCATGTTTTAATAGACTTCCTTTTTCCCATATGAACCATACACCAAATTGTAGATTCCTTAAGAAAGTCAACATTCCCTACTCTGCACATTATTTTATCACTAAAGTAACTTTAGAATATAATGTTCTTTAAGCATTCTTACTCTTAATAGTAGTTTCCATCTTGGAATGTTGTTTTATTTAACTAATTTTCTTTATTTTTGTTTGATAACATAAATTTATTTTGTTATGCTTGAACTTTAAGGTTATCTCAACATATACTTATATAACTTCTTGTGTCAATACTAAGTTAAGAGAACTCTTACTAGCATCTTCCACCCTTGGTATACAATGTTTAAAAGCGGCTTCAATATGAGTCTACATTGTTACTAGTGTGCTAATGGTATAAAGAGTGTTTCTGTTGAGCTTTTGCATAATTAAGTAGTGGTAGATCTGGAAAACCATAGTATAAGGAGTTGAACGACACAAGATTTAATGAAACAAATGCCTATGTGAAATATACTATGACAACTCCATTTTAAAATAATTTATACATGAGTCGAAGCATCAATTCATTCACATAAATTGTGGTCGTGCCATAATAGTTGGAATTCGTTGCAAAGATATAGTCAGAACAAAACAATGCCATGATAACTAAATTATAATTTCACAAAAAGATACTTAAAAAAGAGAATCTCATACAAAACTTCAGTACATCAATATATTTGATCAACATAAATTCAAAGGAAGTATAAATTTGTCATTTTATATATATAGTAGGAAGCCCACCATATCAAATTATTGTACTTGATCCTATTCTAAAGGTCTCTAGATGCTAGTTACCTAATATTATTTCATCAATTGGAATGCAAAGACGTATGAAAAAATAATAATCTACATTGAGGAAGTATTCAAAAATTATACCATAAAAATGACATAATACACAAAATTATACAAAAGAAATCATCATGGTATTGCTTAATTACATTCACTGATAATGTTGATTAATTGTCCTCCCAAATTAGCATAAGATATATAAAGGCATAACTTCAACTTTTTGCACTCACTACGCTTAATTCTCCTACAATGCTCATTTTTCCTATTAAAGTTCAAATACTGATGTGGAGCAACAAAATAACATTTCTACAAGACATATAAAACTCTTAGGTGTTACTCCTCACATTATATTTACAACAGAATGATATCTTATGCACTTGAGAAGTGATAAAAATGACAACAAAGTAATCTTAATATCTTTAATGACCATAAGTAATATAACATAAACATGTGGAATAAGTACTGATAGCATTACAAAAAAACCTCCATCACGCATTACTAGATAAATCACCATCCCATATTTATGCTCAACGTGCATGATCTTCTTACTAGGAATATGTGGAGGATCCTAATGTGTTTTGGTTCAAAATATAGATCCTTGCAATATAAACAAACTTAAGTATCCTAGTCTTGTATTATTACTATTGTTACAGTAAAATTAGGATCTCTATATTAGTATTTCAACTTTGTGGTATTTGTAGAGAAATATGGCTACAAAATAGGCAACGGAAACAAAAAAATTATCTACCATATTCCCCATAACCAGCAGATCGCTTCCATAACTATAAGATGGAAAGGATGGGTTTGAGGATATAACTAGTCCTGGAGCAAGTCCAGTGACATCTTATCGTTGTAGATGTGCAACAATCTTCTAGTTGCACTAGGACTCATCTGTTGCTCCCCTATGGGCAGCAAACTCGAGTGTCGTTGTCTACAACAACTCCTCTCATCACGAACTATTGGCTGACGTTGTCCTCCTTAGCAATAGGAAAATGCCACCTTACCTCTAGAGATGATCACACAGACTGCCTAGAACTCATGTCGTCCTACTAGAATGGACAGGAAGGAGTTGTCCCCTCCATTGGCGTACTAGTCACCAACTTTCTCTCCCACAACAATGATCCTCATGTGTTCTCTCCCTTGATATGCCTCCCTAGTCGGGTAGGACGTGCTTAGGCTCTCTTGGTTACCACAACCAGAGAGGAAAACAATTGTTAGAGCACTTGATTCTTAATTGTTTGTGTTGTTCTCTGGAAGGCCCCAAATACCCATCTATATATAGGAGGGGTTTGCGTCTGGGTTCCCAGTCTATGCGGGAGTGGAAGGGACTAGAATATCTTAAATTTTCACAACATGTGAGCACCGAACCGGTCATCTGGAAACCCAGGCGGTCGTCTGGTGTGCGAGACGATTGTCTCGCACAATGGGATGGTCATTTCATAATTTCATAATCGCATATGAATTTGGCAATTTGTTTCCAATTAATGTTAAACACTAATTCCTTATATCAATAGGATTGAACAATTGAAACCATCAAACTTTCTCACAAATATGGGAAGTTAGTAGAACATTCCACCACTCCAACTGAGTCGATTGGTTCACTAGGTGAACTGATCGTCTTGCTCTACCCAATCCGATCGGTTCACTAGGTGAATCGGTCGTCTGCCTCTACCCAAGCCGATAGGTTCACCCAGTGAGCTGATCGATTGGTGCCTATTTCGTGCAAAACTTTAGGAAATTTAGTTCCAATCAACCTGGCGCTCCAAAGGACCGTTTCAACACTTGAGTCAATCATTTGACACTCTAAATGGCCGTCTCAATGAGTGAGTCGATTGGTTGGTAGTGCAGTCAACTGATTTGTTGCATTAATTGAATACCTAAACACTTTAGTAATCAATTCAAGCATCATTCAAGATTAACCTCCTCTTCTAGGTCAAGACCTATGTGTGACCCTATAGGTCCCATTTTACGTTGACAGTGAATGTCAATAACAACTTATGACATCACAACCAATGAGCTGTGCCTAGTCACCCATCATTGCTACCTAAGTAAACGGGAAGTTGGACAACTTCAACATACAATTTGTGTATGGTGTTATAATGTTTGTATAGTTCCTTTGCCATTTATATCCAGATTGAACTAGAGGCATGGTGTAGTCACCCTCATTATTATTCAATCTTGTTCCTTGAACCAAATTAGATTGTATGATATATATGTAAGCTCACTATTTCATATTGACTCACATATACATGGCCACATATTTCTCAGTCTCACTAATCAAGAGGCCTAGGATATCATACTCCCATAAGAGGGACATATCTCATCTCTAACAATGACAATTAATCCCCATGTGTCACACCCAATCATCACCTTTTGGACAACCCATGTTTCAGGATTGCGTTTGATGATGTCAAAGCGAACTGAACAACATGTGATGAGTGTAGTGATTTTAGGTCTAAGAACCACGAACACCACCATCACTGTGAGAGCTGGGACTTCCATGATGATGGCTTCCATATGTCAGCATCATGGTGGGCCTGTCCGATACACTGTTCCCTAACATGAACATACCTCCTAACTCTAGTGCATTATAGAATATAACTTATTTAATAGAAGTATCTTCCAATGGGGGGAGTCTTTCATCCCGCAAACATGTTTGCATTAAAGATTGAACCTTTTTTCTTTGTTCATTCACTATTGGAAACATTCAGGGAGTTATGACATGCTTGTAAGGGTAACACATAAGTTAAAATAAGTGTACCTCCTAAAGAGGGAGGTCTATCCTCCCCAATACATGTCTGCAATTAATGTTTAGAAAGCTGCCATTTTTCACATGGTATATACGTTACCAAAACTTATAGTATTAATTGAATCAGAAACATTGTCTCTAGTGCAATAAAAAAAACCTATATAACAAAAACACCTTCCAAATGGGAGAAAATGGCATCCCCAATAACTGTTAGAAATAATATTTGTGGTTAAGGCATGCGTGTAAATGTGAAACATAAGTTCAAGTAAATGTACCCCCCAAAGTGGGAAGTGTATCCTCCTCAACACATGTTTGCAATGGACGCCAAGGATGTTGCCTTTTCTCACCTATTATGAATGTTATAGACACTAATGGGGTTAATGAGATCACCAACATTAACTTTAGTGAAATAAAAAATATAACTTAATAAAACTACCTTTTAGAGGGGAATTTTTGTCATCCCTTAGGAATGTTTGCATTGAATATCTGTCCATGTGCCTTTGTTCATCGACTATGACAAAAACATATAGTGTTCATTGACTAGTTTATTTTACAATATAAGTTAGCTAAACAAAAATACCTTCTATAGGAGGGGTTATGTCATCCCTTAAAGATGTCTGCAATGATGATCTAACAATTTGTGCATCTTTTCTCACTTAGATAAAAAATACATCAGTAGAATAAAAAACATAGACATGTCTACATAAGAAGGAAACAAACTTTTAAATTTATTTACCTCCTAAAGAAGTGTGTGCATCATCCCCAAGAGATGTCTTCAGTAAAGATCCATCGGGTTGCCTTTGTTTGTTCACTATGTAATCAAATACAAATAAATTTATTTGGATTGAAAGCATAAATTCCAGTTTAAAAAAGAATAAATTAAGTTCAAATTAAAGCTACCTCCTTAAAAGTGGATTATATCATCCTCATTGAGGGTACACATTGCTCTTTTTTTTCTTTTCAAATGAACTTATGAAAGAAAATTGGTAAAGATAAAAGAATAATTACCCACATAAATATATAATTCACAAGAAAATTTTATATTACCCAATACAACAACCAATGAGTCATCAAAAGTGTTGCTTGTCGTCTCCCTCTTTTCCATGATTTTACTAATTGAGGCATGCTTAGGAGGCATTACTCTAAAAAAGAATGTGATATTTTGTAAATAAGTCTTAACATATTGTAACAAGTACACTAGTTTACTAAATGTATAATTTTAAAATGAATAAATGTCATTGCCGGTAGTAGGCATAAGAGCACTAACACTATGAGTCATGTCATCCTTTGTATATTGAGAAAAACCATGGCATATCAAGTGGGCTTTCTATGGTTCACATTACTCATAGAAAATTCAAAAAAAGATTAAATCCTCTAAATAATTTTTTCATAGACCACATGAAAATCCCTAAATTTTTAAGATTTTAGTTACAAAAGTGAGGACATTAAAGAGGATCTTAGGTACATGAATGAATCATGGATAAGAACATGATAACAATATATTTAGAGATAGTTGTTTGATAAAAAACATAAGTTATGCATATAAATCTTGGTTTTTCCTCTGTTTGTATTATCATGTGTGTGAATTGCTACTTCTAACTACAACTAGAGAATGGTACATTGTCTAGGAACATATTGGGTGAGGCACAAGCCTCGCCTATCCCAAGTATGGCATTACCAATATGATATATAAGGAAGCACAATACATATAAAACCAATTAGATCTTATCTAATCATGACACATGTTTTAAAATTTACTCGCCATTGTCTTAGTGAGGCATCTGACACACAATAGAAATCCATGTTGTTAGTTTTCTAGGAAAAACATATTTTTAGTTGATAGATAGAGAACATCAATGGACATGGATGTCAAACACGAGGACCAAATATCTTCCTTAAGCTGGTAGAAAATGATGTAGAATAAAATAAAAATAGAGAGAATTGGAATGAACAAACTATGTAGCATGTTGCATTCTTAGCAAGAAATGGTAACAGACAATGATTTTAGTAAACTGAGATATTATCTTGGTAGTAAATTAACTTTCTTCCCTTTCAAATTTGACTTTTATCTCTCGCATTGGCTATTGTATGGAAAATGTGGACAGAGGAATCCTAAAATGTTGGGACTACTGATATGAATTTTTTTTATTGTATATAATTACTAAATCTCAAGATGATAGATATAGCTTATATGGCCACCATCTTGTACAAAAAGAAGTTGATGGTACACAAAATTATGTACTATGAACCAAAGTAATGCCAACATAATCACAAAAATTCAAACATATATATGTTCTTTGAAGAAGCCAATGATAAAAATTTATTTACAAAGTGATTCAGTATAGTCAATAAAAAGGACGAAAGTAGACAAGGGACTATGTGCATAAAAATATATTTTGGTTTCAAGCAACTATGGATATCATTCAATTTCAAGCACATAAAGGAACATTTCTTAGCTAAATAACATTGCAGATGCATCGAGAAATGATGTTTATCATTGAGATAGTTTAGTGACTACAACATTTAGTCCCCATCCCTCTCTTTTCCACCAATAATTGGCTTCGGAAATTGAAGATGTTAAATCCGCAGCTATCACTGACAAGGTAAAGCATAACAGTTCACTTTCCAAACATATCCATGCACAAGTACTTAATGATTTGGCAACAAAAACAATAAGTGGAGCTATAGGACTAAATTATTTAGAAGGCATAACTCCCATTAGGAGTGAGGATATAGAGAGATGAAAAAATTTATGATGTGAATGAATTGAAATCTTAAATGGGAAAATACTGAACAAGATATAAGTACAATACATAAAAATGTACGCAACCTTGACACAATGGGGTCTTCAAATCTACATGGCTTCTCCAATGGCATAATAATGAATATCATTTAAAGTGTTGGTTGTCTAGCTATCTTTATCTCTGTTAGATTTTTATTTTTTGCTTTTACAGAATATACATGTAAAATTTCAATTTTGGTTGTTTTGGCAATAGGGTCATGACGTGGATCAACTTTATCATGTCAGGGTAGAACTTTCATGTGCACTAGGGTGGGACCTTCCATTAATTTTGAACATAAAATCGTGATATTGAAATATGATGTTTGTTTCCAATTGTTGAAATATGGAATCGCTATCATGGATGTATAACCCCACCTAGGACATGTAGAAGCTAGGACCCTAAAATGTTATGATTATTTCACTCTTGACCCAAGAACTCTATTTGTTTGTCTTAAAATATCATAATCCAAATTTTTGACTGTTGACCCAAAAACTTAGATCGTGAAGATGTTGAGTCGGTGATTATTTTGAGAAAATATTTTTAAATATAGGATTAATTTCCTAAAAGTGACCTAGATCTCATCATTATAAACCTTTATTATTCTTGACTACCAATGGACATGGGTGTCTCAAGATATTGTTAGATTGTTGCTTTCAAATGAATGATTATGTCTAGGGTCTAAAATAGGATATATTTCCCTACTTCAAATGTTTGGACAGTAAAAAATATTTGATATTTGATTCTTGAATATTGAATCACAATTTTTTAGATCACGACTTGATTTGATCCATGATGGACAATCTCAACTTTCATTCCTGACCTTTACTCGATATAGACATGACTTGAAACTATGATCTCTTGACCTCTAGTTAATCGATACAAGTTCACAAGTGATCTTTGATTTTAACATGATTATAATTTGGAGGATATGACATGGATTACATAGTCCACATTGTTGACGTTATTATTGTTTAAGTTTTCCACACAAAATTTCCTTTAAGGTGGGAAGGATGTGAAAAACTCGGTTTTCAAGGTTTTAATAATCCAATATATGACTTTGAGATTTTGGTGTATCCAAAAGATCCCAAAGTTTTCCATGAATCTTATAATCATTTATTAGATCTATGGTTAAGATATCAAAATTTTTGGAAATCGTTTGAATAAATATAAACTTCATATGGGTCAAATATGATAATTTTTGGAGATATTTTGGTTATATGGCTAAACAAATTTATTATTCGATTATAATTGGTGGAAGAGTTTTTACGATGGTATTAAAGTGTGATATAAAATTTTAAACCAATTAGAGCTTGTTTGATGGTTCAAAAAAAATTATACAAGAACTAAAGTTGAACTAAATCTAATGGTTCAAGTCATTTATATTATTTTAGTGAAACTATAAAATTTTCACATAGATTCCTTTGTTCAAATAAGGTGAAATTTCAAATGGAGACTTTTGATTACAATTGTGATTTTTGGTAAAATTTGGAGAAATTGTGGATTTTCAATTTTGAAGATGTAGTTTATAAATAGTGTTTTAAGTCATGATTAATGGATGATGTGATTTGAAATAGATTTTAAAACGTTCATGAGAAAATAAATATGCAATGAATCATTATGTTTTTCTTATTTAAGGATAAGTATGAATTTGGAAGGCAAAGATTTATTTTGGAAATCAGTCATGACTGCAGAAAGATGTTTTTATGGTTTGGTGAACCTTAATGACAATTATGGATTTTTATGTATATCTTGTTAGAAGAATTATGTAGACCTCCAAATCTTTACATTTTACCCTCTTTATGAAAGAGTGGGAGAGAGATAGAAGTTGTAACACCCCAAATACTATAGTGGAAGCATAAAAAACAATTTTTTCTTCTTCTTGGGAGTGTTACAACTATGATATACATAACAATAACAATAGATAAAACCATTACAGATTGTGTATGAATGCAATTTTCATTATTTTCTTAGTAAAAGGATTCTATTACATCATCATGTACCAAAGAAATTTTTACCATGATACTATATTATGTGAATCTCATCTCAAATCTGGGTTCAGGTAGATGGCGCCCCATTAAGCAATTCTCCTATCTCTTCACTTGCAAACTCTAACTTGGATGTTCTTGTTGAAGCTTGAAACATGTCGACATATCATCCCCAACCATGTGAAACCTATATTAGAGTAAATGGCATTAAATTCTAATAAGATAAATGAAATGTCTGCATTAGAAAAATTGGAAATCTACAACTAAGGCACATGTCTTCTATTTACATGTTTTATCTTTCTGTGACCACTATTATAGAATAATTCCTCTTCTGTGGCACTATGTGCCTTCTATGGTGCAACACACCTTTTGTGGCATGAAAGCCTTTCAATGACATTGATGTTTCTTCTATTCTATGGAACCGAGTGCCTTCTATGGTGCAATGCACCTTCTATGGCATAAATCCTTCTATTTCAGTGTAACACAATACTTCTATTCTGTGAGCATTTATTATATAGTATCAATGTATGTTTTGGTATTAACTTCTATTCTATTTTGTTCTTTTTCTATTTTTGATTTTGATTCTATTTTTTATTGCATTTTTATTTTGCTTCTGTGTCTCAAGTAACTGAGATGGATTCTAAAGTATGTATTCTATTCTAGCATCCTACATTCTAAATTTTATTTTGACATTCTCCAAAAATCTGAGATCTGGACTACAAAATTAAATATGAAGAGCTAGGTATAAATGCTAATATTTTTATTCTAATTATTAATAATTAATTTAAATTCAGAGTCTCAATTAGTAAATAATTGTGTAAATCTGAATCCAAGATTCTCTATCTAATTATGATATTTGAATGAAACAAGGACTTGACACACTGGAATAGATTCTAATCATATATTCTAAATTCTGATAAATGAATTCTAATCTATAAGAATTTATAAAAAAAATTCAATTTAAGCTAATTCTTGATAATATTTGTTCATGAGCTATCTGAGGTATAAATTCAACTATTTAGTAAGGAAAGCATTCTACACCTGAACATTAGACTACACGTCTAATGGGTTATTTTGGGAAGGATAATTAGGCTATCAGTCTAAACTATATAATATTAATTCACGGGCATGAACCTCTTACCCATCGTAAGACCACTCTTATTAAGAAAACACTATTACGATTCATGTTCCTAACTTTCTCCTAAAAACCAAAGGTTCTATCAGTTTCCATGTCTTTTCTTAGGGTCAAGGCTTCTAGGTTATTAATGTTCTCAATTAGGGTTTATAGGTGCATGTCGTTGGTCCTTGAGTGAATTCTAGGATCATACACATGATCTAATGTTCTAGTGATTAACTAGGGTGTATTATCTAACCCTTTGTAGTGGATGAGTTGTTAGGGTTAGGGTTTAGTTGACATTCATTTCTCTTTGTCTTACTTTGTCTATCCTTTTAACTTTTATTTAGTGTTTACTCATACTAGCCCTGATATGGACATATAATGATATTAGAGTTCATATTTGAGTTCTTCAATAAAAGGAAGGGTTTCGATTTAAATCTCATGGATATACTTATATACAAATTCTCTATGTTCTTATTACATAATTTTCCCATACATAGGATTACAAGTATATATCATTATGGTGCCTTGAAATCATTATTAGTAGTTGCTTATCTTCAGTCTAAGTGATGGAAACATTTAGTTTAGCCATTACTCCAGTTCATTAGGTACTAAACATTGAAAGATCTAGAGGGGGGTGAATAAATCTTATTGGAGTTTCAAAGTTAATTTAAACAATTAAAACACTTGAAAAAGAAGTAGAAGGAAACAAGGAAGACACGAGGATGTAGAGTGGTTCCTAGCTTAGAATTCTAAGGTAGTCAATCCACTACCTGATTGTTTCCAACCGGGATTTTGAAAGCAACTTATTTTATTACCTATCGAGGATGTTACACAAAATAAAATTGCTTTCCTACACCGTTGAAGTAGCCTTCACCTGAAGTAGCCTCAATCCTCCTAGAAACAACCTTCTGAAGTAACTCCAAGCTCACCCGTGAAGTAGACTTCACTTGAAGTAGCTTCAATCCTTGAGGCAACATTCTAAGGTAACTCCAAGTCACTGGGAGCAACCTTCACCACCTTGAAGTAGCCCCACAAACCTCCTTTCAACAGCCTCCAACCTAGGAGTAGTCAAGGAGAACAAAATACAATAAAAAGGAACAAGATTGGAAGAAAGAAACAATGTTACCAATGAGTACATCGCTTTGATCCTATATTACACGTATTGATCTCCTATCCACTATAGATGAACGAGGTAGTGTGGTGTCTAGGAGATACTAAGCTATAGGACACTAATGAAGAGCTCAAGAAACTGAATTGCAAGTGAAACTTTGCTTGTTGCTCACAAAGGATGATTCTCAAGTTGCAATTGTGTATGCTCAAGTGCTTTGAGTGTCCTAAGGCGTGTCCTATTTATAGGAATGTCTTACAAGGGTCTAGGAATGTTCTAGACACTTTCTATGGTGCTCTTAGTGCTCAACTAGCCGTTAGGTGTCCACTAATTACATTGCAACAACTAGTTGTTTAATACTGAAAAGTGCAGTCCAGAACCTTTCTTGATCAAGAAGTTTGTCAACCGAGTGTATCTCGGTCAAGAATTTCTTTGACCGAGGGAAGGTATGGAGTGAATGTGTTGCAACGTTCATTTCAACTACCAACCACTTTTTGACTCAGTCTAGCGTCTATAGAATTTGGTGGAAGGGCTATTCTCAGTCGAGAATTTTTTCGACTAAGAGTGTCTCGGTCGAGAATTTTGTCGACCGAGAAAGCCCCTGTTTTAACATGTTGAATCATTTACTAAGTGTGTGTATCAATGTGTAATTGTGATTCTATCTTAGGGAAGGATCTATCTAAGTGTTGTGAGTGGATAGGGAAGATCTAACACTTGATTTACATGATATATATGTACTTGTACATTATATTCTTGTAAATTTTTTTTACATTGAGTACAATCATGAAAATAAAAGTAATCTTAGCAAGTTGATCTTCCAATTTGTATTGATCTTCAACTATCCACTTCTTTATTTGTTTATCCCTGAAACACTCAAATAACAAGTTAGATCCACAAGAATGAAATGTTTTTCATCATCAAAACAAAGGGTTTAATAATGTCCAATTTAGCCAACAATCTCCCCCTTTTTGAATATGACAAACATTTCTAAAATATAAATCAAAGGAATTTAAATGACATGAGTTTCATACCTGAGATATACCTTATGTAGACATTCTCTTGTTTATTCATAGAGTCTGTGCTAGTTATTCCCAAAGAGATGTGAAACATAGTATCCAACTCTTTAAGGAATATAGAAACATTTTATGTGAATCCAAGAGATTATGAAACTCATTTAATTTTGAGTTATATAATTTTGTTTTTGATTTATATTACTTCTCCCCTTTTGTCATTTCAAAAAGATAACCAATCATTATAATTAAGACTATTATTAGTACTCCCCTTGAATAGGATGCTCCCCCTCACTATGATACTCAAATTTGAAAAACAAAGATAAGAGATGTCCAGTTCAAGCCACAAAGTAATCACTTTTTATTATCATGATAACAACAAGCTCAAGTACATAAAAGAAAGATAGTTCATTACAAAGTCATTACAATCATCTCACTACATGATTACACCTCACTGAAAAGATCTCAGAATGTCATCAACCTCAGGATCCTTTCTAAGGAAAGGAGCAACACCATAGTACTTCACCAATGACTGCCAGTCAAGTGCACCTATCTTGGTGAGGGCATAAGCTTCCAAGAAGGTGGGTACATGATCAAAACGAAAGTGGGTAGCAATATCTTGAAGTTGCATTGGTGAGAATTGGGTGTGGGAGAGGTCAAGTGATGGTGGAGGTGGAACTTGAGTGTAGTTGTGAGATGGATTGTAAGGATAGAGAGGACCAGGATAACAGGAATAAGGATAGTTTTTTGGGTCATTTGGAGTGAGAGCTTGCATTCGTTGGTTGATGTAGGTCATGGTATGATGAGTATAGTCCATTTGTCTTGCTAAGTGATAGGTAGCTCTAGTTAAGTAGGTAATGTTATTGGATAGGTGATCAATGGGTTGGCTAGGAATAGTAGGAGGTGGAGGAATATCTTGAGTAGATGGCTCCCCTTTAGTCCTATCCCTTTTATGTCCAAAATCAATACCCATTTTCTCAACTGTATTTCTAGTAATTTTTGGAGGTTTCTTATAACATTTAAAACCTAGGTCCTCAAGGCTTTTCTTAAGAAAGTGTTGGGTAATTTGGCAAAAAAAGTTGGCATAAGGAGGATTCCAGTAAATTCAATCATATTTTTTGAATAAGGCGAATGAAGTTTCTGGGTATGCTAGTTAGAATGGCATAAATGAGATACATGCAAAAGGTAGGTACCTCTGATTTGTTATCTCTAGGATAAAATTAGTGGAAACAATTAGATTTACTATCCTAGCTTTGAGTTTTAGATTAATTGAATAGTAGGTACCCCATTCTTGATGGCAAGATGTGTTGGGTAGAACAATGGTTCTCTTAATGTCACTCAAACTAATGGTGGTGTCATCTTGTGATAGCTTATTAAGAGGATTTCCAATGGTTAGATCAATAAACTGCTTGTATTCTTATAAATCAATGTTTAACATATTAAGAATGTCCTCCTCAGAAAAGTGAAAACCAAACCCACTCACCATAGAAGAGAAAGAGTGAGCATGGTCATGATGTGTGGCTAGATTGGCATAGAATTCATTCACGGCTTGGGAGGAGTAGGCGCGGAAGGATGGAATAAGGAATTCGAAAAGATGTTGCACCTAAAAGAGCTCTTCTAGATCAACGATATTGATGAAGTCGTTGACGTCCATCAGCCGTCGAGGAAGAGGAGTCTTTGGGGACAAATTTAGATAGTGATCGCTGGCAGCAACATCGTTGAAGGGAATGTCATTGATGATCGTCAGTACTGGAGAGACCGTCCGTCCATTCCTTGCCGCTACTTGCTTCTTTCCATGTGAAGAAGAGGAAGCCATCTTGAAGACATGAGATGGAAGAGAAGAAAGGCAAGATTTTGGTAGAGTGTAGCTGAAAATTTGCACAAGAGAGCACTAGAGGGGAGCTAGATAAGTGAGAATGTGAATTGGTGAGAAGTGTAGCCGTTTTGGGCTATATTTATAGAAAAACATTACCCTTCTCGGTCGGCAAATTTGTTGACCGAGAGCCCCAACGGTTGTTTTTGAGACGCTCCTCTCAGTCGACCAATGGTTGCTCAGTCGACTTTTGAAAAGTAGTCGTTGCGCCTTTTTTTAAAATCAAAAGTTGCCTCTAAAACAAGTCAAATGGGGGGTCCACTAAGATGTTCTCGATCAAATATTTTGTCGACCGGGGCTATTGCTGACTTAGAATATACATAATACATCAATGGGTGTCGGTCGAGAAAGGGGACCAACCGAGTGATTCTCGGACAACCAACTTGTCGACCGAGATAGTTCTCAGTTGAGGTTTTTGCAGACCGACTGAACTGTTGTGAATGGTCATTGTGAAGTATGTTTGATCTTATTTTTAGTAATAGTCATCAAAAGAAAGTATGAGACTGTAGTAATTTATAAATTTTAAGAATGTGGAGCACATATATCAAAGAAGACATCATCTAGGGGAGTAATAAGTAACTTCTTTCTAATATATTGAAATTGATCAAGAGGAAGCAATTTTGTAAACATATCAGCCATGATGAAGAGATATATGATTTTTAGAAATATGATCCCTTAAGAAATGATGTCGAATTTCAATATGTTTAGCACGACTATGTAAAATAGGATTGTGTGCCAAATTTATAGTACTTGTATTATCACAGAAGATTGGCGTAGATGAAAATGTAAAGACATAATCATTCAAAACTTGTTGCATGTAAAGAACTTGAGAACAACATGAACCAGCCGCCATATATTCAACTTCAATGGTAGAAATGGCAACTGTGTTTTGTTTCTTACTAAACCACGATACTAAATCCCGTCCTAATAAGTAACAACCACCACTTGTACTTTTGTGATCAAGTCGACAACCAGCATAATCGGCATAGGTAAAAGCTTTTAAATCTAGTGATTGACCTTTAGGATACATTAATCCATAGTTGGTAGTACCGGCGAGATATCTTAAGATATGTTTAATGGTTTGAAAATGAGATTGCATTGGTTTAGATTGAAATCTAGCACAAAGTCCAACGGAAAACATAATGTCCGGTCTAGAAGTAGTTAAGTATAATAAGCTACCAATCATAGCCCTGTATAAGGAATTATCAATGGGTTCTCCATCTTCATCCTTGTCAATTTTAGCAGAGGTGGCCATTGGTGTGGTAGCACGCTTGTAATTTTCCATTCCAAAGCATTTTAATAGTTCATTAGTGTACTTCTCTTGGCTTATGAAAATCTCAGCGGGTGTTTGTTTTATTTGAAAACCAAGAAAGAATGTTAATTCTCCCATAAGACTCATTTCAAATTCCTTTTGCATTATTTTACTAAATTGCTTACATAAGGAATCGTTTGAGGCACCAAAAATGATATCATCAACATGTATTTATACAACAAGAAAATCATATTCATATGTTTTGAAGAATAATGTAGAGTCTGAATTTCCTACAAACTGTTATCGAATAGATAATTTTTAAGTCTTTCATACCAGTTTTGGGGTGCTTGTTTAAGCCCATAAAGTGAATTTTTAAGTTTATATACATGATCACTTTTACCAGGGATTTCAAATCCAGGTGGTTGGGCAGCATATACTTCTTCTTATATGATTCCATTTAAAAATGCACTCTTTATATCCATTTGGAATAGTTTGATGTCTTTTTGGGAAGCTATGGCTAATAGAATTCTAATAGCTTCAAGTCTTGCCACGGTGCATATGTTTCATAAAAATATATTCCTTCTTGTGGACTATACCCTTGAGCCACCGATCTAGCTTTGTTTCTTACTACCTCCCCGACTTCATTAAGTTTATTTCGAAAAACCCATTTAGTTCCAATGATGGTTTTGTCTTGTGGTTTAGGAACTAAGTCCCATACCTCATTTTTTGTGAATTGATTTAGTTCTTCTTGCATAGACATTATCCAATATTCATCTTTTAGTGCTTCATTTACCTTTTTAGGTTCAATGATCGATAAAAATGCCATATTTGAAAAATCTCTAAATGATGATTGAGTTTTTACTTTATCATGCGGATTTCCAATGATTAAATCTTGGGGTTGATCTTTGATTAATCTAGGATCATGTTGTTGTGTCTCATTTGGTTGATTATTTTCAGTATTTTGATCATCTTTTTTGGTTATAATTAAGTCTTCTATTTGATGAGTATTGTCATTTATATCCTCATATTCATTTTCAGCATTTTGAGTTGTTACCTCATGAAAAGTGATACAGATGGATTCTTCAACTTTTCTAGTAATAATATTGCAAATTCTAAAAGCTTTTCTAGAATTTGAATATCCCAAAAAGAATGCTTTATGTGATTTAGAATCAAATTTGTCTTTATCGTCTTTGGTATTTAAGATATAACAAGTTGTCCCAAAGGTATGAAAATAATCAACTCTTGGTTTTTTGTTGAAGATGAGTTCATATGGAGTTTTCTTTAGATAATAATGTACCTTTACTCTATTTAACACATAGCATGTTGTATTTACTACCTCAGCCCAAAAGGTTTTAGGTGTATTATGTTCAAGTAACATTGTTCTAGCCATTTCTTGTAAGGATCTATTTTTCCTTTCTTCTATGCCATTTTGTTGTGGAGTGTGTGGTACTGAAAAATTATGAATGTATCCTTGACATGTACAAAATTCTTTAAAGATTTGATTTTCAAATTCCCCACCGTGATCACTCCTAATTGTACATATTTTATTTTGTAATATATTTTCAATCTTAGAATAAAATTTTATGAATGTTTGAATTGTATCATCTTTGTTTGCAAGAAAATGGACCCATGTGTATCTACTAAAATCATCTACAATGACAAAGCAATATCTTTTTCCACCAATAGATTGAGTTCTCATAGGACCAATCAAATCCATGTGAATATGCTCTAATGATCTAGTAGTGCTAAGCATTGTTTTTTATTTGAAAGAAGTTTTGCTTTGCTTTCCTAGGGTACAGGGTTCACAATTTTCAGGTTTATCAAAAGATATCTTAGGTAACCCACATACAAGATCATATTTAATCAACTTTTTGATAACATGTGAACTTGCATGGTCTAATTTTCTATGCCATAGTTGTAAGGATTCATCTTTTGCAAGAAGGCATTTTCCAATAATGGCTTGCATAGAATTAGGCCTAAGTATGCATAGATTTCCTATTCTTTTTCCTTCATAAATGATATCATTAATGTTTTCAATCAATAGTTTACAACAAGTTTTATTGAATAAGACATCATAGCCACTATCACACAGTTGACTAACACTAATTAAATTATGATGTAGGCCATCAACAAGTAAAACATTTTTTATTTGAAGATTTGAACCAATGTTACCTATTCCAACAATCTTTCCTTTTCCATTCTCTCCAAAAGTGACTGTGCCTCTTTTCTTTTCTTCAAATGTTTGAAAGGCCTTTTTGTAGCCGGTCATATGCTTAGAACATCCATTATCAACCACCCAATCCTGCAAAATAGATAGATTTTGGTACCCATGTGATGGTCCTCTTTGGTTAGAGTCATTAAATAACAAACTGAATATAGATACATGATTTAACAATTGAATGTTTTAAGCTGAAAAAAATTACATTCGGTCGACAAATATTTCGACCGAAGAGTGTCTTGGTTGATGATTTTGTCGATCGAGTGTGTTGCTATTTTTACAGGTTGATATATGTGTGAAACAATAACTTTCTTGGTCGACTATTTTCTCGAACAAAGATATCTCGGTCGAAGATTTTATAGAGCGAGATTGTTACTATTGCTACAGCAAATTCAGGTTTGATACATGCATTCCCTTGGTCGAATATTTTCTCGAACGAGGAGCTTATCGGTCAAACTCTTTGTCGACCAAGTGTGTTTTTGTTTGACATCAACAATCTCATTTGTTCCAATTTACTGCAATATGCTAAGGTACCAATACGTTTTGTTGAGATAAGACATTATGATATTCGAAATGAAATTTTAGGTTAAATCTCAACTTAATCACATTCAAGTTTTCTAGGTTTGGAGTCTTGGAACCCAAACTAATTTAATATCCTTTTTTTGTATGGGCATGAGAAAGAATAGTGTCCAAGACGCAAATAATAATGACAACAAATGGAATCTATTTCATTTCTCTTTCTAAGGTTTTGGGTTGAGTTGTTCTTGGGTACATATGTGATCTTGGTCTTGCGTGCTTGTGCTTTCCTAGGTTTAGGTTGATGAGGTTTTTCTTTTGGAACATATCCTAAACCTCTCCTTACAATATGACCATAAGAATCCTTTAGGATCATATCAAGAACACCATTATTTTTCAAGCTATTAATTTCCTTTTGTAACTTAGCAATCTCATCCATTTTCTTTTTGATATTTGACTTTGCTTGGCCTAGATCACATGATAAAGCATCTCTTTCTTTGACAATAGCATCATAATTTAGATGAGTACACAAGATAGGTTGAGTTTGAAGATCACTTAATTTTGCAAGAAATTCAACCTTTTCTTGACAAAGAAAAGTATAGTTCGATTCAAGAGTAAGAACCTTTGTATTGCAATCACTAAAAGATGATTTCAAGGTAGAATTTCCAGAAATAATACTTTCCTTTTCATAGGAAAGACCATTTAATTGAGCATATAATTATTCATTAGTTTTTGTAACTCTCTTTAGTTTCTTTTTACAATCAATATATTTGTCATGTAATTCTTCAATACTAGAAACTAATTCTGCTTTTGATAAATCAAGTAGACTTACCTCATTTAAGTCTTCATTTTCATTTTCATTGGACATAAGACATTCTACATTTTCTTCTCCACTTTCACTATCATCACTTGACTCATCCCATGCAGCTTTGTATGCTTTATCTCCCTTCTTCTTGGAAGAGACTTTCTTCCCTTTCTTTATCTTAGGACACTCATTTTTGACATGTCCTTTCTTGCCGCATTCGAAACACCTAAGAGAGGAAGAAGAAGAAACACTAAAATTTTTGTTAGATCTATACCTTTTATATTTCTTAACATTGACAATAAGTGCATCTTCTTCATCATCTCCTTCACTTGTTTCATCACTTTCATGAGTGATGACTTTTATTGCTTTTAGGGCTATGTCCTTTCTTCTTTCTTTTTGAAGTTCAAGCTCTGTCTTTCTTCCTCCTCCAAGGTAACATCATGAGTTTTCGAATTGCCAATGAGGTGTTCCATCTTTAGTTTCATGAGGTCATTTACTTCTTCAATGGCTATCACTTTCGGCTTGTATTTTGGAGGCAAAGACCTAAGAATCTTTGAGACTTGATCTTATTCACTTATCTATTTTCCTAATGCACTTAAGCCATTAATAATAGTAGAAAATTGTGCATACATATCACTAATAGACTCATTTGGTTGTGTACAAAATTGTTCAAATTTTTGTTTAAGCATACTAATCATAGAATTTTTAACTTGTATGGTTCCTTCATGTGTAATGGAAAGTCTATGCCATGAATCATATGAAATTTCACATGAGGAAATTCTATAAAATTCACTTACCGAAATAGAGCAATATAAAATACTTACAACCTTGGCATTCAGTTGAGCTTGTTTTATTGTATTGGAATCCCATGTGACATACTCGGTTTTCGGAAGCTCATATGGAATAGACACCATCCTCCAAAGTTCCTAGTTGATGCCTTGAAAGTAAAATTGCATCCTTCTCTTCCAATAGTTGTAGTTGCTTCCATCAAATGGTGGTGGATGAGATACGTAGGTTCCCTCCAAGTTTAGGTTGTTGAGCACACCATCCCCCATGCTTCAAGACCTATTAAGGCTCCTTGAAGACCTGCTCTGATACCAATTGAAAGATCTAGAGGGGGTTCAATAGAGCTTTTTGTAGTTTTAAAGTTAATTTAAAAAATTAAAACACTTGAACAAGAAGTGGAAGGAAATAAGGAAGACACAAGGATGTAGAGTGGTTCCTACCTTAGAAATCTAAGGTAGTCAGTCCACTACCCGATTGTTTCCAATCGGGATTTTGAAAGAAACTTTTTTTATTACCTATTGAGGATGTTACACAAAATAAAATTGCTTTCCTACACCCTTGAAGTAGCCTTCACCTGAAGTAGCCTCAATCCTCCTAGAAACAGCCTTCTGAAGTAACTCCAAGCTCACCATTGAAGTAGCCTTCACTTGAAGTAACTTCAATCCTTGAGGCATCCTTCTGAAGTAACTCCAAGTCACCGGGAGCAGCCTTCACCACCTTGAAGTAGCCCCACGAACCTCCTTTCAACATCCTCTAACCTAGGAGTAGTCAAGGAGAACAAAATACAATAAAAAGGAACAAGATTGGAAGAAAGAAATAATGTTACCAATGAGTATAGTGCTTTGATCCTATATCAAGTGTATTGATCTCCTATCCACTATAGATGAACTAGGTGGTGTGGTGGCTAGTAGATACTAAGCTATAGGACACTAATTAAGAGATCAAGAAACTAAATTGCAAGTGAAACTTTGCTTGTTGCTCACAAAGGATGATTCTCAAGTTGCAATTGTGTATGCTCAAGTTCTTTTAGTGTCTTAAGGCATGTCATATTTATAGGAATGGCTTACAAGGGTCTAGGGATGTTCTAGACACTTTCTATGGTGTTCTTAGTGCTCAACTAGCCGTTAGGTGTCCACTAATTACATTGCAAGGGCTAGTTGTTTAATACTGAAAACTGCAGTCCAGAACCTTTCTCGATCGAGAAGTTTGTCGACCGAGTGTATCTCGTTCGAGAATTTTTTTGACCAAGGGAAGTCTGGAGTGAATGTGTTGCAACATTCATTTCCAACTACCAACCACTTTTCGACTCAGTTTAACGTCTATAGAATTTACTGGAAGGGCTATTCTCGGTCGAGAATTTTGTCGACCGAGAAAACCCCTATTTTAACATGTTGAATCATTTACTAAGTGTGTGTATCAATGTGTAATTGTGATTCTATCTTAGGGAAGGATCTATCTAAGTGTTGTGAGTGGATAAGGAAGATCCAACGCTCGATTTACATGATATCTATGTACTTGTACATTATATTCTTGTACACGTTTTTTACATTGAGTACAATCATGAAAATAAAAGTAATCTAAGCAAGTTGATCTTCCAATTTGTATTGATCTTCAACTATCCACTTCTTTATTTGTTTATCCATGAAACACTCAAATAACAAGTTAGATCCACAAGAATGAAATGCTCTTCATCATCAAAACAAAGGGTTTAATAATGTCCAATTTATCCAACAAACTGTAATGCCCAACTAATCAATATTAGTTCACTATTCTTAATCATAATGATGTAAATACTATGTATTAACTTGTCTAACCGATTATGGGACACTCATTAGGGTGATAATAGGATTCCCTTAAGATCAACACCTTCTTTTTCTATGTCTATCAATAAGATTTCAAAATATTCTGATGATGATTGGATTGATTACTAGGATCTCCCCATGTTCCTAACATTAATCAACCACTCATTGAGGATATAATTAAATGAATTAGAAACAAAAAGGTAGTGAGAAAGGTGCAAGCAAGGCCTTGGTCTCATTCGCAAACCATTCACTAATATCTAAATCTTTTTGTAAAGAAAACAAGGCAATGATCATTTTTTCTCTAAGAGATGAATACAACTTTAATTATTAGGTTCCAAGCATGGTCTCAACGCTAGTCTAAGATTGAGTGATGTAAAACCTTTCATGTACAGAACTAGATTCAAAGATCCATTGCACTCTTCCGCAACACAACAAATACAAGAGGGAAAACCATAGGAAAAGGCGAGGAGAAAGAAAGAGCCACACCCTCACAAGGGTCATGCTTCAAAAAACAAAATTGAGCATGAAATCACATATTTGAGAAGGCGAAGGGAACAAACCATGGTCATTAATGGCAGTAAACAATCACAACAACTAGAAATAACACTTAGGACCAATCTCATGAGGTGACTCCGAAAGGGGGATCAAATTTTTGTCTTTGCAGACTCAATAGGACTCCCTCATCACTTCCCACGAGCATGCATGCCTAGATCTCTTTGACGGTGGGGCTTCACAAAGTTGTGGTTAGATTTTTGTCGAGAGGCTGAACTAGAGGGTCGCACACCAAGTTGTGACTAGGGATGGGTTTCAGGGGTTCTGAAGATGGTGCAACCATGATGGATCGAAGGGAGGTGGTGTGGTGGTGGAAAATGATGGTAGCATAGGAGAAGGATAATTGTGTACGATGGGCATTTCTCAATCCATATCTCAAGCATGAGTAGAGGCTCATATAGTACATGTCACTCTCCTGAAACAAACATTGAAATTTGTTTGGGAAATGGTTACACACACCAGAAGATATCCAAGGTTGATTGGAAGATCAGAGTCCCAGTCCAGGTGGACTGAGCTTGAAGAAGGTGTGGACGACTACAATTAGGACAACATCCACTTACCCACATCCAACAGTCCAAAAATGTTTGATTTGTGGAAAATCCAGGGAAAACTGAAGAAAATAGGAAAGAAACCATTCATGTGCCATTATCTAAATAAAATCATTTGACTCATCAAAGCAATTCCAAACAAATCCAAAATTTTACCACATGTCTTATTTTGTGTATAAAATAATCTAGTAGTCTTATTTTTCCATTTAGATGACTAGGAAAATTAATATGATTAATACAAGATAATTCTCAAATGTTACATATCTAATTATCTAAATATAACAAGTTCTTGGAATTCTAGGTGTTAACTCACGTACATGTTACCTCTTAAAAGGAAATTCTCAGTGATTTTTATTAATCAAAACTAGACATATTGAGCCCTTTATAGAGTATGACCATGAATATTATGCAATTAAGGAAATATATTAAAGTACTTAAAAATAAAGGATGTTGCAATTCTACCCATCTTGGATAAATTTCGTCCTCAAAATTTTTAGGTAATACCCACCTTAGGGTTTTACTAATTATTTTGTTGGTGATACATGACCAACCAAAAATCATAATTATGTACAAAACTATGGATTGCATAAAATACTTCCATCTAACTAGTACTACTGGTCTAGGTCATACCTTCTTTTATTTGGTCCTCATCTACCTCTTCTGCATCCATGGAAAACACTCTTGCCTAATGCTTCTCTCTCTAATTGTTATGGTCTTGAAGTGGCCTTCATCACCATATAGATAGCCTACCAACTGTCCAAACATACATTCCCTATGATGGGTCTCTTGACACCTAATATGTATTTTAGGATTCTAACTAGTATGAAATTAGGTTTTGGTGACCATCTACCTCAAACATTTTATGTCAACTTTTTTTTTATTATCACCTCCATACATGTGAGCCGGTCATATATTTGAAGGTGGCATGTCTTATCATACTTATCACACCTCACAGTACACATGTCTCATACCATATGTACTAGAAAGAGTGAGGTAACCGTAATAAGTACATAATTATGTATATAACATCTTGTACTACTCCAACCGATAGGTCACCCATCCTAGTACTACTCCAAGCTGAGCACACTTAACTATGGAGTTATTTAGTGATGGGCTCCCAGAAAAGGAGGTGCACCTTGGTGATATGGATAGTCCAATCATTCCTTTTAAGATCATGTTGTCCAAGGCATCAATGTTGGGATGTTACAATCTCCCCCACTTAGACTCTTGACGTCCTCGTCAAGGCTCAACTATATGGCCTCATAATATCACCCTATTTCAGTGCAGACCCAAAATGGCCCATGGACACCCATCTCCCGATCACGGAATACCAGTGCAAGGGTGGTTATGTCAACCATTGACAACCCTTTCCAACATGCCTGGACCGCATGGCTACTGGCATGCCACATGCCCATGTGGGCCCCACCTACTCGAGGGGTTATGGCTCTGATACCATTTGTAATGCCCGAGCCCACTGCCCATGGCTCTAGTAGAGTTTTAGGAATGACGACTGGCCCCACAGATCACCACTAGCCTTCACTACACACTTTGTCCTCACTGATGCGCAAGCCAGGGTCAACTTCCCGACTGGTCATCCATCCTAGTACTACTCCAAGCTAAGCACACTTAGCTATGGAGTTCTTTAGTGATGGGCTCCCGAAAAAGGAGGTGCACCTTGGTGATATGGGTAGTCCAATCATTCCTTTTAAGATCATTATATCTGAGGCCTCAAATCCTAGGACATTGCAATCTTCCCCACTTAGACTCTTGACGTCCTCGTCAAGGCTCAACTATGTGGCCTCATAACATTTCCCCATTTCAGTGCAAACCCAACATGACCATGTACACCCAGCTCTTGACCACGGCTACCAGCACAAGGGTAGCTCCATCACCACGGATAGCCCTTTCCAACATGCCTGGACCACATGGCTCAAAGACTGGCCCATTGTGGGCCCCACCTACTGGAGGGGTTATGGCTCTAATACCATTTGTAATATCCGACCCACTGTCCTAGGCTCTATAGAGTTTTAGGAATGATGACTAGCCCCACAGACCACCACTAGCCTTAACTGCACATTTTTTCCTCACTCACGCGCAAGCTGGGGTCAACTTCCTGACTGGTCACCCATCCTAGTACTACTCCAAGCTGAGCACGCTTAACTATGGAATTCTTTAGTGATGGGCTCCCTGAAAAGGAACCTTGGTGATATGGGTAGTCCAATCATTCATTTTAAGATCATGTTGTCCAAGGCCTCAAATCTTGGGACGTTACACATGTCCCATACCATATGCACTAGAAAGAGGGAGGCAACCATAATAAGTACATAATTATGTATATAGCATCCCCTCTACAACATCCAATAAGCTTGTGTCCCATACCAAAAACATGTGGGAAAAAGAGAGGGCAAGCTATACACAAATGAGTTAACATAAAACGTCCAAAGTAGCTTGACACTAATCTTGATTCATATCTTAATTTCTACTTCTTCATTAAACCTCTAAAATGAATTATACCATATTTCACTCACTTGTTCTATAAGTTGGGCAACAAAATGTCTTTCAAAATATATACTCTAGCTTTACTTGGTTTCTAATTGGAAAATTTGAACTAAGAATATGAGAATTTGCCTAATGGCCATCTACATTATTGCTCTGATATTGTATTGTAACACCCCAAGTTCTGCAACGAAATCATAAACAACCATTTTTTTCTTCTTCTTGGGAGTGTTACAAATATGATATACATAACAATAACAATAGACAAAACTATTAAAGATTGTGTATGAATGTAGTTCTCATTATTAAATTTAGAAAAGGGATTCTATTACATCATCATGTACAAAACAAACTTTAATCATGATACTACTTTATACAAATCTCATCTCAAATCAGGGAACATGTAGATGGTGTCCGACCAAGCAATTCTCCTATCTATTCACTTATAAAATTTGACTTGGATGTTCTTTTTGAAGCTCAAAACCTAGAGACATCTCATCCACGACCATGCACTAAGGGAAACCTAGGTTAGAGTAAGTGGCATTGAATTTTAAAAACATAAATGAAATGTCTATATTAGAAAATTTGGAAATCTACAACCAAGGTACACATATTTTATTTCGATCTTTTATCTTTTTGTGGCCACTATTATACAAGAAGTCCTCTACTATGAGTAATGTTCTTTGTACAATGTAATGCACCTTCTGTTCCATGAAAGCCTTTTGGTGACACCGAGGTGTCTTCTATTCTGTGGCACCAAGTGCCTTCTATGGGGTAATGCACCTTCTGTAGCATAAAAGACGTTTTTTTGTGTACTGCAATACTTTTATTCTGTGAGGACTTATTATAGAATATCAACTTATGTTTTCTGTATAATTTCTATTTTATTTTATTCTTTTTCTATTTCTAGTTCTGATTCTATTTCTGATTCTGATTTTTTTTCTATTTTGATTATGTATCTCAAGTAAAAGAGATGGATTCTGAAGTATGTATTCCATTATGTCATTCTACATTCTAAATTCTATTTTGACATTGTACAAAAATCTAAGATCTGGACTAACAAATAAAATATGAATAGCTAGGGATAAATTCTTATATTTCTATTCTAGTCTGTAATAATTGTATTCTAAATTCTGAGTCTCAATTAGTAAATAATTGTATAAATTGGAATTCAAGGTTATCTATCTAATTTTAATATTCTAAAGGAATTCTAATATACAAACGAAATAAGGACTTGACATACTGGAATAAATTCTAATCATATATTCTGAATTCTGATAAATGCATGCTAATTTCTAAGCATTCATATAAGAATATTGAATTTAAGCTAATTCTTGATAATATTTGTGCATGAGCTATCTGAGGTATAAATCTACTATTCTATAAGGAAATCACACTACAAATGAATTAGACTACACGTCTAATGGGTTATTCAGGGAAGGATAATTAGATTATCAGTCTATACTATCTATTATGAATTCAAGGGCATGACCCACTTACCTACTGTAAGCCTACTCTTATCAAGAAAACACTACACTCTTCATATTTGAATAAACTAGTTAATATGATGTCATTGGGGTTAGCAGGTTACCTAGTTTAGATAATGATATGTACACATTTACTATATGTTCTTAGTCTATATTATATGTCATTATCCCTAAGCATGTTATCTAAACACCTTGAATAAATTACCAAATACAATATAAAAAGTAACCATTTTCTACTACAAGACTTCTTACAATTGTATAGTATGAATCATTGGCCACAATCATACAACCATAGTTGTTCTTTATACAAGAACCTATAAAGAAGCACCATAAACCCAACTACATCAAACCTCCAGCTGGGAAACAAGATAAACCCATAGATCCCTACAATAACAAAGGCTGAAAGCTTTTAAGAAAGTCTGGCATAAGCCCAATGTGTGGCTCAATAAGTGCACTTCAGCACCAAGAAACATAGGAGGGCTAAAAACTATATGTTTCAACTCTAGAAATTAGAAGCATTCCTGTAGATCCACACAGAAGACTGTAGCAACATAAGCATAACGAATTTCAAGCATCAACTAGCTAAATCAACACCATCAGTTGATTCTCAATCCAGTAATCCGTGAAGAAATACCACAAAACCAACAATATCAAAGGTTTCTCCAGGAAGGCTTAAGTCTAAGAACCTCGAACAGTTGTGACACAAGTAAAAAGAAAGTATATGAGCACATCTAAACATAACACAAACTTTGAGTCTCACTTCTTTTTTGAATGTAATTGGCTAGTCCTCTTATTGGGTTTTGAAAGAATAAACAAAAACTACCCAAAGCTCAGGTCAGTGCCTATAACTATTGGCTGGCCTAAGTATATGTAATAATGTAAAAGCATCAATATAAAGGAAGAAAAAACATATACACACAGGAACCAGGGTGCACCATTCCATGGATCAACATGAAAATGAGTAATTCAAAAAGAAAAAGCCTTCAACTTAGGGCTTTAACTGTGGGAGATATTAGTAAGAAGATTGTTCAAGACTATTTTTTGCTTTGGGGGTTCGATGCATGAAAAGTTTGCTGTTATGATCTTCTGCTCATTTTTCTTTTGCTTCTGAAGTAGTTGTGGTTGGCCTTGTGTATGATGTTTATGAATTTCGTATGCTGCTGGCTGCTGGGTTCATTTCTATTTCTTATCAGATTGCTGACTGCTGAGGTTTGTCTTGTGTTCATATGTTATGAGTGAGCTCGTGTTGGTTGCTTGTTTTGATGCCTTTTCTTCTTGGAGTGGCAAAGCTCTCTCAAGTCCTTTTGTAGGTTTCTTGAGTGGATGAGGGTATCGAATTGGAGTGGCAGTTTGAAATATTGTTCGAGTGTTTGAGCCTACCCCCTTTCTTTCTTTTGGAGTGGCAGAGCTCGCTCAGGATATAGTGGGATGCTTGCTATGTTTTAGTGCTGCTCCTGAGCTTTGATTCTTGGATATGGTGCTTGTTATTCAGTTTGGTGTTGCAGAGCTGTAGTTTTGGGTGGCTGATCTTTCCTGCATTGGATGGACGGTTGCTTACTGTGTTCAGCTGACTTTTCTTTTTATTTCTATCTATTTTCTGGAGTTTGTTGATGCTTCGTCTTTCAGAATTGTTGCTGATTACCCACATATCTCATCACTACATAGTGGGACACTAGAGGGAACAGTGAATGTCTAGGAATTAAAACAATAAATCTATGGTGTATGTCTTGTTGTACCATTCCTTAGAAACGATTGATGATGACATATGTGGCTACCACGCCCCACCAAGTGATAACTAACACATGGGAACATGAAACTGAATGAAAGGAATGGAAACAAATGAAAATAGAGTTCTACCTAGATACATCATTGTCAGTCTTCACTTGAGGAGATCGGCGCTTTGTTCTCACTAGGACTTGTGATGCGTGAAATAGGGACAGTTGCAGATCTGACCACAACACATAATGTATTTCATTAGTAACTACTCTAATAATAAAAGTTCAGCAGTATTCTGATAGATATCAATCATAGTTAGTTTTCTCTATCAGTTGGAATGTCCAAATAAAATGCCAATTATATTAACAAAAGGCATTCAAGAAAACTAAATAGTAGAGGGAGTATCCATTTTCTATTCTGGTTGTTATATATCTTGAAAGTTGGGCTTCTTTGCTTCTTCAAGTCAAGTTGCAACATTTAATAGATGACACTTTAAGAAAATACATAACAACCAATGGGTAAATGTAGGCATGCAATATGCTCCATTATCTATAAAACAATATAAAGAGGGGAGTATACATGCACAAGTTAAAGGGATTTAACCATCTATTTGGCTCATTCTAAGTGCCCCCTCTCCAACTTTATAGAATTACAATTTTGTCTAATATAACCATCTATTAGCCTATTACATTCCACATGGTATAAGAGCAATGATCCAAATCCATAGCCATTAAATAAGAAATAAAAAAGGATCATATCCATCCAACAACTGATAATAGGGGGCCTTCTTCCTTAGTGTGTCACCCATTGTACTTTTGCTACTACTAGGATAATTTGTTATTGTTGTTGTTGTGTGATTCTTAATTCTTGATAAACCCTCAGTTGCAGTCACAAAGATATCATTCCCTCCTTTCTAATCACTGTCAAGGAAGTTGGAGAAGCCATGTTACCATAGTCCCAAATCAATATTCAAGATAAGTTTGGGCGAGCTTAAAAAAAAGAGCTATTGAATGATTAACCAGGACATTCACAAAAGGCCATAGGAGGTCAACTTATCTTCACCTGATGTGAGTTGTTCTATGGACCTAGTGTATGTTGATGCTACTGGTTGTTGATTATGAAGGAGATTGGTTGTTCTTTTCATATGAATAGCAACCTGTTGTCAAAGGAAGATGGTATTGGTGATCATTTGTTTCCAGTGGTACCCTTCTATTGTTATGCGAAAGCAGAATCAAGTAATTCAAAAAGTCATGCTGCTCTAGAATATGTTGTTGACTCTATTCTAGTGAAAGTTGTGGAGCGAGGAGGGAGCTACTAATGTTGATCTTTAGTCTCATCTCCAATGTTTCATTGATGTTCAAGATGAATATTGGGTTTCTAGGGTCTAATTCTGTTGGCTTTTGAATTTAAAAAGATTGTGTTGTGGATTAAGTTCCTTCTTGTTGTCTCAACCAGAGATTGAATGGGTTGAAGGAGTTGCTACTATAAGTTCTTACCAAGATTCATCTTGAAAATTTATGTAGATGTACTGACTCAAACTCAGTGGTGTTGATTGTCTGGCCTGCAGATCCTTAAAGTATGAGATAGCTACTACGTGGAAGGAAGATGTTGCAATTGTCATTTATTCTTTCATTTTGTTTCTAGTGTTTCATTTAAGTGGTGAGATTTCAGTTAATCTGTGATTGATGTTTTGGACTCTAATTTTGTGTGGTTTGAGTGAGTCGCTTGTTGTTGTCTTGGTTGTAGTCAACTATTACCTGTGAAAGAACAGTAATCTAAGGGGTTGAAGCAAATATTATTCTTAAATCTTGAGCTAACGAGTCACAAAGCATCAGATGTTGCAACTCTTTTGTTGTTCAGACTAAAATTGAGGTTGGATATTATTGAAGTCTGAGATAGCTATTAAATTGAAGGGATGATGTTGGGTAAAAAAATTTGTGTTGTGTCGGGTTGGACTAGGAATATCGACACAAATCTGAAGGCATAGGGGAACCTCCTCCAATGGGGTACCTGAAGATTGATGTTGATGTTGAACCTGAGTAAAAATGGACACAATGGTAGCAAGAAATCAAAATTGTAATTGGGTCCTAGATGGAAGAAAAAGACATATTCTAGATATTGTAATAGAAATTGAGAAGTATGGAATAATGGAGGGGATTTTCATGGAAATGGGAAGAGGTTTCTCCTATTATGTTAATGAATCAGACTCACAATAGATATTCACTTTAGTTCTTATGCAACTATTATTTCTCCAACTTTCAAACCATGGATTGTAAGAATCACCAACATGAAGGAGAAGATTCAAGAGTGTGGATTTCGGTTCAGTAACTAGAATACAAGTCGTGTAGCAGATGTTGTTGCAAAGTGACAACTTTAAAATATCTTATCCCCCCTTTATCCGTAGTGATTTACTTTTACTTGATATATATGGACTACCTTAACTTATTGTAGTAGTAGTCATTATTAGTAACAACACATCCATGAACCTTTAGTTCGGCAATGCTTTGATTAAACATAGTATGAAAAGTGCAGGCTAACTAAACCAAGGTGTAAATTACATTAAAATTGTATAGAAAACAAGATCAAAGCATAGAATACAGAAGATAAGTATATATGATATGAATATGCTCCTACTTTTTACTAATTACTGGGACCTATGGATTGATTCTCTGAGAAATCACACTCCTAAATAAACAGACAAATTGATTCATTTATCACAAACTTGTTCTATTACGAAGTACTTCACTTTATTCAGAAGCTACAAGAGCTTGAGATAAAATATGCTCATAATTTTCCTATTGCAGAAGGGCATAGCACGAAATTTCTAGCATGTGAAGAATATAGATGAAATTCCATAGTGTCTGGTGAGTATAAACAAGCCTTAGATGGCCTTTGTCCCTATTCCTAGATAGGGTTGTGAGAATTATGAAAAAAGAAAAGAGTTACTTAGGAAATAGGGGAAAATCTTACTGCAAGTGATGCTTTGTTGATATTGCCACAGAGTCTCCCATTCAAATAACACAACACAGACATGCCACCTACAACTGCATGTTACTCATTGCTATCGATGATGATGCAGATGCCGATGTTGATGCCAATGTTGTTTATTCTGCTCTGCAACATAAAAGAAGCAGGACTCTCTATTAAAGCTGAAAAACATAAAAGAAACCAAAAGTATATGTTTTCTTATAATTAATTCCATAAAGAAGAAAGATCAGGCATGCCTATATTTCCATTGAGCAAACTTTCCTTGAATATTATGTCTACTTATAGTTGATGCTTATAAACTGTGGATGATTCTGGGAAACTATTGATGCTTATAAATTTAGAAGGAAGACTACCCTCTTCAATGGAAAGAATGTTTAAAGATGGACTTTATATGCATCTTTAATAAAAAACACATCACTTTTAGAATTGTTGATATGAATCCCAGACATAGAGCCAACATATCATCAATCTCTTTATGAGAGATACAGGTAGTAAGAAGCTCTTTTTGATTATCATTCAACTTAGGACCATTCCAAGGTCCCTTCCAAGCACATCCAGCTACATTATTATTGAACAAAGAAGTGTAATGGTTGGTGATATGAGAATCAAACATGTCAGGATCATAAGAGATAGATACATCAATATAAAGTGTAGAAATTTGATTTCTAATCCTTCTAGATTTCATATAGGCTTAGAAGAATTTTGTGTTCGAATCACCTTCTTTAAGAATTGGACACGAGAAATCTTATTGAAGAGCAATTAGAAAAGAAATCATTTTTGCTTGATATTTACTCAAGTAAGTGCTCACTTAATACTTACTTGAAGTACTTTGAGGTGGTACTACATCGGTTGTCTCCAGAATATCCAATCTTGGGATGAGTGATATAAAATAGGAATGTCATGGAAGCCTAGTTTCAGACCCATCTGTGCATGTAACCTACTGGAAGACTTGAAAAGATCCAAAGTCCCTGCAAACGAGAACCACTGAAATCTAATTAATTTGCTTATCTTCATTTTGATGATGTTTCTGGAAAAGATATTGCTACTTATTAAAGGGGAAAAAATCAGGTGCAACAAAATCATAGAACACAAAAATACATTTGAACATCAATATACCTGTTGCTATCAACTCAGAGTTAGTTCACCACCATTCTGACTCGGCCTCATTGGCAGTGGGCTTTCTAGAGCTTGAAGAGTATAGTTATGTCTGAACTAAATGTTAACAGGTTCTTACATATGATGGAAAAGAATGACAAATGCTAAATGATAACAACCCCTCATGGGTTACATACAACCAATTTGTACTCAAATTGATACAACCACATTCATACTATGGCATTAGCTTAACCACAATCTAAACATCGCTATCATTGGCCACCTCCCATAGGACCAAGTGCGGGGCCTACAAACCCAACATATACAAAAAATAAACTCGTGTTATACTTATAAAAGATATAATTGATTTTCTAAATAAAACTTCACCAAACCAGTCTAGTAAATTAGCTACATCACAATTGAGCAACACGAATATATTTTTTATCCTTCTATTAGTTGTACTCAGAGCAACATTAGTACATTTTGTTAATAAGAAAAGGTGGAGAATGTCTAGAACAATAAATATAGACAACAATGAAATATAAATATTAACAAGTTCTTCCTTCATAGCTTAATGTTTCAGCTTAACCACATGATGGGATCCAAATGGTTAATAGAATTGGAGACTCCAATTCCTACAAGATAAAAGAATAAAGCATTTAGTTTCATTTCATCAATATATATGTGTAATAGAAAACTATGATATGCAAATATATAAACTATAAAGAATACAACGGTAACAAGAAACATCATCAATTGGTGAACTGACCTCATAACTAATTTGAGGTATCATCATCTGAAATAGCCGGAGAAAAGGCACAACCATCATCATCCTCACTAAAATCCAAAAGTTCCTGAAATTTTTGATTGCTGATTATCCTATCTAGTACATTTTCCACATTTTCCAAACATTTTTATGTGGCACGCTTTCCATCTTCAACTATTTTAAGAGCTTTCTCTTGAACTTTCAAAGCTTCCTCCTTGTCTTTCAATGCTTGGTCTTTTGCTTTGAGTGAATCAAGTAAGGTATTCTTTTTTTGTATGGTCCTCTAACATCTCTTGGCTTTACACCTCCACCATAACAGGATATGTATTTCTTTGTCTTTGATTCTCCATACACTTTTTCAGCAACCTCAACGGGGCAAAGGGATGGCTCTTCTTGTTGGATGGTTATGATTTTTCCTGAATCAACAATTTATGTTAGTAACTAATGGACCAAAAACATATATTTTTTTCTTACTTACATGAACTTGGGATGACTCCATAGTAGCTAAGGTATCACCCTTCTTGTGGCTTTCAAAGTACATTGTTCCCAAGTCATGTGGGTTTTCATGTTTTCCTCCCTATAGTACAACAGAAAAGTTATATGCATACCTAAAGACAAATTATAGAATAAAGAGAAAATTAAACAACCTTCTGCCATGATATTTCTCTAAGAGGCATGCTACCAGTGCAATAAAGTAACTTATTGTTTAGCCCTTCTCTGTTTATGGAGTTTCTCTTACTCGATGCCTACATTTAATATAATGTGCACATAGATAGAAGAAAAAAGTAAGAAATATAAGAACAAATCATTTGAATTGATGTAAAGTTTTATAATAAAAAGGTCACCATTTCACTGTGAAAAATCTCTTTCACAAGCCATTCCCAATCACTATCAACTTCAATTGCCATAGGTTTCTTTGATAATTGTTGTTGCATGTCCAACCCCTTGACAGTTTGATGCATTGATGCCCTCCACTTTATCCATAATTCTTTCAAGTGTTTTAATGTGTGAGCTTTGTGTTCCTCCATGTGGTCATTTGAGAATTTATCCTAATACATGTTTAATTACACAAGAACATCAATGCATCATGGATGTTTGTCAAATGATAATAACAATAAAGTGTAGAAGATATTACCATAACTGCAGCCCACATGTGATCTTTTTGTCTGTCTGTAACTTCATTCCAAAAATGCACTTAGATTAGACAAATATTCCAATCATGAATAATCCTGCCCAAATGTCTACTCTACACCTTATGATTTTTTCCAATAGGGCGACCTTGATAGAATGTGACATCTATCTTGGAACCTCCTCTTAGTCTAGCCACTTTTTTACATTTGTTATGTCCTCGACGTCGGACTGCATTTTCAGTGGCACTGGCTATATTCAGTAATAAAAAATAAAGAAGCATTACATAGTATTGTATAAGATATATAATGTATGTAGTTATGAAACACACAACACAACAAACACATAGCATTTTATAGTGATCCAGTTGCATATGACCTTAACACAATGATTATGCATCATAGACAAAATGCTTAATTAAATAGACACTCTAATATATAGATTATAATATCAGCTTATCATCATATATTGACAATAAACATTCCAACCACACGAAGGTTGGCCTGTTGAAAGGAATACTAGAGGTAGGGTTATTCAACATTAGGTTCTCTAGAATGATGTTTACTTATAGAAAGAAAACGTTACAAGATTGGCAATCTGTGTTAGAAGCAAACCAATATTTTTGAATCATTATGAGACTATAAAGTTTTAACATCTTCCCCAAATTCAATCTGATCATAACCCAATTATGATGATGTGAAAAGCTCATTATAAAAAAAGAACAAAAGTTTCAAAATGAGGCATCCTAAAATGTTAATTTATATTTGTGATGATAATCATGAGGGCATGCAATGGTGGCATGAGTCATGGTTCTTGTTGGTGCTACAACTGATTTAATCCTGATCACCCACTAGGTCAGTTCATTACTACAGTTTACAAAGGAGGGCAGAGAAAAAGGTGTAGTGGTAGTGGACGTGGCAAAGAATAGGCGGTGGAAGGGGGTAGAGGAAAATTCTAAAAAGGGTGATGAGGAGAAAAATAGTTTGTGATAGGAGAGGGAACAATGATCTGATCAGAAATGACATAAATTATTTATGAGAAAACCTTATGTTTGAATCACTATGGTAACCTAATGTTAGCAGAAAACCTATATTTTTGAATCACTATGATAACCTAATGTTTGATAACAATCAAATATTATGCATTCTATGCACCTGGGCAGCCTTAGAGGACACCTTCATTCCTTAAAAATGAATCATTTTGTTTTCTTATGAGTTCATGTTCCTTAGGCAGAGATTTAAGCATGTAGTGTTAGATATAAGAAGTGAACCCTGACCCAAATAGACCCAGTTCGTACTCCTAAAAAGAATTCTAAAACCAATCCCTAAATAGACATACATTTGTCTGCAATTCCTTCATCTGGATACCAAGTGATATGTGGCAAATATGGAGTTGTTGGGAGTCACTGAAAGCCTTCCAACCTATTCTCAGACCCGGTACCTAGGATGGATCAATGCTCATGATGCCTCGGGGGGGCATGTGGCCCATATCTTGTAAGTCCTTATCTAGAAAGTAACCCTTATAAATTGGTATGAAGACATTGGCAGTTAGTAAGATAGAACCATGATCCAGGTAAGGGATATTTATGATGCAGGCATGAATAAAATAAGTTAAGGAATGTCTAACTCAAGCCCTTGAATCTTCTTATTATGAATAAATGAAAGTGAACATACACATTGAAATATCATTGACGGCATTAATGGACATCAGTTCGGTCTCCACATTCTGTTCTAGTTCAATAGGAACTTCTTCAAGAGGTGTAGGATCAACTTCAATTTGTGGGGAAGGAACATTTTCAGTTGGAGGAGCATCATAGGCTTGTGGTGGAGAAACATTTTCAGTTGGTGGAGGAGTAATTCTTTTTGACATGGGAGCCATCCTAGATTGATCATGAATATTGCTTTGTTTGGAAGTCAAGTTGTTCAAAAAGGATAAATGATTATCACATGACTCCATGTAACCATGGCTTTTTCTACCTCCAATATGTTTCAACAAGCAATTCTTAATTTGTAATCCATGATTATGTCCTTTCCCAATTACACTCAATTGTTGTGGTGAGATAAACTTCTTAGCCTTTGACTTAGCCATTGGATATTTCCCATTTCTTGATGTGCTTGCAGCCAACTTCCTGCAAAACCGTCAAGCTAGTTGTTAATATAATTGCTTGCATAAATCAGTATAAATGAAATTATAATTGCATAGAATGTAAAAATGAATAATTAAGTTGACACCATCACAAGAATGACAATAAGAACATCATTTAATTTCAGGTTTGTCACCATTACATGCATCACCACAAACATTCGTTGGCAATAAAAATTTTGAAACAAATAAACATATGCACTCATAACATTGTAATGAGATATGAAACAAATAAGTTTGACCATTATAATTGTTACATGTTTAGAAGTACTTAAAGAGGAATAGTAATCTAGTTAACATTATGAAATAAGCGTTGGATCATCATGTGCATCATTTGTATCATCAACTAACTCCAACTTGTCCCCTGGATCGATCTTTGTCACAATATGCCACCCCTTATTAATCTGATCATTCACATAAAAAACTTGAGATGCTTGAGTTGCTAATATAAATGGCTTAATAGTTTTCCAAATATGCTTGCAATCAACACTCATGAATCCATATGCATCAGTCTGTACTCCTTTAGCATCATCAAACCAATCACATAGAAATAATACCCCTCTCTTTCTACCCAAATATTGTAATTCTATAATCTCAGTCAGTTTTGCGTAGTAATCTCTGCTAATTCCACTACCATCATCACCAACCACGGCTATCCCACTGCATTGTGACCTTGATCTTTCATCATGAGACTTAGTGTGGAACCGAGAACCATTCACTACATAGCCATAGAAACATTTCACGCATTTGAGTGGACCACGTGATAATGAAAGCAACTCATCTGTCTTCTTGCTTTTATCATTCTCATGTTGATCTCCAATCTATAAAAGATAGTAAGTAGAAAAACTAAATCCAATTAGTGTGTATACAAAACCATATTGAACAAATCAGACCAGCTTACTTTCATCTTAAACCATTCTATGAAATCCCCATTTAAATCCTTAATAGATATTTGATCTAGATCAACTCCTTGAGCTTGATAATATTCTATAGAATAAATTCAAAATGCATGTGATGAAGTTAGTAAACAAAATATAAAATCTATCAACAAATGGCTCAGCTACACAATTCAAGAATCACATACTCAATGAATGGCTTAACTTCCTCACAATTGTTCAAGATGTATATATGAGCTTTCTCCCACTCAATTGCATCAAGGTCCCTTGTTGTTCCACATCCTAATCCTCTTCCCTTGTATGAAAATAAAAATAATGTTGCACATTTGTTGACATAATCATCATAGTTTTTATCAAGACAATTGAACCTTATCTCTACAGTATGCAAATATCTGGAACAAAGATTCATGCATTCTTCTGCTATATAGCCTTCTGCCATGGAACCCTCTGGACAACATCTGTTGTGAATATAGGACTTCAATGTGTACAAACATCTCTCTATCAGATACATCCAATGATCATGAACGGGCCCACATAACATAGCCTCATGTGATAAATGAATAGGCAAATGTAGCATCACATCAAAAAGTGATGGTGGGAAAATTTGCTTCAACTTACAAAGCGTAATTGCAATTTGAGCTTCAATTGCTTCAGATCCCCCATATTTGAACATTTTTTCCCAAAACCTTGAAGAAACGTGACTACTCAAGAAGTGGTTCATAAACATCCTTAGGAACAAGGCCACACAATGTAAGAGGGAGTATGTGGTATAACAAAATATGATGATCATGACTCTTCAATCTTGAAAGTTGGTTTTCTTTAAGATTCACACACTGGGAAATGTTTGAAGAAAAACCATCTGGTACCTTTAGATCCTTCAAAAATATTAAAAACCAACGTTTTTCGTCTACAAATAATGTGAATGATGCATCAGGCATCACTATTTTCCCTCCAATTATCATTGGGTGCAATTCTTGCGTAATATTCATTGCTTGCACATCTAGACGAGAGTTATAATTGTCCTTTGTCTTATTCTTCACATTCATAAGAGTTCCAAGAATACTATCACATATCTTTTTCTCAATGTGCATCACATCTAAAGTATGTCGTATTAATAGATCTTTCCAGAATGGAAGCTGAAAGAAAATGCTTTTCTTGTCCCAATTATCCCCCCTGCTCTTGTGAGATACCTTTTTTGAACATTTGCTAAGAACATTCCCTTCCAAAATTTGCACTTGAATGAGGACATCATCACCACTTAGTGGTGTAGAGGGTGTGCCCTTCTCGATCGTGCCATCAAATGCAGATTTATTCTTTCTCCACCGATGATCCAAAGGCAAATAACACCTATGACCCATAAAGCATTCCTTTCTACCATTAGCTAGCCTAATCGAATAAGTACCCTTATGGAAACACGGGCAAGAAAGTTTTCCCTTGGTACTCAATCCAAATAAAATCCCATATGTAGGAAAATCATTGATGGTCCACAACACAACAACATGAAGATTACAATTTTGATGTGTAGTTACATCAAATGTTTGTATACCATTATTCCAAAGCTGCAATAATTCATCGATTAATGGTTGAAAATAAATATCAATACAATTACCTGGACCATCAGGACCTGGAATCAACATGGACAAAATGAGATTTGTTTGCTTCATGCACATCCAAGGAGGCAAGTTGTATGGAATAAGAATAACGGGCCAAGTTCTATATCATGACCTAGAATTGTTGAATGGTTGAAAACCATCACTAGCAAGGCCTAGTCTGACATTCCTAGGCTCTGCAAAAAAAGTACCATGAAGCTCATTCAACTTTTTCCATGCCAAGGAATCGACCGGATGATGTAAATTCCCATCATCTTCTTTATCGTGATGCCACCTCATTAGTGAAGATGTTTTTGAGGACATAAACAACTTTTGAAGTTGGGGCTTTAGTGGGAAGTAATGCAAGATCTTTGTTGGTACTTTCTTGCCATTTTCTTTTAATTTCTCTTCCCCATTGTGCTTGTCATACTTCCATCTTAAAGTATTGCAAATTTTGCATTTATCAAGGCCATGGTCTTCCTTCTAGAACAACATACAATCATTCACACATGCATCTATGTTGTCATATGAGCAACCAAGATCTTTAATTGTCTTCTTTGCTTCATAATAAGAGCTAGGTAAGGTTGAATCACCTGGGAATATTTCATCTTTCAATAATTCAAGTAGCAATGTGAAAGAATGATTACTCCATTTTCCAAGGTTCTTGAGATGAAGCAATTTTACCAAGGCAGGTAATTTTGACCCCTTCGATCCCTTATAGATAGGTTGATTGAGGTCATCCAGCAACCTAAAAAACCTTTTAGCCTCGGTATTATGTTCCTCTTCATGATCATCGTGGTTGGAATTTCCCATTCCACCATCATTCCTATCAAGATTATGTGAACTAGGGTGCATTTCTTCAACCAGATCTAGCATCTCATCATCTACTTCATTATCCCCTTCATTGTTATTGACTAAAGTATCTGAATCAAACTCACTTTCATTTCCCATCTCACCATGATGATACCACAGAGTATAACTGCTCAAAATACCATAAACCATCAAGTGTGTTTTCACCACATCATGTGGGATAGAAGAAGTATTAACACAACGAACACATGGACATCTAATTTTATTTGCACCAATTTTTTTACATGCATAGGTAAGAAACTCTTCAACACCAATTTCATATGATGAATCATCAAGCCTATCATCAATAAGTCTGATCCATTCCTTATCTGGTGCCATTTTCTACAAAGAAGAATTCATATTATTATTTACAAGTCATATAATACAATTATTTCTTATTGGTGATAAATATAAGATTTCTTTCTTTTATTGGTTACCTTTATAAAAAAGGTCAAGATGTGTAGCATGCAGCTCTGTACCCGAGTCCTTTGGGTGTCTATATATTCAATGTTTAGCACTTGGGTTATGTAACACCTTGAAAACTAATAAGGAAGTTAAGATAGGGAATACACAGTTATATCATGTGACCATGATGTAGGAAGTAAAAATAGTTTTCCAATTTCGTTGTTGCAGACCATGATGTTGGAAGTAAAAAGTCATATCAATCACTATTGCGTAGAGGAGTGTGACTTGTTTTATATCCACTCGCATCATGTTTTTTGTGAGGTATGACAGAGGATTTATTGGGGGAAAGGGCTAAACATAAACAAAGTTAGAGGATGAAGAGCAAGAAGACACCACCAATGCAATCCCTTCTTAGTCCCCCCTTCCGACATCATCCCTGCCCCCTTCTATGCACTCTCTGCCTAGACAAAGAGTGGTGGCCCGACTTGACACACCATGCCAGCTCTTAGAGGACAAAGAGAAAGAAGACACCACCAATGCAATCCTTCCTCCCTTTCTCCCTTTTCCTTCCCATGTTATATAATAGATCAATATCACCTTTGTGACTATTGTTTCCCTTAAGTTGTATGACCCTTGGAATGGATATTGTCTGAAAAGCAGACCTTAAAATTGCGAATGACCTGGATAGCTCAAATTCAATTTATTAATTTGTTTTTTATCCTAGGTGCAGTGCAGAAAATAGGGTAAGGAATGGTGTACTTAAATGCATAATTTAGTGGACATCTGGTATAGCTGAGACTATGGGATACCTAAACAATCGGGATGTTCTAGAAGATACAAATAGTTTAGGACTAGTGACTGACCCCTAGGGCATTCTTGATAACCTACTTTTATAAGGTTAGCAGATTGATGCCTCAAATCATGCAATCTTTTCTCAGGGGTAATGGGACATTTCAGAACAACCATAGGGCACATGCCTCCATTAATGACAATAATGGTTTACTGACACTGAATTCCAGAATTCTTGACCGTCAGCAAAATTCCATTGCTTTATACAAACAATTATCCAACCTTTACAATTGCTTTTACTTACTAAATTTTCCAAGAGTTAAAAATAAATAACTTCACCACATCTTTGGAATTAAATGGACTTTCTACCTGCAACAATGCAGCCAAGGACTCAATGGTCAGTTTGTCTATGGTATCACTAAGAATATCCTTAATGATTAAACCTTGAGTTCCCTTCCTAAGTTCCTACATTTGTCAATGCTAGTAAACATTTCTTTCTCTTCATTTTATTTATTCATATGATCAAGCTTGCCTATTTCCACCTGCACATAGTCCATAATGATGTAACTATACTATCCTAGCCGAACTTTATAGTTTTCTAGGTTCATTTTTTCTATGAAACTATTGGATAAACCATTCTATTCATTTGTAATATCATTTCTATTGGCCAATAGTTGGGCTTAGGTTCAATCTCCAAGTCATATAAGTTTTCCATAACAACATTGTGGTGCTAATAATATTTTTTATCTACTAGATCTCTTTAATGCTCTAAATCGAATAAGAGATTCAGATAGTAAAATTATTGGACCAAATTTGACTTGAACTAAATTGGACCTAATTTAACTTGGTATGCCCTAATTTGGCCTAAGTGAGACCTATATTAGGATAACATGACCAAATCAGACATAACTTCCCCTAATTTGTCCTATATTGATAGCACAAAATGTCTATTATCTGAATAAGCAGCTTTCATATTAGGATTCATTAGTTTTGCATTTTTCCCACTGATTGAATACCACCTAGGGTATTGGTGTAAGGTTGAATAAATTAACTCTATCATATATCTAAGCCATTCATCCTTATTATACAATAGTTTTTTCTATCTCTAACCATTTCACTGATGTAACTCTTTATGTGACCTTTCATACATAATGTTCTTCCAGTGACAAAAAATCCTAATGATAAAACTAAAATGGACAAGAGGACAACATATTAGCCATCACTATGTAGGAGTCAAAGAAGCAAGTGGCTATTTATTCTAACAATTTCATGGAAACTTTATATTTAGGTAAATACACATTCATAGAATTTCAGATCTGTGTGCAACATTTTCCAACATCTTCCCCTAATTGTTGTTTAATTAACTTCTGACATTATTCAAATATCATTTTCAATTTAAAAGAAGGCATCAGTGATGAAAAATGTCTTGTTTTCATCTGGAAGCTTGTCTCATCTTGAAACACCTTTGGCGAGATATTAGTATGTACACCATATTTTACAATAAATTAACACTTTATTCCTTCTGGGAATTTATATTTCTTCTAGAGTCATTGTGTCTAAATTCCAAAAATTAGGATTTCCTATGACTATATCAAACAATGGAATGTTGGCATATATTTCTTGGTATGGTGGAATCATATGATATGAATATAACCCTAAAAATATGTGAAGTGTCTTTGAAAAATGTGTGCAGTCTTCCTATTCCTATCCTATAGCAACTAAATCTTATCAATGTTAGTGTTAAGCTAATCTATGTATCAAATGATTCATTTTCCAACTCGGCTTTTTAGTATTCTATTTTCAAGTTAACTATTATTTTTCTAATATTTGCAACTAAGTTGTTACCACCCTACCTCTGTATTTAACACATTCCAACCTTCTTGTTTTTCATTTTCTAGCCAATTGAATTCTTAATAAGGTCCACGTTGCAATTTAAAAGAGAAGGTTATGTTCCATGTTTCCAAGACCCACAAAAAAATTAATAAATTATAAATGAAGCTTGAATTTCATTTTTGATCTAGAAGGTGAGTATTTTCTCTATTAAAGGTTAAATTATGTCCTTCAAGGTGACCTGGATCTGGAATTTCGATTTTTAATTATACTTATAAGTTATAACTTACCCATAGTTATTGAAGTATCATTTTTCTCTAGGGTAATGAGGTAGATATTGATGTATACTACCTCTCACAATCCTAGAAATCATAATCGTAAACAACTTTTGGACATATTTACTTCCAACAATCTAAAGTTCATTCATGTTAAAAAAATTTATTTCATCTACAAAGTCGACGATTTCATTAGAATTGTCCACATACTTGTTTTGTCTATGGTAAAAATAGATAGGAGGACACATGATCCTAACTCATAGTCTATAACAAGTATTTATATCCTCACATGCAAATCACAATCTGGAGTTACCATTCTCTAGTTTTCTAGACCCTTCAGAAAGAAAAGTGAGCATGAATTACGTTTGTATTACTCACACATCTCATTACAAACTCGGAATCTATTGTGATGGGAGAAACACAGACACTAGTCTCAATAGTCCAACCTTTCATTCAACTTGTGCCTGAGCATCCTACTTAGCAATATGTTGCTATGATTTCCCACAAGTACATCTTTGTGGGCTCTCGCAGTAAGTATCTACATATTATTGATGTTGGAATTTCAAAAAAGTCCAAATTACATGTAGTAGAAACTGGAAATGTCTCTATGCTTGATACTGTGAAAGATGACCTAAAGATTTCACTCCATCTTAACCTTCACTTAAATTTTTGATTCTTACTAAACTAATATATTAAACTCACATGTCGACACTCCACCTTGTCATGTACATATTTTCTAGCCAGTTGTATCGTGATGAACCAACAATATTTTTCTTTTACAAGTATTCTATTTTACATTTAGAATTTGTTTTAGCATTAATTTTAGTGTTATATACTAGTGAATTTTATGGGATTTGACTTATTGTCACATTTTTGGCATCTAGATGATGTAGTTAAAGGACAAGCATGAATATTGTCTACTGAATATTTGATGGTGTATACTTTAGGATGAGATTATGCTGCATTGGTAGAATATGTCTGGAGAGATGTTGCCATACACAAAAAGTAAGATTGTTTGAAATGAGTATCCATATTTTACTCTATTTAGATTTGACTCTATTTCAAAAGATCTGATAGATGTGAGAGTGTTATACTTGATGACGAGGTAAGATAGAGAAATAGTTTCACTTTTAATGAGTTCCACTAGAGGATCAACACCCTATGTCACTGCCATATTATAAAAAGATTGAGGTTCCATCATAACCTATCACCAAGTGAGTATTAGGATGCAAAAAAATTTTACTACATGTATGGTGTCCAACAATTGTTACGACATGTGGAAATTCTAATTAAATATGAAATTATCATACTCTTTTCAATGTTTTCAGAACCGAGCCAGTGGTCAGACCGATACTGACTCAGACCGGATTGAGTTGGGTTCAACCGGAGTGGTTGAACCAGTTGGATCAGAAATGATGTCAGCATGACATAAAAAAAATTGAATCGGAAAAACCAAACCGGTCACCATGATAAAAGGAAATTAGCGGTCGGACTGGTTAAACCAGTTGAACCATGCATATTATATATATACATATACATTTATATATATTGTTTGCATATATAGACATATATATATTGTATCAAGTATATATAGGGCGTTTATTTAATACCCGCGTGGGTAGCCTGGAAATTCTCTACCTGGCAGCCAAAAAAGTAATTGTTCCTGTCTGAAAAGTAATTCTTCTATAAAAAAGTAACTATGTTGATAAAAAAGTAACTATACGACTAAAAAGGTAATCCATACAAAATATACAGTAGAAATATATGTAATCTTGTTTTGAAATCTGCTATTGCAAACGTAACTATCCATGCATGAAACGTAACAGTTTGCAAGGTAAAGTAACCCTCTACATGTCAAAAGTAACCAACTCAAAAAAAAATAACCGAAATAGGGGCCAAGTAGCTACCTGTGCAGGTAATAAAGATGGACCCATATATATATATATATATATATATATATATATATATATATATATATATATATATATATATATATATATATATATATATATATATATATATATATATATATACACAGAGAGATAGAGAGGTTAGGAAGTGTGTACCGGCCATTAAAATAGCACGTGCGGAGTATGTTGATGAAATCCTACCATATGGATTGAATCAAAATTATATAGATTAGATGTGTTTAAAAAATCATAACCATATCTCATCGAGATCATGAGATATAGCAATATATCATTCAATGGTTTCTGCAATTTCTGCAACTTACCGTTGATTAGAAAATACACATTTTCTTTTGTTAGATGATCAATGAATATCAGAATGTGGTGATTTTTTGTGAACATCTTATATAAGGGGCATACTTTACATCCATACGACTGGTTTGTTCAGTATAAACTTACAATCTACATAAATGAAGGTGGGTACATGTAAGCTACATGTACTCGGGTACACAATTCTTTTAGCCATGTATATATATATAATATATATACACACATAAATATATATATATATATACACACACATATATACACATGTATATATATATATATATATATATATATATATATATATATATATATATATATATGAATATATATACATTGTATATATATGTATATATATATTTTATCTATATATATATATATATATATAAATACATATACATTGTGTGTGTATATATATATGTATGTATACATATATATTATTATGTAGATGTACACATACATACATACATATATATGCATATATACAAATATACATATATTTTACATATATATATATATATTAATATATATAATGCATTCTACCTTATATGTATATTTTGTATGTAAATACATACATACATACATGTATACATATATATATATATATATATCCCATATATATACATATATGTAAATTCTTATATGTATTCTACCTTATGTTTTCTCCTCTTCGAACCACTGGTTCAATCCGGTTTGGTCCGATCGGCTGGTTTGACCGGTTGGACCGTATTTCTGACCGGTTGGACCGAAAAAAGACACATAACTGATTTTTTAGGCTTTCGGACCGGTCATCTACCGGTTCACCGATCGGACCAGTCGGTCCTGTTTGGTTTTAAAAACCCTAATTCTTTTTGCAAATTATGTAGTTGGTTCATGTGATACTTGACCTTTATTCTACAGAGAATGAATCCAATACAAGTACTATGCAGAACACTCATTGGTGTTGGTAGTCATCTGGTACTTCTTTTGAAGTAAATATTACCATTCATCGTAACGTTTACATGACTTTAAGTCTAGGACCAATTAGTACAAGAATATTATATCATAATGGTGGCTGCCCAGATGACCATAAGGTTGGCATATACATGATCATGCGCTCTTGTATTACTCTCTCTAAAAATGGGGATAAAAGATATGTTTATGAAACTAGGAATGAGTTTATGATGGTTGTGTAGCAAATCATAGCAATGGGCCTTATAAATTTACCATTGATGTGGTTGATTATGTAGAAACATCTGATTTAAGGATGAGATGTATGAAGCCTTTAGAAACAACAATCTCATTGGAAAATACAACCGCATGAGCCTTCACACGGGCCTCTAACAACATACACATTGATAGTTCCTTATAACTATTAGATTACTCACCCATTTATTGTCTGTGTATATGATGCCTAGCCCTATTTTTTCATTATGAATGGTCGCATTAGTATTCTTTGACCCAACCCTCAAGAAGATCCACCTAGTAGTCACTTCTGCTTATCTTTCAGGTCTTAGTTCTAAGGATAGCAGTAAGAACATCTTTATGTCCCTCCACCCAGCTGAGTAATTCTGAAACATGATTAACAGGTTGAGAATCTTACCATTAGTCAATTTCTCTCGTCTGCATTTCCGCAAGGTGATGAACAAGGAACTGATATTCATGATTTTGTCCTCAATTTTTACAGATCCCATCAAACTGTAGAAATATGGCCTAGCTTCAGTAGGCACACAAGCAAAAGATGTGCTAATAGAAAGAGATAACCATAATGCTATTACATCTGTACAAGAAAATAGGACGTTAGTGGTACTTACTTCAGCACAACCACATCACTCATAGATGTCATTAGGAATGTTGTGTCTCCTCTGATGAGTCTCTTGAGGGTAGTTAGTAAGTGCAAGCATGCCACAAAAGTGTATGATCTTTGGAGATAACTTTATTTTTCATAGGTTTACCCATAGTTGGACCATATCTAGTGTAGTCATAGCACTCCATTCATCTATGTGGCCAATGGCAACCCACTGGTGTGTCGGTTCAACCATGTACCAGCCATTAGAAGTGGGATACAAGTGTCAACGTCCTCCCTTTCTTGAACTACTAGCAATATCTTCAAACTAATTTAGTTTTTTATGTCTTTCACTCACATTAAATCACTGTAGGAATTTTCTTAATGGATCAATTAAATAAGAAATTTGTTGAATTGATCAATAAAAAATAAAAGGGTTCTTTCCTATAACCTAATCACACTCTTCAAGTCCACCCCCCATGCTATCACACGATTTGGATAAGTACACTGTCAACTTGAGGTTACTTAACTAGGAACAAAATAGTTAGAGGGCGATCAAGGTTGTTATCTATATCCACTTTCATAAAAAAATATAATGCAAAGCTCATTCATATGAGCTTTGAAAATAATGTTTCCCTGCACGTCATTTTATATTTTATCCTTAAGCAGAAGTAGTTACATTGTGTATATTAATAAATTACAAACTACCATTTGTGTCATATAAATTAAATGTGATATTAGTTTTACTGTGATTTGAAATCTTATGACTCATAACTAATCCATCATTACAAGTGAGTAAAATGATATTTAACAACATATAATTCTAATGCATTTTCATAGACTTTACAAAAATCCTACCAGTATTTTTGAGTTTGTATATTGTGTTGTCGCAGTGGGGGTTTTTCCAAGTAGTTCTCCCTCCCTGGACGGTCATGGAGGGATGGTACAAGGAGAATGTGGTTCTATGAAAGCCATAAATAAAACGACTATGTGTGCATAGATTCAAAGGAAGGTGATCTTCATATCTAATTATGGGCTTCTTAGCTCCTGATTTGCTGAGTGGTAGGACAAGCTCAACTTCAACATGGTACCCTAGCTCGTGGATCTAGAGGAGACATTCCGAAGCTATAGGTAACCCACATAGAAAGAGAGAAAATCACATACCTTCCTACAACATTTGAAGCAAACATCAGTTCGATCGTCTTGGGTCTGTAGAGATCACCTCGCCTCTTGCCTTAGGGTCCACGGTCCTATATCCTACCTTGGTTCGCCCAGGGCCACATGATGTTACTGCATGGAGTAGAGAGAAATAGAAGAAGTGGGGAATATATGAGTTCGGAAGACATGAATGTGGGAGTGGAGTAGAACGACGGCCACATACCTTGATGTTCCTCCTACAGATCAATCATTGGATCCTATCTAGGTTGACACTCGGCTCTGGTTCTAGATCGAGTTTTTGTTACTTATGATGCCTGGCGTCACTGTGATGCCTGGCATGCTACTCTGGGTCACCCTTGATCGGCCTCCGAAATTACTAGATCGACCTGATCATCATTGCCAAAGAGGAAAGCTTGGGAGTTAGCAGGCGATCAACCTAGTGTGAAATCAGTTGGATCGTCAGTCACTGCATAGAGATCCAAGAATCTCTCTTCTCGTGGGTTGGCAGGCGTGGGAATTATCGGTGGAGTGGGAGAATGTGGGAGTCGGGATGGAGTGGTCTTTGCCACCGCAAGGACCGGGCATCAGTTCCTGGTCACGCGGGGGGTGTGGCATTGGTGGGGGGCAGGGGCGGGCGAGAGAATAGTGGTCATATTCATTTTTTTCTTTCAATTTGTCAAATATACATACATAAACTTTTAATTTGTCAAATATAAATACATAAAGGGGCTTTAAGAAATGTTGGAGTAACAAAATGACATATATGTATTTTAGCGACAAAATAGACATCATATTTATGAAAACTAATATATTTGGCCATTATTAACCATACTAATATTGACCATAAAAAATATGTGGTCACGATTAGGGTAACAATTATGATAAACAAATTCTGTTGTCACTACTTTGGTCATTAATGCCTTTGTTTCTTGTAGTGGAATAGAGCTTCAAAAATTCTCACAAGATAGATTAGACCTTCAAATTATATCAATCTAAACCAATAGCTTAAGTGCAATTTGAAGTCCTAACTAACAAGCATAGCAAGGATAAGAGAAAATGAAACAAGCACTTGACAAGGTTGTTTAGAGTGGTTCCACTCTCCAAAATAGGAGAGAGTCAGTCCACTACCTAGAGAGTTCAAGCTCTAAGACTTTTCAAGTGCTTTCCTCTATATATTAACCAATAAGAGTTACAACATAAGACTGCCGAAGGACTTACCTATCCAGTATAGAGAGTCTTCAACCTTACCAAGATATTACCCACTTTCCAAGTGTCTTCTGCCTTCTTCCAAGGTCTTACCTACTCTTGCACAAGTCTCCATCCTTCAAGGGATTACCCACTCTTCTTGGATCTTCAGCCTTTTCCTTCTCCTTCGCCTGGAGAAAAATCTTCACCTCTTCTTCAACCTTGAAGAAGAACAACAACATCTCCACCTTCACTCGGAGTAGCTTGCTTCACCTTTTCTTCTTTGATGAAAGGGGTAGGGAAGATGTAATGGAATGAGAGCTTTACAAGTACAAGGAAGTAGATCTCTTACAAATGGCCTAACACACTCATTATTACTAAATGCTATGTAATGAGAGAGAGAAAGGGGCTCAAGGAGTTGCAACACACTCAACTATAGCAAGGACTTAGAATAGCATGAATGAGCAAACTAGGAATGAACTCCAAGGGGTCATATTTATAGTTGGGGATGTTCCCTTGAGTGTGGGATCACTTAAGGGAAAAATATAACCATTTTCCAAGTTGCAACAGATCTATTTTCACTCAAAACAACTCACCAATTGTTATAATCATTTTTTCTACATTTTCCGTTCAGTACATTCGATCGAGTTTCAATAAAGTTAACTCGATCGATCCACTAAATGACAAAGCCAGTTTTCAAACTATCGATCGAGTTTGTTATGGGAAACTCGATCAATGAGCTACAATCAGTTTTGCTCAGTGAGTTGATCGGTCGAAATGTGAGTGTGCAACTCGACCGATTGGTCTCTTCAAAAAATCCATCATTGGATCGGTACTCGACCGACAAACAGTTTGTGACAATTTTTCTAAATTGACATTAGAGTGATCAAACGTTGGAAATAATTGTCTTTGATTTTTTCTCATCTTAGTTACAAGTCAGATCATCAATACAAGTGATTACAAAAATCATCTACTGTCATTTGGAGTGATTTCCCAAAATGAACAGTTCCATTGCTTTTGACTTGCACTTGAACAAGCTAGGGCTTGTGTAATTTGATCCTTTTCATGTACCTAAAACCTAACATCAATCTTGAACAAACATATTAGATACATAGGAATGGAATGGTTAATTCATTATCAAAATATGGACAATGTAGAACTCTCAAGTCAACACTAAGAATAAAAAGGATGCGAGAAAGGTACAAGCAAAGCCCTACTCTCATCCACGAACCCTCCATGGAAAATGAAAGATTTTTGCAAAGAAAATAAGGCAGTGATCATCTCTGCTCTATGCAATCAACACATTTCAAAGATTAGGTTCCTAGTATGGTTTCAACACTAGTTTAAGATCGACTGATGCAAAATCTTTCACATATAGAACTGGACTCAAATTTCCCTTGCACTCTTCTGCAACACAGTAAATACAGGAAGGAAAAACCCAGGCAAAGGCAAGGACAAAGAAAGAACTACACCCTCACAAGGGTCATGACTCTACAAAAAAAATTGAGCTTGAAATCACACCCATGAGAAGATGAAGGGATTAAACCATGGACATTGACGGAAGCAAGCAATCATAGAAACTAGTAATAGGAATTGGACCAACCTCACGAGGTGACTCCAAAGGGGGTCAGAAAAGCTTCTTTATATCATGGTAGACTCAATAGAATTCCATCATCATTTCCCATGAGCATGCAAGTATAGATCTCTTTGGTGTGGTGCTTCTCAAATTTGTGGTCATAAGATTTTTTTGAGCCCTTGAACTAGATGGTTGCACACCAAGTAGTGATTGGGGATGGGTTTCAGGGGTTCTGAAGATGGTGCGACCATGATAGGTCAAAGGGAGGTGGTGAGGTGGTGGAGAATGATGGCAGTGCATGAGAAGGATAAAAGTGGGTGATGGTTGTTTCTTGATGCATTTGATATAAGGCACGAGTAGAGACTCATATAATGCACATCGCTCTCTCGAAACCAATGGTGAAATTTGTTTGGGAAATGGTCACTCACACCAGAAGATATCCAAGAATGATCGTGAAACTAAAGTCCCAGTCCAGGTGGACTTTGGTTGAAGAAGGCAAAAATGGCTAGGATTAGGCCAATATCCCCTTATCCACATCTAATAGTTTAAAAAAGTTTGATTCATGGAAAATCAAGAAAATTGGAAATAAGCTATTTCTTTGCCATTATCTAGAGAAAATCATTTGACTCATCAAATCAAATCCAAATTTTTACCACACATCTTATTTTGTGTGTAGAATAATATAGAAGTTTAGTTTTCCATTTACATGACTAGGACAATTAATATGATTAATACAATATAATTCTTAATTGTTACATATATAATTACATATATAATTACCTAATTACATATATAATTACATATATAATTACCTAATTACATATATAAAAGTTCTTGAAATTTTGGGTGTTAACTCATGTACATGTTACCTCTTAATAGGAAATTTCTCGGTGCTTTTTATTAATCAAAACCACACATATTGAACCCTTTATAGAGTATGAACATGAATATTAGGCATTTAAGGAATTATCTTAACGTGCTCAAAAAGAGGACGTTAGAAAAGATTTACAAAATAGGAAGATCTTGTCAACATTTTATACATTGGAAGTTATAGTCTTTAAGGGAAAGCATTGAGGTGCATAATGTTTTTTTGAATGCGTCAGTTTAATTTAGTAGTGGGTGGTGGTAGACATCATGTACAAATTGGTATGTAATATTGATATATTAATTATGATAAGGAAGTATGTTAGGTGTAGAATTTTTTTTAGAAAACTACATTTTCTTGTAAATGGATTAATTACATTTTGGAACATATGCCTGGACCAAAAAGTTGTTTGAATGGTCAAACTAAGTAATTATGAGTTTCTTTTAAACAATATGAAATTAAAACATAAACGAAGTTTGACCACAACTTTTCCCTCCCATTTATATATATACACATCCTATTAAATATGTTCATGAACATAACCAACAACTTAGTTTGCTTCCTCGACCCTAGTCTTGTGTTTTGTTGTAAGATTGTGTTAATGGCACGCTGCTACAATGAGACAACCTCTTCCTCTCTTGAATTCACTCAAATCATGGACACCTAATAGCATGGCATAAATATAGTAGTGTGCCTCTTCTCCATCTTCTTCACTAGTCTTCCTCCCTCTTTAAGATCTTGACCCTAATCCTTAGTCACCCTCATCTTAAGATTTGTGATTTGAGATGTTTTGAGAGGTGTGTATAGTCTAACATCTAGACATTGGATATTGTATTTAGTGTATGATAATGTACCAATGTATAAAAATACTTGGCTACATAAATGGTTCAGCTACCTCGTTCCCTGTGGCTATAGTTTTGAATTCATATATGTATACTAATCACTCTTTTATTTGGTTTTTTGTGCTCACAATATACTCCCCTCATTTCCTTGCTATTGTTTCGTCTTGAACCCTTACCCTTTTGTTACTAAGGGGGTCAAGTGGCGCCCTTTTGCCTTTCCCTTAAGGTTAAGTGGCATTGGCCTTTCCCTTAGAGTTAAGTGGCTCCTTGTTAGTCTTTCACCCACTCTCGTTATGTGAGGTGATTGACTCTTGTTATATAAAATATTGTTTTTGTTTGATTTTAGAAACTTGTACTTGATAATCATTCCCTTTTTTTAATATCTTACTTGCACAATCATGCTAAGTGGTTCTTCTTTTGAATATATATATATATATATATATATATATATATATATATATATATATATATATATAAAGTTTCTTATATTTTTGTAACCGTACTAAATGTTTTTACATTGAATTTTGGTCATGATCTTTGATTTCAAAAAACATGATAGCTGACTAAGATCGCTTCCTCTCTTGATGAACTATAATGATAAGGGCAAATCGATAGAATCATAAAATGTGTTGGTTAGTTTTGTTGTCTCCTATTATGTTTTGAGTTACACTTCTTATTGTATATGCCAGTATGTGAAATCCATTTGGATCACCCAGGGACGGTCGCTTCAATCCCTCTATCACAATATTGGTAGTGGGATTGGGATTGGGGTAAGAATGGTTCCATGAGAAGGGTTTTGTTCCAAAAATAGTTGAGATTTTTCCATCCTAATTTTGAGTCACATAAGTAATAATCATACTCAATATTGGGGTTTTAGAGTTATATTTACCATGATGAAGTCATTACATTAATTAGATAACCAAAAAATTGTTATCTAATAATATAAGTGGAAGAACAAAAAGAATCAGCCATAGAAATCATTTTCTGGTTAAATTATCATACTTTTCTTAATAAAATTGACGATAGGTTCATATTATTCGAAGATCAGATGTATTTTCTATGATTTAAATAGGTTTTGTGTAATATGTAGCAATATAGAAGAGGTAGGGATAACCTTGAATAATAAAAAAGGGGCCATGCATAGCAATATTTGGTCAACCCTTGATCGTGATCCCACAGTTTGTGTTTGTCACCCACAGAGAAAAGGAGGTGTGAGCAGCATGGCAGCATACCGCTTGGAGAAAGAGAGGGAAATGAAGAGGAGATAGAGAGGTAGATAGGGAGTGTTCCTTCAAGCTTTGTGGGATAATAAAAAAGTCAAGGAGTGTATTTTTATAGGGCAAAGGGGGCTAGTGTTAGGGATAAATGATATCTAGGTCTAGCAATCACATCAGCTACCATCCTTGGAGCCCAAGTCACAATAGGAAAAGAAAAGAGCAGTGAAGGGTCAAACTACAAAGAGGGAAGAAAGGAAGAAGAATCAAGGTGAGAGGAGGATAGGTGAGGCTTGAATCTAGCCAGGGTTAGAGGGTTTGGTTCTTTGCCTACCTATTACTAGATAGATATCCAGCGGTCACTAGGTCAGAGGACAGTTTGGGACCGCCCGATGGCCTTGCGCCAGTTCCAAACAACATGGGGGTATAATTTCCCCAGTTTAGAAGGAAATAATCCTGATTAATCCATGTGGGTAGTCTTAGTGGGTAAATGATATAGGCATAGTAAGGAATAAGGGGAAAAGGGGGATTCAAAGGGGCTTGTGGGGTAAATTCATAGGAAATCATTCTATTAGTGTATGTGTAACGACCCTGACCTGGGTTATGAGGTAACCCTATTTGTTTTGGCTAATAAAGTTTCTTAGAAATTTAATATAATCCTCTAAGGTGTTTTGTTATCATGTGACACACTTATGTTTCAAGTTTGGTCCCGATTGAATGTTGTTTGAGCAATTTTCCTTTGTTTTGGACCAAAGTGCAATTTACCCAAATTGAGGGGGTATAATGAAAAATGTCACATGATGAATGTACCCAATATGTTTTAGCATCATAAGAGAGAGAATGATGCTAAGTGGTGGCTTGTGGAAAGCCCAAATTCTAAGTTTGAAATTGTTTGAACAATGTTGGAGCATTGTGCACCAATTTTGGTACAAATTGTAATTTACCCAAAATGTGGGGTTGTTATGAAAATTACCACCTCGAGAGTGTTCCAACTTCCTATATGTATCATTTAGAGGAGAGATAATGAATGAGACACCATGTTTTAATCAATTATGAATGGTGGTAATCTTGGTGATGAAATGACCAAGAAAAGGGTTGAATATGAAAGCTTAACTTGAGTTGTATCAAGTTGAAAAGCTTATATATGAGTGCCTATCGGCCAAGGAGCCATAGGACAAGCCTCATATCGTTTTTTGAACTCTTGGCAAAGTCCATATCATGCAAAGCACCTCAAGGAGGTGAGGTGTGACGGCCAACAAGTTTCCTTAGAAAAAGTGTATCTGCTTGACGTAAAATAGTGATTAAACCTAGATGACTTATCCAAATGGATAAGTAATGGACAAATTTGCATCTCAAGATGATCCTCAACCGTTTTTCAAGACAAGATAAATGTTGATTCATGCATGTACACGTGTCACCCATGCATGACACGTGGCACCTACTAGCTCAAAATGTTGACACCTCATTTTTGCCTTCCTTCATGAACAACAAGTATATATACCCCTAGTTTCACCCCTTAGTGCCATTTTTCGACCCTTACCACCCTCCTACCCTAATGTATCGTGCATAGAGCTCCCACATCGTTACGGGATGCTATGGTATCGTGCATGGGCCTTGGGATATCGCCCATGGCAAGAGCATATCACCCAAGTAGGTGATATTGGCCATATAGGGTGATATCGACCATAGAGTGAAGTTTTGACTCCAAGTGAGTGTCATATCATGAAAGTGAGTGCCATATAGTGAAAGAGGGGTGGAATATCGTGCAAGGACACTATTGTATCGTGCAAAGGTGTTAAGGATCAAGAAAGAGCTCATACTTAACCCTAAGGTGAGGATATGATCATCTTCAAACTTGGATTGAAGCATGATTTTAGGGTTTTGATCTTCCTTTCTTTTCTTCTTCACCAATTGCTTATACATGGTGATTCTTTGTATATAGAGGAGTTTTGAAGTTCATATTCAACCTTAGGAACGTGGATATTTGGAGCTTGGAGCTTTGAAGTCGTTCTTAAGGCGGGTTATATAACTTGAACTCAGCCATGTTATTATTCATCACCTCAATTGTTATACTTAATGAATTACTTTTAATTCCAAAATTTCCTGAAATAGTTGATGAGATTATGAGTTCTAGTAGTTTCTTAGACCTGTTTATATGAACTACAACAGTTAGAATAAAGGTCTAGAGCTTGAAGATGATGGTATCACCTTATAAAAGTGATATCGGGTGCAAGCACACAAGCAAGCACCTCTAACCCGATATGATGATGCACCTACTTCACTAAAATGATATGGATATGATTGTATACCATATTGCACGATATGGGGGTGTAGTATACACCTCTTGCATGATAGTTAGTCAAGTATAGACTCCATGTACGATACAAGGTTAAATGAATACTTATAAGTTGACATGAAACCCTAATTTGGGTAACCCGATATGAGTAAAGAATAGCAAATGCTATTGCACGATATGGTAGTCTGATACACAACCCTAGTTGATGTCTAGCCTGACATGGTGATAGCTTAATACCTCATGCACGACATGGGTAACACATATAAACACCTCTAACCCGATATGAATGGTGTGTATATACTTCTAGCCCGATATGGGGAGTGCTCATATACATACAACCCGATATGGTGAACATATGAACACTTCTAACTCGAGATACCTTGTAAAGGTGAGGGCAACACACTCTTAGGAGTGATGAGTGTAACACCAAGTAATGGTGATGGCTTAATACCTCATGCACGACATGGGTAACACATATAAACACCTCTAGCCCGATATGAATGGTGTGTATATACTTCTAGCCCGATATGGGGAGTGCTCATATACATACAACCCGATATGGTGAACATATGAACACTTCTAACTCGAGATACCTTGTAAAGGTGAGGGCAAGACACTCTTAGGAGTGATGAGTGTAACACCAAGTAATGGTGTGGCTAATACCTTGATAGGTGAAACACCTAGAGTGGTTGATAATGGACAACCTTATATTAACAATGCCTTGATCCGAGATAAGCCCATATCAATGATGATAGTTGGGTAATTCAAGTGTGTGACTTATGGACAATACTTTACAAGACTAATATGATGGGATAGTGGATAAAGTATTAGGATGGGAAATACCCTGATACAAGATAAGTTGATGAACTTAAGTAAGTTAAAAGTGATGAGGGAAGTGATACACCAAGGCATGGTAAATATCACATCCAACACTTTAAGGTTGTTACACCTTAATGCACCTTAAATCCAATATACTCGGATGAGTAACACATGATGTGTGTCATGTCAATTGTTACATTGAGATGGAATGCACTTTGATAAGTGTAGGCTAACATACCTTGAGAAAGGGTTAAGCCAAGATAATAAAGTATGATGTAATAAATATCCTAGAGAGGATGAGAGAGAAACTCATACTTTGTGTTGATCATCATTTAATGATAAATGATGAGAATAAATAAGTATGATTGAATACTTATGATATTAATGTATGCTCCTAGATGTGTGGAGCAATGAATTAGGGTTTGAATTAATAATATGAACTTGAAACCCTATTCGGCTATAATGGGAAACCATAACCCTAATAGTTGTTGCCTACTGAGAGGTGACAAGATGTTTAATGGGCATTGTGGCCATGTGGTTAGTTGTTGCCTAGTGAGAGGTGACAAGATGTTTAATGGGCCTTGTGAGCCATGTGGTTAGTTTTTGCCTAGTGAGAGGTGACAAGATGTTTAATGGGCCTTGTGAGCCATGTGGTTAGTTGTTGCCTAGTGAGAGGTGACAAGATGTTTATTGGGCCTTGTGAGCCATGTGGTTATTTGTTACCTAGTAAGAGTTAACAAGATGTTAATAAAAGTTTCATGTAAGAAATGATAATGTTCAAGTTAATCAAGGAACTGGAAATAATAATAATTAATGGATACAATAATAATAATGTAATTAGGATTGGTAAAGTCGAATACATGGCAGAGGCTTGAAGCCTGTAATCAGGATTGGTTAAAGTCCAATACCTGGCAGAGGCTTGAAGCTTGTAATTAGGATTGGTTAAAGTCCAATACCTGGCAGAGGCGTGAAGCCTATAATAACACAGGATTGGTTAAATCCCAATGCTTGGAATAATATCACAGGATTGGTTAAATCCCAATGCATGGAATAATAACACAGGATTGGACTTGAATAATAACACCGGATTGGTTAAATCCCAATGCCTGGAATAATAACACAGGATTGGTTAAATCCCAATGCCTGGAATAATAACACAGGATTGGTTAAAATCCCAATGCTTGGAATAATAACACAGGATTGGTTAAATCCCAATGCCTGGAATAATAACACAAGATTGGTTAAATCCCAATGCCTGGAATAATAATACAGGATTGGTTAAATCCCAATGCCTGGAATAATAACACAGGATTGGTTAAATCTCAATTCCTGGAATAATAACACAGGATTGGTTAAAATCCCAATGCCTGGAATAATAACACAGGATTGGTTAAATCCCAATGCCTGGAATAATAACACAGGATTGGTTAAATCCCAATGCCTAGAATAATAACACAGGATTGGTTAAAACCCAATACCTGGAATAATTGCACATGATTGGTCATAACCCAATGCCTGGAATAATTGCACAGGATTGGTCATAACCCAATACCTGGAATAATTGCACCGGATTGGTAATAACCCAATGCCTGGAATAATGTCATAGGATTGGCATAGTGCAATGCCTGGAATGGTTGCACCGGATTGGAATAGTCCAATGCCTAGAATGTTTGCACAGGATTGGCATAGTCCAATGCCTGGAATGGTTTCATATGATTGGCATAGTCCAATGCTTGGAAAGGATATGATGATGTATAGTCACATGACTGGTATAATTCAATATTTGGTTAGCAGATTGGCTGAGGCCAACAGATAGAAATGAGAATGATTCATGGATGACATACCATGATAATGAACATCACAGGATAAGCTTGAGATAGTATGATGGGTAAATGATATACATGTTCTTCATATTCCTTAAAAAGTGAATAGATGATTTACTGATCTATCATAGATAGTTGCAATGCTTTAAAAGATGAGAATATTCTAAACAACTTATCCTCTGCTCAATTTAATACTATTTAACTGTGATAATAACATTGTTGGCGGAGAGTTATATCTCTCGTTGGGACAATTGTCTCACCCCATGGGATCCATATTTTTTTTAGGTGGACGTGCACGAGGGGTATTGAGACCGTACTACTGAGAAAGAACAACGAAAGTAGGGACAGCAGTGACAACTCAGGTTGAGTGTATTGTCTGTCAAGTCTGGTAGATAGAAGTCCAATGTGTCATCTCTGTACTCTCAGGTCATTGGAGTTGGTTCGTACAGGTTTCAAGAATAATATGAGATTTTGTCTTGAATGCCTTGAGGTTTTACGTTCCTCCAGTATGTGTTTTGATAGAGCAACTACTATATGTTGTCCTCGAGATGAGATGAAACAATGTTGTACAATGTAAATCATGATATGTATGAGTTTTGGATTTTCCTGTAAAAGTTTTCTGTACAAGGATCTCCTTGCAAAATGGTTTTAAATTTTAGTGACTTTTAGTAATCTGCTGTTTATGTTTATCTCGCTTAATTAGTAATGATTTGTTGGTCAGTTTGGCGACTATCATTACAAGTTTGGTATCAGAGCTTAAGGTTCACTGAGTCTACAGAGACATAGGACTAAGGTGTTGAGTCTGTGATAGTGTCTTCCACTATACCCTATAGTGACTTCCTCTTATGCAGAAGAAAGGGTAAAGTTTATAAATGACTGGGGAACACGAGGAACAAATTACTGAGAGCAATGTTGTTGCACTAGGATAGGGTGCAAGGGATCAGGCAAGAGAAGAATGAGTGCCTAAGAATTCCCATCTTGACTGAATCAGGATAGAGAACCTAGTTTTATGCTCTTGTTGGGCTGGTTAGGACAATAGTGATGCATATAGTAGACTGGATACTAGCATTACAACCTAGGTTACCAGTCCTCAATACAAAAACTTTGTGCTTTGAAAGGGTTCCTAAATGACATTGTCATGTTGGAACAGTGGAAATTGTGGGAAGATTAACATATGGCGAGAAAGTAGACTCTGCCATAAGTTTAGACAGATAGTACATCTGTGATGGTAATGCCCAAGAAGAGGCAATAAGCTGAGAATTAAGGTAAGGTCTCTATAATTTTAGAGAAATTTGCCTAATTGTTCTAAAAAGCCAAAGTTTTTGGTGCCACCAGTGCAATAAATGCTTAGTGCACCAGGGTAGTAATCATTAAGTAAAGGCAAAGGTCCCAGCTTTTCACCTGTAAGAACTCTTCACTTAGCTTCTACATCGGTAATGAGACTGATAAGACTATGGTATGAGGATAAGACATGGACATGTTAAGCATACTAAACCCTTTTATTCAAAAAGAAGGGAGTAAATGACCCAACAACCGAGGTAGACTCGGCAGGGCTTACGAAAGTTACAACCTAATAGTGTAAAAAGGCAAAAGAAACAACATGAAACAACTAGACTCTATGTTTGAGTCAACCAGATGTGGTGGATGACTGTGAGGGATGACAGTCAGATAGAGCTTTCTCATTCTGATATGTCTTCTCTAGATTTTATCAGATAATTATAAGAAGGTAGTTGATGTTGAGCTTCCATTAATTAGTCCTATGAGGACATGAGGAAGAGATAAGAAGGATGAGAACCTATATTTAGATTAATATTCTCTGATATGTTTTGAAATTTCTCTCTTCATGTAGAAAAGGAAGAGATGTAAAAGAAACACCCAGAGAAAATCTGAGATACTAAGTAGTAAAATTTAAAGAGATGTTAAAAGTATGAAACATAATATAAAACAAATGCATACTACCTAATTTCAGTTCTTGAATACCCTGTCCAGGTATTCATCTATTGAAGACAAGGTAAGTATGACACTCTTATATTGTTATCTTTCTGATTACTCTGATCAAGTAGTCATTTGAGACAATCTAAAGAGATTAATGAGGTAGAAGATGTGGCATGGATATTTCTACCACATCCTAATTGATATATGGGTGAATTAGAGTTAATCACAGATCAACTTTTAAATAAAAGAAGATGTTTAGTATAATGTATACCCTGGTCCTCAGACCTAGAGGTGACAGTTACCTGATGAGAGGTAACAATGCTCAATGATGGACTGAAGGTTTGAATACCCAGATCTAGTAATCATGGAGATGATGTGTTTTTTTTTGTCACATATAATGGATACCATGGTAAGGAATCCTAGTATCCAAGAACTTTCAATGATATGAGAAAATGGGAACATGACTCCTGATAAGAAGTAATGTTTGGTTACCTAGAAGGGCCAACTCTGAAATTTGTCTAGTTACATATTGTAGTATGGATACCATATGTTAGGGGTTTATGCCCCACATAAACATGACATCAAAAAAGATGTAAGTGGAAAAGGTGACAAATCAATGAGGTAACCTGAGTTAAATAAGGTATGTATAATGATTCTCCGACTAAGAAAAATGTTACCTGATACAGAGTTGACTCTACAGTCAATAATGAAAAAGACAGTGGAGTATGTGTCCTATGTGACAGATTCAAATGATAACCCTATGAGAAATAACTTTGTGTTGATCAAAGTTCTATGGTATCTCCATAAAATTAAGATTTTATGTGGAGACTTGATGGTATGATGAATGAATAATATTTGTCTCCCTGTACCTGGGATTTCTGGGACGAAATCCTTGTTAGGGGTTTATAACTTATAACGACCCTGACCTGGGTTATGAGGTAACCCTATTTGTTTTGGCTAATAAAGTTTCTTAGAACTTTAATATAATCATGTAAGGTGTTTTTTTATCATGTGACACACTTATGTTTCAAGTTTGGTCCCGATTGAATGTTGTTTGAGCAATTTTCCTTTGTTTTGGACCAAAGTGCAATTTACCCAAATTGAGAGGCTATAATGCAAAATGTCACATGTTAAATGTACCCCATGTTTTTTAGCATCATAAGAGAGAGAATGATGCTAATTGGTGGCTTGTGGAAAGCCCAAATTCTAAGTTTGAACTTGTTTGAACAATGCTGGAGCATTGTGCACCAATTTTGGTACAAATTGTAATTTACCCAAAATGTGGGGTTGTTATGAAAATTACCACCTCTAAAGTGTTCCTACTTCCTCTATGTATCATTTAGAGGAGAGATAATGAATGAGACACCATTTTTGAATCAATTATGAATGATGGTAATCTCGGTGATGAAATGACTAAGAAAAGGGTTGAATATGAAAGCTTAACTTGAGTTGTATCAAGTTGAAAAGCTTATATATGAGTGCCTATCGGCCAAGGAGCCATAGGACAAGCCTCATATCGTTTTGTGAACTCTTGGAAAAGTTCATATCGTTCAAAGAACCTCAAGGAGGTGAGGTGTGATGGCCAACAAGTTTCCTTAGAAAAAGTGTATCGGCTTGACTTAAAATAGTGATTAAACCTAGATGACTTATCCAAATGGATATGTAATGGACAAATTTGCATCTCAAGATGATCCTCAACTGTTTTGCAAGACAAAATAAATTTTATGAATGCATGTACACGTGTCACCCATGTATGACACGTGGCACCTACTAGCTCAAAATGTTGACACCTCATTTTTGCCTTCCTTCATGAACAACATGTATATATACCCCTAGTTTCACACCTTAGTGCAATTTTTCGATCCTTACCACCCTCCTATCCTAATGTATCATGCATAGAGCTCCCATATCGTGAAGGGATGCTGTGGTATCGTGCATGGGCCTTGGGATATCGCCCATGGCAAGAGCATATCGCCCAAGTAGGTGATATTGGCCATATAGGGTGATACCGGCCATAGAGTGAAGTTTTGACTCCAAGTGAGTGTCATATCATGCAAGTGAGTGCCATATATTGCAAGAGGGGTGGCATATCGTGCCAGGACACAGGATTGGTTAAATCCCAATGCCTGGAATAATAACACAGGATTGGTTAAAATCCCAATGCCTGGAATAATAACACGGGATTGGTTAAATCCCAATGCCTGAAATAATAACACATGATTGGTTAAATCCCAATGCTTGGAATAATAACACAAGATTGGTTAAATCTCAATGCCTTGGAATAATAACACAGGATTGGTTAAAATCCCAATGCCTGGAATAATAACACATGATTGGTTAAATCCCAATGCCTGGAATAATAACACAGGATTGGTTAAATCCCAATGCATGGAATAATAACACATGATTGGTTAAAACCCAATACTTGGAATAATTGCACAAGATTGGTCATAACCCAATGCCTGGAATAATTGCACATGACTGGTCATAACCCAATACCTGGAGTAATTGCACAAGATTGGTAATAACCCAATGTCTGGAATAATGTCACAGGATTGGCATTGTCCAATGCCTGGAATGGTTGCACAGGATTGGCATAGTCCAATGCCTAGAATGTTTGCACAGGATTGGCATAGTCCAATTCCTGGAATGGTTGCATATGATTGGCATAGTCCAATGCTTGGACAGGATATGATGATGTATACTCACATGACTGGTACAATTCAATATTTGGTTAGCAGATTGGCTGAGGCCAACAGATAGAAATGAAAATGATTCATGGATGACATACCATGATAATGAGCATCATAGGATAAGCTTGAGACAGTATGATGGGTAAATGATATATGTGTTCTTCATATTCCTTATAAAATGAATAGATGATTTACTGCTCTATCATAGATAGTTGCAATGCTTTAAAAGATGAGAATATTCTAAACAGCTTATCCTCTACTCAGTTTAATACTATTTAACTGTGATAATAACATTGTTGGCGGAGAGTTATATCTCTCGCTGGGACAATTGTCTCACCCCGTGGGATCCACATTTTTTTAGGTGGACGTGCACGAGGGGGATTGAGACCGTACTACAGAGAAAGAACAACAGCAGCAGGGACAACAATGACAACTCAGGTTGAGTGTACTGTCTGTAAAGTCTGGTAGATAGAAGTCCTATGTGTCGTCTATGTACTTTCAGGTCCTTGGAGTTGGTTCGTACAGGTTTCAAGAATAATATGAGATTTTGGCTTGAATGCCTCAAGGTTTTACGTTGCTCCAGTATGTGTTTTGATAGAGCAACTGCTATATGTTGTCCTCAAGATGAGATGAAAAAATGTTGTACAATGTAAATCATTATATGTATGAGTTTTGGATTTTCCAGTAAAAGTTTTTTGTACAAGGATCTCCTTGCAAAATGGTTTTAAATTTTAGTGACTTTCAGTAATCCGTCGTTTATGTTTATTCTGCTTAATTAGTAACGATTTGCTGGTCAGTTTGGCGACTGTCGTTACAGTATGAAGGTCCGTTTGGAGTGAATATTGGATCACAAGTTTATACAAAATTAGAACACATGCACAAAGTTTCAAATAAAAAAGATATTGTTTTACAAAGTTGTTAATCAATTGATTCAAGGGTTATTTCAAAGTAGGGTTTTGTAGAAAATGGGTGTGTATAATTTATTCAAAACATGAATTTCAATTCTAGATATCTTGATAGGGTTATTGATCATGGGGGTTAACAAAATGAGAAAAAAAAGGTAACTGAGTGGAAAAAGAGTAATTAGGTCAATAATATGATAAATCACACTTCATCACATTGTTCCCTCCTTAAAAATAATTGTGTCTTCAAAATTACAATATTACCAAAACACACGAGTCTCACATTCCACATTACTACTCTCATTATCAAAATAATTAGTTCACATAGGAATTGGTCATATAGTTAACAGTTCAAGGTCGTAATGGAGATGATCAATTTGTTCTATAAAATATATTAACTTTCAAAAGTTCAGGTACTATATAGGCCTCGAGTCATAGATAAGAAAAGCAAACTTTAAAAAGTTTAGGTACTATATAGGTCTTGAGTCATAGATAAGAAAAGAAAGCTTTCAAAAGTTCAGGTACTATATAGGTTTTGAGTCATAGATAAGAAAAGAAATTTCAACACAATAGAGGAACACACTCAAACTTTAAGAGGTATGGTGATTGCAAAATCACAAAGACTTGGTGCATATATAAAAGAGTTGCATAATCCAAATGGCATATTCTAGATCTAGTTCTGATTTAATTGGTTCTCTCCTTGGGTATAGCTATGTTGTGGCCATGGAGGGGGTGGATAGGAGCACTGACCCTTATAATGGCCTTCGTTCCTACAATAGTGACAAACTGGCTTCGGATATCTACAGTTTCCCATAGATACTTTCACATATTTATCATTTGAGCCTTTAATTCTGACCATTTCCTTAGGTTGGTTGTCAGTTAGGGTTCCTATAACCCTACTTTTTTCTCTTATTATTGTCATTCTGATGCCTTTATCCTTGATTAGGATTGATTATCACATCATCTATCAGTCCTAGGTAAGCCATTGTCACCATCTTTAGGGCATGGTCAATAAAATCTTGGGACGTAGCAGGTCTAATTGAGGAAATAAGAGTTTGTAGAGACACATGAATTCCTTCAACGAAATGGTCCAATTTCTCCTCATTGGACAAGCTTTTGGCATGATGCTCTAAAAAGTAGAAATGCAGGTTGTACTAAGATATAGAGGAGTCACTTTGCATTAGGGAAAGGACCTATCCTATCTTCTCATCAAACTCTAATCTAGGCACGAATCATGAAGTAATCATAGGCTTGAAATCTTCCCCATTTAGTTGAAAGATATGTTGTGAGTGGGTACAATTCTCCTTCCATAGTTTGGTTGTACCCTTCAGTTGATAGGTGCAAAGGTTACCTTATTGTTCTTAGTGTACCCAACACTCTGATTGTACCCTCCATGGAATATAAACACATATCTTCCTTATCCAAACCATCTTCCTTTGTGTTCAATTTAAGAATATCCGTAATCATGATAGGTTTTAGATTATTGCACATATTCCCCCAGGAGCTATTAATGTTGTGTGGTTTTCCAATTGATCATAGAATCAATGGGCATTTTATTTTGTTCCTCCCAAACATCACCATTAATGGATTTTCCTAGTTCTTCATCGTCATCCCCTTTAGGTACCCAACTCTTTTTGGTCCTTTTCCCTCATGCAATCCCTTTCTCTTTTCGATTTTTTTTCACTTTCTTGACTTCTTTCTTTTTATCAGCTTCCTTCTCATCTCAACTATCTTTTCCTTCTCAACTTCGTTTTCATTTGAGATATCATCTTTTTCTCCCCTTCTTTCTTCTTATTTGCCTCTTTCTTCTTACCTGTCTTCTCCCTCTTAGCCTTCTTACTTCCAAAAGGTCATGCTAAAATATATTAAGAGATATGGTTTCATCCCTATCATTTTAGTAATGAAATTCAATTTTACGGTCGCATGGAAAATAAAGACAAGTGTTTGTACTCACCACCACATTTTTTATGAAAAATAACAAAAAAACATAAAAAAAGTGTTGGGAGTCCACAATGGAAATTTTAGTCGTCATCCAATAAGAATGTAAATGAAAAAAAATGCAAACCCAAAGAAATTGCGTTTGACGATCTTTTATGAGTGAGGAAGGATTAACACCTCCATCATGTCTGGTAAACCGGTATCGAGCCATTTTTATGTGATTGTGAACAAGAGGAGATTTCAGAACAATATAAAAAGGAAAACAAGGCAGCTTTAATAAAGCACATGCTTTAGAGGCGGGATATTAGGGTTGGAGATGTTTATATTCTTCTCATCATTGCCCTGAAATTCCTCTTTTTTAGGAAGGTTAGGGTCGTAAGCACCTCAAGACCTCCCCTAGTAGAGATATGACATGGGTGATCAGGACTAACGCATAGGTTTAGAGAATGATTAACATGTGTGAGTTAAGAACAAGATCCAATCTTTGAAGAATATAAATAGAATAAAAGAGCAATTACGGCAGAGTAATAGAGCAGTTATGGTAGAATAACACTTAAACTACTATTTTAACAACCTATTGATGCTAATAGGACATGTGGCATAAGAGGAAGGATCATATAATCATGAATAATGCGGAAAGTAAAGAGAGAGGTAGTTCGATACTATGGATTCATGAGGTTCAAAAGGGGGCTCGGAATACAGTGGATATGGGTGGTATTTATAGGTGGGCTTTTCAGGTTCAGGGTTTTGAACATAATCTTCAAGAATAGGTAGTGGATCACCTTGATGTGCCACGTCTGTGGAGTGCACAGATTGAGGCAATATGGCACATGGAACATGAAGAATGGCTTGGATCCATTGGGTGTCTCAATTGGATAAAACTTGTTTCCTAATTTCTTAGTAATTTTAGGAAAATTCTAGCGAAAATAGAAGGAAATTGCAAAGATAGATAATTTGAGACTATCCCATGAATTTATCAAGGAAAAACAATTGAATATATCTGGGAAAAAGGATTATTTTATTTAGGATAATCCAACTAGGAAAAATTTATGTTAAAGAGTTTATAAAAAGCATATCTGAAGAGCAAGTTACACTATGAGTCAAAAGAAGGATTCTTTTACAGAAAGTCTTGAACAGGGTAAAAGTGGGTGTATTAGATATGTAGAAAAGTATGGAGAACTTCAGATAAATGATAAGATGGGAAAATGTGTCAAACGTGGAATGGAATCCATCAAAAACTAGAGAATTAGCATTATCTATGAATTTCTATTGAGAGAGCGAAAACGAGGTGTCAGCAGTTTTCCCCCTCAAGTCAAGGTTCAAGATAATATTTAAAATTGTATGCTTGAGCCATATCTATCCCCAATTTTTTGTCATGAAAGGCCCAAAAGGTTGTACTCGTCAAGGATGTTCTGACAAACCTTGTGGATAGTGAAAAACATAAAGTTATTTCTTTGCCTTTTAAGAATGGATTAATGAAATATCCATTCATAATAAAAACAAGATTGGGCATAATTGATTTCTCCCATAAAGATAGCCTCTAGGAGATATACTTACCTATATATGACCAACTACTTATTCCCCTGGACTGTTGATGAGCCATTCCAGGTTTATTGACTACAAAAGTGACTCTCATCATTGCTTCAGTTCTTAAACCAATACATATTTGATTCTCTCACTGTATCTAGCCTTAGAGGGGAAAATGTGGATTTGAAAAGGTGGATTGTATGGTGATTTGTCAAAAATTTAGTAATATCAAGAGTGTGTGATCATTGAAAATCATGGAAACTACATAATAATGGCAAGAATTTTGAGAAAGGGTGAATCATTTCTTTTCTTACAAATATTTATTTTTATAAAAAAATTGAGTGGTTCATTTTGGGATTAGGACCAGAATCCTCAATAAAAGCAAAAATGTAGGGAGTTTGCCTATCTGAGATAGGATCTTGATTGGTCTAGATTGGTGATTGAGTTACGGACAAGTTCCCATATATAAAGTGAACTTCTGGTTAATGATTGTATTGGTCAGCTGTATGCCCTCATCATTGGTGATATTTCAAAAGGTTTCCTTGTTGATGTGTTCCTCTACCAATCCATCATTCATTTCACTAGATTTTTGTTCAGCCATTATACCAAACTCTCTATTCCTCACCACATTTTAACTTATTGACAGTTTCAAATTCTATTTTTGATTCGTGATTTAGGATCACAAATAGGGTCTAGTGCTTTGGTTAGTTTTGAAGTAATGGTTCAAGATTGTTTAGAGAAGTGAAAGTGTGATTTGGTTCAATTTTAGGGTCATGATATAAAAATTAGAAAGATGTATATCAAATGAATCTTTCAAGTTGGTTCATTGTAAGCTCATGAGCTAGGATGCAAGACTATTTAGACAAAGGTAGTTCAGTTTTAGGTCTTGGATTAGGACCATACAAATATATGAAAGTTAAATGAGGCAATGGTCCATTTTTGGGTTGTAGTTTGAGAATGTCAAAAGATTTGAGTTGAATGGTGAATTTGGTTAAGTTTAGGTTCATGGTACAATATTGTGTATGAAAAAGTTGATGTTTTGATTTTGTTTAGTTTTAGGTCATGATCTGGGACCCAAAAAGATTGAAACGTGAAGAACATGATTGGTTTAGTTTGAGGTCATGGTCCAGGACCATGGAAATCATAGTTAGATCAAAGATATATTACTCTCTTCAAAGAAGGGAATCTCAGCTTTTTAAGTCAAGATTTAGGAAATTCAAATTTTACAAATTTTTTATATTTTATTTGTACTTATTCTTGTTTTTTGTGATTTTCTATGAATTTAGAAGGTTCTAGAAATTCTTAAAAAGATCAGGCAAATGTTTGCAATGTTTGCAAAATTTTTATTTATAAGGATGGGACATGAAAGGAGTTGAGAACCCTTCTCATTCACCTCCACTCAAGTGCAACAATGACAGAAAAGGTGACCTTCTCTAGTAATCAGAGACGACAATGATGATGAGGAGAGAGTTGATAGATTGTCTTGATCTTCTAGCCTTGTATTGATGGATTGTGTCCTTGTTTTAGTTCTCCCCAGTAATGTTGTGGTTAATGGTGTTGAACCACAGGAGGAGCTTCAAACCGCCTTCTCTTGCAATGTTTTTGTGTGGATTTCCATTATATTCACTTAAGGGAAGTTATAAATTTCGTTTTTGCACTTTAGGTTGGTCATCTTGGATGTTATGGTGAAATCCATATTTTGGCCTCCTAGTTTTCTTATCTGAACTTGCATTATGATTTGCAATTCGTCCTATTTCATTGTTTTATATTTTCTTAGTCGTCTGTTGTTTAATTGAGTCAATTTCATTTTCTTTGGAAAGGTTGTCATTGTACATGATTGTGATTTTGTAGATGGAAGCTCGTGAATGGCATTAGGAGGACCCCATTATGTATGGGAAGAATGTGAGTTATGATGATGGGACTGATGCATATCCACAACAAACATTGTAGCTTCTTTAGTTGAGTTTGTATATGATTTACCAGATCTTTGATTCATGTTTTATCCAAGTAGGCATCATAGTTGCGCGAGTAGGATCATGGAGGAGTTTCTCCCAATTGAGTAGTTTTTTCTCATCCATGCATATTATGGATTAACATGCCTCATTGAGGTCCTCGAGTAGGTGATGAGGTAGAACCTAGAAATTTTGTTGCATGTTATTTCTTTCTATCTTTTTGAGCTTAAATCAAGTCTTTCCCCTATGGTGATGAGTATTTGACTTTGTCTTCTACCTTGTCTCTTTATGGTCTTGGATTGTTAAACGTATACTTGCAGACCCATTTGACTAATCTAGGGGTGTTGTATGCCAATTTAGTTTCTAAGGAGCTAGATCTACTTGAGAGTATCCGCTTTAATAGCATTTTCCAATATGGAATAGTTGATAGGCCCCATGACATTCCCTTAATTGAGCATTTATGCCCTGATACTAGTACCTTTCACTTTGATTGTGATGAATTCTACATAATTCATAATGAGTTTGTTTGAATAATTGTGTTAGGGTCTAGTGAGATTCTTTTTTGTTCTTTGCCTAATAGATAGGAGTGAGGATGTCATTGTCTGTTTAGGATCTTAGGATTGAACCCTGATGACATTGGGATAGCTTCTAGATATGAGGTCAAGTTTATTTGGTTGAGGGATGCCTCTCTATCGGGGGGCAAGGGGTGAGGTGTCAGTGATCCTTTCTATGCAGCCCTGAGGGTTAGGGTCTTCTTGTTTGTGTTGATCATCGGTTGTTGATTTAGTAATAGCACAAGAATAGGGGATACATTAGTTGGTTCTCCTTCTTCTTGAGCTAGATGTTGTCACTTCCTTGATTTGGGTAGATATGTCTATGCCAACCTAATGACAAACTTGAGGAGGTGATCTTGTGGGTGACTTCTCCATAGAGGAAATGATCTGGGCTACGAAGTGTAACACACTCAATTCTAGGCATACAGGTTAACCCTCCCTTCTTGTAGGACCATATTTGATTATGTTGACGTAAAGTATCCTTTATCCTAATACAAAGTACCTTAGGAATTTTGAAGGCCAAATAGTATCACGAATTCATATATACCCTTTATATGTGCTAAAATAACCCTAACATATTCATAACAGGACCTAATGTGTAAATATACCCAAATAATAGATCTGGTGCTAATTTGATACTCTAAAATATTCATAAGAGCAAAAAAAAATAGAGTTACTATTTATTACAGTGTCATAATTGCTAAATTGAATAATGAAATATAATAAATCAACCTACTATGAATAAATAATGTTCAATTAATGTTAATTTAAAAATAATGTAATTTAATATTAAACACTTTCCTGAACTGTCCCTATGCTATGGAGATCTGGAAACACAATTCTTATGGTGCAAAAGTCATTGAGAACTCCAATAACGACACAAGATGTTGGATTCTGAAGAATTTTAAATGCTCACTGAAAGACCAAATTTCCTTCACCATTACTTGCTGGACCATATGGAAGATGAGGAATGCTTGGGTGTTCACTAATGTCCCCTCCCGTTTTGGAGCAGCAACTGAATTACATTACCCTGCTACAATAGCATGTCGAAGAGGGTAGGCTTCCGAAGAGAATAGCTACCACCCAGTCAATAGAAGACCCGCTCAACGTGATCGACACACCTTTTGATGGTAAAATCATAACGGTTGATGCAGCTACGAGGAGAAATATGGCCTCCATAACCGCTATCCATCTCAATGGAAATGGTAGCTGGATGTTCAGAAAGGCTGACACGATCTGGGCGAGATCATCAGTGGAGGCAGAAGTAAGAGCTATTGCCCTGGGTTTGTTGTGCTCTAGTAATGACCATAATAAACCAATCATCATTCTTACTGATTGCTCGACTGCAGTGGAGGCCATTAAAGATACTATAGGTAAATTCCCCAACCTTCATAGTTGGGCCAAACCTATTCAAGACCACCTCGAGAAAGTGGGGAATGTGAATATCATGAAGACGCCTAGAGAGTATATTGGACCCGTGGACGCTTTGGCCAAGAAACACCTAAAATTCTTCAAGGACACTCGTATTTATACGGATTGTCCCCTTGACCCCGTGGGTCATCGTCTACCCCTTCTCCATTGTAATGGTGGGACACCCACCAAGTTTACTTTCACAGTAGAACATAATTGTAATGTAGTTTCTTTACCTACAAGAGAAGGGCGGGATGAATAAAATGGCCTTTTGACTTCCCAAAAAAAAATGTTAAACACTTTCAAAATGTGAAGTTGATACTAGATTAGGATTCCTCATATCCTAATTAGATAAAATATGTATTTTTAGATCAGTTGGATGTTAAATATACCCCCAGTTTGATAAATGGAGAGAAATGTGGTGAGATGCGGAATTAGTAGATTTGCATTTCTGTTTCACTTTATATAAGTATAGTCTTATTAAGTTTTTCTCGTTACACCATAGTTTATTACTTGATCTACTTTCTTATATCTCTAGATCCTCTTGACCTCACCCGAGTGACGCCAGTCATCTTCTTCAAGTGGCCTTTTTCATTGTAACCAGTCGTGAAGAGAAATTATGCCAGACATGGTTCTTTCTCTCCCTCTCATGTTTCTTGGTATCAACCCCATTTTTTTCCCTTTGAACTTGTCACCTCTAACCAAGCACATCAAACCATAGGTCATGGGGTCCCATGACCCAGAGGAAAACTTCCCAAAGGCTATCTTGCATTGCCCTCGATTCCAGGTCACATGAGCCCTTATACTCAAACTCACACCTAATCTAAGATTGCTAAACCTCTATCATACTCTGTATATCATGCCTCCATCTACAATTTCACCTTATGTACTACAAGATGCCACCTCCAATCTAGTTTGGATTTACAATTTCCTCAAGCTTGCCCCAACCATTGTTCCTAGCTCTATTGAAATCAGCCCTTCATTCGGCCTCCCCTGACCTTCCTCTTTCATTTCTAAATATGATATATGGTTTCATTTAGTCTAGGCTCATACACCATATTATACTACTTCCCTTGTTCTTTGTATATTGTCACACTTTGTTACGGTGTTTTCTTGTCCTTCTGTTATGGGGATCATTTCCCTACCTTCACACATACCACCATGACACACAATAGGATTTGGGATCTAAGTTGATCCTCTAAAAAGATGGATGTGTGGATATTTTTCCCTCACAACAAGGTAATCATATACCCTTTTCCTTAAGCTAAAATTTCATATGGACATCTATCTGATGCTACATTTTTGCCTTGTTTGCTTGCAAACATCTTCCCTTTCATCTGGTATGCTGAATAAGGGGCGATCAATCAACGGTTTCTAGGTGTTTAGTATTTGGGGTTCATAATTTTGTATTTGAGGATCTTAGGTCTCTATATTCTTCCTTTCATTGAGGAAAGTCATTTAGGCATCTCTGACCACCTCAAAATTGTTGAGGTTGAATTGGTACGAGGATCCTAGGAGTGGAGTTTGTTCAACAAGTTTCCCATGGTATCTCAAGATCACAATTCATAGATTATGCATATGTGTATCAATTCTTTGCATGAACAACATGTGAGCTCTTGTGGATGTGTTTTTACCTTTTTGACCCCTAGGTGTGTTTATGTTTGCCTAAAGGATCATGGTTATAGATGTCTTTCCATTGTCATTTGATGTCTTACTATTTTTTCCAATTATGCACATGTCTTCTGATAGGTGATGCAGTTCCTTTCCTTGATTTGTAAATTAATATTTATCTTAGAGAACGCATAACACTTAATTAGATTATCACAAATATTAAAAAGTAATAGTTTTGACACCAGAATTATTAGTTAGATTTTAATGGTTTGGTTTAGAGGCCTGGACTCCAAGGTTACAATGAGGTGAATTTTAGAGCTTAATACATTAACTAGAATAACTAATGAGTGTTGTGCACTTATATATTGAAATTAGGTTTGGAAGATGTGATCTTGAACTTAGGAGTACTTTTGGATGATTAGGCATGAATTATAAGGTATGTGCAATCTCTATTTTATTTTTTGGGCATTATCATGATTGTGATCTAAATTCCTATATTGAGGCATTTACTTGACTATTATCCATTTTTGGAAATCCAAAGTTGAACATCCTTATTTACTATTTCAATTCTGATGAACTTCTATGGACATGGAATTATTCTATTGAATGGGTCATTTCCCACTCTTGTAATGTTTTTGAATTATAGATTGAATGCTAGTCTTGCCACTCTATTTGTGCCATGCAAAATGTTTGACTAGAATATCTAGAACAGTGGTACTTATGTACAACTATTCATATATAGGACGTGCATATTCTGCTCGAGTGTGTGTTTCCACCCTTACTTTTTAGGCCATGATCCTATGGTGTTATGACCCTATTTTAGGTATATTTAGTCTACATTACTGATGCATGCAAAGGTATTTCTTATTTAGAATTTGTAACTGTTTGTTATGAAAAGAAGTTTCTTTGATCTCAAATTTTTCTCTTCTAAATGTTATGGCTCAGTCTCTTGATTTGAGTCTTTGATGAACTTACCTATTTTTTATATGGTCCATTTTTCATGGGAATACTCTTTCTCTACTTGTAACATAATATGATGCCCAAATGTTGTTCATATGCACATACTCAGTGTTTACAGATACATGCCTTTGTTACCTATTTTCTGGGTGATGTTCTCCCTTCCATCCAAGTATAGGTACAGTAAAGGATAAGGACTTAAGAAGGCCATATTCAAAATCTGAATTTAAGAATATCTTGGAATGATAGGGTTTCACTTTGCCCCTAGGCTTTTTTAGTTAATAGATGTATCCCATTTTTTAGTACCACCGTTTATGTTGACAAACACTTATAAATGAAATTTCATGTAAATTTTTAATAGTTTTGTTTCCCCTACTTTATCATTACAAGGCTCGTTATAGTATACCATTACAATGGATCCTCTTTGGGTCCCACTCTTTATAGAATGGCATCAGATTCTAAGAAGTCAGTGACTTCACTATTTCAAGTTATCCGATCTTATTCCCTAATTAGGCTATTAGGTGACCCTTTAGAGGTAATTGTTATGTCTATTTGTTTGTAATACCAAGTAGGATTTCAATCCTTGTCTAAATTAGTCACTAACCCTCCCCATACCACTTTAGTGGTTGTGATATAGTATTTTACAAACTATAATCATATTTACTCTCCTTGTGGAGGTGAAATTGTCACCACATAGGGATTGAATTTTATATTGTTTGATTCCTATCTCCTATTTTCTAGGAAGTAAGCTTGAGTACTATGAGGCTTAGGTTGACTTGAACCATCATGGATAGGATTAACCCTAATGCTCGCTTTAGACCCCCTCTATTGTTGTTTTTTAAAGCATGCACATACATCCACTATGGATATTAAGCATGTGTGAATGACAAATGCAAAATCCTGAGTACGTTTTCGAATTGAAAAGATTCTCTTGATATTAAGTGATAATTTGGACTAGATCAGCTACGGTTAGACATGCCTTTCCTTTGACATAGTTCACTCCATTTATCTATGCCTCATGGCCATCTATCTAAGGGCGGGGTACCATTCTCATTGAGATCATTAAGTCTCATGCATGAGGATCAATTGATGGAAGCTATTACTTCAGTAGAATACTCTTAGGAGTTCACCTCTCTCATCTCCATGGTGCAATTGGATTACCTAGTGAATAGGATGATGGGTAAGTTGACTATATAGTTCACCTTATCTTGTGATGACACATTGGTTGCAAATTATCAAGTGTAGAGGGACCTTTATTTCTTGTATATATTGTTTGGATGATCATATGACTTTCCTATGTCTAAAGATGATGTAGTTTAATTTATGACTAGAGTGAGGTGGATAATGGTAGATTTCATGTCTTATTTAGTTTTGATAGATGTTGAACGTGCCTATTAAGAAATCATTCTCCTTTTTATTGATACATATTAGATATGGAGTCAGTGCCCTTTTAGGCGTTGGAAGAACTAGACTTTTTTGTGGAATGAAGTGATGATAGGATAATAGAATATGTGTTGTGGAAGGTGACTGACTTGGTTCTCGACTCGATTTTTGTGCCAATTTTGGATTTTCTTTGCAAAGCTTTTATTGGGAACCTATTTTCCATTATTAATTTATATGTACAAAAAGACAAGCTTTCATATTTTTTAGATAATTTTTGGAACCAAGTCACCACCACAAGACAATTTTCGTAGTAGAGAAACCCTTTAGTGGAGAAACCCATGATTGGAATAATTAAACATGTGACCCTATGCCTAATGTGTAGTAGTGAGTACTAAAAATAAGTTTTACACATATGAGACATAGATCCACCCTTGTTTCCCCTCTAGATGATTAAATAATTTATTGAATAATCCTTCTAAGAGTGTAGTTTTAACTTATAATAATTGAGATTAATAGTTGTTGCAATAAGTAAATGTTGGATAATTCCTAGAAATAATGTCGAAAAATGTAGATAATGCCCAAACAAGATTAGTGAGTGAATTTTGCTAATTATAGCACCATAATTGTTAATTTGACAATTACAATAAGTTTTTAAATATATCTTCACTTATCTTTAAAATATTAACTTAATATAGATAAGGTTCTCATGGAGGTTTTTTTAAAAAAGGGGGATGAGCTACACCTAAAACCTCAAATTAATACCCTATACCCCAATTTACTGGAAATCAAATGATAAGGATAACTCTACATTAGAATATAAGTTGAACATGCTAATGATGATGGAAACTGTGAATGTACATCTTCCTATATGATTGTAATAAACTAAAGTGAAAATGAATTAATTACACCTTAGTCAAGCCATGTGCAATGAATGTGTATGCTTAAATCATGGATGACTAATTCCATAAGTTGCATATAATACACTATAGTACACAAACATGAACGGTAAACATGTTTCCAAAACAAAACTCTAATATGATGCCTCCACTCTTATATTTTTGACAGACAATATGAAATTGTTTGGATATTAGACCATATATAATTAATTTACTACATAAAGTCCATAACCAAATTATAATTATTGATAATCCTAATCCTGGAATGAAGAAGACTTATATGCATGTTATACCTTGATAGTGCTTGTACACCAAATCTTTAGTAAAAATAACATAAAAAGGGAAATAATAGTAGATAGAAAACATGATGATGCTTGTGGAGGATTGTTGTTTCTAAACAAGCTTAGTCCATCAAATTACAATTTGTCATCTAAATAGCAACCTAGGGAAACCAATCATGAAGAGTGGTTATTCAGGTGTGATGGAAAATAAGTTGTAACAAAATCTGGAGACCAAATACATGTAACCAAAAGGGGGATGTTGGCCTTGATAAGTAGATGTGAGAACACCATAGTAGTGTAAATAACCATACTGGAATTGGAGAGGTAATCCTAGTTGTTGGTATAACACCCCTAGTTCAACATCCTTATGAAAACACTAATGGGTAGTATAGTTTTCCACCTTGGAAATGGACATAAATGTCATATGGAATGGTATACCATAATCAACTTGATTAAGTATTTTATGAACCTTATATTAGTATAGAATTATGACTTAGTACACCTAGATAGTGATGGATGGATCTGAGGATAAAATCCTCTTTAAGGGGTGAAGTTTTGTAACATACTCAATTCTAGGCATAGAGGTTAATCCTCCCTTCTGGGTTTCTATTTGAATATGTAAACATATATTATCTTTTCCTCTAATACAAATTACACTTGCAATTTTGGATCTAGATAGTATCACAAATTCATAAATACCCTTTATATGCGGTAAAATAACCTTAACATATTCATAGCATGACTTAATGTGAAAATATACCCAAATAATAGGTTGGTGCTAATTGGCACTCCAAAATATATGTTAGAGTAAAAAATGAAATAAATCTATTTACTATGCATTTTGGTATCACAACTGTTTCGTAATTCAAATAAATAAATAATTTTTTTTGGTGACCGAGAGAATCCACCTCGGGTGAGCCCGACATGGTAAACTCCTAAGGCGTGAGAGGGTGTGGTCTGGTCACCCCCCTCCCATACCTAATCAGCATGGATTGTCATTCGCAAAGTGTCTTCGGTGAGGTTCAAATGTGGGTGCTTCATTGGGTCTTACTAAGCTCTTACCACCCAGGCTACTATGGTCAGATTAAATGTAAATAAATAACATTAAATGAATGTTAATATAAATAAAATGAAATCTAATATTAAAGATTTTTAAAATGTGAATTTGATGCTATATTAGATTTCCTCACATCCTAATTAGCTAAAACACAAAATTTCAAGTCAATTAGATGTTAAATGTGCCCCGAATTTGATTAATGAAGGAGAGAAATATAGTGTGAGGAGGAGTTAATTGATTTGCATTATTGACATGCTTTAAAGAACTATAATTTTATTGGTTTTTTCTTGTTACACTATTTATTTGATTACTTTCTCGAATTTCTCATGGCTCTGGATCCACTTGACCCAATCCAAGTGGTGTCAATCATCTTCTATATGTAGTTGTTTCCTTTGTAGTCGGTCATGAAGAGAAAGGTTTTCGATCATTCTTCTTTCTCTTGCTCTCACATTTCTTCATCTCATCAATCATTTTTTATTGCATGTGCATTGATCACTTTCATTTAATCACATCAGACCACATAGGTAACGTAGCCCCATGACCCAGTGGCAAAATACCTAAAAGCCATCCTGCAATTCCCTCGCTTCAAGATTGCAGAAGCCTTTACACCCAAATGCACACCTAATCTATGATCAGTAACCTCCTTATTACTCTACATAGACTACCTCTGACTACAATTTCACCTCTGGTACCCTGATATGCCACCTCCAACCCATTTTACACTTCTAGTTTCTTCAACCTTGCCCCAACCACTGTTGTTAGCTCTAATGAAATCAAACCTTCATTTGGCCTTCTATGACATCCCTCTTTCATTTCTATATATTGAAATCTGGTGCCATTGAGTCTAGGATCATACTCCATCTCCTACTGATTCCCCTATACTTCATTTACAGACACACTATGTTATGGCGATTTCTTGCCCCTCTGGCTAGGAGATCGTTCCCCTGCCTACGCACAGAACACCATGATACACGAATAGGATATGGGATCTAAGTTGACCCTCTATGGAGATAGATGTGTAGCTATTTTTCCCTCATAGCAAGGTAATCTTATCCTCTTTCACCTCATGCTAAACTTTCTTAAGGATCTCCATCTCACTCTACCATTTTACCTTATTTCCTCCCCCAACACCTTCACTTTGATCCATTATGTCAAACAATGAGCACTCGACCAATGGTTTCCATGTGTTTGGTGTGTGGGGTTCATGATTGTGTATTAGGGGATCTCAAACCTCTAGCTTCTTCCTTTCATGGATGAAAGTTGTGAAGGCAACTCCGACCACATCAGAATCACGGAGGTTGGAGGGGTACGATAATCCCAAGAGTGGAGTTTTTTTAGAGAGTTCTCCATGGTATCTCAGGATCATAGTTAATGGGTTGCATGGTTGTGTATCAGTGCACTCCATGAACAACATGTGACCTCTTTAGGAAGTAATTTTACCTTTTCAATACATGGCGTTGGTTATGTTTGCCTCTAGGATCATGGTTATCGATGTCTTTCGGTTGCTCATTTGATGTATTACTATTTTTCCCAATTCCACACATGTTCTGATGGTGATGCAGATCCTTTCCTTTGTTTTAAATTAATATTTATATTAGAAAATGCATTACACTTAACTAGATTATTGAAAACATATAAAATTGTAGATTTTTGGAACCAAAATTATTAGTCTTATTTAATGGTGTGTGTAAGACCCCTGACTTAGCTTTCTGGTTGATCTTGCTTGCTTAGCATAATTAGATGTTTAAAACCTAAATTTAATCTCATCATATGTTTTCATAGCATATGACAGGCTTATGTTTCCAGTTGGTCCAGTGGATTTTGTTTGAGCTAGTTATGCTTACATGTGCTTGTTTTAGACCTTGTTTCAATTTACGCACGTTTAGTGTTTTTCTTGTAGTTTATCACGTGCTTGTTGTGCCTCACATGTTTTAACATCATGTTGGAGAGAGTAGTGCCCCACAGTAGCCTTGTGTACCTTGGTTTGATGTGGTAACATCATGTTATGTTGAGTTTTTACGTTGCTTGGATGCCTTAGTTTGATGGTTAACCTTAGTGTTGAGTCACCTTATTTTAGCAATTGATGAGTTTCCCTTGGACATCTGTTTCAACGGTCAATGAGGTTTGAGTGTGCCTAAGTGGTATTGGCATTCGATGAGCCAAGAAACCTTAAGATGTGGGTTTTATGCGGTCCTATGCTTGAACCTTGTTTGGTCACTAGTTCTCATTCATTCGATGGCTTTTCTTGGAGTTAGTAGATTGCTATTTTTCCTTGGTTTTATCACCTTTGACGCATGCATGAGCTTAGTGCTTGCATGGGTGAGATATGGTGGACAAGTGGGACATGTTTACATGACACCTAACCTCCCTTCTCTCTCTACCCTTGGTTGCATGACACCTAACCTCCCTTATCATATGAGCATTATGTTTCTTAAATGCATGGTTATGACAAACTTAAGTGTATCATGAATATGGTGGTAATGATAAGCCTTTATGGGCATGGAGTGATAATGATGTTCTTGTAGGGAACAATGTGAATGGTCTCATGACCTCGGCACTGGTCTTGTACCCTAATTGAGGTGATACCTCTGTCGGACATGATATGGGATTAAAATCTCATGGTGATGTGATAAAAGTAATGGTCTCATGAGTGAAAGTGACACAATACCATGTGGTGTTGCAATAAGCTTTATGCTTTATACATTTTATATCTTGTGGAGTTGTAATATGCCCCTAATTTTGTAGAATATTTCTAGGGTTTGTACGTAACTTAATTGATGCAGTTAAAACATACCCAATTGGTTTTAACTAATCAAGTGAAACCCTAATCATGTAGTTTCCCTGTACATTGATCCATTCCAGTATCAGGACTTGTTGGATGGTGAAACAAGTATTCCTAAGGGAAACTCAGAGTGCATATTGTTGAGTATGTGAGGTGCAAGTGATTTTGCATCCTTGTCATCTTGACCCCATGTGTTTTGAGGATGGCCATCGTCGTACCTTAGTGTGAGAATAGCAACTGTCATGTCTTGGTGATTATATATGTGATATGATTTGAGGACAATCGCAGTTGTACCTTGGTGTCTAGGTTTCGTCCCTTGGTGTCTAGTAGTGTGACATGTACCAAGGAAGACTAGGTGTTTTTGACTTGACTATAGTCACTGGTGGCAGTTTGACTGATATGATACTATGGTGTTCACTAGTACTGACTGAGTGGGGAGAAGATATTGGATTTTGGCTCTTCCTAGATCTTATATGGCAATGATTTTGACTTAGAAGTGGTTAGGTGGATTTAGGAGGTACAACTTGAATCCTCAGGGCAGTAATAAAAGACGTAATAAAGTCTTGTAGTATATATGTTTAGGGATAAACACGCTTCACATTGTATGTTTACCATTTCCTTGTTTTTTACTACTGCTTAGTTGTTATAAAGAGCGGTAAGAGAAATTAATAGTTACACATGATCTTCATATTCCTTCTTGTCATGATGTTATGCTTATCTATTATAGATGTTCAATCTTCTTAACTAGTGTAATCAGTTTAACAAATTCATTAAGCTGAATGTGGTCATCCTATTTAATAGAAATATATCTGTGGTAACAATAACCATTGGCTGAGAGTTATATCTCTCGCTGGGACATGGATCTCACCCCGTGGGTTATCACATACTTATAGGTGGTTGTCAGCGATGTGGCCTAGATTGTGTTGTTAAGGAAGAGAATCTTGGAGATCAATAGATGCAGAAGGTTGAATGAACTACTAGTAGTTGTTGTAGTAGAGCCCTAGTGTCTTCCCTATACTCTCAAGTCCGGGAAGGGATGTGTTTCACAGATGATGTGTATAGACACATATTTTGCCATTATTTTGTGGTTTGTGTATATGTGGCATGTATATGTGAAACATGATCTCCTTTGTATACATGTTTGTGGCAGGTGGCCATTGAACATATGTAAATATCTTTTATATATGTGATGTGATACATGTTGTTGGACCTTATGTAATATGTTTCTGCACATAACATTAATATGATATTGGATTTAATTTACCCACTTTTTTGGTAATATGGTTGTTTAGTTGTTGTTTGCGTGTTTTGTTTTGAGTTATCTCGCTGGTGTGACGTCGGGATATCACACGTTACAAGTTTGGTATCAGAGTTGTAGGTTAGTTGAGTCTATAGGGACATAGGACTAGGGCTTGTATCTATTCTTGTGTCATCCAACGTATCTAATTGTATCTTATGCTTATTTAGATATGTCTGAAGAGCATGAAGAGCATGCGAAGAGTAGTTATATTGTGCTAGGAGGTGGAAGTAGGAGGCGGGCACATGAAGATAAAGTGTTGGAAATGGGGGCGGAGTATCCCTTGGTGCCTCAATTCAACCCAATAACCATGGCCAACCCAGTGTTTCAGTCCATGTTTGGACAGTTGATGGCCACGATCACACATATGGATGATAGAGTGCCCATACCTCAAGCTAGGGCAGTTGTCCCCAATGTGGAATCCTAGGGTTTTGGGAAAATGTTTGAGCGGTTGAGAGAGTTGGGGCGATCGAGTAAGTAAGGATAGTGGACCCGAAAAATGTGGATATGTCGACAAAGCTTGAGAAGGCTTTGAAGATCCTCAATATCCCAGAAGAGGACAAGGTGAAGCATGTGGTGTACTTGCTGAAAGGCAATGTTGGCCATTGGTGGGCCATTGAGTAAGAGAAGAGACCCGGAGTGGTGATCAGCTGGGACGAGTCTCAGGGGGGATTTTGGTGGGCTGATACTTCTTAGAGACATATCTTATTGAGAAGATATCATAGTTTGAGAAGATCTATTATGTATCAATGACAATCAATGAGAATGAGGCGAATTTTATGGAGCTATTGAGGTTTTGTTCTCACATGGAAGCAGTGGATAAGGAGAGGATCTGACCATTTGAGAAGGGCTTGAGTAAGGAGTTGATGATGACAATATCTTCTTTGGAGAATAGAGAGAGATTCTCTACCTTTGTGGAGTCAGTGTGGAGAACCGATCAGTCTTTTGTTGAGAAGCGTGAAGCCAATGCTAAGAAGAGGCCAGCTCAATTTCAGGGACAATCATCAGGATGCTTTAAGAAGTTGAGGTTTCCTTCACCTCAGTTACAACAACGATCATCTTTCTCTGAGCATAGCTCAATGGTGTCATCATAGAGGTCCTCAAGGAAGGGTAGAGGTTGTAGCTTCCCACCAATTGGAGCACACAATACAACATTAGTGTTGGTGACAGGGCCATCTAGGCCATGGTACAAGAGTAAGATCTACTATAAGTGTGGATAGATCGAGCCTACCAAGTTGTTCTATCCTATGAAGGATGGCAGAATCAAGAGGGTTCGCAGCAGTAGGTTAGATGTGGTGGTGGTAGAGGATGTGGTCAGGCATCGCAAGTGAGCAGGACAGCAGAGGACATGGACAACAATAGGTGATAGCTCAATTCTACACTATGAGTCTACTGGAGGGAGTGGTCAATCCATGGGTCGTGATAGGTCAGATGGAACTTTTTCATTCTGATTTACCTACTTCTTCTTTTTTATCTATTTTAGTTGACCCGGGGGCGATGCACTCTTTTATCACTAGAGATGTGATAGATAGTCTTTATATGCATGTTGTTTGTAGATCTATTAGTGTTTGGTTAGAAACCCCTCTTGTTGGTTCTATCGAGTTGCGGGAGGTGTATCCATCATGCATTCTTTCTTTCTCAGGATGTAGCATTCAAGTGGACCTTATGCCACTTGACATGCATGGATTCGATGTGATCCTTAGGATGGATAGCTTTGAGAAGTACTGGGTGGTCTTGGACTGTAGTTCTAAGGTGGCGATGTTCCGTGAGGGATATTTTTTATGGGTCTTCCAAGGAGGTAGGAAGATTCTTCTTATGTGTTTGGTGTCAGCTATGATAGCAAAGAGGCTAATGAAGCAGGGGTGTGAGGCTTTCTTGGTGCATGTTGTGGATACCAAGAAGAGGATTCCTAATATCTAGGATGTTTTTGTGGTTAGACAGTTTAAGAATGATTTCCCTAGAGAGTTTCCTGGTATTCCCCCTCCTAGAGAGATTGATTTTGAGATCAATATTGTTCCTAGAACACAACCTATAGCATAGTCACCATACAAGATGGCACCAATGGAGATGCAAGAGTTGAAGAAGTAGTTTCAAGAGATTTTATAGAAAGACTTTATAAGACCGAGCACTTTCCCTTGGGGTGCACCTGTGTTGTTTGTGAAGAAAAAGGATGGCTCTATGAGGTTGTTCATATATTACTGGCAGTTGAACAAGGTCACTATCAAAAACAACGACCTATTGCCAAGGATAGATGACTTGTTTAATCATCTGCGAGGTGCAACTATGTTTTTGAAAATAGATCTGAGATCTGGTTATCATCAGTTGTGGATCAAGGCAGATGACATGCCAAAGTCAGCTTTTAGGACTAGGTATGGTCACTATAAGTTTGTGGTTATGCCACTTTGGGCTAACCAATGTGCCGACATGTTGGGTTTTAGGGGAGGTAGAGAAGGCAGCGGAAACAAAATTTTTCTTCCCCAAACTCGGAACAAGGAAACGTGTCAACGTCTATATAAAAGGAAAGGATGGTTTGTGGAATCATACCTTGTCCTGAGGCTTGCTCGGTGAAAATACCTCGCGCCTTGCGCGGTCTTCAAATCTGGTCTTTGACGGTGTCTGTGCAGTTCCTGGTTGCACTGGGACTCACGACTCCTCCTCTCACCGGACTGTCAGATGACAGTTGTCCTCCTGAGCGGCAAAAACCTCCCGCCTCTAAAGTAGTCCACACTGACCACCTGGAACTCCACACTCCTTGTCCCATAAGGAAGTGGAAGGAGTTGCACCCTCCTGTTGACGTACTAGTCGCCAACACACTCTATTACCTCTAGCTGCAACTGCACTTGTCCTTCCCTTGTTGCACCTCCCTTTGCGGGAAGCACTTGCTCGGGCTCTCTCTTGGTTACCAAAACCAGAGAGAACGACAACTTTGCAGAGCAACTTGTTGCACTGAGTTGTCCTCTGAGAAGCCCCCAATACCCCTATATATATAGGAGGGTCATGGGACAGGGTTCTCTATCCCGGGCAATGTGGGACTAAAAGTAGGAGTAGAAGGGTTTGAGATTTTCCACAAAAGCAACCAACTCGCAACTTGAACCGATCGGTTCACAAGTGAACCGGTCGGTTGGGGACCTGAACCGGTCGGTTGACACCTCAACTGATCGGTTCGGATACCTGAACCAGTCGGTTGGTGGTCCTGGTCGGTTCCCGATTGACTTTCCTTCTTTTGTTTCTAATTGGTATCGAATATCAATCCTATTCCCAATCAAATTGGGCAATTGAAACGAAAGGAAAATTCTCACCAATCCTACTTTCCCAAGTTGCTCGGTTGCACCAGTTGAATCGATCGTTTCAACACTTGAAGCAATCGGTTCACCCTGGACTTGAGCCGATCGGCTCAATACTTGAGCTGACCGGTTCAGCAACCTCAGACGACCGGTTCATCACATGAACCGATCGGTTGGGAGTGCAGGTTGTGCAGAATCAGTCAATTGTGATTTCAATCAATCTGATACTCCAATCAATATGTCCAACACCTTGAACAATATTATATTGAGCTATCAATTAATTGGGTGTTTAATTGAACTACTAAACTCCTTTAGTAATAAATCTAAACATTACTTGTGGACAAAAATCCTCTTCCAGGCTAAATCCTATGTGTGTGACCCTACAGGTCCATTTCACGTTGGCAGTGAAAGTCCATAACACTTATGACTTCACAAGCAAAGAGAGGTGCCTAGTCACACATCAGTGCTACCCAAGTGAAAGAAAAAGTTGGAGAACAACTTTCAATCCTACAATCCGTGAATGGTGTTACAGTGAATGTATAATTCCTTTGTCACTGATATCCCGAATGAACTCCAGGCATGGAACATTCATCATGTCAACGTTCATTCACTTTCTTGATCTCAGAGTAGAATGGAAGAGATATGTATGACATCAATATCACATACTGATTCACACATGTGTGCACGCCTTTCTCAATCCTACTCATCAAGTGGCCATGGATACCAAACTCCCTCAGGAGGGACAAATCCCATATCTATCACTCACCCCTCAAAAGCCCCATGTGTCAAAGCCACCCAATCATCACCTTTATAACAACCCATGTTTCAGGACTGCGTTTGATGATGTCAAAGTGTGCCCAACTACATGTGTTGAGTGTAGTGATTTTAGGTCTAAGAATCACACTCACCACCATCAATGTGAGTACTGACTGTGACTACCATGTCATGGTTCCATGTGTCAAACTCATGGTGGGTCTGTCCGGTACACTTGTTCTCTAACAAGTACCTATGTGTTTGGTTTGATATCTCTATATCATGACTAATGAGATTCTATCATACACCAACACCATAATCTAGTCTTGTGTATCATTACTGTCTATCTACCTTCCAAAATGACATCCGACTAGGGACATAACCAAGAATGTACAAACTCTTAGCATCTGTATGATCTCATCGTTCAAGTCATGAACCTGAAGGCATACGTCATTGAGTACTGTCATTCCCTAGACATTCAATATGTTCTATCACTATCTCATATGACTGAACCAGAAAGAATTGGAAGCTTGCCTTTGTTGTTTATCAAATCAATCTCAATGTATCCCACCAATCATCCCATGATTGGCTCTCAGGGCATACATACCAACAGACTCCCACTTGCACTGCTAGCCAATCACCCTTGAATCATATTCATAGTGATCTTTAAACATGTCCTACATGTTACTGTGCTCTTGTGCTATCATAATGAGTAATGGCAACACCTTGCCAAAGTCAGTATAAATTGCATGTCTCTCATCTCTTCACTGTACGTCACACGTATGAGATGGAGTTGCCGTAATATGCGATCTTATATTCCTATGCTAACCTTTAGCCACATTGCATGATCAAGGATTCCACACTTGTCATCAATGAGCAGCATATCTATAAGTTCATTTCATGAACTTCTAGATCCATATACTATCTATTGTTGTTCTCTAACACATGGATACTCGACATTTCCTTTTGAATGATTTTATTGGAACACTTCTAATTATCAACAAACTTTCACTTTTATACATCCTATGTATATTTTGCGATTAATTTTCTGTCCTTTCGGAAGTTCGCATCAATGTAACTCTTTACATCAAACTCTTCCGTATCTCCATAGAACTAATACTTCTCAAGTACTTATCAAGTTCTTATGGTATTCCAGTAACCCTTACTGGAATTAGACAGACATCCACTCGTCATGTCTCACATATGAGTTATCAGGATGAGCACATAATTTTGTCATGTCGTACATGCAAGATGATGTAAGCATTTTATTCTTTCCATGTCCATACATGCAAGATAATGGGGTGATTACATACATGATAGATCCATATCTATTCTTAGTGTTCCCATTCTTCATAAGAATTGGACACTTGGCCTTGGGATACTAACTCCATGTAGCATGGACAAGTTTTCTCCCACTGAATCTGTGCATACTGAACACTTTAGTACAGATTGCCAATGTATGCTTTCTCTCTTTTCAGGTCAAGAGGTTTTCGAGAAATATCTCTATAGATCTCTATTCATCACATAGGAAACATCTCTATGTTCCTTAAAGATAATTTCCACTTTTGGATTTCCATTCTAGAACATTTCCATTTCACATCAACATGTGGAATGTGAACACGCTCCCACTAAATCACAGATCCCTTCTTTGTCTTTGACATATCAGCCAAACCCTTTGACTATATCATCAAAGTAAAGATCCAATTCTGAGTTGCTTGTACTTAATCAATCACATTGATTAGTCCATTATAACTTATAGACTTCATCTGCATTAGTGGATTCATAAACCTTATAGGTTGTGTCATGTACACATCCTTGTTTTATTCCTCATAGGAATGTGGTTTTAGTATCCATATGCCAAATGCCTTAGTCATTAAGTTGCAATCAACAAGTATCATCCTTCTCAAAATGTTATCCATGTATCTTAACACTTAAGATTCATTTGCACTTATGGATTTCATCCAACGAGTGCTACCATCAAGGTCATACCTTATGGTTGACATGGATGTCATTTAGGATGTAATGGTCATAAACCATATCTCAAAATTCGGTCCCTCATATTCATCTAGATAGTTGATTCATCACATGAACAACTCATCATATAGATAATTGAGGTGAATCTGTTAAGGTTATAAGAACTCACAACTCCTTGTGATTCTTAATGTCCTTTATTAGTGTGGGGTATTCTTTTAAGAAGAATTTAGTTATTTGATCATCATTCTCTAACTCTTTAGAATATGATTCTTCTTGATTTAGACATCATCATGCCTTAATCATGAGTTCACAATGATACACTATCATAATTACTCATAAGGATCTCAAACATTTGGTCCAAGTATTTCATTCATTGATCTCATCAAGAATTAACACTTTACCAAATCTATACTTCATTTATGATAATCTTGAACACTTCAAGATATTCATATTGGTATATCTCTAAACACCAATTGAAGTATTAGCATTTGTTCTAATAGGTATGCAAATACATCACATGTATTATACCTAATAGGATAATCATTCTCCCACTACCTTTAGTGAAGATTGATTAATCATCTCCAAGATATTCATGTCTCTTATTGGTTCTCTAACCAAAAGAGTCTAGATTTATCCATCATATGGAAACTAGAAATGAATTTCTCATGATTGATGCTAATTTTATTGTTTGATTTATCTATAACTTTTAGGTATCATTTTATCTCATGCATATAAAATACCACAAGATAAACAAGCATTGCCACAAAGATCATATCTTTAAGATTGAAAACTCAACTTTATTAATTGCCATCATTGTCATACAATATGCAAAAATAAAGTGTTTCTATCTATTGGCAAATATGAAATAGCAGTTCATAACTGTATTACATGCCTTATAGGCTAAAAATAAACTAAAGTACTCCTATCTATGGTGACAACACTTGCCCCAATTATGAGTGCTTTACACTTTACATCTTGGTATCATATACCTCAAAAAGTGTTACAAGTTTACTTTCATGACACTTTTAAGTAGAGACATCAGTCACCTCCTTCTTCTTTTGTTCTTCTAGATAGAGAGGACAATTCCTTTTCCAATGCCCTGGCTTTTGACAATGGTGGCAATTTCCTTTCTTGGTCACGCCTCCCTTGGCCTTGAGAGCTGAAGACGGCTTGGACTCCTGGCTAGCATCAGAACCTTTCTTAGCTTTTCCCTTGCCCTTGCGCTTGGACTTGCCTTTCTTGCTTGTGATCATCGTCACATGCTTAGGCTTGTCCTTCTTCATCTGTATCTCGGCTGTCCTCAACATGCCCAACAACTCTGACAGTGGCCTATCAAAGTTGTTCATGTTGTAGTTCATCACAAACTGACTGTAGGATTCTGGCAACGATTGCAGTATCACGTCAGTAGCCAACTCTTGGCTCAATGGAAATCCCAGTCTCTGCAGGTTCTCCACATACCCAATCATCTTGAGTGTGTGAGGACCAACTGGATCTCCTTCTGTCATGATGCACTTGAACAGCACCCTAGAAACATTGTATCTCTCTTGCCGTGCCTGATCTTCATACATGTTCCTGAGATGCTGAATCATCTCAATGACACCCATGTTCTCATGCTGTCTCTGCAACTCATGGTTCATAGAACATAACATCAAGCACTTTGCATCAATAGCATCATCAGCATGCTTCTTGTAAGCATCCCTTTCTGCCTTTGGTGCATTAGGAGTGGGTTCCTCTGGAATTGGAGTATCCAGGACATAGAGCTTTCGCTCTTGAGTGAGAACAATTCTCAATGTCTGATACCAGTCGTGGAAGTTTGTCCCATTTAGCTTGTCCTTTTCAAGGACCGATCGCAAAGAGAAGTGATTGTTGTTTGTCGTCATTTGTACTACAAAAGGAAATATGCAATTTTAGTCCAAAAATTCAATTTTTGACTTATTTGATTGATTTGAAAAATTGTTGATATAATTAGTCCTTTAATTAATTATCGCTCCCACTATTTTACTTCAAATTGATATCCCTCACCATCAATTCGGATTATTGTAGCGTACAACCTTCTAGTGGGCAAGATCCTGAAATCCTCTAAGTCATGGACCAGCTTGGGCTGTCACCCACAACATAGATCTCTCAGGTAGGCAACTTTTTCCAATTGCATCATATGCAACTCTTGATAAGATGTCATATGCAACTCTTTTCCATGATCATCTTCATGCCTCAAGGTACTAGATCCCATCTAGATCACCTTGTTAAGTCGGACCCAAAGCAAACACTATGAACATGTACCCTGCTAGGGCAGACCCACACATTCATCCTTCACGCTTCCACGAGATAGACGGTGCACCATGCTAGGGCATGCCCACACTTGGTCGATCAAGCTTTTCACGTGTGTCGCATTTGGAAGGCATCTAAAACTTAATATTTTTATGAGGGATTTGGTTTATATATATATATACATATCCAATCACCACAATACATAGTATGTATCATATACATACTATATCCCACAGAAAACATGCACAAACGATAAAAAGTGATGATTATGGCCATCCTACTGTGATTCCTCGAGCCAAGAGGAATCACGGTCATCTAGGTCTACATCACATGCAACCTATACAAGATGAACATCTGTGCTTTTCCTTCCAAGTTGATCAACTCATTATATGAATGATCTGTTCTCTCTGGTCGGTCGTCTGGGTGCCACCAGCCGATCGGTTGGCTCCTCCAACCGATCGTTCACCTGGTCATCGTGCATCTCCTTCATGGCCGCCACCCGCTCATCTTGCTCCTCGAACCAGTCATCAAGCGACCGGTTCACTCCTTGAACCGATCATCTAGAACGTCAACTGATCAGTTCATGCCTTGAACCTATCGTCTGGGCTGTCATCTTGATGTCCTCCGTTCTTTGACATAACAGGAAATAAAATCTATCCTAATATTACATTGCTTAAAAGGGAAACCCTGAGTTACATTCGGGGGGAGAAAAGGTAGGAAAGAATCTCGAATTATTTCGAGTTACATCAGGAATAGGAGAAGGAAGATCGGTGCGCAAACCGAGATGCAAGCAACCACAAACAACCAATCACAGATAGGGTTTATTGGCCATAACCACACTATACATCCACCACAAAACTCATTTAAGGGTGACATGTATCGAGTGCATTAATAATACATATCATATATGTCATTTGGGATTTGTGGATTTAGGATTGGACATGCATAAAGCCAATTTTATTTGCATCGTATGCAATAAATAAAGGCGACAAACCAAAATCGATCATATCGATAATCCTAAAATATAGAACAGTTGACGCTACTCTGATACCACTGTTGGGTTTTAGGGGAGGAAGAGAAGGCAGTAGAAACATAATTTTTCTTCCCCAAACCCGGAATAAGGAAACGCGTCAACGTCTATATAAAAGGAAAGGATGGTTTGTGGAATCATACCTTGTCCCGAGGCTTGCTCGGCGACAATACCTCGCACCTTGCGCGGTCTTCAAATCCGGTCTTCGACGGTGTCTGTGCATCTCCTGGTCGCACCAGGACTGACTCCTCCTCCTCTCACCAGACTGTCGGATGACAGTTGTCCTCCTGAGCGGCAGAAACCTCCTGCCTCTGAAGTAGTCCACACGGACAACCAGGAACTCCACACTCCTTGTCCCACAAGGAAGTGGAAGGAGTCACACCCTCCTATTGACGTACTAGTCACCAACACACTCTCCTGCCTCCAGTTGCAATTGCAGTTGTCCTTCTCTTACTGCACCTCCCTTTGCGGGAAGCACTTGCTCGGGCTCTCTCTTGGTTACCAAAACCAGAGAGAACGACAACTTTGCAGACCAACTGGTTGCACTAAGTTGTCCTCTGAGAAGCCCCCAATACCCCTATATATATAGGAGGGTCATGGGACAGGGTTCTCTCTCCCGGGCAATGCGGGACTAAAAGCAGGAGTAGAAGGGTTTGAGATTTTCCACAAAAGCAACCAACTCACAACCTGAACCGATCGGTTCACAAGTGAACCAGTCGATTGAACCAGTCAGTCGACACCTCAACCGATCGGTTGGGACACCTGAACCGGTCGGTTGGTGGTCCTGGTTGGTTCCCGATTGACTTTCCTTCTTTTGTTTCTAATTGGTATCGAATACCAATCCTATTCCCAATCAAATTGGGCAATTGAAACGAAAGGAAAATTCTCACCAATCCTACTTTCCCAAGTTGCTCGGTTGCACCAGTTGAATCGATCGTTTCAACACTTGAAGCAATCAGTTCACCCTGGACTTGAGCCGATCGGCTCAATACTTGAGCCGACCGGTTCAGCAACCTCAGCCGACCGGTTCATCACATGAACCGATCAGTTGGGAGTGCAGGTTGTGTAGAATCAGTCAATTGCGATTTCAATCAATCCGATACTCCAATCAATATGTCCAACACCTTGAACAATATGATATTGAGCTATCAATTAATTGAGTGTTTAATTGAACTACTAAACTCCTTTAGTTATCAATCTAAACATTACTTCTGGACAAAACTCCTCTTCCAGGCTAAATCCTATGTGTGTGACCCTACAGGTCCATTTCACGTTGGCAGTGAAAGTCCATAACACTTATGACTTCACAAGCAAAGAGCGGTGCCTAGTCACACATCAGTGCTACCCAAGTGAAAGAGAAAGTTGGAGAACAACTTTCAATCCTACAATCCGTGAATGGTGTTACATTGAATGTATAATTCCTTTGTCACTGATATCCCGAATGAACTCGAGGCATGGAACAGTCATCCTGTCAACGTTCATTCACTTTCTTGATCTCAAAGTAGATTGGAAGAGATATGTATGACATCAATATCACATATTGATTCACACATGCGTGCACGCCTTTCTCAATCCTACTCATCAAGTGGCCATGGATATCAAACTCCCTCAGGAGGGACAAATCCCATATCTATCACTCACCCCTCAAAAGCCCCATGTGTCAAACCAACCCAATCATCACCTTTATAACAACCCATGTTTTAGGATTGTGTTTGATGATGTCAAAGTGTGCCCAACTACATGTGTTGAGTGTAGTGATTTCAGGTCTAAGAATCACACTCAACACCATCACTATGAGTACTGACTGTGACTACCATGTCATGGTTCCATGTGTCAAACTCATAGTGGGTCTGTCTGGTACACTTGTTCTCTAACAAGTACCTATGTGTTTGGTTTGATATCTCTATATCATGACTAATGAGATTCTATCATCAACCAACACCACAATCTAGTCTTGTGTATCATTGCTGTCTATCTACCTTCCACAATGACATCCGACTAGGGACATAACCAAGAATGTACAAACTCTTAGCATCCGTATGATCTCATCATTCAGGTCATGAACCTGAAGCCATATGTGATTGAGTACTGTCATTCTCTAGACATTCAATCTGTTCTATCACTATCTCATATGACTGAACCAGAAAGAATTGGAAGCTTCCTTTGTTGTTTATCAAATCAATCTCAATGTATCCCACCAATCATCCCATGATTGGCTCTCAGGGCATACATACCAACACGACAGCCTTTATGGATCTAATGAATAGGGTGTTTTGGCCGTATCTGGAGTAGCCTATGGTGGTGTTCATTGATGACATCTTAATATACTCTAGAGATAGTAAGTAGTATGAGCAGCATCTATGATAAGGGTTGACGTTGTTGAGGCAGTACAGTTTGCATGCCAAGTTCAGCAAGTCTAAGTCATGGCTAAGGGAGGTGTCTTTTCATGGGCATTTTATATTTGGTAAGGGTGTTTGTGTGGACCTGAAGAAGGTACAGTCAGTCCTGGAATGGGAATAGCCTAAGACACAGACGGATGTTTGTAGTTTCCTAGGCTTCGCAAGCTATTACAGAAGGTTCATTAAGAACTTCAGTTTTGTGTCATTACCCCTAACAAAGTTGACTAGGAAAGGTGTACCTTTTATCTGGGATGACAAGTGTATGCGTTCTTTTCAGTTGCTGAAGGAGAAGTTGACCAATACACCAGTGTCAGTTTTTCTAGAGAAAGGGAAGGGTTACATCATATTCTACGATGCATCGAAGAACGTCTTAGGATGTGTGCTAGTATAGGACAAGAATGTGATTTCTTTCTCTTCGCGATAGATTAAGAAACACGAGGAGAACTACCTGATGCATTATATGGAGCTTACAACTATGGTGCTTTGAAGATTTGGAGACACTACCTTCATGGAGAGAAGTGTTAGATCTTCACCGACCACAAGAACCTTCAGTATGTCTTCTCGAAGCAAGAGTTGAACATGTGATAGAAGAGATGGATGGAGTTGATCAAGGAATATTATTGCATGATAGACTACCATTCAGGGAAGGCAAATGTGGTAGCTGATTTGCTTAGCAGGAAGTCCTCTTTGTCATTCCACAATCGAGATATGTTGGTGTCGCTTCGTCAGATGAATGTACAGTTGGAGGTCACTTTTTGGCAAGATTTCTAGCATAGTTATAGGTTAATCCCACCCTAATACAACATATTACATATGTGCAGCAGGTTGCTACTATGACGCAAAATATCAGGGAATATTTTGGCAGTAAGAAGTTTGATGGTTTCAATGAGACAGATGATGGTACAGTTTGGTTTCACAACCAAATAGTGGTTCCTGATGTTGATGGTTTGAGGAAGCTAGTTCTTGAGGAGGCTCATTCCTTGATGTATACTCTGCATCCAAGAAGTACCAACATGTACCACAACTTGAAGGACCTATATTGGTGGCTTGGTTTGAAGGGTTACATGGTGAAGTTTGTGGCTAGATGTCCACTTTGTCAACATGTCAAGGCTAAGCATTAGAAACATGTAGGGACGTTGCAATCATTGCCAATACCACAGTGGAAATGAGATCATATCACTATGGACTTTTTGGTTGGTCTTCCTAAGATAGCCAAAGGTCATGATTCCATTTGGGTGATAGTGGATAGGTTAACCAAGTCAGTACACTTCCTTCATGTGAAGATGACATATGCAACAGAGAAGTTGGTACACCTATATGTTAATGAGATAGTGTGGTTGTATGGTATCTCAGTTACCATAGTGTTGAGTTAGTGTTGCAGACTATAGAGAAGATTAGGGTGATACAGCAGCAGTTGAAGGTAGCCCAGGATAGATAGAAGTCTTATTCTGATAACCGTGGTAGGCCCTTGGAGTTCCAAGTAGGAGATTGTGTGTACCTTAAGGTCTCTCCTTAAAATGGCATTATGAAGTTTGGTGTGACTATCCTAAGGTCACACACTAATCAACTGAATGGTGACTAGATGCAATGCAAGGAGAAAACACACACAGGGATGTTTCAGATATATAATGGACCTAGCTCAACACACTTACTTAAACCAATCACATGTTACCCTCAAGTCCATGAGGTTGTGTTGTAGTACAGGCAAGTGGTTTGAGAAGGGTCGATTCGCAGGGAGAGGGGGGACTAGATCTAAGTTAGTGTGAGCTACATTCCTAATGTGGAGTGTAGGGTTTTTAGGGTTTGTTGGTGGTTTTGATTGCTTATACTGATGATTCAAACAATTATAAGCAAGAAGGAAAGCAAGATTATTAAAATCCCTAAGTTACCCTAAACAAGTCAAGTCTAATTAACAAAGCAAGGCAACTAACTAAGCAAGAGAAAGAGACTACAACTAGATTATCACTAACTAGGAAGATTTGCGCTAGCAAGCTCAAAAGAGCACTAACTACTCAAGCAAAACCTAACTAGAAAGAACTAAGAAATTAACTAAAAGGAAATTAAGGAAATTAACTCTACTAGCATTAACAAGGTAAGATAACAAGATGGGTTTCAAGCAAGATTAATGAGACGTGGTCCATTTGGGAAATGATACAAAGATATTAGTTGGGGGTTAACATAACATGCAAGTCTCATATCTTCAATCTAGATTTCCAAACCAAACAACAAGGCAAGTGATATTGGAATCTACCCTAAGATACTAGTTGGGAAACTGGGTCTAGGTGTAATTCTAATAGGACATGGCAAGTCTAGGTTTCTAGGGTAAGAAGTATTAGGGCAATTGAGAGCCAATGGTAGGAATGGGGGTAGAGATGAGGGTGTTTCACCCCATGTTACTCACCATCTAGCCTTTAGAAAACTCTATGCAATTTCACTAATCACTCTTACACTAGCTACTTAGATCTCATACCTACTTGTAGGAGAAGGCATTTGTATGTAGGAACATAGGGTGCTAGCTAGGGATCCACTAATTGGAACTAGGAGTAATTCCTAAGATAGACACATACAATCCATTTTCCCCTAGAAGCTAGGTATTTTCAAGCATCATAAAACACGAAATCCATGTTTAACATCACAAATCACAAGTAAGATAATGGGAAATGATATAGAAGCATGGGACAATCATCATAGAATGGAAATATGTTCATTACAAGTTATTTTCCTCCAACATGGTATCAAAGTAACATTTTAGCCCCAAATAGCCCACCATAAGGGCTTAGCTAGACATAATCAAGAAAAAGTGCAAAAATGAAAGAAGAAAGAGGTAGAAGATCATGGTTGCTCATGGAAAACCCTCCTTCTTCACCTCCTTATTGTAGAAGCTCATACACCTCCCTACAAGGACGAAAATGGCATGAGAATATGGGGGGTTATGGTGGAAAACCCTAGAAAACTAGGGTTTCAAGTGGAAATGAGGTAGAAATGGAAGGTGGGACGTAGGTGAAGCTCTTGAATGCAAGGAAGGTGGAAATGAATGCTAGGAAGTATCTAAGGATTGGGTAACCTTGTGTTGTGGCTGCCACCTATGTATATATAGGTGGTGGGGAAGCACTAGGTTAAGTGGGTGTAGAAATGGAAATGCAGTGGAAAAATTGTGTAGGGTTAGGTGAACATAACATTCATGGTGATACACCATGCGTGGTGGGGTTGAGTGACATGGTCGTGGGGGTTAGAATGACTGAGGTGGATGTATGCTATAAGGTGGAGGAAATGTATTGAGTGGCCACGACCATGTTGAAGGAAGGTGCCACTTCTATTTTGCTTCTTCTACCCGTCATGTCTTCAACTTGCCACAGTCGTGGCAAACTCCATGGGCAAGGTGACCTTCATGGCCCACAATCATCTTGATGGCCATGACTGTGGCCATTCATGTGCACTTTGTATCGAATCTATATGACTTTTTGAGCTTTAGGCCACGATCGTGGTATTTTCTACGTCCTCGACCACGTTTGTGTTGTTGTCTTCAGTGGACACGATCGTGGGAATTCATGTACAATTCTTGTGACTTCACTGTGACTTTTGGAACCATTTTATCATGACCGTGCTGATGTAGGATGGCTGAGGTGAAGCTTCCTTGAGCTGATCTTGGCTCCAAACTTCTTCAAATGACTCCCTTTTGCTCCAGATTAATTCTTGTACATCTAAGGAATGATTGGGGTAGATTCAGATCCAATCTCAGAGTACAAAAACTCAAAGATGCTCTTCGTCTCTCTCCTTTGCATCCAATGCATGAATAAGTTCCCTTAAAAACATGCCAAAATACAGCCAGAAGTGTATTTGACATGATAGTTCATATTGGAGGAAATGACTTGCAATCTACCATATTTAGATGTGATTATAATGCAAAATGACACAAGACAAAGCCCTAAAATAGGGCTACATCACCACCCCAAACTTAAAACACACTTGTCCTCAAGTATGCTCCAACTCAATCTCTCTTTAAATTCAATCAAGGAATTCATGGACAATGCAATCATTGTGATCCTTATAGGATAAAATGAGTTCACATGAGGAATTAAGAATGAAATCCACTACTGTCTACTCATTTTCAAATTTTAGGTGTGAATCAAGCACAGAGCATAAGAACTTATAATATGGGGTAGAATGTATCATGCATGCCATACATTGAAAAGGTTAGAATTACTATTCACATGCTAGAGATACCACATACACTTCATTCCACTGCTCATGACCCACCTGGCTTGTGTAGGGGGGTGAGGGCTAGTCTTGATTTACCGCAACCCTACTAGGCATAAAAAGAGAAGAAATGGTTATGGAAAGGAGTGGAGTGTTATTACACTCATCTTTTCTTTATTTGGGTGCTCCTAAACAAGAGCACCCTTTATTTTCTTTTTCCTTTTTCTTTTCTTTTTCCTTTTTTCCCTTGGTGTAGGTAGGTCATATGATGACGAGTGAATTGTGGAGGTAAATATATGGTCACCCCAAACTTTTGGGGGTGGCCAAGTCTAATACGTGCACTTTGCCATACTTTCATGAGGTGGAGAGGTAAGAAGATGGTAGAAGAAATGTTGAGTCAAAGAGGGGTGACAAGTAGTGGAAATCACATATAATCTCACTCAAGCAAGATAGTCCATGTAACATTCACCAATAAAACAAGTCATGCATAAAATGAATAATATGGTGGATTGCATCCTTTTCATATAAAACTAATAAATCCCAAACGGTCAAGAATTGCAAGAATGACTGTTTTATTCAAAACAACAAATTATTTCAAGAGGCTTGTAGCACATGCAAAATTCCTCCATAGGACCCACTCTAGAAAAAAACATCAAAAGCAAGTTGCATTATCCAAGATTTAATCATTCTTAACACAATAAATAGAGATTCAGTTGAAACATGCTACTGGGTAAGAACATTCAAGTTTTGGCAAAATTGGCAAAAATGGTGCCAATTGCACTTTAATTACATCTAAACCTACTTTAGGGAAATTAAAGCATAAAGCAGAAAATTCTAGATAACAACATATAAAATTACCAAACTCTACATGAAAATGCAATGTATGACATAAAGTGGCAAAAAATGAAAAAAGATGAAAAATTACAACAACAAAAAATGCATGAAGACAACTACATGTATGCATGAATACAAGAAAACACACAAGGCCATGTTAGACAAGTATGAGAATTAGTCAAACTGTTTGATCATCTTGCAAAAATGCAGAACGAGGACTATTAGAGGGAATATGAGGCAAAACAAGGGCTTACAACCCTACCACCCCAAACTTTTAAATCATGTTGTCCTCAGCGTGAAATAGAAGTTTAGAATAGTAGGGTTAATTGTATGGAGTTGTGGAGGTCCACTGTCAAGTGAGGGGAGAGATCAACATAGCATTAAGGGAAAGCCACCACAGTATTGTTGAGCAACACATCTATTCTTTCTTGCAAGCAACACGGCCATAATGCAAAGCATGACTGCTCCTGACTTCTTCTAGTAGCTTCTTCAATTTCTTACAATCTTCTTTTAAATTTTGATCTTCCCTTTGGTTATCTCCTTTGTGCCTCATCTTTTCTCCATTGTACTCGCTCTAACATGATTCAAAAATAGAAAAACTATCAAGTATGGTGTGTGTGTGTATTTTTGGATAGGATAAAGCGTAATAAAAACAAGGAGGATTTGAGAATCTCAGACCATGTGAGTTGCCTCCCACTAGTTCTAAGTTTAGAGCCTTTTGCCAGTTTTGTTGCTCTCACTTCAAAAAGTGTTTACACCCCAAGTGTCTCCTTCCTCTTCCAAAGTAACCCTTTCTAGAGCTCTAACGATGTGGCCTTCACCCCATGGATTGTACATTGATCAGAAATAAAGGCTTACCAACCATTGTTCTTGGAAATCAGAGTAGTCTAGGTTGGTATACATGTCCTCAACATTCAACCTTTGTCTTTCTTCCTCAATAAACATAAATAAATCCATCTTCCTCCTTCTATGTGTGATTTTCAAAGTTCCTACAAACACATTGAATTCCGCACCCATAGTGGACAAGAATGGCCTCCCCAGTATGATGTACTCCTTTCCATTAATAGGATCAAAGTCCATGATCAAAAAGTTAGTTGGGAACACAATGTTTATCCTTTATTCCAATGATATGATCTCAATTAGTAGTATGCCCATAGGCTTCCCCCAAGATCCATCAACCATTATGACAACACAAATTACTGCTTTCATTTTAGTTAGGATGAGTTGTAAATATATGTATAACGACATAATTATTGCTCATGCACCTAAGTCTAGGAGAGCATATTCGAAGGGCTTCACTTTGATATAGCAAGTGATAAGAGGGGTTCCTGGATTTTCCTTTTTTTTGGAAGGCTGATATCCAAGATGAAGTTCACATATCTTGTAGCAGTGATTTCTTTGGGTAGCATAAGTAACACTTTCCTCCTCCCCATGCAAACATCCTTAACCAAGGAAAGGAATGTTTGGATGCCTTCCATTCTTTGTTTCAAGATCCCAAAAAATTTCATGAGATAAGCATGTTTCTCTTGGGGAAAGGAGTATTCTAGAGAATCATGGATATGTTGACCACTTTCATCAACCTCCTCTATAGAAATTTGTGGACCTTGGGGTGGTATGACAGTAATTCTTGTCTCATGGGGTGGAGCTTGGGTTATCATTAACTCTTCATAGAATGGCATATCAAGTTTTATCTCTTTCAAAATGGTTGGGGCGGAAAAACTTTGGGTACCCATGGCACTTCAATAAAATGGTGGGGCAACTGATTCTTGTTTTTTTTAAAGGATAGAAAAAGTGAGGGTGTATCCCCAAGAAAAGGTGGAATATTGGGAGTCATCTTCTCAACAAAAGGTGGGAGACTTAGAATTGTCTTCTCAAGAAGTGGCAGGGGATTTTATGGAAACTTTGATGTTGTAGAAAGAACTTTGATCCAGTTGACATTTTCAAGCAAGAACGGAACAATAAGATCTTTGATGCTTTCACAAATCTCACAAGACTATTTCGACAGTGGTTCTCCATCACAAGCCTTGGTCAGTTCATCCTTCCTTCCCATGAATTCTCCAATAGTCGCCTTCCCCCATATGATTGACACCATATTCACTTTCTTAAGGGAAGAAGAGTGGGCTTGTGAAGATGATGGTGGTGGTGGTGTTCTTTGGTTAGGGGTATTGGGGTTTTGGAGAATGAATGTGGGTTGTTTTGGAGGCTGTTGTGGAGGTGGTGGTTTTGGTTGTTGCGGAGGGGGTTGATATTGAGGTGGATGTTTTTGGTAAGCTTGTGGGGGAGGTGGAGGGTAATGATAGTTGGATGGAGGTTGTGGAGGTGGAGGGGCATAGGGATTAGGAGGTCCTTGGTATTTTTAAAGAATGGCTACTTGGTTCTCATAGAACTACTATCATTGTTGGGATTGGTTATGGGTTGGGAACAGAGTCTTTCCTCCTCATGGTGTCAAGTGAAAGTGAGATTTAATCAAGTCTTTGCTCAAGGCAGCTAATGTTTTGTCCTTGAGTGGACACATCTTTCTTTACATCATCAAGACACCTCAATCTTCTCAAGACTACATCTTCAAATAGTGAATTATGTCTTTCCCCTTGATGTTGTCTTGGTTGCCCTTTCCCATCTTCATCTTGTTGTTTCTAAGAGAAATCGGGGTGATTCCTCCATTTTGAGTAGTAGGAGTTTGACATTGACCCTTGGTAATTGTAGTTGCCAAAACATTTCAATGCCTTCACTTCTTCATCAACAGAATCAATGGCCATGGCATATTGTCTTGTGGAACCCCCAACTCGATCCTTAATTAGGTTCATCATATCATCCAAGATCTTTATCATTTGATGATTGACCCCGTCTCTAACCAGAACTAGAATAGGGGGGACTATGACGTCCCAAGATTTTCTAAAACTTAATCTGATGTGTGACATCCAAATTGAAACCTCACCTTAGTGAGAATCCCAATTTAAACACCACACACTAGGTTAAGAAGAAGAAAATTAGAGGAAGTTAGAAGGAAACACAGTAGCACATGCACATGAACAATTATAAAACCATACAACACATGTTCACCATTCAACATATAATTACATAATGAATTGTTACAAAATTTGATATTACATATTGAATAACAAACTTACATATACATGTACTACCACTAAACAATAGGATCTTAAGACAACATATCCACCTATACATCATCTCACCACCCAGCTCTCAACTATCCCGGTTCTTCAAAAGCATATATCCACAATCTAAACAAAACATTACATGTGGTACACAATATTCAAGAATATTATATTGAGTACCCCTACGTGTTTTTTATATACCTCTCATTACTAAGCTTAGCAATAAGATAAAACTAATACTTGGTAGTTATCAAGAAATATAAGGAAAAGCATATACTTTCACAAAGATATTCGTTAACAAAAGAGAACACATATTTTAGGCGCATTTTCCATTATATATCCATGTATTGACCGCCGAAGGTTTTGATGCATTCTCTTGACTCTCAAGGAGCTCAAGATTAAGGCATTTATGATCGACTACCAAAGAGTTAGATCATATGTACAATGTGACTGACTACCAAAGAGTTAAGTCACTTCCAAGCACTGTACTACCAAAGAGTTTAGTGCTTTCATATAATGGAACAGATATATTATGTTTGATGTGTTCATAGCCATAAGTATGGAAAAATCAAGCAACATGTCATTCAAGAACAATCATTTCAACCAATACCATATGCCAAGTATTTTACTACACATTTAATGCAAGCATATTGTATAATAAGCCAAGTAAGAGGCAACGACATGCCTTGAAAAGAGACATCCTAATCATCACACATATTCCTTATGTCGACTACATCCTCAATCAAACCCTGATTAACAAAAGACCATGTACTATTATCAGATTCTCATCATCCTAACCCTAGTCATGTTCATATTTGGGTTTACTTTATCTCATTAGGATATTTTCATTATCACTTGCATTCTTGTCTTAGAATTATCTTACTAAGATCATGTTCCAGGTTATGGTTTGTTTATATGAACATTAGTCTCCATATCATTATTTGCATATATTAATCCTAGATTAGATACATTAATCCAATTAGGGTTTTCTCATCATTATAGGATCCTTAAACATGTAACCTTATTTATATGCCTAATTATGATCTCAAAATTATATACTATCTTCTTATTACTTATATAATCTTACTCTAGAATTTTCAAGGTTTCTTGAGCATATTTGCAATTATTGCACAATAATGAGGGTTATTAGCTTTAGTTAGCCATATGGAGAAGATTACATGAGTTCATGCATCAACATCATAATCATTGACCTTAAATGGATTATAAACATACATATGGATTTACTGACATTTTATCATAATTTTAGGTCATTGTTTGATATTTATTATCCACGAAACAAGCATAATACATCTTGCATGATATCACTATGATTTAAGTATAAAAAGACTAATATGATGGTTCCATATTTTTCTACACATTTTTTTGAGAATTTTGGTACCTTATTTGTAATTTTTTGATAAGTGGGCTAATTACTATTATTTATACAAGATCTGACAATATTATGAGATTATTACCTTTTTTGGCAAATCAGAGGCCGCCACATGTCAATATTGGGGTGCTCTGCTTGCTGGTCGAGTCGTTCTGGTTCATTTGCGGGTTTAGGTGGTAGCTTGAGGCGGGTCAGTGGTTTTCTTGTTGGTTCAGTGGCTGGACCAGTAGGTCCCTCTCCTCTCATTCTCACGCGTCGCAAACTCACCCGTCTCCTCTGGTTCGCGAACTCACCCGTCTCCTCTATTTTGCGTGGATCCGGGACAGAGCGCTGCCACTGGGCTTGTCTCTGGCGATGAACTAGCTACAATCAAAGCCTACTACCACATTTCTACTACTTCCCAAAGACTCGTCTAGCCTTCCTCCATGTTCCCGGCCTCAGATCCATCCCTATCGTTGCCTCTCATGTAGCCTGGAGTGCTCACTGGTCATGGACGCCGCCACGGCGGTGGGAAAAGGGGATATCATCCCCAAGCATGGAAGGTGTTAGGGAGATTTCCCAAAAGCACCGTGTGGCCTCCTTCAACTAGTAAGCATTATCCATTAGAGGGGAGGAAGCTCGAAGCAGCCAACCCGAACCCCAGCTTATCTCTGACAAGTATGGGCTTCGTCAGCCGACAACACCACCATAAACAAGCCTAACAACACCCCAGAACGACTTGTTGAACCTCCAGCTTCCTTCAATGCTACTAAGCTTCCTCTGATCCTCTCTCTACCTCCACTTTCACCTCTCCCCCAATCATCTGTGAGTTGCAACGGAGATGTTAGAAAAGCGGGGAGATGGAACTCTCACTTTTTGGTCTATCTGCCTTGAACGAAGGGTCAGTCAGTAGGTCTTGGTAAGGAGATGAAAACCACCCACTCATCATCCCTTCTTAGGCCATGAACATGATGTGGGACAAGGCTAAGACTTCCCACTTGCTGCAACCCCACGATCTCCAGTCTGACCCAAGGTACATCCAACGGCTACAAAGGAACTCACCCAAAAAAGAATTTGTGGCTAACTTAAGTCAAAGGCCTCAACCACCAGATTAGCCATGAATGGCTAGGATTTGGCTGTGCAATCTGCCCTCAACCAAAGGGGTGCGTGAGACCGCATGTAGTTTAAACTTTTCTCTAACAACCATCGATAATGCACATTATTTTCCAAATTTCAAACCTTAATAACTCCCTCTAAGATACTGCAATTGCCACCAAATTTTAATCATAGCTTTAGTACCTCTCAAGATATATTCTAAACAAATTTGGTGATAAAACTCAACTATTTGATCATCCAATTAAATACTCCAAAAAGGCATGAACTTAGGGATCTTAATCATGATATCGACATCAAACAACACTCAAACTTTACCAAAGCACTTGGGACTCCCAAAACAACTCAACATGCATGAATTCCAATATGTTGTTTGACATTCAAGGATTCTAAAAATCCACTCCATCACATCCTACACACCTTACGAGATATTTTGTCCTCAAAATTAAGCCAAAAGTTCAGTCTTCCACAGGGACCCAGTTCATGTCAAGGTGATATCCCTTTCTTGAAGATTCAATGGCGTGAGTTTTTGGCAAGGTACTCAAAGAGTGCCCAAGACTCTTTTGGAGGTCTAGCCATGAATGTCCTGCCACATGAAGAATCAATAGTATTTTGGCTAAACACAACAAGTCTAGTGTAGGATGAATGTAATAACTTCCATAGAGGGACTTCATGATGGGGGTAGTCTCACATGAGCTTTTGAAATCTTTCCCAAGCTTCATGAATTGTCTCATTTTTCCATTGTGTGAAGGGTTTGACGCATCTCCTCATCTGAGTTAGCTTGGATATCAGATATAACTTATTTAGGAATTTGTTCTTTACCGCCATCCAGGTCACTATCTCGGGCTTGTACATGTACCACTCATTGGCTTTTTATATGAGGGAAAGGGAAGAGGGTTCTCCTTATGGAGTCATTGGTGGAAGAAGGCGTGGGTAATGTGGAACGGGTCTCTAGGAAAGCATCAATGTGATGGTGTGAATTCTCATTCTCCATCCAATAGAAAGTGGGTAGGAGTCCAAGAAGGGCTGGTGGGATAGAGAATTGTTGACCCGACATGGGTTGCGATGGGTGAGGTGTAGTTTCCAGTTTTGAAGTACTCATTGAGGTGGTGTTGGGTTTTGGTTGAGTTTCCTCATGAGGTTCTTGTGGAACACCCCCAGGAGGGATTTGGAAATTTGGGCCTTCCACATCAGATTCTCGATGTTGTTTGTGGTGTAGTTGGCATCTTCCTCTACATATATTGGGGTTAAAGGGAACCAAGGAGTTAGAGGTCGAACGTCAACCAAGCATGCACATCTGTCACCTGCATAATACACAAACAAACAACAAGGGCTAAGTTAGAAGGAATATGCAAAATTAAGCAAATAATAAAGAATAGAAATGGTGAGGGTAGTAGGAAAGGATAAGCCAGACTACGTATCTAGGTCGAGCAACACTACTCCACAATAATGACACTAGAAAGCTTGGTGGGACTATCCTAAGGTCTCATAGTTTTCAATTGAAAGGTGACTAGATGCAACCCTAGGGTAAAACACACACGGGGATCTTTCAAATTTGTAGTGGACCTAGTTTGACAAACTCACTTAAACCAGTCACACATTACTCGCAAGCGCATAAGGTCGTGTTGTAGTATCGACAAGTGGTAAGAGAAGGGTTGATCTGTAGGGAGAGGGGGGCACTAGAGCTAAGTTAGTGTGAGCTACATTCCTGATGCGGAGTCTAGGGTTTTTAGGTTTTTTTGGTGGTTTTGATTGATTATACTAATGATTCAAGAAAGTAAAAGAAAGAAGGAAAATGAGATTATGAAAAAGCCCTAAGTTACCCTAAACAAGTCAAGTCTAATTAACAAAACAAGCAAACTAACTAAGAAAGAGCAAGAGACTACAATTAGATTATCACTAACTAGCATGATTAGCACTAGCAAGGTCAGAAGAGCACTAACTACTCAAGCAAGACCCAACTAGAATGAACTAAGAAATTGACTAAAAGTAAATTAAGGAAATTAACTCTACTAGCAATAACAAGGTCAGAGAACAAGATGGGCTTTGTGACATCCCCAGATTTTCTAAATCTTAATCTAATGTGCGACGTCCAAATTGAAACCCTCACCATAGTGAGAATCCCAATTTAAACAACCCACACTAGGCTAAGAAGAAGAAAATCAAGGGAGTCAGAAGGAAACACAGTAGCACATGTACATGAACAATAATAAAACCGTATAATACATGTTCACCATTCAACATATAATTACAACATGAATTGTTACAACATTTGATATTACATATTGAACAAAAAACTTATACATATACATGTACTACCACTAAACTACAGGATCTTAAGACAATAGGTCCACCTGTACATCAGCTCGCCACACAACTCTCACTATCTTAGTTCTTCAAGAGCATATGTCCACAACCTAAACAAAAGATTACATGTGGTACACGTCAGCACAATATTCAAGAATATTGTACTGAGTACGCCTACTTGTCTTTTATATACCTCTCATCATATCTTGGAAATAACATAAAAATAATACTTGGAAGGTATAAAGAAATATAAGAAAAAGCATATACTTGCACAAAGATATTCATTAACAAAGAGAACACATATATTAGGCACATTTTCCATTATATTCTCGTGCATATTCCTACCAATGGGATAGATGCATTCAGGCCTTATGATCTGCTTACCAAAGAGATAGATCATTGTACATGTGATCTGCTTACCAAAGAGATAGATCACTCACTAGCACTATGATTACCAAAGAGATACAATGCTTTCATATAATGGAACATATATATTATTTTTCAGGTGTTCATAACAATAAGTACAGAAAATCAAGCAACATATCTTTCAAGAACAATCATTTCATCCAATACCATATGCCAAGTATTTTACTACACATATAACACAAGCATATTGTATAATAAGCCAAGTAACAGGTAATGGCGTACCTTGATCAAGAGACAAACCTAATCATCACATCCTCATATCAACTATAACTTTGTTAAACCTGATCAAGACAATATCATATACTATCATCAGGTTCACATCATCTTAACCCTAGTTAATCCATTTTAGGGTTTCACTTAGTTTATTAGGATATGTGCATTATTACTTGTATTCTAGTCTTAGAATTATCTTAATGATGTCATCTTCCAGATTATAATTCATCAACTGGATATACTCATGTGTCACATTATTATGTGAACGTATTTAACATTATGTCACTTTCATTAACCATATCAGGGTTACATCACATGTATTAAGGGTTATCTTTATATAACATGAATTTCACGAACAAAACTGATCTCATATACATATATTATATTCTAGTTACAAATATGACGGTTTTCTATAAATTTCATTATTTATTGAGCATGTATGCATTAATTGTGTTATCTTTAGTGTTATTAGCCCTAACTAGCCATATTAATAAAATTATATTCTTTTGTGCATCAACATGATCATATCTTACATTATATGCATTATAAACATGATTATAGACTTACTGACATGTTATCATAATTTTAGAACTTCGTTTGATATTTATTATCCATTAAACAAGCATTACACATCTTATATGATATCACTGTTATTAATGCATCAAAAGCCCGATATTATGCTACCATATTGTTCTACACATTTTTCTGAGAATAACGATACCTTGTTTGTATTTTTCTAATCATCGAGCTAATTACTATGATTTATCAAAGAACTAGGTAATTTCTAGATTATTTACCTTGTCGAGCCAATGACGATTCGCCACGTGGCCAGGGGTGCTTTCCTCCTTTGTTTGGCCTACTTGAGGCGGGTTGGCCGATTCTATAAACTAGATCCGGTTCAGAGTTGGTTCGGCAGACTGTCACTCCTCTATTCGCTTTCTGGTTTGCGTTCACCCAATCGTCACCCAATGCTTCTCCGCCCGACGCTACGTGCATTCACGATCTCCTAGAATGGCCACCATTGTGGAGTCCTAAAACAATAGCGCTCATTGGTTTCTCCTCATCAATAGCTTCCAACACAACCAAGAGCTTCCACTGTGCTCCCTTGCATAGGCCGCCGCCTCAGGGGATGACTCCGGAAAGGAGTCTCCTATCCTTTGGCCCTTCTCCATCCCGTACACACGGTGGACTACCTCTAGGTCCTCCCCTGGAGGTCCTGGTGAGAGCGCCACCACTAGCAGCAGTGTGAGTGAGATCCCAGGAGAGAAGCGCTTGCCTTTTGCTACTCATTGACACCTGATGAAGAAACCTCCATCTTGCCTCCGAGCTTCTTCACAGCGGTACCGCAGAGGCCCTGCTCCGCCCTACAAAACACAGTGTCCTCTTCTCACATTCGACGCCACCTACGAGTCTGTCGTCGTTGGGTTTTCATCCAAGGTCTGTTCTTCTAGGAACGAGCCACTACTGTGAGACTTGATCTCTAGGCAGGGATGATCTACGAGACCATCCTCCTCGTCATTACCTTCTAACGATGACAGATAGCCAACGGGCCCTCATCTTTCCCTGTCATGGCTCCTCCTTGAAGCTGGCTTGTGAGATGTTGCCATACTCCTGCTCAGCTGCTCCTCCAGCCTCTTGATCTCGCTTCTTGGGTGCAGTTGGAAGCTCCTGCAAGCTTACCGCCGCTAGAGACGCTCCACTAGTGATGAGAAGGCCTATCCATGGATTGACCGCTAGGCTCTCCTCCTCACGTCTGATCGGCGCCGCCGTCTAGTCCAGCATGAGCTGTAGATCTGGCTGTCATTGTCAATCACCAGGCCTGGGCACCTGTGTGCGTGGGTTGTGTTTGCCTACACGAAGCCGCCACAGCGAGGTTCCAACCTCCGGTAGCTTCTAAAACTGCTCTAAAGAGGGTTGTTTCTCCTCATCGCAAACCAAGCAACCGCCCACCGAGGGTCATGCCTTGTCCCTCATCTTGCGACGTGTGATGACCAGGAATCCCACGTTCCTAATGGGTCCATGATCCCAAGCAATTTGGCGTACTGGTGTCATTATATTGTCATCCTGGTGATTGGATCGAACCACTAACACGTGATCCGTGACTCTAACAACAGAACTAAAGGGTCTGTGACATCCCAATGAAGGTCTATATGTAGGCTAAAGATATCTTACCTTGATCTAATATACCTCAAAAAGTCATGCACTTAGGGATCTTAATCACAACATCAACATCAAAAGACCTTCAACTTACTTCAAATGAATTGAAGTGCCTTCATATGATCAAAAAACACTTCAAGGACTATTATTATGTCATTATAATATGTTAAACCAAGAATATCAAAATTCCACTCCATCACAGGTTTCAAGCAAGATTAATGAGATGTGGTCCGTTTGGGAAATGATACTATGATATTAGTTGGGGGTTAACATAACATGCAAGTCTCATAGATTCAATCTAGTTTGTCAAACCAAACAATAAGGCAAGTGCTATTGGAATCTACCCTAAGATACTAGTTGGGAAACTTGGTCTAGGTGTAATTTTAATAGGACTTGGAAAGTCTAGGTTTCTAGGGTAAGAGGTATTAGGGCAATTTAGATGCAAGGGTAGGAATGGGGGTAGAGATGAGGGTGTTTCATCCCATGTTACTCACCATCTAGCCTTTAGAAAACTGTAGGCAATTGCACTAATCACTCTTACACTAGCTAATTAGATCTCACACCTACATGTAGGAGAAGGTATTTGTATGTAGGAACATAGGGTGCTAGCTAGGGATCCATTAAATGGAACTAGGAGCAATTCCTAAGATAGCCACATAAAATCCATTTTCCCCTAGAAGCTAGGTGTTTTCAAGCATCATACAACAAGCAATCCATGTTTAACATCACAAATCACAAGTAAGATAATGGGAAATGAGATAGAAGCAAGAGATAATCATCATAGAATGGAAATATGTTCATTACAATTATTTTCCCCCAACATGGTATCAAAGTAACATTTTAGCCCCAAATAGCCCACCATAAGGGCTTAGCTAGACATAATCAACCAAAAGAGAAGAAACGAAAGAAGAAAGAGGTAGAAGATCATGGTAGCTCGTGGAAGACCATCCTTCTTCACCTCCTTGCTATAGTAGCTCATGCACCTCCCTACAAGGATGAAAATGGCATGAGAATATAGGGGATTATGGTGGAAAACCATAGAAAACTAAGCTTTTGGGTGGAAATGAGGTTGAAATGGAAGGTGGGAGGTAGGTGAAGCTCTTGAATGCAAGGAAGGTGGCAATGAATGCTAGGAAGTAGCTAAAGATTTGGTAACCTTGTGCTACGACCGCCACCTATGTATATATAGGTGGTGGGGAAGCACTAGGTTAAGTGGGGGTAGAAATGGAAATGCAGAAAAAAAAGTTGAATAGGGTTAGGTGGACACCACGGTCATGGTGATGCGCCACGACCATGGTGGGGGTTGAGTGACACGGTCGTGGGGGTTGGAATGGACAAGGTGGAGTAAATGTACTGAGTGGAGACAACTGTAACATCCCTGACCTGGGTTATGTTTTAACCCTAGGTGTTTTGCTTAATAAAGTTGATTAGATGCTTGCACGTATCCTTTGAAAATTAATTAAGGCTCTTGAGGAACTTATATTTCAATTTCAGTCCTTTTTTAATGATGTTGAAACTTTGCTTTGTTAATTTTGGACTAAAGTGCAAATTACCCAAGTTGATGGGTTAACCTGTAAATTGTACATGGTAAAATGTTCCTTTGATGTTGAGACATCATAAGAATGAATATGATGTAGTGGTATGGTTTTCACAAGCTTGGGCACCAAGATAAAGCTTGTAGAGCAATCCTTGTGCATTAAAACCTAGTTTTGGTGTAATGTGCAATTTACCCAAAACCTAGGGTTCTATATGCAAAATACCACCTCTAGAGGGTCTCTCATGTTTCTTGGCATTATGTAGAGCAAATAAAATGAGAGGGGCGCCTCATTTGAATTATCTTGGAGGAGAGAGAATCTTGATATTAAAATAATAAAGATTTAAGCATATATGGAACTTTAATTTAATTTAATGCAAAAAGAAATAAATTAATTGAGGAGCCCTTCAACCAAAAGTTGAGGTATGAAATAGCAAAGTGTTGGACGATCTTGAGCCTTGCTATGGAACAAAAAGATCTTGGTTGAGTGGAAGCCCACTCACATTATCATAATAAAAAGTATTATCCAGTAAAAGTTGGATATTAGTATAAAATTCACTAAGGTGCTTAATTTCTTTTCCATTAATTCTAGGATAATGAATAAGGTTTGCAATATAATGAAGGTGTCTTCGTGGTCAAGGAATGGTGTGGGAATTGGTGGAAATTATTTCGGTATTTAAAGGAAATAATTTCTTTTTCTCTTTCCTTGAAATCCCTTATACATATCCTTTTTCCAACCAATTAAGGATCTTTTCCTTGGATTTCTTTTCTCACTTTGCCTTGGCTGACCACGAGGGAGCTCAAGAGCAGGAGAAGGACTTCCATAACCTGTTGCTAAGCTTTTGATCATATTCCACCTTGGATCCATGGTGAAAACCCAAAATCAATGCTTAATTCATGGTTTTCTTCACTCGATTTCCAATCCTAGCTAACTTGTTCATCCAAAAACTCAAGAACGGACCTTGGGCAGTTGCTGGAACTTCATCCACCATTAGAGCCGTGGATATTGGAGCTTGGAATCAGATTTTGATGCGGGTTTTATAACTCAAACCCTTAAACATTTATATTGCAACCCATTTTTCAATAATCGTTGATTATTTTCTTCTTTGTGGTACTCTTTTGATTCATTGCTGAATTTCCATGAAAAACAGCTGTTGTTCTTGGATGCACGAAGTAAGATGATGATGACATCATCTTGGACACGTTTCCCAAGAAAATCACTAGGCCAAACAGTTTCAAGAAGTTGCTCAAACGGTTTCCCAAACCGTTTGGGAGCAAACGGTTTCAAACCATTTAAGGGCAAATGGTTTCACCAAACCGAATGAGAGCAAACGGTTTCAAACCATTTGGAGGTGTTGACCAGGGTTGACCATTTGAAGATTTGTTGATAATTTTGAGGGTTAATGACCCACTAATTATAATTAATTAGTTCCAATTGGTTCATGAGTTGAAGGTCCATCAATCACCAAACCCTAATCGGGTTAAGTGTTGATTTCATAAGTGATTGGGTTAGAAACTTGGGTTGATTGACCCAAACGGTTTCAAAACCATTTGGGGATCACCCAAACGGTCTCAAGACCATTTGGTGGTCACCCAGGACCGTTTGGAGGTCTAGGTTTAGGTATGGTTGAGCAATTGAAGATCGAAAGATATTAGGTTGAAGTGCAATCAAAGGCTGATTTGATGATCAATCTAATGATCCAAACCCTAATTAGACGACATGGATTTGGATGATGAGATGGTCAAACAGTCTCAAGACCGTTTGGAGGTCATCCAAATGACCTTAACACCGTTTGGGTTCAGGTCATGCCCAATTTGGATGATGGTCAAATGGTTTCAAAGTAATTAGTTTCACAATGATTAACATTGATGGATCATCGATTCCAAACCCTAATCCAATTGATTCAAAACCCTAATTGGTAATTATATGATGGTTAAATCAGTTGAAGGATGATCTATTAGGCTCTCTTTAAGTGTGGTGTTAGGTTCAATTGATGAGTGGTTATATGAATTTTGATGAGGGAGTTAACCTTGGAAACCCTAAACCGATTGGAGTGGTTGAGACCATCTTTGGTCCATTCGGTTTTGAGGAGGTTTGGACCAAACGGTCTCAAGACCGTTTGAGTCCAAAAGGTCTCAAGACCGTTTGGGACCAAACGGTCTCAAGCCCATTTGGGACCAAATGATCCCAAACTGGTTGAAGCTTAAACGATTTCCAATTCCAACTTTGGGAATCGGTTTCAAGAACCACTTTGTCAAACGGTTTCAAAGAGTAACTTTACCAAATGGTTTCAATTGTTGGTTCAAGACTGTTTGGAGGCCTAAATGGTTTTAAACCGTTTGGAGGTAATACAAGAAAGACCGTTTGAGGTCTGATTGGTCAAGACCGTTTGAGGTCTAAGTGACCAAGATCATTTGAAATTAATTAATCAAATCGTATGAACACTTAAAGTGGATAATGGCCAATTGTTTAATTAGATAATTACATGATGTAAACCAAGGGTGATTATAATAATGGTAACCTTAATGAGATGGAGTAATTACTACCCTTTGAATGATTAAGATTTAATGATAATGGTGGTAATGATATAACTCTTGGTGTCAATACTTCTTTCAAGTTGAGTTGATTTAGCCTATTCAAGGTTGAAGTAAACATCATATTATAGAAGAAAAGAGAGAGAAGACTTCTTACATGAATGATAACCATGTAATGTTTAAGTCTTAACATTTTCATTATGGATGAAGGTCTAATTAGGATATAATCCTTGATAGTGAGATCATGAAACCCTAATTATGAAGGTTAATGAATCATAACCCTAATTGAGGACAATGATAGGTGAAATCCTAATATATGATGCTGACATGATCCTAATTCATGGTAATGACATGAGAAACCCTAATTTTGGGTACTTTAATGATCATTCCTACTTGGGGTGAATAGTAAACACTAATTGTGGGTTGTTGAATATAAATCATAATCTAGGGTGATGCAATGTGAATAGTAAACCCTAATTCCAAATAAGGTGAAGGAATATGTGAAACCCTAATTCTGGGTTATACTCTATAGCATGAAGCTCTAAGGTTGGATAATGAAATGATGATTCATTAATCCTAATTGAGCTAAGGGGATGATTAACCCTAATGGAAATGAAAAGGGACACCCTAACCCTAGCAAGGTCATAGTGGTGTAACCCCATGAATAGTAATGTTATAATTGTTTTGCATTGTGCTAATATGAAGTTGATGTATATGTTATCATCTGTACTAATCATGCAGGTTTTATGGGATAATGAACATAGCTAGGTATGAGTTATGATGCCTTGTTTATTGAAAGTACTTTATGAGCTTTGTAAGCAATGATATGCTATGTTACCTAGTGAGAGGTAACAAAGGAGATCGAAAGGTTGTAAGAGCCATGTGGAATACCTGCATTGCAATTATCATGTTTACACTATCAGATGACTTGATGGCATTAAGTTACCTGTTAAAGTGGTAACAAGTGTTTTGATGATCTAAGGGTTTGAACACCCATATTCTTGAATCATGATGATGAGATAATAAGGGATTGAGTTCCCAATGTTAATAAAGTTGTGAAATGAACTTGATAGAAATAGTACTCATTCTTTATAAGCAATTTTTATAATGGTTTATGTTTGAAAACATGCCTGATGCTAAAAGAATATTGTAATATACTTAATTAATCCAGTGAAATCATATCATGTAGAGCCCGGACCATAGATCCATCATCGTAAGTAGTTTGGTGATGGTGAAACACGTTTTCCTAAGGGAACTCCTGGAGGGCATACTTTTGAGTATGTGGGGGTTATGGGCGCGAATATCCTTACGCACTAATGGAGGAATTGATGTGAGATAAACATTCAATCTCTCAATCCTTCATTATATTTATATGCCGGGATGGATGTATCACTAATCTCCCGATGATGATGTTAATGTCGAATCGATGTGAGATAAATAAGAAATCTCTTGATTGCAAAGAGAGTACAACATGCCACTGTAACTCTAATAGTGAAGTTGCCAGTATATCCTAGAAAGCTATTTGGCAGAGACACGAGATGTACTGCATGTTGTTCCTCACACTGACTGAGGAGGATGAGGTCATAGAAATCTGGCTCTTCTATTGAACTACGTATGGTACCGATTTTGATTTCGCAATGGTCGGTTGGCGTATGAGCGGTATACCTCATCTCCTCAGGGTAATAGTATGTTTGAAAAATGTAATCAGCCATGTAGCATATTTCCTTAGGGTTGAATTACGAGAATCAATGATTGATGATACATTGTCTATTATATCCTAGTTGGATAAATGTTATACATGTTCTTCATATTCCTTATTAAGTAAATGACTTGCTGCTTAATCAAGTTATAACTGGAATGAATTGTATAGAGAATAATGTTCTACATAGTTTAGTTAATTATTTGTCTGTTGTTGAACCTTTATGATTCTTCTGCTCAGTGTTATTCTATTATCTGCAATAACAATGTTTCTGGCAGAGAGTTATATCTCTCACTGGGGCAATTTTCAATTGTCTCACCCCTGTGGGATTAAATTTTTAGGTAGAGACCGAGGAAAAGGTAGAAACCCTACAGTGGGTGAAGAGCAACAGCTGCAGCAATAGCAAGGACAACAATGATCCTCAGGTGGAGACACTATTTGTCAAGTCCTGTATATAGAGAGAGTCATATGTGTCGTCTCTGTACTCTCAGGTCCTAGGAGTCAGTAAATAGTTTAATATAGATCTGAGATTTTTGGCTTGATGCCTCGAGATTTTAGCATGCTGCTTATGTATAGTTTAACAGGGCAATTAATGCTTGTGACTCTCGAGATGAAATGATACAGAGATGTATTGATTGTAAGTAACTTACTTGGGTTCTTTATGAAAGAATTTTACAGTTTGTGGATCTCTTTGTAAAAAGTTTTAATTTTTAGTGATTTTTAGTAATTCTGCTGCTAATAATATGCTTCTGCATTAGTTAATCTTTTTTTTGTGAGTCGTACGTCACAAATTAGTGGTATCAGAGCTCTAGGTTTTCTGAGTCTACAGAGACATAGGACTAAGGTTGTTGAGTTTGTTCTAGTGTCTTCCAGTCTATCTGATAGAGTCTTCTGCTCATTTAGGAGGAGAAGAGAAAACTAAAGATGTCTGGATCACATGATGAACATGTTGCAGAAAGTAGTGTTGCTCCACCCAGAGGAGGTGCAAGAGACCAAGGAAGGGAGGAGCATGTGCCTGAACCACCCTAGTTCAATCAAGCTGACATGGGGAATCCAACCTTCCAAGCCATGTTTGGGCAGTTTATGGCTTCCATGACACATATGACTGATAGAATGCCCATACCTGCACCTAGGGCACCTGGCCATGATGAAAGACAAGGAGTCGACAAGACGTTTGAATGACTATGTCGGGTTGGAGCCACGGAATATGATGGGGCAGCTAACCCAATAGATGCTGACATGTGGTTGACTGAACTACAGAAGGTCTTTAGAATCCTGAACATCCCAGAAGCGGAGAAGGTTAGACATGTTGTGTACCTTCTTAAGGGGAGTGCTAGTCACGGGTGGACCATTGAGGAGGGAAAAAGGCCTGGTGTGGAAATCGAATGGGAAATATTCTGACGAGAATTCGTCAATAGATACTTTCCTAAGACGTTCTTAGATGAGAAGATCTCTCAGTTTGAGAGGTTAAGGCAAGGACCAATGAACATTGGCAAAAATGAGGCTAAGTTCATGGAGCTTTTGCGATTCTGTCCGCATATGGCAACCACATATGAAGAGCGGATTCGGTGTTTTGAGAAGCGACTAAACGCTGAGTTGACCACCCTTATGTATGCTCTGGAGAACAGGGAAAGATTTTCTACTTTTGTGGAGTCTGTTAGAAGGATAGAGAGGTCTATGATGGAGAAGCGACAGATTAAGAACAAGAAAGTGTACCCCCAGTTCCAAGGATCCTTATCCAAAAGTTTCAAGAAACTGAGGTTTTCTGCACCAATGGCACCACCTAGATTGAATACCTAGACGCAGTGGACGTCAAATAGGGGTAGAGGACGAAGTTTACCACCAGAAGGAGGCCATAGCTCAGCATTAATGTCAGTTACAGGACCATCCAGACCACAGCCAGGGATCGGGAGTTGTTTCATATGTGGAAAGATGGGGCATCTGATGAAGGATTGTAGAGCCAGAGAGGCAAGTGTGACTCAACCTCAAAGGCAGAGTTACCAAGGTTCTCAGAGGAGACAGTTTCCAGGTGGCGCTAGAGGACGTGGACAAGCGTCCCAAGATGTATCATCAGCACCCAGTCATCGAGCACCGAATTAACCACAGGCAACAGCGAGATTCTATGCGATGAATCCACCTGGTGCAGTGATCAACCCTCGGGTTGTGACAGGTCAGATGGAACTATTTTATTCTGATATGTCTACATCCTGCGTCGTATCTGTTTTAATTGATCTGGGTGCTACACATTCCTTTATCACTCGAAGAGTGATTCTTGACTGCAACATGACTACCAGTCATAGAGCAGATAGTCTGTTGTTAGAAAATCCTTTGATGGGATCTGTTGTGTTGCGGGAGGTGTTCTCCCTACATTCTTTTCTTTTCTGAGCATCACATTCAAGTGGATCTTATACCCCTTGAGATGCACGGGTTCAATATAATTCTTGGGATGGATACCTTAGAAAGGTACAAGGTTGTCTTGGATTGTGAGTCCAAGCAAGTTGTGTTCACAGATGAAAGTGACACATGGATCTTTCAAGGAGACATAAAGATTCTTCCAACCTGTCTTGTGTCAGCTATGGTAGCTGGGAAGATGATGAGGCAAGGATGCTTTGCATTTTTAGCCCATGTGGTAGATACCACCATAGAGAGTTCTAATCCTGCTGAAGTTCCTGTAGTCAGGGAATTTGAAGATGTGTTTCCTGAAGAACTTCCAGCTGTACCTCCGCCCCGAGAGATTGATTTTGAAATTAATCCAATTCCGGGCACGCAGCCAATAGCACAAACATTGTATAGGATGGCGCCTGCTGAGATGGCGGAACTCAAGAAACAACTTCAAGAGTTGCTTGAAAAGGGTTTTATCTGACCAAGCACTTCACCCTGGGGTGCTCCGGTCCTCTTTGTTAAGAAGAAGGATGGATCGATGTGGTTATGCATTGATTATAGACAGTTAAATAAAGTAACAATAAAGAATAACTATCATTTGCCAAAGATTGACGATTTGTTTGATCAGTTGCGTGGTGCAACTGTTTTCTCAAAGTTAGATCTGAGGTTGGGATATAAACAACTGTGAATTAAGGAGGGTGACATACCTAAGTTTGCCTTTAGGACAAGGTATGGTCACTATGAGTTCACAGTTATGTCGTTTGGACTAACTAATGCACCCGCTACATTTATGGAACTCATGAATAGAATCTTTCGACCTTTTCTTGATCAGTGTGTAGTTGTCTTCATAGATGACATCTTGATCTACAGTAGAGATGCTTTGCAGCATGAGCAGCATCTTCGTCAGGCTCTAACTTTGCTAAGAGAGCATAAGTTATATGCTAAGTTTTAGCAAGTGTGAGTTCTGGTTACCAGAAGTTTATTTTCTTGGACACGTAATATCTGCTTCAGGTATTCATGTTGACCCTAAAAAGGTAGAATGTGTCTTGTAATGGGAACAACCAAAGACACCAACGGAGATTCACAGTTTCTTAGGGTTGGCAGGCTATTACAGGAGGTTCATTAAGAACTTTAGTTATATAGCCTTACCCTTAACCAAGTTGACTAGAAAAGATGTTCCTTTTGTCTGGAATGACAAGTGTCAACAATCATTCCAGTTGCTGAAGGAAAGGTTGACAAGTGCACCAGTGCTAGTACTACCTGAGCAAGGGAAAGGATATATAGTTTTCTGTGATGCCTCTAAGAATGGACTAGGATGTGTATTAATGCACATGATAAACAAGTGATTTCTTTTGCTTCTCGACAGCTTATGAAATACGAGGAGAATTATCCGACACATGATCTAGAACTAGTTGCTATAGTCCATGCTTTGAAGATCTGAAGACATTATCTCTATGGACAGACATTCCAGATTTTCACAGACCATAAGAACCTAAAGTACATCTTCTCTCAATATGAGATAAACATGAGGCAATGCCGCTGGATGGAGTTAATCAAGGACTATGATTGTACAATTGATTATCATCTAGGGAAGGCCAATGTGGTTGTTGATGCATTAAGTAGAAAATCAGCAACACCAGCCCTAGATAAAGCACAGCTGAATTCTTTGGTGTGCTCTAGGAGGGATATGCTTATCTCTTTAAGGCAAGACAATGTACAGTTGAAAGTATCATTGTTATATGGGTTGCTAGCTGAGATGCATATAAAACCTACTCTAAGACAGTAGATTAGGGAGGCACAGCAAGCTGATGTTGTAGTTCAGCAGATTAGATCAGAGTATGGTGGTGAGAAACAAGATGGTTTCCATGATTTAGATGATCAGGTAGCCTGTTATCATGATAGAATGATAGTACCTGATGTTGATAACTTAAGGAAGTTAGTCCTGGAAAAAGCTCATTCTTCAATGTATGCTATGCATCCAGGAAGCACCAAGATGTATCATAACCTAAAAGATATGTACTGGTGGCCTGGTTTGAAGAAGGATGTTGCTGAGTTTGTTATGCGGTGTCCAGTGTGTCAGTAGGTTAAATTTGAACACCAGAAGCCCACAGGAACACTGCAACCTTTGCCTATACCACAGTGGAAGTGGGATCATGTAACCATGGACTTCGGGGTTGGTTTACCTAGAACAACAAAAGGTCATGATTCCATTTGGGTAATAGTCGATAGGTTGACAAAGAAAGCACACTTCTTACCTGTCAAAACAACCTATTCTACAGAGAAGCTGGCATAGTTATATGTAGATGACATAGTGCGATTGCATGGGGTCCCAGTTACCATTGTTTCTGACAGAGGTCCCCAGTTTACGAGTTGTTTTTGGGAGTGACTTCACAAAGCCTTAGGCACACAGTTAAGGTTTAGTACAACCTTTCATCCTCAGACAGATGAACAATTACAAAGGACTATACAGACCTTGGAGGACTTGCTTAGGGCATGTGTCCTCCAGTTTACAAGAAGTTGGGATCTACATCTAAGCCTGACAGAATTTGCCTACAATAATAGCTATCAACACAGTATCGAAATGGCACCTTATGAAGCCTTGTATGGTAGACGTTTTAGATCTCCCTTATGTTGGTATGAAACTGGTGAATATCAACTTTTGGGTCATGATCTTGTGCAGTAGACCACCGAGAAGATTAAAATAATACAACAACAGTTAAAGACTGCATAGGATAGGTAGAAATCTTACGCTGACAAGCATCGTAGACCTTTAGAATTCCAGGTTGGAGACAGAGTATACCTCAAGGTCTCACCTTGGAAGGGAGTTCTTAGATTTGGAAGGAAAGGAAAGTTAGCTCCAAGATTTATGGGGCCTTATCCAATCAATGAACTCATTGGAAAGGTAGCTTATAAACTGGAGTTATCACCTGAGCTGCAAAAGTTGCACCCAGTGTTCCACATTTCCATGCTTAGGAAATGTCATCCTGACATAGAATCAATTCTGCAGCTGTGACGTCCCCGGATTTTGGCTTCTCCAAACCCTATTGGGAATGAGAGGTAAAATCCGAAAACATCATCCAATCATATCAGAAAGTGATGCGGAAGCATAATACGCATACTCGAACGTACAACCATAACATTTCTCAACAATCGACATGAATATTAATTATAGCATGAACTGTTACAGATTACATTTACACATTGAATATAAAATTTTACATAAGTCTATGAACATGTATGCTAACAAGATCTTAGACAATAGGTACAACCTGTACAACTTGCTCACATCCTATTCTTTTATCCCATTCTAGCTCTGAACCTAGAAAATACGAGAAACAAAATCATCAACAAAAGTTAGTACGTGGAATTAAAGAGCTATACTATGCTGGCATATTGATAATACTTGAAAAAGAAGAAAGAGAGAAAGAAACATTATTTAATGGCAGAAAATCAGGTAAACCCAAGTTATTAACCATATTTCAATGGACATGTATTACTATGGTGGACTTAGCACAAACATAAATTATTGGGCCCTATCCCCACGTACCTTGTACCATTAGGGATCTCCCCGCGTACCTTGTACCATTAGGGAGTTGCTAGTCAACATTAATACTTTCCCTCTCTAATAGGGAGATTAATGAACCATCAGTAACTACATTCCATTTTCTTTCTTTAGTGTTCTTATTGTTCAAGGCGGAAATGACAATACATATAGATCTACATCCAACAATGTATTTCAAATACAAGCAAGCAAGTACATATATTTAACATCCAGCAAAACTAGTCATATAATTATATCCACGTACCTGAGTTCAGAGATTCCTATTTACATTCTGGATCATCTACATATCTGGTCTTCACCTGGTTAATAACAAAATCATATACTAGCATCAGATTTTGATCATCTTAACCCTAGTCGTGTTCATTTTAGGGTTTACGTAGATCATTATGTTATTCTCATGATTATTTATATTCTTACCTTATATTTATCTTGTTGATGTCATTTTCCAGATTATGATTCATTATCTGAATATTAGGTTCCATATCCTTTTTGGTGTACATATTAACCCTAGTTTATATACATTATTCAAGTTAGTGTTACAACCCATGTATCAAGGTTCATCTTCTTACAACATGAATTCCATGTACAAAATCGGTCTCATATTTACATATTATCCTTCAGTTACAGATATGAGAATGTTCTGTGAATTTCATCATTTATTGAGCATATATATATATTTATTGCATTTTATTAGGGTTATTAGCCCTAATTAGACATATTTAGCAAATTACATGATTTCATATATCAACGTCATAATATTTGACATCATATCGATTCTATATCATGTTATAGAGTTACTAGTAAATTATCATAATTTTAGGCCATCGTTTGCTATTTATTATCCATAAAACAAGTATAACGCATCTTGCATGATATCACTATGATTAGTTCATTAAAAGCCATATATTATGCTTTCATATTACTCAATGCATTTTTCTGAACAGTTTGGTATATTATATGTATTTTTCTGATACTCAAACTAATTTCTATGAATTATCGAAGTTCTGAGTATTTCAGATTAATTACCTTCATTGGGCCAATCGCGTGATGCCACTTGGCTGGGGAGGCTGGCGTGGATCCTTCGCTTGGCCTGCTGGGGTCTGGCCGGTTCGTTGGTTGATCCGGTCTGGTTTAACGTTCTATTCTCCTGTTCGTGAGAACACAGACGGCGTAGCATCTTCTTCCTCTACGCAGCTGTCGCCGCCGGGGATGCCCCACCGGCAAAAGGTCCTTGCCTCCTCCTGTTCTTCCATCAACCGTGAACGCCTCTCCCGACCTGGATCTGTGGGAAAGCTGACATGGATGGAGCAGGCCCTCTCTGGTCGAGATGCGTATATTCCCAGATCATTCACCCCTAAGGTTGGGAACGACAAGGACTTCAGAGCACCTTGCATCTGCTCTTCCTGCTTTCAACACCGGGATCTGGGCTCTTATCTGGGGAGGGATCCATGGAGCCATGCTTCTCCTTGATTTCCAATCCTCCATTGAAACCATCTCAAGCTACGTAAAAGCCAAAAGACGTCCATTGGCACCTCCAGTCTCCTTATTCTCAGGTCTGTCTGCCGCCAGAAAGGAGAGACTTGGCTTGGGTCGACCATAGATTCTGCCTCCTCGCGCTTCCATGAAACTTTGCTTCGTGGTCTGCCCTCCATGGTAGTTATTCTCTCCGTGTGGCTCCTCCTCACTTGACAGCAGCTCTACACCATGCCGCCTGTTGGTTCTCATCAGTTGATGTCATGGCAGAGTGAAAGGGGGATCCTCTCCCTCGAATGAGAAGTGAGAAGGATGAAGGAATGCTAGCGAGAGGGGGAATTGAGTTGTCAGGTATTATGTTGATCAACGCAAAACATAACAAATTCCGTTGAATATGCAGGGACGTGGCGATGACTACTTCCTCAAGTTAATGCCTATGGTAAGAGCTATGAGTGGGGTACGGCCTCCGTCTATCTCTAGATTTCACCCAAAATAATATCAGAAGACATCCAAAGGCTCCTCTAAAGTCGGTAGATCAAACCAATCACTCCGGATCTAGTGTAACAAACGCAAGCAACGTGGACACTATTGGCTAGGTTTGTTTCCATTAGCTCCATAAGTCTCGCAGCTTGATAGATGAGAAAAAGTTTTGACCACATCGTAGCCAATTCACATTCAAAGGCCACATGAACATACAAAAACCAAAAATTATTATAATTATATTTAACCATCGATCCCATGCTCAAACATTTGATGAATTTTCTAATTTTGCTTTGAACCTTATAACTTTGAACAACGATTCCCCATAGAGAAGTTCACTCAAACTCCATTGTTCAACCCTTCGAATCAGTTACCCCAGAGGGGTACATATCTAAGGATATTTAACTTACATATACAAAAATCGATCTCTAAGATCATCAACACAAGCTCAAATAGCTTAATTTAACATTATACACATCATGATACATAAATGGACCATTGGTTCCATGTTCGATATTGGGTATGAAACTCCTGAAACCAGGGTCATCACATTCACCCCACCTTATTTGGAATTTCATCCTCGAAATTCAACTAATCTCATACTTAAGAGGCTATTTAGGAGTTCAACTTCATATACATCATCATTTCTTAGGTTCTAAGACCACCATAATTGCGTGCAGTCTAAGTTTTCAGCTTAGGGTCTAGAGATTCTTGGGCGTGTCCACCCCACCTTATATATGTGGAAGCATCACTTAATGTCTTAGCCATAACATGACATTATGATATCTTAAGGTCACATCACCTCTAAGGGTACATGTTTTATTCATACTTTTAATGTTCAGGAGGAATTTGTTTATGTGCCATGATATTCAGATTGTTCAAATCTAACATCACTAACATCTTACAATGATTTTAGGATTAGAGGAGACTTATCTTCATCCTTGATATTAGGATTTTTCTACATAAGATGGGCTTACATAACATGCTTGACCATTAGGGTTTCACCCTATGGTGTGATATGCATACTCAACTTAGAATCATACATTGAGAAGGATCAAAGTTTACGAACTATATTTCTGACCATATATCCTATGATCCAAAAATATCTTATATCCAGTTCATGAGTTCAACTTTTTATGTCTTGCATGTATTATGTGAAGAAAAAAAAAAGAATATATTAAGTTTATCCCATGATCTCAGCATCATATCATTCATATTTCATATGAAGGGGAAGAGAATATTTTAAAATCAAACTTATCATGATTTCAATCTTTGGTACTACATGTATGATATAGGGGGGAATATAGAATAGGTCAAGCTTATACGAGTGACTCCTCATATATAAATCATCTACATAGCTCAAGTGAGGTTTCTATCATCATATATTAAGAAAGAGAAGAAGAAGGGAGAACATGTATTTTGAGTATCTTTTGCACAAAGCAGCATACTCTTGTATCTAGAGTTCATATATTACCTCACTTGCAACTAATGATGAGATTCTCAAAATATGTCACTCTAGCTAGGACCTAACTCAGCCAAAGGATTGACTTTATCATATGGGTCATCTACCCATCCTTTTATTTTACCCAATTTTCTCATATAGATTTGAATCATGCATAATGACTCAACTCAACACTCGAGAGTAATCTAGTGTAGGACATTTTTTTTTAACACATATCTCATATATTGGAGGCTAGGTCCTATGACCTTTTCCCTGTGGGTCTTACTCTCTCTAGAGTTCACCACATATCTCATCCTACCACTAGACATCCTCCTTGTATAAGAGCTTGAGGCTCATGCACACTCATCTCTATCTTAACTTAACTTATCTTAAGTAGGAAAAGGGAATGTACTCCCATCATTACAACTTAGCATAGATCCTCTAAGAGTGGATTCAGCTCATATCCAACTCAAATCTAAATAAGGAAACTTATACCATTAGAGATCAAACTTAGATAAGATTGCACATGCTTATTTCAACTATCATTCTATCATCTACTCAAAGTATCACATATCTTGATAAGCCTCTAGACATCTAATCTAGACTACTCTCTCTTCTAGACTGATGTCACTCCCTTTCACTTAGATTGCATGAACACTAACTACTCTCTAGTGTGAGGGACACATTTTTATATTTACATATATATAATAAAATATTATATAGTTTTTCTCCGAGAAACAAGACGTCAGAGAAAGCACTCGAGGCTCGAGCCGATTGGAAAACAAAACCGAGTGTCCCACACACAGTAGATAGCCTAGTGTCATGTAACCTAGTGAAATGGTGAGAACGATATGTAGACTAGTGTAGCTACCCAATACATATGAGCTCTATATGGAAAGGGTTTCTCACACTTGTCTAAACCTAGTTCTCGAACATCTAGGTTCTAACCTAGACGCTAGGTCAAACCTTATTCCTATAGAACAACTTACTAAGTTTCTAAGGTTTAAAGTGAAAGGTGAGATTTAGGTTTAATGTTTCATGGTGAGAAATTGTTAGGTGTAGCTATTATTCATGCTCTGATACCACCTGTGACGTCCCCGGATTTTGGCTTCTCCAAACCCTATTGGGAATGAGAGGTCAAATCCGAAAACATCATCCAATCATATCAGAAAGCGATGCGGAAGCATAATACGCATACTCGAACGTACAACCATAACATTTCTCAACAATCGACATGAATATTAATTATAGCATGAACTGTTACAGATTACATTTACACATTGAATATAAAATTTTACATAAGTCTATGAACATGTATGCTAACAGGATCTTAGACAATAGGTACAACCTGTACAACTTGCTCACATCCTATTCTTTTATCCCATTCTAGCTCTGAACCTAGAAAATACGAGAAACAAAATCATCAACAAAAGTTGGTACGTGGAATTAAAGAGCTATACTATGCTGGCATATTGATAATACTTGAAAAAGAAGAAAGAGAGAAAGAAACATTATTTAATGGCAGAAAATCAGGTAAACCCAAGTTGTTAACCATATTTCAATGGACATGTATTACTATGGTGGACTTAGCACAAACATAAATTATTGGGCCCTATCCCCGCGTACCTTGTACCATTAGGGATCTCCCCGCGTACCTTGTACCATTAGGGAGGTGCTAGTCAACATTAATACTTTCCCTCTCTAATAGGGAGATTAATGAACCATCAGTAACTACATTCCATTTTCTTTCTTTAGTGTTCTTATTGTTCAAGGCGGAAATGACAACACATATATATCTACATCCAACAATGTATTTCAAATACAAGCAAGCAAGTACATATATTTAACATCCAGCAAAACTAGTCATATAATTATATCCACGTACCTGAGTTCAGAGATTCCTATTTACATTCTGGATCATCTACATATCTGGTCTTCACCTGGTTAATAACAAAATCATATACTAGCATCAGATTTTGATCATCTTAACCCTAGTCGTGTTCATTTTAGGGTTTACGTAGATCATTATGTTATTCTCATGATTATTTATATTCTTACCTTATATTTATCTTGTTGATGTCATTTTCCAGATTATGATTCATTATCTGAATATTAGGTTCCATATCCTTTTTGGTGTACATATTAACCCTAGTTTATATACATTATTCAAGTTAGTGTTACAACCCATGTATCAAGGTTCATCTTCTTACAACATGAATTCCGTGTACAAAACTGGTCTCATATTTACATATTATCCTTCAGTTACAGATATGAGAATGTTCTGTGAATTTCATCATTTATTGAGCATATATATATATATTTATTGCATTTTATTAGGGTTATTAGCCCTAATTAGACATATTTAGCAAATTACATGATTTCATATATCAACGTCATAATATTTGACATCATATCGATTCTATATCATGTTATAGAGTTACTAGTAAATTATCATAATTTTAGGCCATCGTTTGCTATTTATTATCCATAAAACAAGTATAACGCATCTTGCATGATATCACTATGATTAGTTCATTAAAAGCCATATATTATGCTTTCATATTACTCTATGCATTTTTCTGAACAGTTTGGTATACTATATGTATTTTTCTGATACTCAAACTAATTTCTATGAATTATCGAAGTTTTGAGTATTTCAGATTAATTACCTTCATTGGGCCAATCGCGTGATGCCACTTGGCTGGGGAGGCTGGCGTGGATCCTTCGCTTGGCCTGCTGGGGTTCGGTCGGTTCGTTGGTTGATCCAGTCTGGTTTAACGTTCTATTCTCCTGTTCGTGAGAACACAGACGGCGTAGCATCTTCTTCCGCTACGCAGCTGCCGCCGCCGGGGATGCCCCACCGGCAAAAGGTCCTTGCCTCCTCCTGTTCTTCCATCAACCGTGAACGCCTCTCCCGACCTGGATATGTGGGAAAGCTGACATGGATGGAGCAGGCCCTCTCTGGTCGAGATGCGTAGATTCCCAGATCATTCACCCCTAAGGTTGGGAACGACAAGGACTTCAGAGCACCTTGCGTCTGCTCTTCCTGCTTTCAACACCGGGATCTGGGCTCTTATCTGGGGAGGGATCCATGGAGCCATGCTTCTCCTTGATTGCCAATCCTCCATTGAAACCATCTCAAGCTACGTAAAAGCCAAAAGACGTCCATTGGCACCTCCAGTCTCCTTATTCTCAGGTCTGTCTGCCGCCAGAAAGGAGAGACTTGGCTTGGGACGGCCACAGATTCTGCCTCCTCGCGCTTCCATGAAACTTTGCTTCGTGGTCTGCCCTCCATGGTAGTTATTCTCTCCGTGTGGCTCCTCCTCGCTTGACAGCAGCTCTACACCATGCCTCCTGTTGGTTCTCATCAGTTGATGTCATGGCAGAGTGAAAGGGGGATCCTCTCCCTCGAATGAGAAGTGAGAAGGATGAAGGAATGCTAGCGAGAGGGGGAATTGAGTTGTCAGGTATTATGTTGATCAACGCAAAACATAACAAATTCCGTTGAATATGCAGGGACGTGGCGATGACTACTTCCTCAAGTTAATGCCTATGGTAAGAGCTATGAGTGGGGTACGGCCTCCGTCTATCTCTAGATTTCACCCAAAATAATATCAGAAGACATCCAAAGGCTCCTCTAAAGTCGGTAGATCAAACCAATCACTCCGGATCTAGTGTAACAAACGCAAGCAATGTGGACACTATTGGCTAGGTTTGTTTCCATTAGCTCCATAAGTCTCGCAGCTTGATAGATGAGAAAAAGTTTTGACCACATCGTAGCCAATTCACATTCAAAGGCCACATGAACATACAAAAACCAAAACTTATTATAATTATATTTAACCATCGATCCCATGCTCAAACATTTGATGAATTTTCTAATTTTTCTTTGAACCTTATAACTTTGAACAACGATTCCCCATAGAGAAGTTCACTCAAACTCCATTGTTCAACCCTTCGAATCAGTTACCCCAGAGGGGTACATATCTAAGGATATTTAACTTACATATACAAAAATCGATCTCTAAGATCATCAACATAAGCTCAAATAGCTTAATTTAACATTATACACATCATGATACATAAATGGACCATTGGTTCCATGTTCGATATTGGGTATGAAACTCCTGAAACCAGGGTCATCACAACAGCCTATGGAAGTAGAATTAAACGATGATATATCTTATGTAGAAGGACCTATGTTGATTCTTGATAGAAGGATCAAGAAGTTGAAAAAGAAAGATATCAGTCTTGTAAAAGTCCTCTGGAATCACCGTGGCATTGAAGAAGCTACATGGCAACTAGAGGAAGAAATGAGGAGGAAATACCCTAATCTTTTCTCTTAATATCTTGTTAATGATTTTGGGGACGAAATCCTTATAAGGGGTGGATAATTTGTAACATCCCTGACCTGGGTTATGTTTTAACCCTAGGTGTTTTGCTTAATAAAGTTGATTAGATTCTTGCACTTATCCTTTGAAAAGTAATTAAGGCTCTTGAGGAACTTATATTTCAATTTCAGTCCTTTTTTAATGATGTTGAAACTTTGCTTTGTTAATTTTGGACTAAAGTGCAAGTTACCCAAGTTGAGTGGTTAACTTGCAAATTGTACATGATAAAATGTTCCTCTGATGTGGAGACATCATACGAATGAATATGATGTAGTGGTATGGTTTTCACAAGCTTGGGCACCAAGATAAAGCTTGTAGAGCAATCCTTGTGCATTAAAACCTAGTTTTGGTGTAGTGTGCAATTCACCCAAAACCTAGGGTTCTATATGCAAAATACCACCTCTAGAGGGTCTCTCATGTTTCTTGGCATTAAGTAGAGCAAAGAAAATGAGAGGGGCACCTCATTTGAATTATCTTGGAGGAGAGAGAATCTTGATATTAAAATAATCAAGATTTAAGCATAAATGGAACTTTAATTTAATTTAATGCAAAAAGAAATAAATTAATTGAGGAGCCCTTCAACAAAAAGTTGAGGGATGAAATCGGAAAGTGTTGGACGAGCTTGTTCCTTGTTATGGCACAAAAAGATCTTGGTTGAGTGGAAGCCCACTCACATTATCATAATAAAAAAGTATTATCCAGTAAAAGTTGAATATTAGTATAAAATTCACTAAGGTGCTTAATTTCTTTTCCATTAATTCTTGGATAATGAAGAAGGTTTACAAGATAATTAAGGTGGCTTCGTGGCCAAGGAATAGAGGGGGAATTGGTGGAAATTATTTCGGTATTTAAAGAAAATAATTTCTTTTTCTCTTTCCTTGAAATCCCTTATACATATCCTTTTTCCAACCACTTAAGGATCTTTTCCTTAGATTTCTTTTCTCACTTTGCCTTGGCCGACCACGAGGGAGCTCAGGAGCAGGAGAAGGACGACCATAACCTGCTGGTAAGCTTTTGATCATCTTCCACCTTGGATTCATGGTGAAAACCCAAAATCAATGCTTAATTCATGGTTTTCTTCACTTGATTTCCAATCCTAGCTAACTTGTTCATCCAAAAACTCAAGAACAGACCTTGGGCAGTTGCTGGAACTTCATCCACCATTAGATACGTGGAGCTTGGATCTTGGAATCAGATTTTGATGCGGGTTTTATAACTCAAACCCTTAAACATTGATATTGCAACCCATTTTTCAATAATCGTTGATTATTTTCTTCTTTTTGGTACTCTTTTGATTCATTGCTGAATTTCCATGAAAAATGGATGCTGTTCTTGGATGCACGAAGTAAGATGATGATGACATCATCTTGGACACGTTTCCCAAGAAAATCACTAGGCCAAACGGTTTCAAGAAGTTGCTCAAACGGTTTCCCAAACCGTTTGGGAGCAAACGGTTTCAAACCGTTTAAGGGCAAACGGTTTCACCAAACTGAATGAGAGCAAACCGTTTCAAACCATTTGGAGGTGTTGACCAGGGTTGACCATTTGAAAATGTGTTGATAATGTTGAGGGTTAATGACCCACTAATTATAATTGATTAGTTCCAATTGGTTCATGAGTTGAAGGTCCATCAATCACCGAACCCTAATCGGGTTAAGTGATGATTTCATAAGTGATTAAGTTAGAAACTTGGGTTGATTGACCCAAATGGTTTCAAAACTGTTTGGGGATCACCCAAACGGTCTCAATACCGTTTGGTGGTCACCCAAGACCTTTTGTAAGTCTAGGGTTAGGTATGGTTGAGCAATTGAAGATCCAAAGATATTAGGTTGAAGTGCAATCAAAGGCTGATTTGATGATCAATCTAACGATCCAAACCCTACTTAAACGACATGGATTTGGATGATGAGATGGGAAAACGGTCTCAAGACCATTTGGAGGTCATACAAATGACCTGAAGACCGTTTGGGGTAAGGTAATGTCCAATTTGGATGGTGGTCCAATGGTTTCAAAGTAATTAGTTTCACAATGATTAACATTGATGGATCATCGATTCTAAACCCTAATCCAATTTGTTCAAAACCCTAATAGGTGATTAAATGATGGCTAAATCAGTTGAAGGATGATCTAGTAGGCTCACTTTAAGTGCGGTTTTAGGTTCAATTGATGAGTGGTTATATGAAATCAATTGATGAGGGAGTTAACCTTGGAAACCCTAAACCGATTGGAGTGGTTGAGACCATATTTGGTCCATTCAATTTTGAGGAGGTTTAGACCAAATGGTCTCAAGACCGTTTGGGACCAAACGATCCCAAACCGGTTGAAGCTTAAATGGTTTCCAATTCCAACTTTGGCAATCGGTTTCAAGAACCACTTTTTCAAACAGTTTCAAAGAGTAACTTTACCAAACGGTTTCAATTGTTGGTTCAAGACCGTTTGGAGGCCTAAATGGTTTTAAACTGTTTGGAGGTAATACAAGCAAGACCGTTTGAGGTCTGATTGGTCAAGACCGTTTGAGGTCTAAGTGACCAAGATCATTTGAAAGTTAATTAATCAAATCGTATGAACACTTAAAGTGGATAATGGCCAATTATTTAATTGGATAATTACATGATGTAAACCAAGGGTGATTATAATAATGGTAACCTTAATGAGATGGAGTAATTACTACCCTTTGAATGATTAAGATTTAATGATTATGGTGGTAATGATATAACTCATGGTGTCAATTCTTCTTTCAAGTTGAGTTGATTTAGCCTATTAAAGGTTCAAGTAAGCATCATCTTATAGAAGATAAGAGAGAGAAGACGTCTTACATGAATGATAACCATGTAATGTTTAAGTCTTAACATTTTCATTATGGATGAAGGTCTAATTAGGATATAATCCTTGATAGTAAGATCATGAAACCCTAAATATGAAGGTTAATGAATCATAACCCTAATTGAGGACAATGATAGGTGAAATCCTAATATATGATGATGACATGATCCTAATTCATGGTAATGACATGAGAAACCCTAATTCAGGGTACTTTAATGATCATTCCTACTTGGGGTAAATAGTAAACCCTAATTGTGGGTTGTTGAATATAAACCCTAATCTAGAGTTATGCAATGTGAATAGTAAACCCTATTTCCAAATAAGGTGAAGGAATATGTGAAACCCTAATTCTGGGTTATACTTTATAGCATGAAGCTCTAAGGTTGGATAATGAAATGATGAGTCATTAATCCTAATTGAGCTAAGGGGATGATTAACCCTAATTGAAATGTAAAGGGAAACCCTAACCCTAGCAAGGGCATAGTGGTGTAACCCCATGAATAGTGATGTTATAATTGTTTTGCATTGTGCTAATATGAAGTTGTTGTATCTGTTATCATCTGTACTAATCATGCATGTTTTATGGGATAATGAACATAGCTAGGTATGAGTTATGATGCCTTGTTTATTGAAAGTACTTTATGAGATTTGTAAGCAATGATATGCTATGTTACCTAGTGAGAGGTAATAAAAGAGATTGAATGGTTGTAAGAGCCATGTGGAATACATGCATTGCAATTATCATGTTTACACTGTCAGATGACTTGATGGCATTAAGTTACATGTTAAAGTGGTAACAAGTGTTTTGATGATCTAAGGGTTTGAACACCCATATTCTTGAATCATGATGATCAGATGATAAGGGATTGAGTTCCCAATGTTAATAAAGCTGTGAAATGAACTTTATAGAAATAGTACTCATTCTTTATAAGCAATTGTTATAATGGTTTATGTTTGAAAACATGCCTAATGCTAAAAGAATACTGTAATGTACTTAATTAATCAAGTGAAATCATATCATGTAGATCCCTGAACATAGATCCATCATCCTCAGTAGTTTGGTGATGGTGAAACAGGTTTTCCTAAGGGAACTCCTGGAGGGCATACTTTTGAGTATGTGGGGGTTATGGGCACGAATATCCTTACGCCCTAATGGAGGAATTGATGTGAGATAAACATTAAATCTCTCAATCCTTCATTATATGTATATGTTGGGATGTATGTATCACTAAACTCCCGATGATGATGTTAATGCTGAATCGATGTGAGATAAACAAGAAATTTCTCGATTGCAAAGATAGTACAACATGCCACTGTAACTCTAATAGTGAAGTTGCCAGTATACCCTGGAAAGCTATTTGGCAGAGACATGAGATGTCCTGCATGTTGTTCCTCACACTGACTGAGGAGGATGAGGTCATAGAAATCCAGCTCTTCTATTGACCTATGTATGGTACCGATTTCGATTTTGCAATGGTCGGTTGGAGTATGAGCGGTATACCTCATCTCCTCAGGGCAATAGTATGTTTGAAAAATGTAATCAGCCGTGTAGCATATTTTCTTAGGGTTGAGTTACGAGAATCAATGATTGATGATACATTGTCTATTATATTATAGTTGGATAAATACTATACATGTTCTTCATATTCCTTATTAAGTAAATGACTTGTTGCTTGATCAAGTTATAACTGGAATGAACTGTATAGAGAATATCATTCTTCATAGTTTAGTTAATTATTTATCTGTTGTTGAACCCTTATGATTCTTCTGCTCAGTGTTATTCTATTATATGTAATAACAATATTTCTGGCGGAGAGTTATATCTCTCGTTGGGACAATTTTCAACTGCCTCACCCCCGTGGGATTAAATTTTTAGGTAGACGTTGAGGAAAAGGTAGAAACCCTATAGTGGGTGAAGAGCAGCAGCAGCAACAACAGCAAGGACAACAATGATCCTCAAGTGGAGACACTATTTGTCAAGTCCTGCATATAAAGAGAGTCCTATGTGTCGTCTTTGTACTCTCAGGTCCTAGGAGTTAGTAGATAGTTTAATATAGATATGAGATTTTTGGCTTGATGCCTCGAGATTTGAGTATGCTGCTTATGTACAATTTAATAGGGCAATTAATGCTTGTGACTCTCAATATGAAATGATACAGAGATGTACTAATGAACTAGAATGCAAATAACTAACTTGGGTTCTTTATGAAAGAGTTTCACATTTTGTGGATCTCTTTGTAGAAAGTTTTAATTTTTAGTGATTTTCAGTAATTCTGTTGCTAATAATACGCTTCCGCATTAGTTAATCTTGTTTTTGCGAGTCGTACATCACAACAACCATGGTAGGAGCCATGGCCATGTTGGAGGAAGGTACCACGGTTGTTTTGCTTCTTTTCCCCCTCCAATCTTCAGCTTGCTACGGTCGTGGCAGACACCATGGGTGAGGTGTCCTTCATGGACCACGTCGTGTTGATGGCCACAACCATGGCCATTTGTGTGTATTTCACGTTGAATCTTAATGAGTTTTGGAACCTTGGGCCACGGTCATGGCATTTGCGATGGGCGAGTCGTAGCTCCTCGGCCACGATCGTGTTGATGGCCACAACCATGTTGTCTTCAGTGGCCATGGCCGTTTTGGGCACCAAGACCATGGTCATTCATATGCAATTCTTATGACATCATTGTGACTTTTGGAACCATTACACCACGACCATGGTGATGTAGCATGCCCGAGGTGAAGCTTCCTTCTGCTGATCTTGTTACCAAACTTCTTCAAATGACTGCCTTTTCCTCCGGAATAATTCTTGAACATCCAAGGAATGCTCGGGGCAGATTTAGATACAATCTCAAAGTACGATAACTAAAAGATGCTCTCCATCTATCTCCTTTCCATCCAATGCATGCATAAGTGCCCTGAGAAACATGCAAAAAGAATCCATAAGTGTATTTGAGATGATAGTTCATATTGAGGGAAATTACTTGCAATCTACCATGTTTAGATGTGATTATAATTCAAAAAGGCACAAGATGAAGCCCTAAAATAGGGTTGCATCAAGGTTTGGTAAGAAGGGTAAGTTGGCTCCCAGGTATATGGGAACTTACCTTATTGTGTCACACATTGGGAAGGTGGCTTACAAGTTGGAGCTACTGCCAGAGTTGCACAGGTTTCACCTTGTCTTCCATGTTTCCATGTTGAGGAAGTGTCACCCATATAAAAAGCAAGCATTGCAGCCAGTGGAGGTTGTTGGAGGAGGATGTGTTGTATTTGGAGGGTCCTGTGTTGATCATGGATAGGAGAGTAAAGAAGTTGAAGAAGAAGGATATAGTCTTAGTCAAGGTTTTGTGGCATCATTGTGGCATGGAGGAAGGCACGTGGGAGTTAGAGGATGATATGTGTAAGAAGTACCCTTCTTTGTTCGCTTAGGATTTTAGGGTAAAATCCTTGTTATAGGTTTAGGGTTGTAATACCCCTAACCTTGCTTTCTGGTTAATCTTTCTTACTTAGCATAATTTGATGCTTAAAACCTTAATCTAATCTCATGATATGCTTTAATAACATATGATAGGCTTATGTTTCCAGTTGGTCCAGTGGATTTTGTTTGAGCTACTTATGCTTACATGTGCTTGTTTTGGACCTTGTTGCAATTTACCCATGTTTAGGGTTTTCCTTGCATTTTATCACATGCTTTTTTTGCCTCACATGTTTTGACATCATGTTGGAGAGAGTGGTGCCTCACAGTAGCCTTGTGTATCTTGGTTTGATGTGGTCACATCATGTTATGTTGAGTTTTAGTGTTTGCTTGGATGCCCTAGTTTGATGGTTAACCTTAGTGTTGATTTACCCTATTTTAGCAATCGATGAGCTTCCCTTGGACATATGTTTCAACATTCAATGAAGTTTGAGTGTGCCTAAGTAGTCTTGGCAGTCAATGAGCCATGAAATCCTAAGATGTCGGTTTTATGTGGTTGCTCTGCTTAAACCTTGTTTGGTCGCTAGGTCTCCTTTGACCGATGAATTTTCCTAGAGTTTGTAGTTTAATTGTTTTCCTTGGCTTTATCACCCTTGACACATGAGCTTAGTGCTTTCATGGGAGATATATGGGGTACATGTGGCACATGTTTGCATGACACCTAACATCCCTTCTCTCTCTCTACCCTTTGTTATATAAACCTCTCTTCTTCCATGCAGCTAAACCATGCACCCTCTTTCCTACTCTCTTATTTTCTTGGAGCTCATCCTCTTCTGTTGGGTGGTGGAGGTGGATCTCTAGTGGCTGATCCATCTTGTATGTGAGCTAGAGTTTGGAGAAACCCTTCTTTGGTGATCATTTGGTGTTCCTTGATATTGATAAGTGATCTACCTCTATTGATCTTCATTTTCTTTCCTTACCTCTCTTACCTCTATTCTTGGCCGAACCCATGGTTCTACATATTAGTTCTTGAAGTTGATCTTGAAGAACTTCTCTCTTCTTGGCCGAATCCATGGTTCTCCATGGTGGTGCTTGAAGTTGAACATGAATAATTCCTCTTTCTTGTCTTTTTGGCCTAGAGTTTTTGTGGGCTCCGATCTCCAAACCACGATATAAACTTAAGTGGAAGCAATCGATTAACAGCGGAAGACAAAAATCATGGGAAATTTAAACTTTTTAAGATAAGAACTTGAAACCACAAAACTTCTTCCATAGAAAAAGGATTAAACTATTTACATCTCTGATAATTACTTCTTGAGTAATTATACACATCATGATACAAAATCTCAAGAGTTTAAAACCAGAAAATCAGACCAATACTCCTAGGACCTGAGAGTACAGAGACGGCATAGGACTATCTAACAATATGACTCAGCAGTCAGTATCTCCACCTGAGATTCACTGATGCTCCTGGTGCTGCTGCTGCTGCTGGTTTTGGTCACTTGTATTCTGGTTCCTCCGTCTTCGACGACCACCTAAAAATGTTAAAGTCTACGGGGTGAGACAATTTTAAATAATTGTCCCAGCGGGAGTTATAACTCTCCACAAGAAGCTTTATAAAGCAATTCAAAGAATAACTTAAGCAGTAAAAGCTCTCAAAGTATTCAACAGCAGTTTTAGTAATAAGCAGAAGTTCATCAATTAAGAAATATGAAGAAGATGTATACTACACTGTGTAACATCAATCAAGTAACTCGTAGTTAATCCTAATAGATATACTACAATGTTGATTATGTTTTTCAAACATTATTATGCCCTACGGAGATGAGGTATACTGCTCATACTCCAACCGATCACTGTTAAGTCACATCGGTATCATACCTAGGTCATCAAAAGAGCCGGATTCTTATGACCTCATCTTCCTCAGTCAGAGTGAGGATAACTTGCAGGACATCTTGTGTCTCTGTTACTATAGCTTACCAGGGTAATCTGGTACTTCACTATTTTTAGAGTTACAGTGGCATTATGTACTCTCTTCGTCATCGAGAGATTTCTTGTTTATCTCTGATCGATGCGGTATTTGTGTTTCCTCGAGTGTTACAGCATGTAGTGAAGGGTTGATGGATTAAGATACATCTACATCAATTCCTACACTAGGATGTAAGAATTTACACATCCATATTCCCCCACATACTCAAAAGTATGTGATCCAGGAGTTTCCTTGGGAAAACCTGTTTCACCATCATATTGCTTTCTGACAATGATGGATCTATGATCAGGGCTTTGCATGGTATGATTATACTTGATTAGTTAGGTACGTTTCAGTATTCTTTTAACATCATACATGTTTTCTAACATTAATCATTATCATAGCAGCTATGAAAATAGAATACTAAATGTAACAGGTCTAATCTCACATCATTTATCAATTCTCAAACATCTCATCACAAGTCATACGTTAAGCATGACCTTGATGATATTCATGGCTCTCAGAGCCCATCAATCTCATAAGATGCCATTAACAAGGCATCAAGATATTTCACTATTCATAAAGCTAAAGCCTGCTTTCAATGAATATAGTATCATAATTCATACCTGGATATGATCATCCTTATATAGGAACCTGCATGGTTAATTCAACTGATAACAGTAAACAATTCATTCTAGAAGTTATACTTTCAAACTCTTAGAAGAGTCAAGTTCCCCAATTTTCACCAATTAGGGTTTACTATTCACATTACCTGTCATCGCCCTAGAATTAGGGTTTACTATTCACCTCATGGTGAATTGAACTCATAACATCATCATGTATGAGAAACATCATTATTAAAGTCCTCAGATAAGATTTAAGATTCATCAATTATCATAATTAGGGTTTCCATGATCTCACCTAGGTGGATCATACCCTAATTATGCACATTCATGTGTATTGAAGGTACTTTACTTTAGTTTCCACCATAAATGGTACTTTCTCTCTCCTATGATACTTTATCTCTCTTCTTACTAGTAGATGGTGATTACACCACTCTAGATTAAGTTGGGTCAAGTCCTCTTTGACTATCATAAGCCAAAACATCACTATCATGTGATTAGGGTTTGATTAAAACAAGGTATCCTTCATTTAAACCCTTCAAGGGTATTTAGGTAAATTACACCATTGAACACCATCATGGGTCAATTCATTAGTCACTTAGTTCCTTAATGTCCTAAGTTACCGTTAGGGTTTAGATTAGATTACCATTGAACCAATTACAACCATCAAAGTACTAATCAATTACAACCCTAAAGTCTCCAATCGGTTGCACACCTTCAACCTTCAAACGGTTTGAAACCATTTGGAAAGGTTGACCGTTTGCTATGTTTGACTCCAAGACTGCATAACCTCAAGTTCGTTTGCCCAAACCGTTTGAGTGCGTTGACCGTTTGGAAAGGTTGACTTCCAAACCGTTTGGTGCTTATGCGGTTTGAAACCGTTTGATCAAAACGACTTGAGATCGATTGGTCCAAACGACCTTGAGATCGTTTGAGCCCAAACGGTCTTGAGACCGTTTGGCCCCAAATGGTCTTGAGACTGTTTGGCCTCAAACAGTCTTGAGACCGTTTGGATCCAAACGGTCTTGAGACCGTTTGGTCCAAATGGACTCAAACCGTTTGGACCTCCAACATGGTTCAAAAGTTACAATCAATTATGGTTAAGTATGTTGAAGCCCTCAATTATCCAAATCTATGTTAACCAATTACAAATTGAGTCAATTAGGATGAGCCTTAATCAATTGGGCACCAAATTGACCCTTAATTGAAAGCCAATTAGGGTCTAGTCCATCTCAATTAGGGTTTCAATCAGATAATCAATAATGTTCAACAATGTGAATCAAATCAAGGTTGAACCTATCAATTGACCTCCAATTGGGCTCAAACTTGGCCCAAACGGTCTTGAGGTCATATGGATGACCCACAAACGGTCTTGAGACCGTTTACCCAAAGTTTGACCCAAAACCAAGTCGGTTGGATAAGGGTTGAACCCTAATTAGGTCTAAAAACAGCAATTTTATCAATTCATCAACTTATTGCAATTGGACCTTCAATCCATCAATTAACTCAACCCGAGACCTTCAAACGGTCTTGGGTTGTCACCAAACAGTCTTAAGACTGTTTTGATCAACCCCCAAATGGTCTTAAGACCGTTTGGGTCCTTCAACCCAATACTCAACAAGATCTATACTTGAAATCAGAAATTTCAACCCGATTAGGGTTAGGATGTTAAATTGCCTTCAACCCTCAATTGGTTAAGAATTAGATTATGATTCTTTGTTGGAATGAAATTCAATATGTTACCAACAGACCCTCAAACGTTCGTCCCTTGGTCAACCCTATCAAATGGTCTTGAGACCGTTTCAATCCAAACGGTCTTGCAAGATCGTTTGAGATCAAACGGTTTGAAACCGTTTGACCTTAAACGGTTTGCAACCGTTTGGACCAAAAGGGTCTAAGGTCAGTTGATAAAGCTACCTAGGAATTCACTCCCATCATCTTCAACCTCTGGTCAGGTCGGTTACTCCACCGTTTTGCTTGCAAAAGTGCAAGGAAGAAGGGAGGTAGAAGAAGAACTAAGACTTAAAAAAAAATTGCAGAAACAAGATGTGCATATAAAGCAAGGAGTTTAGAGTTATAATACCCGCCTTAGAACGTTGTTCCTAGAGCTCCAAGATTCCAAGCTTCAGCCTCTAATGGTGTCTTGAGCTCCACAACTCTACCAGAGGTGATTTTCCAAGGAAAAGATGGGGATGGTCGGCTAGAACAAAGAACCTAAGTGAGTTAACCACAGAACCAACCTTTTAAGAAGAATCCCTCCATGAATTCGAGCTTGAAGATGGTTCCTACTCACCTTAGCACTAGTTGGTCGTTCTCCTGAGCTCCAGAGCTTTGCCTTAGCCGTTTGAGAAAGATGAAAAATAAAGAGAACAAGTGATACGTTCACTTGGTTTGCAAGGGTTCTAGCTTATATACTTTAGGCTATTTTACACCATAAGGACCTCTAAAACATGGATTTCTCATCCAAGTCCATCCTTGTTTCAAGGCACGTCCAAACTCATCTAACTTAATAATTGCTCATCAAAACTCAAGATCCAAGAGTAAAGAAAGTCAACTTTCAACTAGGGTGCATATATGAAAGATCTCCATACCCATATTAGGTGAATTTTTATGCACAAAGATCATTTTTCTTATCTGATTATTTCATTGATGTGTCCCTTTCATCATTTATACTCTAAATGATGTCAAGAGTCATAAAAGATGTTATAGAAGGTATATTTTATAAGTTGTACCCCACAATTTGGGTAAATTACACTTTTATCCAAATTAGGGTTTTTAAGCACAAGGATCAATCCTCAAGCTGCATATTGATGCCCAGGCTTGGGAAACCCATCATATCCCATCATACTTACTCATATGATGTCTCATGATCAGAGGAGCATCTTAACCTGTGAAATTTGCAAGTTAAGCCCCTTATCTGGGTAATTTGCACATAGGTCCCTGCATTACAAAACAATACTACAACTTTGTTTAAAAGGACAAAATTGAAAGTATTTGTTCCTAAGGAACTTAATTACACGCCAGAGAGTATTCACAAGTATATAATTACATATTTAGGAAAAACTTCTAGGGTTAGTTTATATAACCCAGGTCAGGATGTTACAAATTATCCACCCCTTACAAGGATTTCGTCCCCGAAATCGATAAAACACATTAGGAGAAAAGAGCAGGGTATTTCTTTCTCATCTCATCCTCTAGTTCCCATGTGGCTTCTTCAATACCACGATGATTCCAGAGGACTTTCACAAGACTTATATCTTTTTTCTTTAGCTTTTTAATTCTGTTATCAAGGATTGACACTGGTCCTTCCTCATAAGTTATATCTTCATTAAATTCTACTTCCATAGGTTGTAGAATTGACTCGGTGTCAGGATGACATTTCCTCAGCATAGAAATGTGAAACACAGGGTGTAACTTCTGTAACTTCTGAGGTAACTCTAGTCTATAGGCTACCTTTCCCGCTGATTCAATGATTGGATAAGGTCCCATAAATCTAGGAGCTAACTTCCCTTTCCTTCCAAAATGAAGGACTCCTTTGTAAGGTGAGACCTTGAGGTACACTCTGTCACCAACCTGGAACTCTAAGGGTCTACGACGTCTGTCGGCATAAGACTTCTGCCTATCCTGTGCAGTCTTAAGCTGTTGTTGTATAACTTTGATCTTCAGGCTGGACAGGTGCCCTGGGTGCAGGTATAGGCATCCTGTCGGTGATATGTGTCATGGCAGTCATAAACTGCCCGAACATAGTCTGAATAGCTGGATTTCCCATGTCAGCTGGGTCAAACTGAGGTGGCTCCATAGGTGGCTCAGGTACATGTTTCTCTATTTCTAGGTTCCTTGCACCATCTCGAGGTGCAGCAACACTACTTTCCGCCTCGTACTCCTCATGTGGTCCAGACATCCTTACTTATCTTCTTATCCTAAGGAGCAGAAGATTCAATTAGATAAGGAAGGAACACTAAAGATAGACTCGACATCCTAAGTCCTATGTCTCTGTAAACTCAGCGAACCTAGAGCTCTGATACCACTTTATTTGTGGGCTTCGATCTCCAAACCACGATATAAACTTAAGTGGAAGCAATCGATTAACAGCGGAAGACAAAAATCACGGGAAATTTAATCTTTTTAAGATAAGAGCTTGAAACCACAAAACTTCTTCCATAGAAAAAGGATTAAACTGTTTACATCTCTGATAATTACTTCTTGAGTAATTATACACATCATGATACAAAATATCAAGAGTTTAAAACCAAAAACTCAGACCAATACTCCTAGGACCTGAGAGTACAGAGACGGCATAGGACTATCTAACAACATGACTCAGCAGTCAGTATCTCCACCTGAGATTCACTGCTGCTCCTGGTCCTGCTGCTACTGCTGGTTTTGGTCACCTGTATTCTGGTTCCTCCGTCTTCGACGACCACCTAAAAATGTTAAAGTCTACGGGGTGAGACAATTTTAAATAATTGTCCGAGCGGGAGTTATAACTCTCCACAAGAAGCTTTATAAAGCAATTCAAAGAATAACTTAAGCAGTAAAAGCTCTCAAAGTATTCAACAACAGTTTTAGTAATAAGCAGAAGTTCATCAATTAAGAAATATGAAGAAGATGTATACTACACTGTGTAACATCAATCAAGTAACTCGTACTTAATCCTAATAGATATACTACACTGTTGATTATGTTTTTCAAACATTATTATGCCCTGCGGAGATGAGGTATACCGCTCATACTCGAACCAATCACTGTTAAGTCGCATCGGTATCATACCTAGGTCATCAAAAGAGACGGATTCTTATGACCTCATCTTCCTCAGTCAGAGTGAGGATAACTTGTAGGACATCTTGTGTCTCTGCTACTATAGCTTACCAGGGTAATCTGGTACTTCTCTATTTTTAGAGTTACAGTGGCATTCTGTACTCTCTTCGTCATCGAGAGATTTCTTGTTTATCTCTATTCGATGCGGTATTTGTGTTTCCTCGAGTGTTACAGCATGTAGTGAAGGGTTGATGGATTAAGATACATCTACATCAATTCCTACACTAGGATGTAAGGATTTACACATCCATATTCCCCCACATACTCAAAAGTAAGTGATCCAGGAGTTTCCTTGGGAAAACCTGTTTCACCATCATATTGCTTTCTGACAATGATGGATCTATGATCAGGGCTTTGCATGGTATGATTATACTTGATTAGTTAAGTACATTTCAGTATTCTTTTAACATCATACATGTTTTCTAACATTAATCATTAGCAAAGCAGCTATTAAAATAGAATACTAAATGTAACAGGTCTAATCTCACATCAATTATCAATTCTCAAACATCTCATCACAAGTCATCTGTTAAGCATGACCTTGATGATATTCATGGCTCTCACAGCCCATCAATCTCATAAGATTCCATTAACAAGGCATCAGGATATTTCACTATTCATAAAGCTAAAGCCTGCTTTCAATGAATATAGTATCATAATTCATACCTGGATATGATCATCCTTATATAGGAACCTGCATGGTTAATTCAACCGATAACAGTAAACAATTCATTCTAGAAGTTATACTTTCAAACTCTTAGAAGAGTCAAGTTCCCCAATTTTCACCAATTAGGGTTTACTATTCACATTACCTGTCATCGCCCTAGAATTAGGGTTTACTATTCACCTCATGGTGAATTGAACTCATAACATCATCATGTATGAGAAACATCATTATTAAAGTCCTCAGATAAGATTTAAGATTCATCAATTATCATAATTAGGGTTTCCATGATCTCACCTAGGTGGATCATACCCTAATTATGCACATTCATGTGTATTGAAGGTACTTTACTTTAGTTTCCACCATAAATGGTACTTTCTCTCTCCTATGATACTTTCTCTCTCTTCTTACTAGTAGATGGTGATTACACCACTCTAGATTAAGTTGGGTCAAGTCCTCTTTGACTATCATAAGCCAAAACATCACTATCATGTGATTAGGGTTTGATTAAAACAAGGTATCCTTCATTTAAACCCTTCAAGGGTATTTAGGTAAATTACACCATTGAACACCATCATGGGTCAATTCATTAGTCACTTAGTTCCTTAATGTCCTAAGTTACCGTTAGGGTTTAGATTAGATTACCATTGAACCAATTACAACCATCAAAGTACTAATCAATTACAACCCTAAAGTCTCCAATCGGTTGCACACCTTCAACCTCCAAACGGTTTGAAACCGTTTGGAAAGGTTGACCATTTGCTATGTTTGACTCCAAGACCGCATGACCTCAAGGTCATTTTCCCAAACCGTTTGAGTGCGTTGACCGTTTGGAAAGGTTGACTTGCAAACCGTTTGGTGCTTATGCGGTTTGAAACCGTTTGATCAAAACGACTTGAGATCGATTGGTCCAAACGACCTTGAGATCGTTTGAGCCCAAACGGTCTTGAGACCATTTGGCCTCAAATGGTATTGAGACCGTTTGGCCTAAAACGTTCTTGAGACCGTTTGGATCCAAATGGTCTTGAGACCGTTTGGTCCAAATGGGCTCAAACCGTTTGGACCTCCAACATGGTTCAAAAGTTACAATCAATTATGGTTAAGTATGTTGAAGCACTCAATTATCCAAATCTATGTTAACCACTTACAAATTGAGTCAATTAGGATGAGCCTTAATCAATTGGGCACCAAATTGACCCTTAATTGAAAGCCAATTAGGGTCTAGTCCATCTCAATTAGGGTTTCAATCGGATAATCATCAATGTTCAACAATATGAATCAAATCAAGGTTGAACCTATCAATTGACCTCCAATTGGGCTCAAACTTGGCCCAAACAGTCGTTAGGTCATTTGGATGACCTCCGAACGGTCTTGAGACCGTTTACCCAAAGTTTTACCCAAAACCAAGTCGGTTGGATAAGGGTTGAACCCTCATTAGGTCTAAAAATAGCAATTTTATCAATTCATCAACTTATTGCAATTGGACCTTCAATCCATCAATTAACTCAACCCTAGATCTTCAAACGGTCTTGGGTTGTCACCAAACGGTCTTAAGACCGTTTGGATGAACCCCCAAATGGTCTTAAGACCGTTTGGGTCCTTCAACCCAATACTCAACAAGATCTATACTTGAAATCAGAAATTTCAACCCGATTAGGGTTAGGATGTTAAATTGCCTTCAACCCTCAATTGGTTAAGAATTAGATTATGATTCTTTGTAGGAATGAAATTCAATATGTTACCAACAGACCCTCAAATGGTCGTCCCTTGGTCAACCCTATCAAAAGGTCTTGAGACCGTTTCAATCCAAATGGTCTTGTAAGATCGTTTGAGATCAAACGGTTTGAAACTGTTTGACCTTAAACGGTTTGCAACCGTTTGGACCAAAAGGGTCTAAGGTCGGTTGATAAAGCTACCTAGGAATTCACTCCCATCATCTTAAACCTCTGTTCAGGTCGGTTACTCCACCGTTTTGCTTGCAAAAGTGCAAGGAAGAAGGGAGGTAGAAGAAGAACTAAGACTTAAAAAAAATTGCAGAAACAAGATATGCATATAAAGCAAGGAGTTTAGAGTTATAAAACCCACCTTAGAATGTTGTTCCAAGAGCTCCAAGCTTCCAAGCTTCAGCCTCTAATGGTGTCTTCAGCTCCACAACTCTACCAGAGGTGATTTTCCAAGGAAAAGATGGGGATGGTCGGCTAGAACAAAGAACCTAAGTGAGTTAACCACAGAACCAACCTTTTAAGAAGAATCCCTCCATGAAGTCGAGCTTGAAGATGGTTCCTACTCACCTTAGCACTAGTTGGTCGTTCTCCTGAGCTCCATAGATTTTCCTTAGCCGTTTGAGAAAGATGAGAAATAAAGAGAACAAGTGATATGTTCACTTGGTTTGCAAGGGTTCTAGCTTATATACTTCAGGCTATTTTACACCATAAGGACCTCTAAAACATGGATTTCTCATCCAAGTCCCTCCTTGTTTCAAGGCACGTCCAAACTCATCTAACTTAAGCATTGCTCATCAAAACTCAAGATCCAAGAGTAAAGAAAGTCAACTTTCAACTAGGGTGCATATATGAAAGATCTCCATACCCATATTAGGTGAATTTTTATGCACAAAGATCATTTTTCTTATCTGATTATTTCATTGATGTGTCCCTTTCATCATTTCTACTCTAAATGATGTCAAGAGTCATAAAATATGTTCTAGAAGGTATATTTTACAAGTTGTACCCCACAATTTGGGTAAATTACACTTTTATCCAAATTAGGGTTTTAAGCACAAGGATCAATCCTCAAGCTGCATATTGATGCCCAGGCTTGGGAAACCCATCATATCCCATCATACTTACTCATATGATGTCTCATGATCAGAGGAGCATCTTAACCTGTGAAATTTGCAAGTTAAGCCCCTTATCTGGGTAATTTGCACATAGGTCCCTGCATTACAAAACAATACTACAACTTTGTTTAAAAGGACAAAATTGAAAGTATTTGTTCCTGAGGAACTTAATTACATGCCAGAGAGTATTCACAAGTATATAATTACCTATTTAGGCAAAACTTCTAGGGTTAGTTTATATAACCCAGGTCAAGGATGTTACAGTTTTGGTTTCCCTCTTGTGCTCCTTTAACCTAGGGTTTTTGCTTCTCTCTTTGAGGTGGCACTAGCTTTGTATGTGTAGGTGATCAAGCTAGGGTTCTCTCTCTTTTCTTGGAGCTTCCTTGCTTTTGTAGTTTCTTCATCCCTGTAAAGGTGAGTTATTTAACTATGTCCTCGATTATTGTTGCACTAACCTTGCATTTAAGTAATGTTCTCTTACAATGTGGTTCTAGGTATAATGGTGATGATATATACGATATAGGGTTTATGTTATATTGTGATCATGACTAAATAAACCCATTTTTGATGAAACCCTAATCTTGAACCTGAAATTTTATTTGACGATGGAAGTTGTATCCTTGCATGCATGTGATAAACGTTGGATTCTTTCTCATTATCAAGGTTTTGTTTTATTGTTCAATGATGGAGTCTTTTAATACATACATGTAGGTAGAAATGTTGTTTCTCTCTTTTGATTCATGGTTTTGCTTCCTCTTATGTTTGTGGTCGAATTTAGGATCTTAGATTTGTTTTCCTCCTTGTGGTTTGCACCTTGGAAATTTTAGTCCATGGTTTTTTATCTTGATTTTGATGAGGGTTTCTCTCTCTTGATGTTTGTCGAGAACTGGTTTATACGATTAATGAGTTCTGATATCCTTTAGGTGCCTAAGTATGAATCTCCTTAAGTGGTCGCTATGGTGGCTATTTTCATCGATTGATGAAGTGATGAGGTTTTTATTTAGTCTCTAAGCTTATGTTCAATTGATGAAGTCATTTTCTATAAGTGGTCGCTAATGTGTTGACCTAAGTGGTCATGGAGGGTGCTTCACCCCTTCGGTCATTGAAGATGGTGAGCCCCAATCTCATCGGTCGATGATGATTACCAGACTCTATGCTTGTCTTATGTGAAATTACCCTTGGGATGATAGTGATTGACTTGCTTGTTTCCAAGAATGTTGGATATATGATAAATTAGGGTTTACATATATTGCTGATTTGAAACCCTAAATTGGTTTGATATGTTGAACTTAACCCCTATTTCAAGTCTATGATAATGTTGCTTAGCTTTCTTGAGTAATTAGTATGTTGATTAGAACACTTTCTCTATACTAAATTGTTGTAACCCTAATCAATTATCATATGAGAATTATGGTTCTTAAATACATGGTTATGCCGAACTTATATGGATCGTAAATATGTTGGTAATGATAATCCTTGATGAGGCATGGAGAGACAATGATGTTCTTATAGGGGACAATGTGAATGGTTTCATGAACTTGGCAGTGGTCTTGTGCCCTAATTGAGGCGATACCCACTGTGTGACCGAATAAGGGATTCAAATACCATGGTAATGTGATAGAAGTAATGGTCTCATGAGTGAAAATGACAAATTACCATGGGGTTTTGCGATAAGCTTTATGCTTTATAAGTTTTATATATTTTGGACTTGTAATCTACCCCTATTTTGAGGATGACCATGGTCATATCATGGTTTGAGAACAGATACGGTCATGTCTTGGTGATTATATATCTGATGTGATTTGAGGACAAGTGTAGTTGTACCTCTATGGCAGGTTTTTTTACCCTGGTGTCTAGTGTCGTGATTTGTACCAAGGCGGGCTAGGTGTTTTCAACTTGACTATATGTCGCTGGTGGTAGTTTGACTGATATGTCACTGCAGTGTTCACTAGTACTAACTGAGTGGGGAGAAGATCTTGGATTTCAGATCTTTCTAGATCTTTATGGCACTAATTTTGACTTAGCAGTGGTAAGTTGGATTTGGGTGGTATGACTAAAATCCTCAGGGCAGTAATAAAAGACGTAATACAGTCATGTAGTATATCTATTTAGAGTCAAACATGCTACATATTAGATGTTTACGCTTGCCTTGTTTTTTATTATTTCTTAGTTGTTATAAAATGTGGTAAGAGAAATCAATTGTTATACATGTTCTTCATATTCCTTCTTGTCATGATCTTATGCTTATCTGTTATAGCTGTTCAATCTGCTTTATCGGTGTAATCAGTTCAAATAATTCATTTAGCTGAATCTTCTCATCTTTTTTAATGGTAATATATTTTTGGTAACAATAACCGTTGGCTGAGAGTTATATCTCTCATTGGGACATGGGTCTCACCTCATCGGCTATCACATGTTTTTAGGTGGTCGTCAGTGATGTGGTCCGGATCATGTTGTTGAGGAAAAGTAGCTTGGAGATCAATAGATGCAGAAGGTTGAATACTTTTCTAGTGGTTGTTGTAGTAGATTCCGACTGAAGTCATACTCTCAGGTTTGGAAAGGGATGTGTTTTGTAGATGATGTACATCAACACATGTTTTAGCAGTATGTCATAGTTTGTGTATATGTGGCATGTATATGTCAAACATGATCTCCTTTGGATACAGGCTTGTGGTAGGTGGCCACTGAACAGATGTAAATATATTTTATGGTATGTGATATGATATAGGTTGTTCGACCTTGTTTTAATATGTTTCTACACATAACACTAATATGAGTTTGGTTTTAATTTACCTACTTTTCTAGAAATATGGCAGTTTAGTTGTTGATCACATGTTTTGTTTTGAATTATATCGCTGGTGGGATGTGGAGATGTCACATATTATAGTTTGGTTCAGAGAACCTGAATTTTAGAAATTAATACATTAAGTTGAATAACTAAGAAGCATTGTTCATTTGTATATTGGAATTAGGTATAGAAGACTTGACCTGAACTTAGGAGTATGTTGATGATTAGGCATGAATGATAAGGAATATGCAAACCATATTTTTTTTGGCATTATCATGATTGTGATCTAAATTCTTTGATTCAAGCATTTACTTGACTACTATTGCTTTTTGTAAATTATAAGTTGAACATCCTTATTTACTAATTTGAAATCTTATGAACTTCCATGGAAATTGAATAATTTTTTAATTGGTCCTTTGACCCCTCTTCCTATGCTTTTAAAACCTAATGTGAATTATTATTGTTAGTCTTGCCACTCTATTTGTGTGTGTTACATTGTTTGACTTGAATATCTAGAATAGTGGTACTTATGTACAATCATACATATATAGGGCACATGTATTCAACATGGGGTGTGCATTTTTACACGTATACTTTTTAGGTCGTGATCTTGTGGTGTTATGGTCCTATTTTAAGTATATTTAGTCTACATTATTTATGCATGCAAAGATATTGTTCATTGTAAATTGTAAATTGTAAATGTTTATGAAAAGATGATTCTTTTATCTCAAATATTTCTCTGCACAGATAATATGCATCAATCTCTTGAATTGAGTATTGTTAAACTTACCTACTTTTCTATCAAACCTTTTTCATGGGAGCATTCTTTTTATACTTGTAACATAGTATAATGCCCAAATGTTGTTTATATGCACATACTCAGTGTTTACTCATATATGACTTTCTATCCTATTATCCAGGTGATGCTCCACTTCCACCTAGGTAAAGTAGAGGACAAGGACTTAAGAAGGTCATATTCAGAACTGGATTTAAGGATAGCTTGGAATGGACAAGTTGACCTCTGCACCTAGGGCTTTTGTAGTTAATAGATGTATCCCATTTATTTATTTTTTTTACCACCTTTTAAGTTGAGGAACACTTATAAATGAAATTTCATGTAACTCTATAATATGGTTGATTTTGTTGCTATCATTACAAGGTTGTAACATCTCAAACTTTGAGGCTTCAAATAAAATGATAATAAAAGGAACATCAGACTACCCATATCACCAGGTGAACCTCCTTTTCTCTGATCCCATCACTAAGAACTCCAAAGTTAAGTGTGCTCCACTTGCAATAGTGCTAGGATGGGTGACCAGTCAGGAAGTTGATCTTAGCTTGCATGTGGGTGAGGACAAAGCATGCAGTTAAGGCCAGTGGTGGTCTGTGGGGATAGTCATCATTCCGAAAACTCTGCTAGAGCCTTGGGTGGTAGGCTCATGCGTTACAAATGGTATCAAAGCCCTAACCCCTCTAGTAGATGGGACCCACATGGTCATGTGGCATGGTAGTCTTGAGTCGTGCAGTTTAGGCATGTTGGAAAGGGTTGTCCATGGTCATATAGCCACACTTGCACTGGTAGTTGTGACATGGAGCTGGGTTTCCGTGGGTCATCTGGGTCTGCACTGAAATGTGAAAATATTAAGAGGCCATATAGTTAAGCCTTGATGAGGACATCAAGATTCTACATGGAGTAGATTGTAACGTCCCAAGAATTGAGGCCTCTAAAAAATAATATTAAAATGAATTATTAGACTATCCATATCACCAAGGTGCACCTCATTTTCATGTATCCCATCACTAAGAACTCTAAAGTTAATAGTGTTCAGCTTGGCATAGTACTAGGATGGGTGACCAATCAGAAAGTTGATCCTAGCTTGAGCGTGAATGAGGACAAAGTGTGTAGTTAAGGCCAGTGTTGGTCTGTGGGGCTAGTTATCATTCTTGAAACTTTAATAGAGCCTTGGGCAATGGCCCAGGAGTTACAAAGGCTCTTTATTTTGTAACATTTGAGTGGATCCCCTTCCAGGTCCCACTGTTTACATGAAGGGTTGTACTGTCTTCGTAGGCTTGATTGTGGTAAGTCTTTACATATAGCTTTGTATTTTTTTGTTGAAATATATGTTAATTTTTCTGATCTTTTCTTATAGTTATGGGGCTATGAGAATTTCGAACCTCACATATATGTTACTATGAGTGGTCCAGATGGCTATTTGCATGCCTCCCTCCTCACATGTCACCACCAGGCTGGGTGTATTAGTGGGGTGATAACAGGCAATGGAGGGGTGCACTGGAGATAATGATCATAGTTGAGGTATGTGTAGTACTTTAACATTGTACTATCTTGTGTGTGTACTTTTGTTGACTCCAATTCATTGTTGTTTCCCATGTCTGGTTCAGAAACTTCCCCAAGTTCTAGTATTGTGAGGTAGCCACATCATGTGTTGCCTATCTTGAGGTGTTCCCTCAGAATACTTGTTGGATCCATTTCAAGTCACCTTGTGGGAGTATTTTGTACATGGGTGAGTGTGCTTCTTATTAGTGGGTTGGTGGCTGGCACATTCTCTTTGACCCTTTTCATGGGTTGATCCTTCCTGGTCTTAGGATATGTCAAGATGCTCGGGATACGATGTGGGATTAGGTGACGCATTACGAGTCCCATGAATGGTTTTATGACCATGGCCAGCGATACTCTTCTTCAAAGAGATGTACGATTGCCTTTTATGTCCTCTTCTAGTGAGTGTTTTGATTCTAGTTTATATTATTTTGCTTGTATTTTCTTGACATGCAACTTCTACATGTGGTTGACTAATTTGGCTGAGGAGCAAGATGATTATGCGTATGAGTTACATTGTCCACCTCCTCCTTAGGTGGTTCCTCCTCTAGAGTCTCCACCTTATCTTTTTTTTGGTTCTCGGGGCTTTGACGATTTTCTTAGGTTGAGGTCACACCAAGACTTGGTATTGGAGGTTTGTTCACTTCAAGGCGATTTTGGCTAAACTTCGTCCTTCTAGGAAGTAGATGCGGGTGTGGTAGGTGGAATCTTTGACTCGAGCATCCCACCTAGATATGAGTATAATCAATGTTTTAGGGGATCCACTAGTGTGTATGACATTTCCTCAGAGGTCTCATTTAAGACTATAGATACATTGTTGGCTGACATGGGAGCATGTTCCTCTGGTCATAAGTATGTTGCTTTGGTCACCAAGGTGCCTCCCTTCAGTTCTTCTTTGGGTAATCAGTGGTCCACCAGTGATTTTCATCCAGATGTGATCAGGGAGCCTTAGTCCTTTGGGTCTTCTTACACTAATCATCGGCCTTTGGCAAAGCATTTGATGGGGTGGATGAAGAAGAAATTGAAGAAGTAGCAATTGTTATGGCACTTTTTGCATTTTCCCTTTTTTTAAGAAAAATTATGTATTAGTCATGTTTGTGTTGTAAGACATTTTTTTAAAATACAAGTCTAAGTTCAGAGAAAATCATATTGTGAGTTTTTTTGTATTTTATTTGGAATAGGAGTTCAAGAGTTCAGTCTTTAGAAGATCTCTGTTAAAATTAATGGATTGCCTCAATGTCTGTGTTGCCTCTAGGTGGCAGATTATGGCAATCTGGCAGTCTCTGTGACATAGATTCATGTTGTATTGGGATGTGTGCCTACATTATTTATTAATGTAGATGTCTATATTGAATTGCACCATTCTTTTGGGTAAAAGGACAAGAGTCCTTTTGTCTCTACAAGCCAAAATCTATCTTGTTTGTACCATATAAATAATACTATGTTATTTTGTATTTTTAGCATATCTCAACTTTTGTGATTTGGATTCATTCAACATCGAGTGATAAGTGAGATCCCACTTATGCGGCATACTCCCATGAATCTATCTTTGGTGCATCATTGCATTAGTGGTCTCTCTAAGACTAAGGAAGTCGAGTTGGTGAGCCTTTGCTTGACGCATCATCTTTATCAGTTGGTTTATGGCCCTATTGTGAGAGATATGATGTCAGTGGTGATTCTTTTCTGGGACCCACTAAGTCACTCCTTCTGCTTTGGGGACATCATTATGACTCCTACCCAAGAATATGTGGCCAAGACTACTCAACTTCCTCTTCATGACTGATGGCCTATCTAAATAAATCAAGTTGGGTTGTTGAGCTGGTGAGTCTTCTAGACATGAAGAAGTCCCAAGTTTCTTGATGGTTGACCAATTATGATCTCTTCATTCGTAGGCTCCCCCTATGGGAGTCATTTAAGAGTGAAGTACAATATGGTGTTCTTCTCTGGATATGTCATATTTGTTAGCATACACCTTAATTACCATGGCGGAGCTATTCTATGGAGAGACCATTGGGCTGGTGATGGTTGTTGCTTCTAGAGTTTTTGTTTCCATCTGGAGGAAGGAAACAATTTTTCCATTGGTATTGATCGAGATATATGAGTGCTTGGATGAATCACAACTTAGTGGGAAGATGAGGGAACCCTTGAAGGTCCTCCCGATTTATCAGGCCTACTATGTTGGTGGAGTCTTCAAACGCTTATTGTAGCATGGAGAAGGAGTTCATGTTAAAGCATAATCAGATCGGTGAGCCTTATCATCTATGTGGTGACATGGCTTGGTGGCTTGTGGGTCTAACATTTGTAGACATGCATCGGGGATGGATGGATTTCTGTCTTGACAACTCAGGTTGTGGAGTTGCCATGCCTAGCTTTTAGTGGTAGATCATCCTTCCAGGTCTAGATAATTGTGTTGCATACTACCCCATGTTGGTGTTGAGGCAGTTTAATCATTGTCAATGTGTGTATCAGGTTTATGTGTTTCCTCCATTCTTCTAGAAGATGATGATTGATTCTCCAAATGTTCATGAGAAGGTGACACAAATGTGGCTGAACTGGAAGAAGATGTCCCATGATTCCTTCCCATTAGGTTGAGATTTCTCTTCAAAGTACCTAGAGTGGTTTGTATCGATGTCTCTGATGATAATAACCTATAATTCTTTTGTAACACCAAAATTATATATACTTTTAAGTTTTATTATATACTTTTCCTGTTGTCACAAAGAGCCAAATCTTTATAAGAAATTTATTTTGGAATAAATATATTTTTCCATGACATACAACATTGACTATGGGAACCTCTTTCATGATGTTCCAAAATGTTATTGGACCTAGATCCTTATATATATTTTTGAAGTGCATATCACCATGAGCTCCCTTCTAAAGAATGTGGCAAATAGGATCATTCTAGACCTCCTGCCTATGCGTTTAGTGCATCAAGCTGGCTATAGGTTTTCATAACATCTCTCACGATCAGCTCTTTCTCATCCACTTTTCTTATTTAAGTGAGAAGGTTAAAACGCAAAGTATCTTTAAGCTACCACCCATCTCAATCTCCTAGAGGTAGGTATTTCCTCCCTCTAAATGTTTGCAGTTTGTTCTGTCATGAGGGGAGACCTTCATTCTAGGGGAAAAGATGGGATAAATCTCTTTTGGACGTGGGTGTCATGTTGAGTGCTAAAGTCATGCAATGTAGTGGTTGTATCAGTGGAAACTCCCTACCCAGTTGGGCCAAGGCGCCAGGTGCTAGATACACCCTGGTAGGATTCACTATCGACATGCTTCAGTGTAGAGATCACTTGTTGTGGATCTTTTCATTGGAGATTTTGGTTGAACATTGATACTCAGGGCCTTAGAATAAGAGCTAGGATTGTGTGGGGAATACATGAGGTTTGTGCAAGAAAGATATCCCACCTTGTTACTCCCAGGTTAGTCCATGACGAGTTTGGTCTCACCTCTTTTTGAGATATGAGATATGGATAGCTGCAAGGAATTTCGACTTCTACATTCTCCTTGTGGTCCTTCCCTTTTAGGTTGACCCCAGAAGATGTCAGCATCATGTCATTTTGTCTAGATGTAGGTGTCAGGATGTTGATTGTGAGGATTAGAACTAACTTGCTTCTAAAAACTCATAGTTTTTACCACCTTCTTGTGATATTAGTCACGGGGATTCACCTTGCCTTTTCCACAATAATGAAAATTTTAGGTCCATTTTATTAAAGATGTCTTATATTCAGGAGTTATTTTGTTGTTGGCAAACCATCGAGGCTGCAGGATAGCCATCATGATCCTTCAATCTTAGGCCCTAGGTTCCAATTTGACATTTCCATTTTAGGGTGCACAAAGGGTATCAGTCCAAATAAATAAGTAGATTTTAAGTGTATTTTAGACGGGGCGGGATCTTTTGGCTCCCTTACATGGCTTTCTACAAGAGGCTTGCTTTTTGTTGAAGATTGATCATTAGTAATAGTAGCGCTTAATGAGGTTGGTTTTTGTGTGATGAAGATAAATATCTCCTTCCATGTCTTTTAGGGGCATGCCACCCCAATCATATATGTCATGAATGATGTAGGGTCCTTCCCATTTAGGTTTGAACTTTCCCCTAGAATCATTATTTTGGATTATGCACAACACCATGTCACCCTTCTGGAAATTGTGGTGTTGAACCTTCTGGTTCAATGATCAAGATGTCCTTACTTGGTAACATTGTGTGTGATCTGGATCTCTTGTCTTCCATTCTTCAAGGGTGTTGAGGAAGTAGATTTCATCCTGAAGTCGCTCTGCCTCCATAATGTCTTCTTCTCTTAGTATAAAAAGTGAAGGGATGTGAACCTTGACTGGAAAAACTTCCTCCATCCCATATACCAGATAAATAGTGTAGCTTCCATGGAAGTTTTGATAGAAGTTTGATCAACCCAGAGAGCCATTATAAGGTGTTCATGCTAGTTGATATGATAGATGATTGTCTTCTTCAAAATCTGTATTAGGTTCTTTTTTGTAGCTTCTACAACTCTATTCATCTAGGTCTGGTCAGGTGTCATTTGGTGGTGTTTGAACCTCAAAGAGCTTAGATACTCTTTAATAGTTTTTCACAATAAATTTTTTATCGTTGTCAGTGACAATCTTGTGTAGTAACTCATACCAACTTATGATATTGTTCTTGACGAACATGGTTACTTTTTGAACCCACACATTGGTGATGGACACTGCTTCCAACCACTTTGTAAAGTAGTCAATTGCAAGCAGAATGAAGCAATTCCCGTGGTGATGCCTTGGGATTGATTTTCCCGATCATGTCGATTCCCTAAGATGAGAATGTCTAAGGCATGTCCATGTTGTATTGTTGCTTGGCATGTGCATCAACTTCGTCACCATGGATCTGGCAAACTCAGCACTTGCGAACATGTTGGCAATAGTTTGTCTTCATGTATTCTAGTATTACCCCAAGGGCTATACTTTCCTATCTAGTAGGACTCCACTTACGTGTGTACCGCATGACCTTGCATGGACTTCCTTCATTAGAGTTTCTAGTTTTGTCTTTTCAAGACATTGAAGGAGAGTTTGGTTGTAGGACCTACAATGTATCTATTCTACCCCTAGGACATACTAAGTGGCTTTTCATTTGAGTTCATGCTTCTCTCCTCAAGTGAGGTTTTTAGGGACGACTTGACTTGTTAGAAATCCCTTGATGTTGTGGAACCAAGCCTTTTCTTCATCATTAAGTATGTTGTCAATGACCATGTAATAGGCACACTGAGAGAGTGTTTATTCCTTGAAAGAGAAGATTTGGTCCCCTTGTATGTCGATCTAGGAAGCTAGGTAGGCCAGAGCATCAATTATGTGTTGAGTTCTCTTCTGATGAAGTGAAAAGAGATGTTCTTAGAGTATCAAGACATAGAGCACACATGTTCTTGATATGGAAATAGGTTCTGATAGATTGTCTTCTAATTTCTATGGACTTGAGATATCACAAGAAGGGAGTCCTCATAGACCTATAGGTGATGTGCCCCTTGCTTCATAGCAAGATAGAGTCCGAATATGAAAGCTTCATACTTGGCCACACCGTTGGTGGTGTTGAACTCCAACCTTCTTGGCACCGACGGTTGTTCTCCTTCAGGTTCTGAAGGACCACTCTGACATCGGCCCCTTTGGGATTGACTATTCTTTCAAAGAATATTGTCCATAGATGAGAATCTAGACGTGTATGGAGTGGGACCTTGTAGGGGACCACTCCTTAATTCAAGAAAAAAATTTGCATAAACTCCCATAAATACAATTATGACAAAGTAAAAGGAGTACATTATATTTTCTCAAACAGATAAGTATAGAAACATAGTTTTTGTCAGTGGAAATTAAATGTAACTTATTACAAAATATCCTCATCGGAGGTCAACTTAACACCGGGGCATGTAAGGTGAAAGTGTAAATTATGAATCTAATTATCAGGATCATATTGTGGTGAGCAACCTTTCCATCTCGGAACTCATACTTGCAATTGGTCCTGAGCAAAGTCCTCTCCTTCCTGAACCTCAGGCTGTTCACCAAAAAAAAAAACATTCACCGACGCAATTCCTTTTATTTTCAAAAAGGAAGTGCGTCGGTGAATGTTGAGTATGCTCGGAATATAATAATTGGGCATTAAAGAAAGTGAGACAAGTTTTGAAGTAAAGAGATGTCAATAATGAGATATCCAAAAAATAAGAGCTTTCCAAGAAGATTAAACGTGTTCAAAAGATGAGGCAAATTATAAACAAGGATATGATTTATAAAATCTTTCTTGCCATACTCACATCAAGATAATCTATTTTACTCTTCTAAGCACGGTCTCTAGATTCTCTCGTTTCCGTCTACTTTTTTATTGTATTTCCCTTTTGACTCCAAATATGTCCACACTGTTACGTTTCGTACTACTTTCAATTCCATATTTCCTGTTCCGTTACGTAAACTTTTCAATCCTATATTCCCTGTTCAGTTTCGTACTCCTTCCAATTCCTCGCTCGAGCGTGAAAGGAGGCCAGGACCGGTTAAATTCCTGGCTTCACACGACGAATCAAGTATATTGGCCGGCCTTTGATTCTGGCGACACTCATCTTCTCAGCGAGAACAAAAATCATATATGTAGCGTGAACAACTAAACGAAGAAATTGTGAAGGACGATTATATTGTAAAGGCCAATTAAGAATGATGCTACCATGATTCTCGTTCCTAGAAGGAAACTGTAAGCATTGCGCCTTTGCCAGTTGATACCAGTATTCTACTCATCACCGTTACATCAGTGTAAGAGATTTTCATGTCTTCTGTCAGATGTATCACCTTGGGATGCTTCGATAGAATGTTATCTCGTCTAGCCAACAACGTCATAGCGAACATAGAGGACTGAAACAAACACGTCATATAATACTATTCTTTTGTCAACATCAACTCTAACTATTAACAACCACGGCTAGTCATAAGCTCATAGCAACAGGCCTCCTCCGGCGTGGATAAAATAGGCTTTTCTTTTTCAGAGTGAAGCTTCTTTATTTCCAAGGGCACGACCTCTTCGAATTCGGCAAAAATAGCGTTGGCTAATCTGGGCAAGATCGATGCGTTTTTCTCAATTTAGATTTTTCTTCGTCTCCAAGGGCACACCTTCTTCCAATCTTGAAAAAATTAGCCTCCTGTGTCGGCAAATTTGGTAACCTTTTTCACTATTAAAGGCATCCTTTGGTTCGTTCATTGGCCTCTTATCTTGGTAAAATTGTTATTTTTTCCCCGGTTTAGATCTTTTTTTCACTATTCAAGACATCATCCGATTCGTTTACTTTTGACTTTATCACGCAACACTTCTTCCTTCAATTTAGAATTTTTTAGCGTCCTTTTATTACTGCAATAGTTCATTTGTTTTGGGACTTTTCACAGGCGCCGTTCCAGTGTCTATATGACAATTATTTCTAGTAATGTCAAATTCAGTTTATTTGTATAGTTTCATGTGACGCCAAATTTATTGCACTTGCATATTTCCAAATATCAAATGCACATCTTATATTTCACAACTTTCTTTCTACAATCACTCAGTACAATTCGATTTTCTTGAAATGAACACATCTAAATTTTTTTTCTAACAACATACAATTATTGCTTTTGGCTTTTAAAGCTAATAACTTTTTGTGACACTATATAAGAAAAAGTTCTTTCTGTATCAATTCCGTATAATTGTATTTTCTCCAAAGCAACACATCTTTCTCAAATAGCTGCAAAGTGATCATTTTTGTGACGTTATATTACACCAAGTTCTTTCCGCATCCATAAAGAACAACTGAGTTTTATTCAAAGCAACCCATCCTCCCAAACGGCTGCAAGTGAATCATTTTATGTGGCACTATGTTACACAGTTCTTTTTGCATCAATCTACTAAAATATTGAATGTTCTCCAAAGCAACTCATCTAACTTGGTACAGTGTCAGTATCTAACGCCAGTCTGTAACAAGGGCACAAAATATGTGCATCTAGATGTGCTAGAGCCACAACCATTTAGGCCGTTAAAGTTCAGTTAGAGCCAAACTTTTATTGTGCATTTGGTAATTTAAATTCTTATATTTTTGTGGATTATTCTAGCATGTACATGGTCTGCAATTCACGTGCCCTAAGAATCATACAAGAAGACTTTAAATGCACACCGATGAATATTTATTTGATGAAAAAATAACATTTCATTTTACATTACTTAATGAAATATTATACTTTTGCGATTTATAAAATTTGGACATGATTGCCAAAAATTGAAAAAAAAATCATAGATTGCTCCAAACATGTGTACTAGATAATTCAATTATATCCCCATAGGAGAATTTCTACCAAAGCTAACAATTATATGCAAACAAATTATATTCAGAAAATGAAATTTTGATTATTGATATCTCTTATTTTTAAGTTATAAGTGATAATAGATTAATGGAATTTTAAAATATTATATGTTCAACCCTAAGTAATATCAAGTATGTAGTTATTTTTATTAAAATAATTAAAATTCTAAATTATAATAGATTGGAGGTTTGTTGTTAATATTTGTTGTCTATTAATATTTTACACCATAGTGATTTGATATTGTGGCATTCTTTTTTATGTGTTGTATTATTTTTTAAATAATTTCATTTGTTTTCTTAAGGTTGGAGTTTAATGGATGATGTATATAAATTAACAGAAAACTTTTTTTTAATTTTCATATATGTTCATTTTAGATCACATGAGTTTGATGACAAGTTGTGTATGCTTGTGTGTCAGGTTGTTTTGACAAGATTATTTCAATTTTATTACATCATAGATGGATCCTAAGGCTCTAGATAAGAAACATGAAGAGGTAAATAAATAAGTAGATTTTAAGTGTATTTTAGACGGGGCGGGATCTTTTGGCTCCCTTACATGGCTTTCTACAAGAGGCTTGCTTTTTGTTGAAGATTGATCATTAGTAATAGTAGCGCTTAATGAGGTTGGTTTTTGTGTGATGAAGATAAATATCTCCTTCCATGTCTTTTAGGGGCATGCCACCCCAATCATATATGTCATGAATGATGTAGGGTCCTTCCCATTTAGGTTTGAACTTTCCCCTAGAATCATTATTTTGGATTATGCACAACACCATGTCACCCTTCTGGAAATTGTGGTGTTGAACCTTCTGGTTCAATGATCAAGATGTCCTTACTTGGTAACATTGTGTGTGATCTGGATCTCTTGTCTTCCATTCTTCAAGGGTGTTGAGGAAGTAGATTTCATCCTGAAGTCGCTCTGCCTCCATAATGTCTTCTTCTCTTAGTATAAAAAGTGAAGGGATGTGAACCTTGACTGGAAAAACTTCCTCCATCCCATATACCAGATAAATAGTGTAGCTTCCATGGAAGTTTTGATAGAAGTTTGATCAACCCAGAGAGCCATTATAAGGTGTTCATGCTAGTTGATATGATAGATGATTGTCTTCTTCAAAATCTGTATTAGGTTCTTTTTTGTAGCTTCTACAACTCTATTCATCTAGGTCTGGTCAGGTGTCATTTGGTGGTGTTTGAACCTCAAAGAGCTTAGATACTCTTTAATAGTTTTTCACAATAAATTTTTTATCGTTGTCAGTGACAATCTTGTGTAGTAACTCATACCAACTTATGATATTGTTCTTGACGAACATGGTTACTTTTTGAACCCACACATTGGTGATGGACACTGCTTCCAACCACTTTGTAAAGTAGTCAATTGCAAGCAGAATGAAGCAATTCCCGTGGTGATGCCTTGGGATTGATTTTCCCGATCATGTCGATTCCCTAAGATGAGAATGTCTAAGGCATGTCCATGTTGTATTGTTGCTTGGCATGTGCATCAACTTCGTCACCATGGATCTGGCAAACTCAGCACTTGCGAACATGTTGGCAATAGTTTGTCTTCATGTATTCTAGTATTACCCCAAGGGCTATACTTTCCTATCTAGTAGGACTCCACTTACGTGTGTACCGCATGACCTTGCATGGACTTCCTTCATTAGAGTTTCTAGTTTTGTCTTTTCAAGACATTGAAGGAGAGTTTGGTTGTAGGACCTACAATGTATCTATTCTACCCCTAGGACATACTAAGTGGCTTTTCATTTGAGTTCATGCTTCTCTCCTCAAGTGAGGTTTTTAGGGACGACTTGACTTGTTAGAAATCCCTTGATGTTGTGGAACCAAGCCTTTTCTTCATCATTAAGTATGTTGTCAATGACCATGTAATAGGCACACTGAGAGAGTGTTTATTCCTTGAAAGAGAAGATTTGGTCCCCTTGTATGTCGATCTAGGAAGCTAGGTAGGCCAGAGCATCAATTATGTGTTGAGTTCTCTTCTGATGAAGTGAAAAGAGATGTTCTTAGAGTATCAAGACATAGAGCACACATGTTCTTGATATGGAAATAGGTTCTGATAGATTGTCTTCTAATTTCTATGGACTTGAGATATCACAAGAAGGGAGTCCTCATAGACCTATAGGTGATGTGCCCCTTGCTTCATAGCAAGATAGAGTCCGAATATGAAAGCTTCATACTTGGCCACACCGTTGGTGGTGTTGAACTCCAACCTTCTTGGCACCGACGGTTGTTCTCCTTCAGGTTCTGAAGGACCACTCTGACATCGGCCCCTTTGGGATTGACTATTCTTTCAAAGAATATTGTCCATAGATGAGAATCTAGACGTGTATGGAGTGGGACCTTGTAGGGGACCACTCCTTAATTCAAGAAAAAAATTTGCATAAACTCCCATAAATACAATTATGACAAAGTAAAAGGAGTACATTATATTTTCTCAAACAGATAAGTATAGAAACATAGTTTTTGTCAGTGGAAATTAAATGTAACTTATTACAAAATATCCTCATCGGAGGTCAACTTAACACCGGGGCATGTAAGGTGAAAGTGTAAATTATGAATCTAATTATCAGGATCATATTGTGGTGAGCAACCTTTCCATCTCGGAACTCATACTTGCAATTGGTCCTGAGCAAAGTCCTCTCCTTCCTGAACCTCAGGCTGTTCACCAAAAAAAAAAACATTCACCGACGCAATTCCTTTTATTTTCAAAAAGGAAGTGCGTCGGTGAATGTTGAGTATGCTCGGAATATAATAATTGGGCATTAAAGAAAGTGAGACAAGTTTTGAAGTAAAGAGATGTCAATAATGAGATATCCAAAAAATAAGAGCTTTCCAAGAAGATTAAACGTGTTCAAAAGATGAGGCAAATTATAAACAAGGATATGATTTATAAAATCTTTCTTGCCATACTCACATCAAGATAATCTATTTTACTCTTCTAAGCACGGTCTCTAGATTCTCTCGTTTCCGTCTACTTTTTTATTGTATTTCCCTTTTGACTCCAAATATGTCCACACTGTTACGTTTCGTACTACTTTCAATTCCATATTTCCTGTTCCGTTACGTAAACTTTTCAATCCTATATTCCCTGTTCAGTTTCGTACTCCTTCCAATTCCTCGCTCGAGCGTGAAAGGAGGCCAGGACCGGTTAAATTCCTGGCTTCACACGACGAATCAAGTATATTGGCCGGCCTTTGATTCTGGCGACACTCATCTTCTCAGCGAGAACAAAAATCATATATGTAGCGTGAACAACTAAACGAAGAAATTGTGAAGGACGATTATATTGTAAAGGCCAATTAAGAATGATGCTACCATGATTCTCGTTCCTAGAAGGAAACTGTAAGCATTGCGCCTTTGCCAGTTGATACCAGTATTCTACTCATCACCGTTACATCAGTGTAAGAGATTTTCATGTCTTCTGTCAGATGTATCACCTTGGGATGCTTCGATAGAATGTTATCTCGTCTAGCCAACAACGTCATAGCGAACATAGAGGACTGAAACAAACACGTCATATAATACTATTCTTTTGTCAACATCAACTCTAACTATTAACAACCACGGCTAGTCATAAGCTCATAGCAACAGGCCTCCTCCGGCGTGGATAAAATAGGCTTTTCTTTTTCAGAGTGAAGCTTCTTTATTTCCAAGGGCACGACCTCTTCGAATTCGGCAAAAATAGCGTTGGCTAATCTGGGCAAGATCGATGCGTTTTTCTCAATTTAGATTTTTCTTCGTCTCCAAGGGCACACCTTCTTCCAATCTTGAAAAAATTAGCCTCCTGTGTCGGCAAATTTGGTAACCTTTTTCACTATTAAAGGCATCCTTTGGTTCGTTCATTGGCCTCTTATCTTGGTAAAATTGTTATTTTTTCCCCGGTTTAGATCTTTTTTTCACTATTCAAGACATCATCCGATTCGTTTACTTTTGACTTTATCACGCAACACTTCTTCCTTCAATTTAGAATTTTTTAGCGTCCTTTTATTACTGCAATAGTTCATTTGTTTTGGGACTTTTCACAGGCGCCGTTCCAGTGTCTATATGACAATTATTTCTAGTAATGTCAAATTCAGTTTATTTGTATAGTTTCATGTGACGCCAAATTTATTGCACTTGCATATTTCCAAATATCAAATGCACATCTTATATTTCACAACTTTCTTTCTACAATCACTCAGTACAATTCGATTTTCTTGAAATGAACACATCTAAATTTTTTTTCTAACAACATACAATTATTGCTTTTGGCTTTTAAAGCTAATAACTTTTTGTGACACTATATAAGAAAAAGTTCTTTCTGTATCAATTCCGTATAATTGTATTTTCTCCAAAGCAACACATCTTTCTCAAATAGCTGCAAAGTGATCATTTTTGTGACGTTATATTACACCAAGTTCTTTCCGCATCCATAAAGAACAACTGAGTTTTATTCAAAGCAACCCATCCTCCCAAACGGCTGCAAGTGAATCATTTTATGTGGCACTATGTTACACAGTTCTTTTTGCATCAATCTACTAAAATATTGAATGTTCTCCAAAGCAACTCATCTAACTTGGTACAGTGTCAGTATCTAACGCCAGTCTGTAACAAGGGCACAAAATATGTGCATCTAGATGTGCTAGAGCCACAACCATTTAGGCCGTTAAAGTTCAGTTAGAGCCAAACTTTTATTGTGCATTTGGTAATTTAAATTCTTATATTTTTGTGGATTATTCTAGCATGTACATGGTCTGCAATTCACGTGCCCTAAGAATCATACAAGAAGACTTTAAATGCACACCGATGAATATTTATTTGATGAAAAAATAACATTTCATTTTACATTACTTAATGAAATATTATACTTTTGCGATTTATAAAATTTGGACATGATTGCCAAAAATTGAAAAAAAAATCATAGATTGCTCCAAACATGTGTACTAGATAATTCAATTATATCCCCATAGGAGAATTTCTACCAAAGCTAACAATTATATGCAAACAAATTATATTCAGAAAATGAAATTTTGATTATTGATATCTCTTATTTTTAAGTTATAAGTGATAATAGATTAATGGAATTTTAAAATATTATATGTTCAACCCTAAGTAATATCAAGTATGTAGTTATTTTTATTAAAATAATTAAAATTCTAAATTATAATAGATTGGAGGTTTGTTGTTAATATTTGTTGTCTATTAATATTTTACACCATAGTGATTTGATATTGTGGCATTCTTTTTTATGTGTTGTATTATTTTTTAAATAATTTCATTTGTTTTCTTAAGGTTGGAGTTTAATGGATGATGTATATAAATTAACAGAAAACTTTTTTTTAATTTTCATATATGTTCATTTTAGATCACATGAGTTTGATGACAAGTTGTGTATGCTTGTGTGTCAGGTTGTTTTGACAAGATTATTTCAATTTTATTACATCATAGATGGATCCTAAGGCTCTAGATAAGAAACATGAAGAGGTAAATAGAATAGAAATAGTTGTATTAAAATATTTATAATATTTTATTATGAGTTTTTGAGACATTTTTTACAGAGAAATATTAAACGAAGACAACATTATGCAGATATGTCACAGGAGTAGAAAGTGGAAATGCTAATCATGAAAAAAAAGTATATCAAAAAAATAAGCATGATGCTCATTAGCAAGGTAAGTGTTTATAAGCAATGGTATATATATTAATTTTATGATATTTTATCTCCTCTATTTAATTAGTTAAATTGTATATTGCCAATGTATTTTTTTAGAAAAAACACAAGAGAGATAAAGACTATTGGAATGCTCACAAGTCTAATATATCAAATGGATCTAAAAAGTCAACATTAGAAATGAATGATACTCACAAAGTTTATAGTGGTCCTGATTGTGTCTATTGTAAAGCAAAGAGGTTTGAGTTTGAGCCACCTACCTTTTATTGTCATAAAGGTGAAGCTGTTATAAGAATTAATACAACACATGCTGATCTCTTATATCTATTTACATCTGATTATATTGAAGTAAATTCTTTTAGAGACTCACACGTGGATATAATAATGTATTTTCATTTACTTCTTTTGGTGTTGGAAAGTTAGATTATGATTTAGCTAACATGAAAGATTGGGTATACACTTTCTGAGTGCAAGGGAAAGCATACCACATGATCCCATCATTCTTTCCTTCTGATAATACAATGAGGTTTTTACAATTATATTTTTTTTGATACGGAAAATGAAGTGGAGAATAGGCTAAAGCATATTTCCAAATAAATCCAAGAATAATCAAAAAGTTGATATCAATCTTACATATCAACCCATATTCTAAGTTCCTAATAAGTTTGAGGCATTATGACTGTGACGTATGACTCGCAAAAACAAGATTAACTAATGCGGAAGCGTATTATTAGCAGCGAAATTACTAAAAATCACTAAAATTAAAACTTTTTACAAAGAGATCCACAAACTATAAAACTCTTTCATAAAGAACCCAAGTAAGTTATTTACATTCCAGTTCATCAGTACATCTCTATATCATTTCATCTCGAGAGTCCAAGCATTAATTGCCCTGTTAAACTGTACATAAGCAGCATACTAAAATCTTGAGGCACCAAGCCAAAAATCTCATATCTATACTAAACTATCTACTGACTCCTAGGACCTGAGAGTACAGAGACGACACATAGGACTCTTTCTATATACAGGACTTGACAAACAGTGTCTCTACCCGAGGATCACTACTGTCCTTGTTGTTGCTGCTGCTGCTCTTCACCCACTGTAGGGTTTCTACCTTTTCCTTGGTGTCTACCTAAAAATTTAATCCCACGGGGGTGAGACAATTGAAAATTGCCCTAGCGAGAGATATAATTCTCCGCCAGAAACATTATTATTGCAGATAATAGAATAACACTGAGCAAAAGAATCATAAGGGTTCAACGATAGATAAATAATTAACTAAACTATGTAGAACAATATTCTCTATACAGTTCATTCCAGTTATAACTTGATTAAGCAGCAAGTCATTTACTCAATAAGGAATATGAAGAACATGTATAGCATTTATCCAACTAGGATATAATAGACAATGTATCATCAATCATTGATTCTCATTATTCAACCCTAAGAAAATATGCTACACAGATGATTACATTTTTCAAACATACTATTACCCTGAGGAGATGAGGTATACCACTCATACTCCAACCGACCATTGTGAAATCGAAATCGGTACCATACATAGGTCAATAGAAGAGCTGGATTTCTATGACCTCATCCTCCTCAGTCAGTGTGAGGAACAACATGCAGGACATCTCGTGTCTCTGCCAAATAGCTTTCCAGGGTATACTGGCAACTTCGCTATTAGAGTTACAGTGGCATGATGTACTCTCTTCACAATTGAGAGATTTCTTATTTATCTCACATCGATTCAGCATTAACATCATCATCAGGAGATTAGTGATACATCCATCCTGGCATATACATATAATGAAGGATTGAGAGATTTAATGTTTATCTCACATCAATTCCTCAATTAGGGCATAAGGATATCCGTGCCCATAACCCCCACATACTCAAAAGTATGCCCTCCAGGAGTTCCCTTAGGAAAACCTATTTCACCATCACCAAACTACTTACAATGATGGGTCTATGGTCAGGGCTCTACATGATATGATTTCACTTGATTAATTAAGTACATTACAATATTCTTTTAGCATCAAGCATGTTTTCAAACATAAACCATTATAACAATTGCTTATAAAGAATGAGTACTATTTCTATCAAGTTCATTTCACAGCTTTATTAACATTGGGAACTCAATCCCTTATCATCTCATCATCATGATTCAAGAATATGGGTGTTCAAACCCTTAGATCATCAAAACACTTGTTACCACTTTAACAGGTAACTTAATGCCATAAAGTCATCTGACAGTGTAAACATGATAATTGCACATGGCTCTTACAGCCTTTCAATCTCTTTTGTTACCTCTCACTAGGTAACATAGCAGATCATTGCTTACAAAGCTCATGAAGTACTTTCAATAAACAAGGTATCATAACTCATACCTGGCTATGTTCATTATCCCATAAAACCTGCATGATTAGTACAAATGATAGCAGATACATCAACTTCATATTAGCACAATGCAAAACAATTATAACATCACTATTCATGGGGTTACACCACTATGCCCTTGCTAGGGTTAGGGTTTCCCTTTTCATTTCAATTAGGTTTAATCATCCCCTTAGCTCAATTAGGATTAATGACTCATCATTTCATTATCCAACCTTAGAGCTTCATGTTATAAAGTATAACCCAGAATTAGGGTTTCACATATTCCTTCACCTTATTTGGAATTAGGGTTTACTATTCACATTGCATCACCCTAGATTAGGGTTTATATTCAACAAACCACAATTAGGGTTTAGTATTCACCCCAAGTAGGAATGATCATTAAAGTACCCTGAATTAGGGTTTCTCATGTCATTACCATGAATTAGGATCATGGCATCATCATATATTAGGATTTCACCTATCATTGTCCTCAATTAGGGTTATGATTCATTAACCTTCATAATTAGGGTTTCAAGATCTCACTATCAAGGATATTATATCCTAATTAGACCTTCATCCATAATGAAAATGTTAAGACTTAAACATTACATGGTTATCATTCATGTAAGACGTCTTCTCTCTCTTATCTTCTATAAGATGATGCTTACTTCAACCTTGAATAGGCTAAATCAACTCAACTTGAAAGAAGAATTGACACCATGAGTTATATCATTACCACCATAATCATTAAAGATTAATCATTCAAAGGGTAGTAATTACTCCATCTCATTAAGGTTACCATTATTATAATCACCCTTGGTTTACATCATGTAATTATCTAATTAAACAATTGGCCATTATCCACTTTAAGTGTTCATACGATTTGATTAATTAACTTTCAAGTGATCTTGGTCACTTAGACCTCAAACGGTCTTGACCAATCAGACCTCAAACAATCTTGCTTGTATTACCTCCAAACGGTTTAAAACCGTTTAGGCCTCCAAACGGTCTTGAACCAACAATTGAAACCGTTTGGTAAAGTTACTCTTTGAAACCATTTGACAAAGTGGTTCTTGAAACCGATTGCCAAAGTTGGAATTGGAAACTGTTTAAGCTTCAACCGGTTTGGGATCGTTTGGTCCCAAACGGTCTTGAGACCGTTTGGTCCAAACCTCCTCGAAACGGAATGGACCAAAGATGGTCGCAACCACTCCAATCAGTTTAGGGTTTCCAAGGTTAACTCCCTCATCAATTGAATTCATATAACCACTCATCAATTGAACCTAACACCACACTTAAAGAGAGCCTACTAGATCATCCTTCAACTAATTTATCCATCATTTAATCACCAATTAGGGTTTTGAATCAATTGGATTAGGGTTTGGAATCGATGATCCATCAATGTTAATCATTGTGAAACTAATTACTTTGAAACCATTGGACCACCATCCAAATTGGGCATGACCTGACCCTGAACGGTCTTAAGGTCGTTTAGATGACCTTCAAACGTTCTCAAGACCGTTTTCCCATCTCATCATCCAAATCCATGTCGTCTAATTAGGGTTTGGATCATTAGATTGATCATCAAATCAGCCTTTGACTTTGGATCTTCAATTGCTCAACCATACCTAACCCTAGACCTCCAAATGGTCTTGGGTGACCACCAAACGGTCTTGAGACCGTTTGGGTGATCCCCAAATGGTTTTGAAACCGTTTGGGTCAATCAACTCAAGTTTCTAACTCAATCACTTATGAAATCAGCACTTAACCCGATTAGGGTTTGGTGATTGATGGACTTTCAACTAATGAACCAATTGGAACTAATCAATTATAATTAATGGGTCATTAACCCTCAACATTATCAAAAAATATTCAAACGGTCAACCCTGGTCAACACCTCCAAATGGTTTGAAACCGTTAACTATCATTCGGTTTGGTGAAATTGTTTGTCCTTAAACGTTTTGAAACTGTTTGCTCCGAAACGGTTTGGGAAACCATTTGAGCAACTTCTTGAAACTGTTTGGCCTAGTGATTTTCTTGGGAAACGTGTCCAAGATGATGTAATCATCATCTTCCTTAGTGCATCCAAGAACAACAACCGTTTTTCAAGGAAATTCAGCAATTAATCAAAAGAGTACCAAAAAGAAGAAAATAATCAATGATTATTGAAAAATGGGTTGCAATATCAATGTTTAAGGGTTTCAGTTATAAAACCCGCCTCAAAATCTGATTCCAAGCTCCAAGCTCCACGGCTCTAATGGTGGATGAAGTTCTAGAAACTACCCAAGGTCCGTTCTTGAGTTTTTGGATGAACAAGTTAGCTAGGATTGGAAATCGAGTGAAGAAAACCTTGAATTAAGCATTGATTTTGGGTTTTCACCATGAATCCAAGGTGGAAGATGATCAAAAGCTTACCAACAGGTTATGGTCGTCCTTCTCCTGCTCCTGATCACCCTTGTGGTCGGCCACGGCAAAGTGAGAAAAGAAATCTAAGGAAAAGATCCTTAAGTGGTTGGAAAAAGGATATGTATAAGGGATTTCAAGGAAATAGAAAAAGAAATTATTTTCTTTAAATACCGAAATAATTTCCACCAATTCCCCCTCCATTCCTTGGCCACAAAGCCACCTTCATTATCTTGCAAACCTTATTCTTTATCCCAAAATTAATGGAAAAGAAATTAAGCACCTTAGTGAATTTTATACTAATATCCAACTTTTAGTGGATAATACTTTTTATTATGATAATGTGAGTGGGCTTCCACTCAACCACGATCTTTTTGTGCCATAGAAAGGCACAAGCTCGTACAACACTTTTCTATTTCATCCCTAAACTTTTGTTTGAAGGGCTCCTCAATTAATTTATTTCTTTTTGCATTAAATTAAATTAAAGTTCCATTTATGCTTAAATCTTGATTATTTTAATATCAAGATTCTCTCTCCTCCAAGATAATTCAAATGAGGTGCCCCTCTAATTTTCTTTGCTCTACTTAATTACAAGAAATATGAGAGACCCTCTAGAGGTGGTATTTTACATATAGAACCCTAGGTATTGGGTAAATTGCACATTACACCAAAACTTGGTTTTAATGCACAAGGATTGCTCTACAAGCTTTATCTTGGCGCCCAAGCTTGTGAAAACCATAAAACTACATCATATTCATTCTTATGATGTCTCAACATCAGAGGAACATTGTATCATGTACAATTTGCAATTTAACCCCTCAACTTGGGTAATTTGCACTTTAGTCCAAAATTAACAAAGCAAAGTTTCAACATCATTAAAAAAGGACTGAAATTGAAATATAAGTCCTCAAGAGCCTTAATTACTTTTCAAAGGATAAGTGCAAGCATATAATCAACTTTATTAAGAAAAAAACCTAGGGTGAAAACATAAACCAGGTCAGGGATGTTACAAATTATCCACCCCTTATAAGGATTTCGTCCCCGAAATCATTAATAAGATATTAAGAGAAAAGAGTAGGGTATTTCCTCCTCATTTCTTCCTCTAGTTCCCATGTAGCTTCTTCAATGCCACAGTGATTCCGGAGGACTTTTACAAGACTTATATCTTTCTTTTTCAACTTCTTGATCCTTCTATCAAGAATCAACATAGGTCCTTTTACATAAGATATATCATCATTTAATTCTACTTCCATAGGCTGCAGAACTGATTCTGTGTCAGGATGACATTTCCTAAGCATGGAAATGTGGAACACTGGGTGCAACTTTTGCAGCTCATGTGGTAACTCCTGTTTATAAACTACCTTTCCAATCCGTTCATTGATTGTATAAGGCCCCATACATCTTGGAGCTAACTTTCCTTTCCTTCCAAATCTAAGAACTCCCTTCCAAGGTGAGACCTTAAGGTATACTCTGTCTCCAACCTAGAATTCTAAAGGTCTATGACGCTAGTCAGCGTAAGATTTCTTCCTATCTTGTGCAGTCTTTAACTGTTGTTGTATTATTTTAATCTTCTCGGTGGTCAGCTGCATAAGATCAGGACCCAAAGGTTGATATTCACCAGTTTCATACCAACATAGGGGAGATCTACAACGTCTACCATACAAGGCTTCATAAGGTGCCATGTCGATACTATGTTGATAGCTATTATTGTAGGCAAATTCTATCAGGCTTAGATGTAGATCCCAACTTCATGTAAACTGGAGGACATATGCCAAGGTCTGTATAGTCCTCCAAGATTTGTATAGTCCTTTCTGATTGTCCATCTGTCTGAGGATGAAAGGTTGTACTAAACCTTAACTGTGTGCCTAAGGCTTTGTGAAGTTTCTCCCAAAAATGACTCGTAAACTAGGGACCTCTGTCAGAAACAATGGTAACTGGAACCCCATGCAATCGCACTCTGTCATCTACATATAACTGTGCCAGCTTCTCTGTAGAATAGGTTGTTTTGACAAATGGAATCATGACCTTTGGCTGTTCTAGGTAAACCAACCACAAAGTCCATGGTTACATGATCCCACTTCCACTATGGTATAGATAAAGGTTGCAGTGTTCCTGCGGGCTTCTGGTGTTCAGCTTTAACCTACTGATACACTAGACACCACATAACGAACTCAGCAACATCCTTCTTCAAGCCAGGCCACCAATACATATCTTTTAAGTTATGATACATCTTGGTGCTTCCTGGATGCATAGCATACATTGAAGAATGAGCTTCTTCCAGGACTAACTTCCTTAAGTTATCAACATCAAGTACTATCATCCTACCATGATAACAGGATACCTGATCATCTGAATCATGGAAACCATCTCATTTCTCACTACCATACTCTGATCTAATCTGCTAAACTACAGTAGCAGCTTGTTGTGCCTCCCTAATCTGGTGTCTCAAAGTAGGTTTTATATGCATCTCAGCTAGCAACCCAGATAACAATGATAATTTCAATTGTACATTGTCTTGCCTTAAAGAGATAAGCATATCCCTCCTAGAGCACACCAAAGAATTCAGTTGTGCTTTATCTAGGGTTGGTGTTGCTAATTTTCTACTTAATGCATCAGCAACCACATTGGCCTTCCCTGGATGATAATCAATTGTACAATTGTAGTCCTTGATTAACTCCATCTAGCGGCGTTGCCTCATGTTTATCTCATGCTGAGAGAAGATGTACTTTATGTTCTTATGGTCTATAAAAATTTGGAATGTCTCTCCATAGAGATAATGTCTCCAGATCTTCAAAGCATGGACTAAAGCAGCTAGTTCTAGATCGTGTGTCGGATAATTCTTCTCATGTTTCTTAAGCTTTCGAGAAGCAAAAGAAATCACTTGTTTATCCTGCATTAACACACATCCTAGTCCATTCTTAGAGGCATCACAGAAAACTATATATCCTTTCCCTTGCTCAGGTAGTACTAGCACTGGTGCACTTATCAACCTTTCCTTCAGCAACTGGAATGATTGTTGACACTTGTCATTCCAGACAAAAGGAACATCTTTTCTAGTCAACTTGGTTAAGAGTAAGGCTATAGAACTGAAGTTCTTAATGAACCTCCTGTAATAGCCTGCCAGCCCTAAGAAACTGTGAATCTCTGTTGGTCTCTTTAGTTGTTCCCATTGCAAGACAAATTCTACCTTTTTAGGGTCAACACGAATACCTGAAGCAGATATTACATGTCCAATAAAAGAAACTTCTAGTAACCAGAACTCACACTTGCTAAACTTAGCATATAACTTATGCTCTCTTAGCAAAGTTAGAGCCTGACGAAGATGTTGCTCATGCTGCAAAGCATCTCTACTGTAGATCAGGATGTCATCTATGAAGACAACTACACACTGATCAAGAAAAGGTCAAAAGATTCTATTCATGAGTTCCATAAATGCAGCGGGTGCATTAGTTAGTCCAAACGACATAACTGTGAACTCATAGTGACCATACCTTGTCCTAAAGGCAGACTTAGGTATGTCACCCTCCTTAATTCACAGTTGATGGTATCCAAACCTCAGATCTATCTTTGAGAAAACAGTTGCACCACACAACTGATCAAACAAATCGTCAATCCTTGGCAAAGGATACTTATTCTTTATTGTTACTTTATTTAACTATCTATAATCAATGCATAACCACATCGATCCATCCTTCTTCTTAACAAAGAGGACCGGAGCACCCCAGGGTGAAGTGCTTGGTCGGATAAAACCCTTTCAAGAAACTCTTGAAGTTGTTTCTTGAGTTCTTCCATCTCAGCAGGTGCCATCCTATATATTGTTTGTACTATTAGTTGCGTGCCCGAAATTAGATTAATTTCAAAATCAATCTCTCGGGGCGGAGCTACACTTGGAAGTTCTTCAGGAAACACATCTTCAAATTCCCTGACTACAGGAACTTCAACAGGATTAGAACTCTCTATGGTGGTATCTACCACATGGGCTAAGAATGCAAAGCATCCTTGCCTCATCAGCTTCTTAGCTACCATAGTTGACACAAGATAGGTTGGAAGAATCTTTTTGTCTCCTTGAAAGATCCATGTGTCACTTTCATCTGTGAACACAGCTTGCTTGGACTCACAATCCAAGACAACCTTGTACCTTTCTAAGGTATCCATCCCAAGAATTATATCGAACCCTTGCATCTCAAGGGGTATAAGATCCACTTGAATGTGATACTCAGAAAAGAAAAGAATGCAGGGAGAACACACCTCCCGCAACACAGCAGATCCCATCAAAGGAGTTTCTAACAATCGACTATCTGCCCTATGACTGGTAGTCATGTTGCAGTCAAGAATCACTCTTCGAGTGATAAAGGAATGCATAGCACCCAGATTAATTAAAATAGATATGGCACTGGTTGTAGACATATCAGAATAAAACATTTCCATCTGACCTGTCACAACCTGAGGGTTGATCACTGCATCAGGTGGATTCATCGCATAGAATCTCGTCATTGCCTGTGGTTGATTCGGTGCTCGATGACTGGGTGCTGATGATCTAGCTTGGGAAGCTTGTCCATGTCCTCTAGCGCCACCTGGAAAATGTCTCCTATGAGAACCTTACTGACTCTACCTTTGAGGTTGAGTCACACTTGCCTCTCTGGCTCTACAATCCTTCATCAGATGCCCCATCTTTCCACATATGAAACAACTCCTGATCCCTGGATGTGGTCTGGATGGTCCTGTAACCAACATTGATGTTGAGCTATGGGCTCCTTCTGGTGGTAAACTTCATCCTCTACCACTATTTGACGTCCACTGCGTCTGGGTATTGAATATAGGTGGTGCCATTAGTGCAGAAAACCTCGGCTTCTTGAAACTTTTGGATAAGGATCCTTGGAACTGGGGGTATACTTTCTTGTTCTTGGTCTGTCGCTTCTCTGTCACAGACCTCTCTATCCTTTTAACAGACTCCACAAAAGTAGAAAATCTTTCCCTATTCTCTAAAGCAAACACAGGGGTGGTCAACTCAGTGTTTAGTCCCTTCTCAAAATGTCGAATCCGCTCTTCATCTGTGGTTTCCATATGCGGACAGAATCACAAAAGCTCTATGAACTTAGCCTCGTATTTGCTAATGTTCATTGGTCCTTGCCTTAACCTCTCAAACTGAGAGATCTTGTCATCTAAGAACGTCTTAGGAAAGTATCTATTGACAAATTCTCATCGGAATATTTCCCATTCGATATCCACACCAGGCCTTTTTCCCTCCTCAATGGTCCACCAGTGACTAGCACTCCCCTTAAGAAGGTACACATCATGTCTAACCTTCTCCGCTTCTGGGATGTTCAGGATTCTAAAGGCCTTCTCTAGTTCAGTCAGTCACATGTCTGCATCTGCTGGGTCAGCTGTCCCAACATATTCTGTGGCTCCAACCCGACATAGTCATTCAAACGTCTTGCCGCTCCTTGTCTTTCAATCATGGCCAGGTGCCCTAGGTGCAGGTATGGGTATTCTATCAGTCATATGTGTCATGGCAGCCATAAACTGCCAAAACATGGCTTGGAAGGCTGGATTCCCCATGTCAGTTTGATTGAACTGGGGTGGTTCAGGCACAGGCTCCTCCCTTCCTTGGTCTCTTGCACCTCCTCTGGGTGCAGCAACACTACTTTCCGCAACATGTTCATCATGTGATCCAGAAATCTTTAGTTTTCTCTTCTCCTCCTATATGAGCAGAAGACACTATCAGATAGACTGGAAGACACTAGAACAGACTCAACAACCTTAGTCCTATGTCTCTATAGACTCAGCGAACCTAGAGCTCTAATACCACTAATTTGTGACGTACGACTCGCAAAAACAAGATTAACTAATGAGGAAGCATATTATTAGCAGTGGAATTACTAAAAATCACTAAAAATTAAAACTTTTTACAAAGAGATCCACAAACTGTAAAACTCTTTCATAAAGAACCCAAGTAAGTTATTTACATTCCAGACCATCAGTATATCTCAATATCATTTCATCTCGAGAGTCACAAGCATTAATTGCCATGTTAAACTGTACATAAGCATCATACTAAAATCTCGAGGCATCAAGCCAAAAATCTCAGATCTATATTAAACTATCTACTGACTCCTAGGACCTGATAGTACAGAGACGACACATAGGACTCTCTCTATATACATGACTTGACAAACAATGTCTCCACCTGAGGATCACTGTTGTCCTTGCTATTATTGTTGTTGTTGCTGCTGCTCTTCACCCACTGTAGGGTTTCTACCTTTTCCTCGACGTCTACCTAAAAATTTAATCCCACGAGGGTGAAACAATTGAAAATTGCCCCAGCGAGAGATATAACTCTCCGCCAGAAACATTGTTATTGCAGATAATAGAATAACATTGAGCAGAAGAATCATAAGGGTTCAACAATAGATAAATAATTAACTAAACTATGTAGAACAATATTCTCTATACAATTCATTCCAGTCATAACTTGATTAAGCAACAAGTCATTTACTCAATAAGGAATATGAAGAACATGTATAGCATTTATCCAACTAGGATATAATAGACAATGTATCATCAATTCGTTGATTCTCATAATTCAACCCTAAGCAAATATGCTACATGGATGATTACATTTTTCAAACATACTATTTCCCTGAGGAGATGAGGTATACCGCTCATACTCCAACTGACCATTGCGAAATCGAAATTGGTACCATACATAGGTAAATAGAAGAGCCGGATTTCTATGACCTCATCCTCCTCAGTTAGTGTGAAGAACAACATGCAGGACATCTCGTGTCTCTGCCAAATAGCTTTCCAGGGTATACTGGAAAATTCGCTATTAGAGTTACATGGCATGTTGTACTCTCTTCGCAATCGAGAGTTTTCTTGTTTATCTCACATCGATACGGCATTAACATCATCATCAGGATATTAGTGATACATCCATCTCGGAATATACATATATTGAAGGATTGAGAGATTTAATGTTTATCTCACATCAATTCATCCATTAGGGCGTAAGGATATTCGTGCCCATAACCCCCACATACTCAAAAGAATGCCCTCCGGGAGTTCCCTTAGGAAAACCTATTTCACCATCACCAAACTACTTACGATGATGGATCTATGGTTAGGGCTCTACATTATATGATTTCACTTGATTAATTAAGTACATTACAGTATTCTTTTAGCATCAGGCATGTTTTCAAACATAAACCATTATAACAATTGCTTATAAAGAATGAGTACTATTTCTATCAAGTTCATTTCACAACTTTATTAACATTAGGAACTCAATCCCTTATCATCTCATCATCATGATTCAAGAATACGGGTGTTCAAACCCTTAGATCATCAAAACACTTATTACCACTTTAACAGGTAACTTAATGCCATCAAGTCATCTGACAGTGTAAACATGATAATTGCAATGCAGGTATTCCACATGGCTCTTACAACCTTTCAATCTCTTTTGTTACCTCTCACTAGGCAACATAGCATATCATTGCTTACAAAGCTCATAAAGTACTTTCAATAAACAAGGCATCATAACTCATACCTGGCTATGTTCATTATCCCATAAAACCTGCATGATTAGTACAGATGATAACAGATACATCAACTTCATATTAACACAATGCAAAACAATTATAACATCACTATTCATGGGGTTACACCACTATGCCCTTGCTAGGGTTAGGGTTTCCCTTTTCATTTCAATTAGGGTTCATCATCCCCATAGCTCAATTAGGATTAATGACTCATCATTTCATTATCCAACCTTAGAGCTTTATGCTATAAAGTATAACCCAAAATTAGGGTTTCACATATTCCTTCACCTTATTTGGAATTAGGGTTTACTATTCACATTGCATCACCCTAGATTAGGGTTTATATTCAACAACCCACAATTAGGGTTTACTATTCACCCCAAGTAGGAATGATCATTAAAGTACCCTGAATTAGGGTTTCTCATGTCTTTACCATGAATTAGGATCATGTCATCATCATATATTAGGATTTCACCTATCATTGTCCTCAATTAGGGTTATGATTCATTAACCTTCATAATTAGGGTTTCATGATCTCACTATCAAGGATTATATCCTAATTAGACCTTCATCCATAATGAAAATGTTAAGACTTGAAAATTACATGGTTATCATTCATGTAAGAAGTATTCTCTCTCTTATCTTCTATAAGATGATGCTTACTTCATCCTTGAATAGGCTACATCAACTCAACTTGAAAGAAGAATTGACACCATGGGTTATATCATTACCACCATAATCATTAAAGCTTAATCATTCAAAGGGTAGTAATTACTCCATCTCATTAAGGTTACCATTATTATAATCACCCTTGGTTTACATCATGTAATTATCCAATTAAACAATTGGCCATTATCCACTTTAAGTGTTCAAACGATTTGATTAATTAACTTTCAAATGATCTTGGTCACTTAGACCTCGAACGGTCTTGACCAATCAGACCTCAAACGGTCTTGCTTGTATTACCTCCAAACAGTTTAAAACCGTTTAGGCCTCCAAACGGTCTTGAACCAACAATTGAAACCGTTTGGTAAAGTTACTCTTTCAAACAGTTTGACAAAGCTGTTCTTGAAACCGATTGCCAAAGTTGGAATTGGAAACTATTTAAGCTTCAAACGGTTTGGGATCATTTGGTCCCAAATGGTCTTGAGACCATTTGGTCCACACCTCCTCAAAACCGAATGGACCAAAGATGGTCTCAACCACTCCAATCGGTTTAGGGTTTCTAAGGTTAACTCCCTCATCAATTGAATTCATATAAACACTCATCAACTGAACCTAACACCACACTTAAAGTGATCCTACTAGATCATCCTTCAACTGATTTAACCATCATTTAATCGTCAATTAGGGTTTTGAATCAATTGGATTAGGGTTTGGAATCGATGATCCATCAATGTTAATCATTGTCAAACAAATTACTTTGAAACCATTGGACCACCATCCAAATTGGGTATGACCTGACCCCAAACGGACTTAAGGTTGTTTGGATGACCTACAAATGGTCTTGAAACCGTTTTCCCATCTCATCATCCAAATCCATGTCGTCTAATTAGGGTTTGGATCATTAGATTGATCATCAAATCAGCCTTTGATTGCACTTCAACCTAATATCTTTGGATATTCAATTGCTCAACCATACCTAACCCTAGACCTTCAAACGGTCTTGGGTGACCACCAAACGGTCTTGAGACCATTTGGGCGATCCCCAAATGGTTTTGAAACCGTTTGGGTCAATCAACCCAAGTTTCTAACTCAATCACTTACGAAATCAGCACTTAACCCGATTAGGGTTTGGTAATTGATGGACCTTCAACTCATGAACCAATTGGAACTAATCAATTATAATTAGTGGGTCATTAACCCTCCACATTATCAACAAATCTTCAAACAGTAAACCCTGGTCAACACCTCCAAATGGTTTGAAACCATTTGCTCTCATTCGGTTTGGTGAAACCGTTTGCCCTTAAACGGTTTGAAACTGTTTGCTCCCAAACGGTTTGGGAAACCATTTGAGCAACTTCTTGAAACCGTTTGGCCTAGTGATTTTCTTGGGAAACGTGTCCAATATGATTTCATCATCATCTTCTTTCGTGCATCCAAGAAAAGCAGCCGTTTTTCTTGGAAATTCAGCAATGAATCAAAAGAGTACCAAAAAGAAGAAAATAATCAATGATTATTGAAAAATGGGTTGCAATATCAATGTTTAAGGGTTTGAGTTATAAAACCCACCTCAAAATCTGATTCCAAGCTCCAACCTCCATGAATCTAATGGTGGATGAAGTTCCAACAACTGCCCAAGGTCTGTTCTGGAGTTTTTGGATGAACAAGTTAGCTAGGATTGCAAACCGAGTGAAGAAAACCATGAATTAAGCATTGATTGTGGGTTTTCACCATGAATCCAAGGTGGAAGATGATCAAAAGCTTACCAACAGGTTATGGTCGTACTTATCCTTCTCCTGAGCTCCCTCGTGGTCATTCAAGGCAAAGTGAGAAAAGAAATCCAAGGAAAAGATCCTTAAGTGGTTGGAAAAAGGATATGTATAAGGGATTTCAAGGAAAGAGAAAAAGAAATTATTTTCTTTAAATACCGAAATAATTTCCACCAATTCCCCCTCCATTCCTTGGCCACGAAGCCACGTTCATTATCTTGCAAACCTTCTTCATTATCCAAGAAATAATGGAAAAGAAATTAAGCACCTTAGTGAATTTTATACTAATATCCAACTTTTAGTGGATAATACTTTTTATTATGATAATGTGAGTGAGCTTCCACTCAACCAAGATCTTTTTGTGCCATAGCAAGGCACAAGCTCGTCCAAAACTTTTCTATTTCATCCATCAACTTTTGTTTGAAGGGCTCCTCAATTAATTTATTTCTTTTTGCATTAAATTAAATTAAAGTTCCATTTATGCTTAAATCTTGATTATTTTAATATCAAGATTCTCTATCCTCCAAGATAATTCAAATGAGGCACCCCTCTCATTTTCTTTGCTCTAATTAATTCCAAGAAACATGAGAGACCCTCTAGATGTGGTATTTTTCATATAGAACCCTAGGTTTTGTGTAAATTGCACATTACACCAAAACTAGGTTTTAATGCACAAGTATTGCTCTACAAGCTTTATCTTGGTGCCCAAGCTTGTGAAAACCATACCACTAAATCATATTCATTCTTATGATGTATCAACATCAGAGGAACATTTTATCATGTACAATTTTCAAGTTAACCCCTCAACTTGGGTAATTTGCACTTTAGTCCAAAATTAACAAAGCAAAGTTTCAACATCATTAAAAAAGGACTGAAATTGAAATATAAGTTCCTCAAGAGCCTTAATTACTTTTCAAAGGATAAGTGCAAGCATCTAATCAACTTTATTAAGAAAAACACCTAGGGTTAAAACATAACCCATGTCAGGGATTTTACAATGACTCATTGGTAAACCATAAGATTGCAATCTTAAGGAAATTTGGCTTGGATCAAAGAATATACAATGAGCCAACATCTTCTCAAGTAGCTGCAATATGGGTTGAGGGGAACAACCTAGACGGAAGATATGATTTAGATTTTATTGTTCATGGTAGAAGTGGATGAGCTTACACTGTAAAATCATATTTTGGATGTTATGATCCATTTTAGTATCCATTATTTTTGCCACACGGTGAATGTGGGTTGAATTGAGAAATTCTACGAGGTAGAAAAGGAAAGACAACCTCTTCTCAACATACATACTTGAGAACTTTGACATTAAAATTGTAATACTTTTGAAGAAATGTTAAATGAAGAAGAACTAGGTATGTTGAAAAAATGTATTATTTTCTAAAATCAAATTTTATTTTGTTTATATCTTGTGAAGTTATATGTTTTCTTAGTTTTTATTTCTAATTAGAAAATTTGGAATTTTAAATTGATTTGAAACTACATGTTTTTGGTTGTGGATACCACACCTTTCTTTATCATTAAAATATATATAGAACTAACAATTCCTTATAAGATATAAATTTGATTATGTAGTTAATTGTATTTAGAAGGATCTTTTTAAATATGGTTCATATTTTTATTAGTTTATAAATGAATATGGAACTTTCTCTCTACAAGTATATACTATTGTCATATATAATCATAGATGAAATTATACTTCATAATTTAAAAAAAGTTACATCTTACTCTTCAATATCATTATTTTATTTCTAATATAAAATCTAGGTATTTGTATATGGAAGGAAAACTTATTTATATATAACAACAATAATGCTATTTGTAAAAAGTATTAAAATTATTGTAGATGAAGAAGTTCAATCGTAGAAATGAAAATGTTAACAAATTGATGTTTATCCCGAGTTGTTATATTCTTGATAACCTTATACTAATAGACATTCACAAACATCACTTCTCTCTACATGTGTATATTATAGACATATATTTCAAGTTATCATAATGTTGACAACATTATATTCATATTTTAAATCCAAAAGATATTTTACCTATGTACCCTTCAATGTTGTTTTTATACATTTACATTTATAAAATTATGTTCATTGTGCATGTTAGGAATTTTTACCTATATATGAAAATACTATTTCTATATATAGAAATTTAATTTTATAAATGAAAATTTTTAGTTACAAAATTTAAAAAGTGTAAAATTATAAGTTTATTCCAAGTTTTTATATTCTTGATCATCATGTATTTATTTTAAAAGTGATGGAAAGTTGAAGTTTATTTTGATGAATACAATTATTATTTTTTTGAGATCAATATTTATATTTTCAATTAATGTTTAAAATATTAATTATGTGTTATAGTCTTTTTGAAATCATGTTATTTAAGTTATTCATAATTGTAGTATTGTTGATCTATATTTTAGATTATGTAAAATCTAAAATCTTATGTATCTACTCGAGAATATTGTTGCTATTTGTTTCAAATTTGTGTATCTACAAGTACATCATCATTACATAGTGGAAGATTGTTTCAAAAATATGTGGTTAATATGTATATTAAGATCGAGACTACAAGATTGGATTACTTCTACAAGCATCAGGATAATATAAGACGAGATATGTATGAAGGTATTGTTGATGCAGTGCATAATGGTGAGACTAGAGCATCAAAAGTTGGTCAAAAACTATCTTACCAACATCCTTTATAGGAGGTCCACTTGATATGAGAAAGAGGTATCTAAATGCAATGGCATTAGTACATAAATATGGAAAACCTGGTCTTTTTCTTATTATTACATGCAATCCTGAATGGGATAAGATAAAGTCTCTACTAAACTCATGGGAACATTCATCTAATAGGCCAAATTTAATTGTTTGAATTTTTCATGCAAAGATTGAAGATTTGGAAAATAAGTTGTATAAGGAACAAATATTCGATAAAGTAGCTTCTCATGTTCATGTAATAGAATTTAAAAAAAAAATAGGATTACCTCATACCCATTTCTTGATAATCTTGAAGCATGAAGATATAATAGTTGGTCCTGATAGCTATGATTTCTTTGTCTGTGCTGAGACCCCAAACAAGCTATATGATCCTCTATTACATGAAATGGTTTTGAAGCATATGATTCATGGTCCATGTGGGAAATTGAGAAAGAAGTCTCCTTGCATGATAAATGGTTCTTGTAAATCACATTATCCGAAGCCTTATTATCCACATTTAATGGAAGGAATAAATTCATACCCTATATATATAATAAGAAATAATGATGTTGTGGCTCAAGTAAGAAATTGTATCGTTGATAATCAATGGGTTGTGCCATATAATACTTACCTATTAAATCACTACAATTGTAACATAAATATTGAGATATGCTCATGTATAACTGTAACGACCCCGCCTCCCGGTAACCCCTAATTAAGGGAGACCCGAAGGTCAGAGCCGTTATTCAATTAACAAGATCAAAGGTTCAACAAATAATCAATTATAATTATGAAATTCTACTAACTAAACTGAAATTTGGTAGAAAAATAAAACTTTGTTTACCTTTTTAAAACTTTGGAAATCTATCTATCCAGAGCTTGAATTCTTCTATCTAATCCTCCTTGCTCTTTATTTCCTATTTCCACAATGTGACACTTTACAGTTTGTTCTTTCAATTGTTGTTCCTAAAACACCGACAAACAAAACGTCGGTCAGTATATCAAAATATACTGGTATGTGGGAACAACCAAAAGTTTATACATATGGATAACAATCTAACTATCACAATCAAATTATTTAACAAGACAATTTACATTTTTAATGTGTCATTCTCCACCACTTTTGCCCTAACCCTGGCATACCCCTCTAGGGTTTATCTTTTTCCATTGACTTAAGGCCACCTTCTCAATCCCGAGCTTAGTACCTGGGTGTCACCTATCATGGTGCTCGATAGTCATGCATCACAGACCACCTTCTCATTCCCGAGCTTGGTGTCTGGGGTCACCTCTCATGGTGCCCATGGGTCTACCCTCTTGGGCCTGACCTTTATGGCATCTTCCATCAGGGTGGCATGTAGGTGCGAGAATACACATGTCTTTATAATTGTGATAACCATAGTCACTTTATAATTTTGCAAGTATGAACATCCAATTGTTTAGATTGAATTTAATACGAGGAAACATTCGGGAAACCCTCAGGAAACTAATGTGATTAATCATAATTAACCACATACCTGATCCAGAGCAACTTGATTGTCCAAGCAATAAGGATAAAGAACAAGCAACAAGTAATCAACAATATCTTGAAATTAATGCATGGGATCCAAGTGGTATAGTTTATCCAGAACATCCTAAAGCTAGACTTGGATTCCACCTTAGGCTTTCTAGACCACATTAGGGTTTTATTAGGGTTTTTGCCTCCATAATGCTTTTATCATATTAAATGCTCTCTTAGTTCATAAACCCTAATTTCAACATCATAAGCCCAATTAAAGTCGATTATTTCTCTTTTATACCAAAACTACCTTCTTTATCCTTTTAAGCTATTTCAAGGTCATTAGACTCAATTATCACCTTTAGTTTCTTTCGGATTAACAACTCATAATTCATTATGGTCTAATTCCCATATGAACTTATATTTATGATTAATTCTACCTTGATTCAATTGAAAAACCTAATTTCTATATTAAGGCTATTTATCCACAAATTAGGGACTTTAATGCTCGAAATAGCTTAGATTCAGCATATTCCAACTTTAATCATGAAATTAATCAATTAAAGCCATTAAGAGTCAAATTTACCAACATTAGGGTTTCAAGGCCCATTAAAGTATTATTCATGCACATTAAACTCGAAATTAAACTAATTACATGCAAATTTCATCCTTTTTGTTCCTAATGTGCCCTTTCATCATTAACAGGTTAATACTAACTCTAATCATCCATTAAACCCTTATAAATATATTATTCATCTCAAAATAGGGTTCTTTAAACATTAAAGTATTAAAGTTGACATCTTCCATTAAATTTCTAATTGCAAGAGAAATAAGGCTTCAATTATATCTTTAATGGATTCCCCTCATTTTTCTGAGAACCTTTCATATTTTATGTGTGCTAATCCGAGCTACGAAAAAAATAGATATGATTTTAGCAAATTTACCTATTTTGGGCCAATGGGAGGCTGCCACGTAGGCCTTGCCATGCAATCGTTGCTTGGTTGCTTGGAAACATTTCGAAAAGACAATCATGCCCTGGTTAAGTTGGCCGACTCTTTAGCCCGCGAAGGGAAAAACGGTCCAAAGCCGCCTCCACCTCCTTCATCCTCACGCAGATCCGTTGTGTTGCCCTAGCGGTCGACTATAGCACGACGCGGGCTCCTTTCTTCCCTCCTCAGGGCTCGGGGGTGGCCGCCCATGGCCGCGCCAGCTCCGCCCCATCCTGGCATCCTTGAGACACAAGCAAAACGCGGCCAAGATGGATGGAAGAAAGCTCCACAGGTCTGTGACCTGGTCAACCTGCTGCCCACCTACAGGCATCGTGCAGATGAAAAGAGTTGATCAGATGATCGTCAATGCTCTCCCCGATGACGTCGGAGCGTCGCAACCCTTCATACTACTCTCCGTGGTTCTGGGATCGCCCCACCCCCTCGGGTTAGGTTTAGAATGGATGCAAGGTTGAAGAAGAAGAAGAAGATGAGGAAGAGAGTGGGAGACGTGGGATCTCTCTGAAACTCGATCCAGGGGGTCTACCCCTTTATATAGAGGGGTACCCAGGCCCATGAACGTTTGTCCACAAAGAAAATGATGTTTTTCCTAATAGGAAAGGAATTCCTTCATCAAGAAGCTAGTTCTCTCTCTTTTTCTCATATTCCTTTTTCTTTTGATATTATGATTTCGAGAATTATCCCACTTATTCTCTTTTTTTCTTGCTTTTCAAACCATAGGTACGAAATCCTATTTTCCTTTAATAGAAATTACTTTCTTTCTAGCAATACCATGTAATACATTAATTGTATACTCACATTATCTTTTTATTTTGCTATTTTGGTATTTTCTCTTTCTTTACTCTTTATTGGGGTTCCTTGGACCCAAAGAAACCCTAATATTTTGAAATCCTTTTATCGAATAGTCATTATCCTTCTAGATGCATCTAAATGCATTATTCTTCATTATTTATAATTATCTTGTTTATTTCTTATTAAAATAGTTCTTTTTGAGGATTTCTCTTTATTTCTCCTTTATTTTCCTCATTGGTATATCTTTTATCATTAGGAATCCTTAGGACACGAAATTCCACCAAGGATTACTCCATTATACCTCTTTTCACTTATTTTCCACATTTTATCAATATTTTCAATTTCTTTCTTAATCAAGAAATACTTAATTGATCTTCTCTTTTCTTATTGCTCTCTTTATGCAACTTTGGACTCCTTGGAACCCAAGAAACCCAAGAGGCACGAAATCCCTCTTTGGGTTTTCCTTCTAGAGGTTTCCACATTTTTCTTTTCTCAAATATTCAATTATTCATTCACTAATTGAATTTTCTTGTTGTTTGGGCCCAATAGCCAATAAAGCCCACAACACAAACATCAAGGCTATTGTAAACAAAATCCATTTGTTCGAACCAAATTATATCATTATTTGTTCAAATAATATGAGAAATTACATTTCTCACCAAAAGAACCCAAAAATTGGGGTTGTAACATCCTTCCCCTCTTATAAGAATTTTATCCTCAAAATTCCATCAAGCAAACAAACAGTTCAGGATAAGCCTTTCATACGTCCATCAGGGCTACCATGTGGCATCACCCTTTCCATGGTGCTTCCCAAGAACCTTCATCATCTCATATTCTTCCATCTGAGTTCTTTCTTACCTTGGTATATCATACCCTCATAGGTGACTCGGGACATTTCAGCCTCTCAAAAGCTGAATAGGTTCAGGGCTCAACACATGGCTTGGATACCTCACATAGTGCTCTAGATCAGACTCACAGAACACATTACACATCATGTTATCCTGAGGGGCAAGGCTAAACACCACCCTCTCCACCAATCCATCTCAAATGGACCCATATATCGGGGACTCAGCTTTCTCAGCTGTAGCTTAGAGGGGTCGTATTTTCACATCACATATTCTCCCACAGTGAACTGCATGTCAGTCTTCTTTGCATCATCTTATGACTCATGTCACTACTAGGCTCTCTCTCAGCCATTGAATGATCAAAGTGACTTCATCTACACACACTATGGTTCTTTTCTGACCTTCGTGAGGCCTCCTTCACCACCATCATCTTAATGAAGTGGTGACCGACACAACCTCTCTATAAGACTTCTTGCATCCCGATAAAGGCTATGGTGGTTAACATCACATCTTAAGAACTATCTCTATGTATAACCCTGAATGAGCACACATGCTCTCATAAGACCCTCTAGTCTGGATCATACTATCCATTAGTTAGGGGTGATAGGCAGTACTGACACTGAGTTCTTCATGTATCCACTTCCACCTCATGGAAGTGAACCTTGGTCATACCCAAGAACTTTTAAACTCGCATCATGGTGTAGTTGAACCATCTTTCTTTCTTAAGTAGTTCAACCGAATCTGTCCCGTGACAGTACTCTTCCTTTCTCATGTCATCTAGGTAAGGCGATCTACCATAACCCATATTGGATCTCGACCTTGGTCCATGGGAGACTCACAACATCCACAGTGAAGAACTCCCATTCCCTCTCGGGAACTCTTTATACTTTATATCCATGTACTGGGTTACTGGTGTTCATCCTTATCCTCCTAGCTTGTATGGCCACATGTTACATGCAACTTTATTTTAAGCATCCAGAGTGCTACTGTCACTTACTATCTTTGTAGTATCACGGTGTATGGTGATCTTAAAACCATGATCTCCTTTATGTCACAATTCCTCAAGATCAATTCCTCAGAAACCCTAAACCACTCTCATCAGGGTTTTATTACCTTCTTATATAAAAAAGTGTATCTGGGGTTCTATCACCATCCTTTCACCACATCAAGGACATCGATTAACTTGTTCAACATATCTTATTACATTCGAGTGTTAGCCAAAACACATCTTCTTTCCAAACTTAGGGTTAGCCAACCAACCTCAACTTCTTGTAGCCTCTAGCTAAACTAGGTAGCTAGATCTCAACCAGAGCATTCATTACCAGTTCTTATCCTTAGGTGTTAGGTAACATACACCTCCATGTATTATACTTATCATCTCATCTCAAACTCTAAGTCTATATTCATCAAGAATCTCTGAGCTCAACCTCATTATGATCAAACTCAACCATGGTTAACTTGCAAATTCCAGATAGCTCCTGATAAAACATCCTCATAAGCTGACTACACTACTTCTCTTAGTGTTTGCGAACCATCCATGTATCATTCACTCCACCAGGGTATGTTATCCTTTTTGTAGCAACATCTCAACTCACACCATCCTTATCCTTGGTGTGTGGCACGCGTATTGTCCTATCTCTCACTCCCATAACAAAAGGAAATAAGCATTTGGCTACAGTCCAAATACAGAGTTCTTCCTGTTTCAAGAGTAGAGATGGTTCATCCCACCTTGCCCGTACACCTTTAAAGCTAAGTTGAAATGTGCCACACCTGTCTCTACATCACAAACATCATGATATCAAAGTTTCTTCCATGGAAGATTGGTCTCTACTTGGGTTACTACACAATCCTTGGTCATCTCCTCTAGGTCTATAGGGTGTCGGCACTTTTGGGGTCATCCCTCTTCCCTCATGCATCAGAGAGTGCCCTACTCATCCGCCCTTTGGGTCCCATGAGTTTATGAAGGTGATCAATCTCCTAACCCATGGCCCTCAGACAATGATAGATGTTTCCTCCCGACCCTATGGTCATGTGCAACTAGGGAATTAGGTAACTCCTACTCCCATCGGTCTTATCCCCACCTGACCCTAGGATAGACTTAGGATTCTATCATAGTACATGTCTGACTTAGAACCTTACCCAAGCCTTCATCACCTCTCATTCTTGGGTTGTCTTTCATCTTTTCTCAGGGATCATGGCGACCTACCTACCTTGGTCAGGCCCCATACCGGTTACCTCTGTGGTAACACATCCACAAGCACTTAGAGATGGTTATCTATGGGTCTACAAGTTCATTCTCATACGATGTACTCTTCACTTGGCTTCTCAAGATCCTATGAAACCTCCTTAGGTTTCCTCAAACCCACAAAACTGGTAAACAACCAACCAAAGGGTTCCTCTCCCAAGATGGGAGGAAACTACAACTCTTGACAACAAGGTCACAATCGTCCATATGTTTAGGGTCTGCATCCACATGAGCATGCTTAGCCGTAGCAAGCTACTAAGGCACAAGCAGATGCCTACAAAACCATGCTAGGTCACACTTGTTCTCATCCTCAACATTAGACCAACTTAGTTGTGAGGGGTTCATCAAACATACCTTTAACTTGAAAAACCACTAGAGGGGGGTGAATAGGGTTTTAAATTAATTTAACAATTATTTAACTCAAACAACCACAAATGAGAAACCAAGAAGGAGACAAAGGGTTTAGAGTGGTTCCAACCTTAGCAAATACTAAGGTTGTTAGTCCACTACCCGGTTGCTTACCCAATCGGGATTTTGAAAGTATTAATTTTATTACCTTCTCAAGGAATTACACAAAATACAATACTTTCTTACACCCCTTTGAACAGCCTTCACTTGAAGTAGATGCACCAACTCGAGGTAGCCTTCTTGAAGTAACTTCAAGCTCCCCCTTGAAGTAGCCTTCCTCTTTGAAGTAACCTCCCGTTGCACCAGCCTTCTAGAAGTAGTTCAAAGTCTCCTTCTTCACCAAGAAGATCACGACCCTCTCCAATCCGCAGCCTCCAACCTAGGATTAGCAAGGAGAGTACAAGTAATGAAAGTGAACAAGAAAGGAAAATGGAAATTACAACTTATCCTTTGAAGCACAAGGCTTGATTTGCCTATATCAAGCGTGTAGATATCCTAACCAATGTATATGGAATTGTGCTTATTGTGGATAGGAGATACTAGCTTATAGGACACGAAATTTGAGCCAAGAGAAAAGTAGCCAATTGCAAATATGCTCAATTGCTCACACACAAGTTGCTCAATGCAAGTGTATGCTCAAAGATTTCTCAAGTGTGTAAATAGGTAAGTTTAGGTGTCCTAAGGCATGTCCTGTTTATAGGAATGTCCTACAAGTACTTAAGGACGTTCTAGACACTTTCTAGGGGGGTTGTAAGTGCTCAACTAGCCGTTAGGTACAAGTTAGTTGCATTAGCAACGACTAGTTAATTAATTCTGCAGTTGCTGTCAGAGTCCATCTCAGTCGAGAAATTGTCGACCGAGATACCTACTCGATCGAGGTTTTGTCGACCGACAGGCTCTCTGGATCAAGTGTTTGCAACGTTCATCTCCAACTGCCAACTACCTTGTCAGTTGTGTCTAACGGCTACTTGGGTCTTTCTCGGTTGAGGAGTTTGTCGACCGAGAGTGTCTCGGTCGAGAATTTTGTCGACCGATATTGACCCTGTTTCAATGTTTCAAATAAAGACATTAAGTGTGTGTATGAGTGTGCATATATGACACTATTGAAGGGGATGACCTATCTAAGTTTTTTTGTTTAGCTAGGGAAGATCTAACGCTTGATTTACATGAAGTCTAAGTACTTGTACATTATATGTTTGTACAAGTTTTTACAAATTGATTACATTTCATGAAAATACAAACATTAAGCATATAGATTTCCCGGATGCTTTGTCATCCACCTTATTCCTGCAACACTCAAGTAGCACGTTAGATCATCAAGAATGAAATGTTTGTCATTATCAAAACAAAGGGATTTACAGATGTCCATTTAGCCAACAATCTCCCCCTTTTTGAAGATGACAAACATTTCCAAAATATAAATCAACTCCAAATTCCTGAAGTTTACCTTGTGAATTTCTTCTTTTGTTTATAAAATGTGTGCTTATTATATCCCATGAATTATGGAACATGAAATCCAATTCATTAGGGAATATAGCAACTTTCAATGTAAAGCCAAGAGTTTGTGAAACTCATTGATTGAGTTTTGCACGTTTTAAGATTTATGTTTATTTCTCCCCCTTTGTCATTTCAAAAAGATATCCGTGGAAATCAAGAAAAAACTCCCCCTTAATTAGATGTCCCATCAATTCCTATTAAAAAGATGTCCATTTAAAAGCCAAGAATGATGCAGAGTAAAACACTTTTAAGAAGTACAAATATCAAAGAAAACATCTTCCAAGGGAGTGATAAGCAGTTGCTTCCTTATTTTGTTGAACTGATCTAGTGGAAGTGGTTTTGTAAAAATATCAGCCAATTGATCTTCCATATCAACATGATGAAGAGGAAACATGATTCTTAGAAATGTGATCCCGTAAAAAGTGATGACGAATTTCAATATGTTTAGCTCGGCTGTGTAATATAGGATTGTGTGCTAAGTTTATAGTGCTCGTATTGTCACAAAAGATAGGCGTAGATGAAAAAGTAAAACCATAATCGTTTAATACTTGTTGCATATAAAGCACTTGAGCACAACAGGATCCGGCTGCCATATATTCAGCTTCAGTTGTAGAGAGGGCAACCGTATTTTGTTTCTTGCTAAACCAAGATACTAAAGCTCTTCCTAACAAGAAACAACCACCACTAGTGCTTTTGCGGTCAAGTCGACAACCAGCATAATCAGCATCAATATAAGCTTTGAAATCCAAGGATTGTCCTTTTGGATACCATAAACAAAAACATGTGGTGCCAGCTAAAAATCGAAGAATCCGTTTAACTGCTTGAAAATGAGAGTGCATGGGTTGTGATTGAAATCGAGCACAAAGACCAACGGAAAACATAATATCCGGTCTAGAAGCGGTTAAGTAAAGCAAGCTACCAATCATGGCTCTATATAAGGAATCATCAATAGGCTCCCCATTTTCATCCTTATCAGTTTTAATAGAGGTAGCCATAGGAGTAGTAGCGTGTTTGCACTGATCCATCCCAAATCATTTTAAGAGTTCTTTAGTATACTTTTCTTGGCTTATAAAAATTCCGGCAGGCGTTTGTTTAATTTGGAAACCAAGAAAGAAAGTTAGTTCACCCATGAGGCTCATTTCAAATTCTTTTTGCATAATGTCACTAAATTGTGTGCACAAGGATTCATTTGAGGCTCCAAAAATAATGTCATCAACATATATTTGAACAACTAGAAAATCGGAGTTATATGTTTTGAAAAATAAAATAGAATCTGAATTTCCAATAGAAAAATCATTATCAAAGAGGTATGTCTTGAGCCTTTCATACCAGTTCCTAGGTTCTTGTTTTAAACCATAAAGTGTTTTCTTAAGTTTATAAACATAGTCACCTTTTTTCGGTATTTCAAAGCCAGGTGGTTGGGCAACATATACTTCTTCTTGAATGATTCCATTTAGAAATGCACTTTTTACATCCATTTGATAGAGTTTGATGTTTTTGTGTGCAGCTATAGCTAGTAACATTCTAATAGCTTCAAGTCTTGCTACTGGTGCATATGTTTCATCAAAGTCTATTCCTTCTTGTTGATTGTAACCTTGTGCTACTAACCTAGCTTTATTTCTTATTACTTCCCCTTCCTCATTTAACTTGTTCCTAAAGACCCATTTCATTCCAATGATGGTTTTATTTTGTGGTTTAGGAACTAAATCCCATACATCATTTTTAGTGAATTGATTTAACTCTTCTTGCATTGCTATTATCCAATAGTCATCTTTAAGAGCTTCAGATACCTTCTTAGGTTCAATAATAGAAACAAAGGCCATGTTTGCAACATCCTTAAAAGAAGAACGAGTTTTAACTTTATCTTTTGGATTTCCAATAATTAATTCTTGAGGATGATCCTTAATAAGTCTAGGTATATGTTGTGTTTCAGCTTGGTTATTGCTTGTAGTTTCTTTCTCACTATCATTTGGTATGTCTAAGTTTTCGAATTGATGAGTGAGATCAATTATTTCAGAATTTTTTGATTTTGACTCTTCATGAAAAGAGACATGAATAGATTCCTCAACTTTTCTAGAAATAGTGTTGTTTACTCTAAATGCTTTGCTAGAGGTAGAATATCCCAAAAAGAATGCTTTATGTGATTCAGAGTCAAACTTATCTCTGTCCTCTTTAGTATTTAATATATAGCATGTGGATCCAAAGGTATGAAAATAGTCAACTCTAGGTTTCTTAGAATGTATTATTTCATATGGTGTTTTCTTCAAATGGGAGTGAACAGTTACTCTATTTAACACATAGCATGCGGTGTTTACTGCTTCAGCCCAAAAAGTTTTAGGTGGGTTATGTTCGAGCATCATAGTTCTAGCCATTTCTTGTAGTGATCGATTTTTCCTTTCAACTATACCATTTTGTTGTGGTGTGCGTGGAGCAAAAAAATTGTGAGTGTATCCTTGAGATGTGCAAAATTCCTCAAGTGCATGATTCTCAAATTATCCACCATGATCACTTCTAATGGTACATATATTGTTTTGTAATAGATTTTCAATCATGGAACAAAATTTTATAAAAACATGAATAGTGTCATCTTTGGCTGCAAGAAAATGTACCCATGTATACCTACTATAATCATCAACAATAACAAAACAATATCTTTTGCCACCAATATATTGTGTCCTCATAGGTCCAAATAAATCCATATGAATTAATTCTAAGGATCTACTGGTGCTAAGTACATGTTTGGGTTTAAAAGAGGTTTTTGTTTGCTTTCCCAAAGTACATGGTTCACAATTTTCAACTTGATCAAAAGATAAGGTAGGCAAACCACGAACAAGATCATATTTCACTAACTTTTTGATAACATGTGAGCTAGCATGTGCTAACTTTTTATGCCATAGTTGTAAAGTATTTTCATTTGCAAGTAAGCATTTTCCTACTACAGATTTCATAGAGTTAGGTCTAAGAATATAAAGGTTTCCAACTCTTTTTCCTTCATAAACAACATTTGTAGTGTTTTCTATTAATAACTTGCAGAAATTTTTGTTAAAAACATCATATCCACTGTTACATAATTGACTAACACTTATTAAATTATGGTGCAAACCATCAACGAGTAAAACATTCTTGATTTCGAGGTTTGTACCAATATTACCTATTCCAACGATTTTACCTTTACCATTATCTCCAAAAGTGACTGTTCCACTCTTCTTTTCTTCAAAAGTTTGAAATGCATCCTTGTTTCCGGTCATGTGTTTGGAACATCCACTGTCGACCACCCAATCCTGCATAAACATGTAGTGTTTGGTACCCATGTGATGGTCTGATATGGTTAGAAGCATTTAATTTACATACTGAAATAAAAATCTGACTCAGAACTTCAGTCGGTCGACAAAAGTTCGACCGACACCTCACTCGGTCGACCATTCGTTGATCGAGAAAGTTGCTGTAGAATTTAATTTGTCACAGACATCTGGTCGGTCGACAAAAATTCGACCGACGATATTTTTGGTCGACAATACTTCGACCGACTAGGTTTCTGTTTTAGTATTGCAGTTCTGAAAATTACCATAATGCATGAGACTTTTTATTAAGTTGAGATAAGATAATATAATTTGCAAAAATGAGCATTAGGTCATATCTCAACTGAATTACATTCAAATCTACTAAGTTTGGGGTTTTGGAACCGAAACTAAATCGGAATCCTTGGTCTTATAAGGGCATGAAAATGAATAATGTCCAAGACGTAGACAAAAATGACAAGTAATAGAATCAACTTCATTTCTTTTTCTAGGGATTGTGTTCTTTGGTACAACCATAGTTTGAGTCTTGGGTGCTTTAGCTCTTTTGGATTGATTTTTCTTTGGAGCATATCCTAATCCTCTTCTTCCATTGAAACTAGAGGAAATTTTCAGAATGTTATTAAGGATGTCTTTTCCTCTTAAGTCATTTTGGTTTCTTTGTAGCTTTGCAATGTCATCCATCTTCTTGTGTAAATCTTTCCTTGCTTGATCTGAATCAGACAATAGGGAGTCTCTTTCTTTTACAACATTGTCATAGTCTAGATGGTTACATAAATTAGTTGGGTCTGAAAATCATTTAGTTTAGCTAACAAATTAGTCTTTTCTTGAGAAAGAAGATCAACATTTGTTTCTAGAGTAAGTAATTTTCAAGTGCAGTCATTTAAGGATGTTTTCAAAGACAAGTTCTCAAGATCAATGTTGTCCTTTTTAGAAGAGAGATCATTTAATCTAGCATATAACTCATCATTTGTTTTGGTGACCTTCTTTAGTTTTCTTTTGCAGTCAACATATTTATCATGAGCTTCTTGTAGACTAGCGATTAATTCTTTTTTAGGAAGATCAAGAAGGCTTAACTCTTGTGAGTCTTCATCATCTTCTCTTGCCATTAGACATTCTACCTTTTCTTCTCCACTTTCACTCTCGCTTGATTCATCCCATGCAGCTTTGTAAGCTTTTTCTCCCTTCTTTTTGTGTGAACTTTTCTTTCCTTTCTTTGTTTTGGGGCATTCATTTTTGAGATGTCCTTTCTTTCCACACTCAAAGCACCTTGTAGGAGAAGAAGAAGAACTAGAAATTTTGTTAGATTTAAATCTTTTATATTTCTTACCATTGACAATCAAGGCATTTTCTCCTTCTTCTTCACTTGACTCCTCACTTTCTGGTGTGATGATCTTTGAAGCTTTTAGAGCCACATCCTTCTTTTTTCCTTGTTGAAGTTCACGTTCTCTTCTTTCTTCCTCTTCTAGGGTTGCTTCATGAGCTTCTAGATTGCCAATGAGTTGCTCCATTCTCAGTCGAGTGAGGTCATTTGCTTCTTCAATGGTTGTCACCTTGGGCTTGTATTTAGGAGGAAGTGATCTAAGGATCTTTGACACTTGATCTTCTTCAAGAACAACTTTTCCTAAGGCATTCAAACCATTTACAATAGAAGAAAATTTTGCATACATTTCACTAATAGTTTCATTCGGATCCATACAGAATTGTTCAAACTTTTGTTTAAGCATGCTAATCTTAGAATTCTTAACTTGAACAGTACCTTCATAAGTTATGGAAAGTCTATGCCAAATTTCATAGGTTGTATCACAATTTGATATCCTATTAAATTCTCCTACTGAAATTGAACAATATAGAATACTTACAGCCTTTGCATTCATTTGAGCCTATTTTACCGTATTGGTGTCCCAAGATGCATATTCCACTTGAGGAAGCTCATAGGGGGTAGACACCATTCTCCATAGATCCCAGCTAATGCCTTGGAAGTAGAATTGCATCCTTCTCTTCCAGTAGGTGTAGTTTGTTCCATCAAACATAGGAGGCCTAGCCACAAGTGTTCCCTCAAGGTTGAGATGGTTGAATACCTCGTCACCCATTCTTTAAGACTTGGTTAGGGTTCCTTGAAGCCTGCTCTGATACCAATTGAAAAACCACTAGAGGGGGTGAATAGGGTTTTAAATTAATTTAACAATTATTTAACTCAAACAACCACAAATGAGAAACCAAGAAGGAGACAAAGGGTTTAGAGTGGTTCCAACCTTAGCAAATACTAAGGTTGTCAGTCCACTACCCGGTTTCTTACCCAACCGGGATTTTGAATGTATTAATTTTATTACCTTCTCAATGAATTACACAAAATACAATACTTTCTTACACCCCTTTGAACAACCTTCACTTGAAGTGAATGCACCAACTTGAGGTAGCGTTCTTGAAGTAACTTCAAGATCCCCCTTGAAGTAGCCTTCCTCTTTGAAGTAACCTCCCATTGCACCAGCCTTCTAGAAGTAGTTCAAAGTCTCCTTCTTCACCAAGAAGATCATGACCCTCTCCAATCCGCAACCTCCAACCTAGGAGTAGCAAGGAGAGTACAAGCAATGAAAGTGAACAAGAAAGGAAAATGGAAATTACAACTTATCCTTTGAAGCACAAGGTTTGATTTGCCTATATCAAGCGTGTAGATCTCCTAACCAATGTATATGGAATTGTGATTTCTGTGGATAGGAGATACTAGCCTATAGGACATGAAATTTGAGCCAAGAGAAAAGTAGCCAATTGCAAATATGCTCAAATGCTCACAAACAGGTTGCTCAATGCAAGTGTATGCTCAAAGATTTCTCAAGTGTGTAAATAGGTAAGTTTAGGTGTCCTAAGGCATTACTTATTTATAGGAATGTCCTACAAGTACTTAAGGACGTTCTAGACACTTTCTAGGGGGTTCTAAGTGCTTAACTAGCCGTTAGGTACAAGTTAGTTGCATTAGCAATGGCTAGTTAATTAATTCTGCAGTTGCTGTCAGAGTCCATCTCGGTCGAGAAATTGTCGATCGAGATACCTACTCGGTCGAGGTTTTGTCGACCGACATGCTCTCTGGATCAAGTGTTTGCAACGTTCATCTCCAACTGCCAACTACCTTGTCAGTTGTGTCTAACGGCTACTTGGGTCTTTCTCAGTCGAGGAGTTTGTCGACCGAGAGTGTCTCGGTCGAGGATTTTGTCGACCGAGATTGACCCTGTTTCAATGTTTCAAATAAAGACATTAAGTGTATGTATGAGTGTGCATATATGACACTATTGAAGGGGATGACCTATCTAAGTTTAGTGTTTAGCTAGGGAAGATCTAACGCTTGATTTACATGAAGTCTAAGTACTTGTACATTATATGTTTGTACAAGTTTTTACAAATTGATTACATTTCATGAAAATACAAACATTAAGCATATAGATTTCCCGGATGCTTTGTCATCCACCTTATTCCTGTAACAGTCAAGTAGCACGTTAGATCATCAAGAATGAAATGTTTGTCATTATCAAAACAAAGGGATTTACAGATGTCCATTTAGCCAACATAACTAAGGTGTTTCCTTTCCTCTAAACACGAGGAGTACCATGCTCGAAACTATAGAGACTCAAATCACATTATGAGCATCAGATACACTACTTCCCCTCTTAGGCCTAGGAACCCTAGGTCCACCTTTGGGGTGTCCAAATGCATGCTCAACCTCTTAACTACGAATCAAGCATGTACAAGGTATGTCATCCTTTCTTTCGAGAAACACCTCGGAGTTGAGTCCTCTTCTAGGACAAACAACTAGGTACAAGGCTTCACAACTTGCTACTAAGCTTCTTTAGGCTCTAAGTAACTCTTCATCTCATCTCAGCGGGTAAACTACAGACACATGGGTTCTAGAAGCATCATCCTCCCTTTAGGGTTTGGTTCCTCTAAAGGCAACCAAGATATCATCAGCCTCCAGGGATCATCCATGAGGCAACCACTATCATCCACTTAGGTCACATCATCCTCGACTCCCCATTGATCCTCATATTTCGGGGTTTAGGCTTCTAATCTTCTTGCTGAGGTCCTGCTTTCTCTCTAGAGCTACATCCAACCTTACTACTAGAGGTCCTCTCCCCATCGAGCTCAGAAGCATACCTCTACATGGGTGAAGCGTATGCTCGAACTTATGTTTTCTCAAGATCATCCATAGCCCTTTATGCTTACTTCATAGGACGTCCATCATGATCTCCTGACCAGGGTTTCATCCTACTGTCAGCACTACTGACGCACTCTGGGTGCAAGCTATATCCTACTTGCAACAACTCATAAGGTTTCTATAGGTTCTTCTCTGACTCATCCATGAAGGAGCTATCCTTCGCTCAAACATGCACGACCCTCTCTAGGGTTGGTTCGCCAAAGGTACTAGGTCATCTACCCTCTTATGGCATCCCAAAGGCGTGACCAACCAAACACTCGGTCAACCTTGACATCTAACTCATCATGTCATCTCTCTCTCTAACCTTCACTTAGGGTTAGGGTTAACATCATCCTCAAAGGATGTGCTAGGTCTCTACTTTCAATGGAGGTCTCTACCTCCAAGATTAACTCTCTCTACTCATCCTCCTGACAAGGAGGTCTATTCTCAGGTCTCTCCTGAGGGCAATGATAACTCGTGTCATACAACCTAAGCATGTATCTATTCTTTAGTTTGTGATTAATCTATTAAGCTTATGTCCATGACATCTTATTTACATGCTTTTCATTAATTTGGTGGAGGATTCCTTAGACCTTATTAACCTTACCCATACCTCAATAGGGTGACGAGAAGAGAGAAAACCCTAATCCTTAAGGTCCTTAACAAAATTTGAGTTGAGAAGGGATGAACAAGATGAGAGGATCCTAAAGGTATCTTATTTCGAATCATAGCCTAAGACTTTGGCCAGGCAGTCACACGGATTCGGGAGCGTATTCCGACTAGCGGTGTGGAGGAAAATATTGCCATCCCCCGGTCGTGATCCTTTTTAGACACCTTTGTCTTTTGGATAATCCTCTAATAACTCCCTTGGGTTCTATAGAATTTGTAAAATTTAATAATATTAATTATTAGATGGAGAACATACGCTCTGATACCAATTGTAACGACAGCGCCTCCCGGTAACCCCCAATTAAGGGAGACCCGAAGGTCAGAGCCGTTATTCAATTAACAGGATCAAAGGTTCAACAAATAATCAATTATAATTATGAAATTCTACTAACTAAACTGAAATTTGGTAGAAAAATAAAACTTTGTTTACCTTTTTAAAACTTTGGAAATCTATCTATCCAGAGCTTGAATTCTTCTATCTAATCCTCCTTGCACTTTATTTCTTATTTCCACAATGTGACACTTTACTGTTTGTTCTTTCAATTGTTGTTCCTAAAACGCCGACAAACAAAATGTCAATCAGTATATCGAAATATACTGGTATGTGGAAACAACCAAAAGTTTGTACATATGGATAACAATCTAATTATCACAATCAAATTATTTAACAAGACAATTTACATTTTTAATGTGTCATTCTCCACCGCTTTTTCCCTAACCCTGGCATACCCCTCTAGGGTTTCTCTTTTGCCATTGACTTAAGGCCACCTTCTCAATCCCGAGCTTGGTGCCTTGGAGTCACCTATCATGGTGCTCCATAGTCCTGCATCATAGACCACCTCCTTATTCCCAAGCTTGGTGTCTAGGGTCACCTCTCATGGTGCCCATGGGTCTACCCTCTTGGGCCTAACCTTTATGGCATCTTCCATCAGGGTGGCATGTAGGTGCGAGAATACACGTCTTTATAATTGTGATAACCATAGTGACTTTATAATTTTGCAAGTATGAACATCCAATTGTTTAGATTGCATTCAATACGAGGAAACATTCGGGAAACCCTCGGGAAACGAATGCGATTAATCATAATTAACCACATACCTGATCCAGAGCAACTTGATTGTCCAAGCAATAAGGATAAAGAACAAGCAACAAGCAATCAACAATATCCTGAAATTAATGCATGGGATCCAAGTGTTATAGTTTATCCAGAACATTCTAAAGCTAGACTTGGATTCCACCTTAGGCTTTCTAGACCACATTAGGGTTTTATTAGGGTTTTTGCCTCCATAATGCTTTTATCATATTAAAACATTCCTACTTTAATCATGCAATTAATCAATTGAAGCCATTAAGAGTCGAATTTACCAACATTAGGGTTTCAAGGCCCATTTAAGTATTATTCATGCACATTAAACTCGAAATTAAACTAATTACATGCAAATTTCATCCTTTTTGTTCCTAATGTGCCCTTTCATCATTAACAGGTTAATACTAACTCTAATCATCCACTAAACCCTTATAAATATATTATTCATCTCAAAATAGGGTTCTTTAAAAATTAAGGTATTAAAGTTGACATCTTCCATTAAATTTCAAATTGCAAGAGAAATAAGGCTTCAATTATATTTCTAATGGATTCTCCTCATTTTTCTATGCAACTTTCATATTTTATGCGTGCTAATCCGAGCTATGAATAAATAGATATGATTTTAGCAAAATTACCTATTTTGGGCCAATGGGAGGCTGCCACGTAGGCCTTGCCATGCAATCGTTGCTTGGTTGCTTGGAAACATTTCGAAAAGACAATCGTGCCCCTGGTTAAGTTGGCCGACTGTTTATCCTGCTAAGGGCAAAACGGTCCAAAACCGCCTCCGCCTCCTTCTTCCTCACGCAAATCCGCTGCGTTGCCCTAGTGGTCGACTGTAGCACAACGCGGGCTCCTTTCTTCCCTCCTCAGGGCTCGGGGGTGGCCGCCCATGGCCGCCCCAGCTCCGCCCCATCCTGGCGTCCTCGAGACACAAGCAAAACACAGCCAAGACGACTAGAAGCAAGCTCCACAGGTCTGTGACCTGGTCAACCTGCTGCCCACCTACATGCATCATGCAGATGAAAAGAGACGATCAGATGATCGTCAAGGCTCTCCCCGACGACGTCGGAGTGTTGCAACCCTTCATACTACTCTCCTTGGTTCTGGGATCGCCTCACCCCGTCGGGTTAGGTTTAGAACGGATGCAAGGTTGAAGAAGAAGAAGAAGAAGATGAGGAAGAGAGTGGGAGATGTGGGATCTCTTTGAAACTCGATCCAGGGGGTCTACCCCTTTATATAGAGGGGTACCCAGGCCCATGAATGTTTGTCCACAAAGAAAATGATGCTTTTCCTAATAGGAAAGGAATTCCTTCATCAAGAAGCTAGTTCTCTCTCTTTTTCTCATATTCCTTTTTCTTTTGATATTACGATTTCGAGAAGTATGCAACTTATTCTCTATGTTTCTTGCTTTTCAAACCATAGGTACAAAATCCTATTTTCCTTTAATAGAAATTACTTTCTTTCTAGCAATACCATGTAATACATTAATTGTATACTCACATTATCTTCTTATTTTTCTATTTTGGTATTTTCTCTTTCTTTCCTCTTTATTGGGGTTCCTTGGACCCAAAGAAACTCTAATATTTCGAAATGCTTTTATCGGATACTCATTATCCTTCTAGATGCATCTAAATGCATTATTCTTCATTATTTCTCATTATCTTGTTTATTTCTTATTAAAATAGTTCTTTTTGAGGATTTCTCTTTATTTCTCCTTTATTTTCCTCATTGATATTTCTTTTATCATTAGGAATCCTTGGGACACGAAATTCCACCAAGGATTACTCCATTATACCTCTTTTCACTTATTTTCCACATTTTATCAATATTTTCAATTTCTTTTTTAATCAAGAAATACTTAATTGATCTTCTCTTTTCTTTGCTCTCTTTATGCAACTTTGGACTCTATGGAACCCAAGGAACCCAAGAGGCACGAAATCCCTCTTTGGATTTGCCTTCTTGAGGTTTCCACATTTTTCTTTTCTCAAATATTCAATTATTCATTCACTAATTGAATTTTCTTGTTGTTTGGGCCCAATAGCCAATAAAGCCCACAACACAAACATCAAGGCTATTGTAAACAAAATCCATTTATTCAAACCAAATTATATCATCATTTGTTCAAATATCCTTAATATGAGAAATTACATTTCTCACCAAAAGAACCCGAAAATTGGGGTTGTAACAATAACAGGTGTGAAATACTTGTACTAATACATTTACAAAGGACATGACAGAGTAATTGTTTCTCTACAACCTAAAGAAATAGACGAAATAAAAAATTATCAAGATGCAAGATGGGTTTCCCCTCCTGAAGCTATGTGGAGAATATTTCAATTCAATATGTATCCCTATGTTATTCATCTATAAGTTCATTTACCAAACAAAAACTTTGTTTCTTCTTCTAGATGAAATAATTTGTCTCATATTCTATCTGAAGAACATGTAGGTAAGACAATGTTGACATAATTTTTGCATTTAACTCTAATATTGGTGAAGGGAGAAAATATTTGTATAGGGAATTTCTGGAACACTTTGTATGGAAAAAATCTTCTTTAAGTTGGACAGTTTAAAAGTTTACAAAGAATTAGTCGTCTTATTGTTATTAATCCATATGAAGGTGAAAGATATTATTTAAGAATACTTTTAAGTCATGTTCGTGCATCTACTTCTTTGACAGATTTGTGTACAATGAATGGTATAGAATATTCCACATTTAGAGAAGCAGCTCAAAATTAGGGACTTCTTGAACGTGATAATGCATCATACTTATGTTTTGAAGTGGCAACTATCTATGAGATGCCAAAAGCATTGCAAAGGTTATTTGCTACTATATTTGTTTTTGTGAGCCAGATGATGTGAAGATGTTATAGACTACATTTTTAAAAGACATGTTGCAAGATTTTTCTAGAGATAGAGAATTAACAATTGATGGTCAAACCCAAATGACTGTGGAAGATATTGGAGCTGCATAAGAAAGTATGGGGAAAGATATAAGAGATTTTAATTTTCCTATAAATTCTATTGAAAGAAGGTTCCTTAATAAAATTTCAAGAGAGGTCCTTGATGAATTATCAATACCAACTTTTGAAGAAGATATTCGTTCTGCACTAATTTTGAATAATGAACAAAAGTATGCTTTTAATGTTGTTATGGAAAGAATAAATAATCAAGGGGATGGGGTTTTCTTTGTCGATGGACCTAGAGGAGTTATATTACCAAGGATTCCAATGCTCCTAAAAGAATGTCATCCGAGCAAGAATAGTTGTTGGTCAACATAGTGGAAGAGAAGTTATATTACCAAGGATTCCAATGCTTCCAAAGAAAATGCAGCATATCCTTTCTCATTTAGAAGGAAGCAATTTCCTTTCCCCTTGTCTTTTGCCATGACTATCAATAAAGAACAAGGTGAAATGATTACGAATGTTGGTATATATTTTCCAAAATCTATATTCTCTCATGGACAACTTTATGTAGAAATGTCTCAGAAAATTTCCAAATGCACAACTAAAATCTGATTAAGCCATCAACTATTGAGGAATACAAGAACTGCACAAAAAAATCATATATTTTGATATATTTAAATACTGAAGTAAAAAGGTATCAGCAATGAGTAAATTTTGAGAAAACAATATTTTATATCACTTCTTATATAAATATCCTACTCATTATTGTTTTATAAATCTCAAGTGGTGGATAAAAGCATGTTGATCTCAAGCATTATAAATATTGCATTTTAAAGGAGATGATGAAAACTTGAAGAAATTTCATCTACTATTTTTGGTTTGGTACTAAGAAGAGTAATTTCTTTTCTATTTTGATATGAATGAAATTATAGCATCATATTATGTACTTGTAACCTAGAACTACAATACCATTTTTCTGAACCACATGTAGAATGTCTGAAATAACCTATATCCTCCTCCAATGTAACATGATTAGATTTTCTTCCTATGCTTATGTCCAACCTTGTATATATAGAAACAAAGTTAAGTTTGTATTTCATGATTGAGTATCATTTAATGTTATTAACATGTTTTACAAAAGTTTCCATGATCCTTTTTACAAAAATAATTTTGTAGACTCTACAAACTCTTCATGTTTACTACACAAAAATGATTGATGTTAGGAGGATAGCATTTGACCAGTTCCAGATGTCTCGTCATATGGGCGGTTCAACAAAAACTCAATTCCTCATAGGCTGAAGGTGGTTATGTGTACCAATCCTTTTGAATCTCCAGTTATTCATGATAATGTTATCAACATTTATAATATCCTTCCATTCTTTATTACCACTAATATAGTATCATTATATTCAGCCTGACACCAAGCTCACTAATCTATCTAGATATAAAGGTTGGGAATTGCATAAAAACAACAATATTGTCGATAAACAAATTACAACACATTAAAACTTATGTTATGCATATACACAAATGAAAATTCACTTGAATTGTGCATTGCTTTATGTTTTTCATCAATGTGTTGCAAGTACATATAATAAAAAAGAGTTGAAATGCATTGAGATGATAGAAACAAGTGATATTTAATTTCCATAATATTTATTCTTTCTCATAATCATATGCAATTTTAAGTGTTATTATTTGTAAACGATTGTAATTATTATGCTTTTATTATATTTAAATATATACCTTATAATGATTTTTCTCATAATAAGATGCCATTTCAAGCGTTACTATTTGTAAATAATTTTAGTAATTAAAATTTTGTTATATTTAAAATCTACCTTAAGCCAAATTTATTTTCATTTCTTTGTATAATCTAAATAATACATAACTTTTATTTTATTACCCTTAAATAAATTGTCATCCCTTGCATAGAATATATATGTATACACACTCACACTCACACACACACACACAAATGTATATATGCATATATACATATATATGTATGTATATATGTGTGGTATATGATTTTCTTGGTTAATATTTAGTAAGAAAGGAGTTTACAACTTTTTCTGTCTCCTATCTTAACACTTGATACTAATCATATATGATTTTTATAATAACACACATATATATGGCATTTCAAAGACAAGGTGAATAAGAAATACAAATACAAAATAGAAAAATGAATGTTTTTTCTTCCATCTATGATACTATCGAAATTCAACAATACTGCTATATTATCTTTTTTTCCTTTAAGATTTTCATTGTTCTTTTGAAATGTTGGAAAACATATTTACTCTTTATAACATAACTATTCAAATGATATCCTCGTTTCAACATGTGCATGAAGTGTAAAGTTAACATGAATTAATAAAATATAAATGTACTTGCAATAGAGAAAATATATATTTAGCATTATGTCTAATTCCTAGATTTTGGCACAATCGAAGTCACGTGCTTTTAGCACGTGCATTTACTAGTCACAAAGATAAATAAGTTAATGGTGATAAATAAACACTAACTAGCATATACTAAAATGTAGGGTAGGAACCCATAAATTTTCCATACCAAAGGGCAGGAGGACTAACACCTCTTTTCCAAAATAAATATAGATATTGTTGGGGAATAAAACCCAGTGAATGGTAGGAAATAAAACCCAGTGCCTAATATCATATGTCGTAAGGGGAATAAAACTAGTGTTTGGAAGGGGAATAGAACCCAGTGCCCAAATATCAAACATGGCAGGGAAATAAAACCCAGTGCCTATATGGTGTCACTACTTGTAGTTATGACTAGTCATCCACATATGCAAACAATGCAAGAAAGAATTTGGTATAGTTATTTTGATGCAAAGGATATAGTTTAAGTCACATGGGGTCAAAGGACCCAAATATTTGGTAGGATTAGGTCAAAATACCATCAATGTGGTATCAACAATTACAAATCAGGAAGGTATTAACAAAGAAGAGTAATTTTACAAGGTGATAGGATTGTCCAAAATTTAGTCAATGCCTCATATGGGAAAAAAAGATATATAGTCATGATATTACACCCAATTTAAATAGAGTAGATGTACATACCTTGACTTGAGTAATAACTTAGAGATCGAATCCTAAAACCTCCAAATCTAAAGTCAACTCAACCTACATATAGGATTAGGGCCATCAATTAGGGTTTATGTATATGTATCGAAAACCCTAGAAATCCAAATCCATCATTAAAATCCTAGATCGGCCCATGTTAAAGACAAAACATTGATTTATAGTTTCTTAATGATATCTTGACTCAAATTAACCACTTTATTAATGATGTTAACTTTTCTTACTATTAAGATCATAAATGACAGAAAAAACCCTAAAATTTGAATCTTCAACAAAAACCTAGATAGACACATGATTTTATCTCAAAGAAAGAGTCCATAATTATTGATCATGGTTTTGACTCCAAGATAAAATCTATCTTTAATCATTAATGTGGTACCATGAATGTTTATAACCCTAATAACTCATTCTTCAAAACTTGATAATTAGGTGATGAAAACTATACCAAAAATAGAGAAAACTCTCAGGATTCTAAACCATATTTTTGTGTAATTTTTGGTGATTCCAATAAAAAGATATGATTTTTCCAAGATTCATACATTTTATTGATTTATTAATAACATCAAAATTGCAAAGGTAATTTTCCCTTGAATGAAAAATTTGAACTTTACCTTGTGACAGGGCAAACCCATCCTACTTATATCCATGTATCATGTGACATACTCGAAATAGTAAAAGAAAAAGATTAAAATGCCCATGCGATGAATCAAATGATTGAAAAAATGAGGGGGAAGAATCGTAAAGCCCATGAGGGTTGCCTTCTACCACACGCCCCAACACCATGACCAATGCAGGAAGTAGGTAGGCAACAGTTAGATTTTAAGAAAACCAAGCAGGTGTTGTTTGGGACAAAATGACACACCGCAGGAAAAAGGGGTCTCGAAGTACCTTTCCCCAAAGCAATTAGTTGGGGATGAAGAGTAGTGTTGATGGTGAGGGCTGGACCGGTGGAGAGGAAATCATCATGGTGATAGTGATTCAAGAGATTAGGGCTCAGCTCATCCTAAGGTTGAGTTTATGTGTGTGTGGCGGAAGTGTTGATAGGATTAGATATTTATATGCTTTGTCCTTAGGTCCTCTGAAGTCAGGGCTCTGAGACACATAGAGAACAAATTTGTGTAAAATGAATACAATGCAAACCAGACACTAACCAAGGGGTCATTTGATGTGAATCTTTGCAAGGAACACATTGGCAGAAACATCTCGAAGAGATATGGAGAGTGGAGGGAGAAATCACCAATTTAATTTGTTGTTAGGTGATATGTTGGTTTCCAAAAAAGACTTGAGGTAGGTGATGACGTTCCTGACATCAGATCTAAATACGAAGGATAGGAAGGATGTGCATCCTTTAAACTCGAAGACATATCATGGTATTAATGTCTTTCCTAAACAATTTTGACTGAAGTGATATATTTCAATTTCTTTTTCTTTTCCTTTTAAATTGAATGAGTAAATAACCTCCAAATAAAGTTAAAATTGGTGGGTAAGGTAATAAGGACCCAAAGTATCCAATTTCAGAGTCAACTTTTCCTTTAGGAAAACTTTAATGCACAAAACACACCATTTGAGGGAAAGCATATTTTCTTCATATTAGTGCATTTCTTTATTATTTATTAACAAAATTGTGTTTGTATCTTCCTCTTAACCAAACCATCCTCAAGAAAAATCTAGAAGGATAATTTTGAAATTAAATGCCTTAATTTGATGATTTTGCACAACCTACCCCAAACTAGTGCATATCCCTTATTTCTTGTATAAAATCCTTAAATAATTAGGTTTTTGCATAAACTTTTATAATTGAATATTATTAATATCCTAGTTCAAATTAACTTGAGAAAAGGGTTCAAAGATAAAACATTATATTATGAAGTTTTGGGTTTCTTACAATACTTCACCCCTTAAAGATGATTTTGTCCCCAAATCCAAGCGACCTAGATTAAGAGTCCATATGATACATCTATATTGTAAGAATAATTTAATTATGTTTATTGGTTCAAAGTTTCATCAAGGGTTCTAGATATATCTACCCAAGGCGATCCACTTAGAAAATTCTACTCAGGTACCCTAGTTAGGGTGAAATTATTGCATATCTATAGTTTGATTAATAGCTTAAGAGTTAGCTAGTGTATTTTGGTCGAACATCTTTAACTAGTTATCTACTCCTTAAAGACTAATGGTTAAGACCATACCTAGAAAAAAAGGAGATTCTAAAACTTAACTAGCCATGCTACAAGATGCATGAGGTACGACAACTATGTCCCAATTACTTCCCATCATAGACCTCATTTTCTTTGGTCAAGGATATCAGTTGGTCTAACATGTTAGAGTTTTAGTCTTAAATGGTACTTATACATCAAAACCCTTACATGGTGGTGACTTGGTTTTTAAAAAAATTGACAAAATCCAAAATCTTCTTTCCTATCCATAATATAAATATATATACCTATATATATTATTGTTGGAAAAACTGCAATAGAAATCTGAAAGTTGGCATCAAAATCAATGTGACACCAAGTCACCCACCATAACCTCTAAACTAATACTTGAAACCACATACTAATCTTCATATGACCCTTATTGATAGTGCCTTCCTTCTATATTCCAGTGCAAACAATCATAAACTGGTTCAAGATAAAGGTACATGCAAAGGGAAAGAATATAGTTGCATGTTACCTTCATGTACTTCCTGGGCACCTCCAACATCTATAGCTTATGTTGCAAAAGCTCGACATGAACGTCTCTCAATAAGAGGTCCCCTATTATTTTCAAGGTTGTTCCCCAGGGGTGGATGTTGCACTTGTGATGGCACTTGGCATTGTTGAAGCTCAGGGCATTCAGGTCGAATATGCCCAGGCTAACTGTAGTGGTGGCAGGTAGGATTCTAGTTGCCATTTTGGGTTGTACACTTTTCTAGAGGATGATGTCAATGGCAACAGTTACACCTAGAACGTCTATGTTCTTCACTAGCATGCTTGTGCTTGTTCATGATCTCACTGTGTTGGGGCTTGAAAACCATGGTAGATCTCGACAACTAAGGATTTATCAACCATCTAGTGGAAGTTTAGGGGAGTTTTGGGACTAGGGCACAACCGGTATGATAATTGAGTCCTTGCAAGAAAAGGTAATCCCTTTGATCTTCACTCAACCCAACTGCATAATGTTCAAGCAGTAGGAATTTTTGTGCATATGTGAAAACAGATAAGGAACCTTGCTTTCGACTATAGAATTTGGCTTCCTTCTTCTGAAGAGCAGCAGTGCGGATGTATTTCCCATGGAGTAGCACCAAAAATTGTTCTGAGGTCAAAGTGGAGATTTCACGAGTACGTGTGATCCCGTTCCACCAAACACATGTTGGTCCACCCAGTACATAAGAGGCAAACTTGACCTTCTGGTGCGAAGGGTGTTCCATCCCATCAAAAGTTCGCTCTGTGGATAAGACCCAGTCATCGTCCTTATCGACCATCTCCATTTCTCTTTCACCCTTGAAGTTGGGTGTTTGTATTTTAATGAAATCAGTCAACATGTACTCCTTCACCTTATTAGGCATAGAAGGCTTGTTTAACTTTCCCATTATAGCAGTGATGAGAATCTGTTGCATGAAGGCTAACTCTTGCTCAGGGGTGAGACCAATCGAAGTAGAAGTGGGGGTGTCACCAACCCCATGAGAAGAGTTAGGGTTGCTCCTAGGAGGGATATCCATGCCAAAACGATGGTTCTTCGGTGTGGAGAATGCATCTAAAATGCCAGACTGAGGGGTAGCACCATCGCCAAAAAAGTTGGTTCCTGAAACATAAGCATAACTTATAAGGAGTATAAGGATGAATTTTGAAATATTTAGATTTTCAAGCAAAATTGTGCTCTGATACCATCTTGTAAGGAATGCGACCCAGCAGGGGACCACTCTTTACTTAATTTAAGAAAATAATTTTCATAAAATGGCATGAATACAATTATGAAAAAATAAAAGGGGTGCATTATATTTTCTCAAACAGATATCATAGAAACATAGTTTGTGGTAGAGGAAATTAAATTTAACTTATTACAAAATTTCCTCATCAGAGGTCAACTTAACACCAGGGTAATGTAAGGCAAAAGTCTAAATTATGAATCTAATTATCAAGATCATATTGTGGTGAGAAACCTTCCCATCTCATAACTCATACTTACACTTGGTCCTGAGAAAATTCCTTTCCTCCCTGAACCTAAGGTAGTGCTAACTCTAGGTGAGTTGAAGAAACAACCCAGGAAAAAGGAAACAAAAGGAAGTATGTTAGCGAATGTTGACTATGCATAGAGTAAAATAATTGGGCATTAAAGAAAGTGAGAGAAGTTTTGAAATAAAGAGATGCCAATAATGACATATCCAAAAGAGAAGAATTTTCCAAAAATATTTAACATGTTCAAAAGATGGGGCAATTATTAACAAGGATATGATTTATAAAATGTTTGTTTCCATACTCACATCAAGATAATCACAAAAATAAATAATTGCATGATAATAAATAAAATTGATTAGCATATACTAAAAAGTAGGGTAGGAACCCATAAATATTCCATATCCCAAAGGGTAGGAGAACTAAAACCTCTTTTCCAAAATAAATATAAATATTCCTAGGGAAGAAAACTCAGTGCATGGTAGGGGAATAAAACCCAGTGCCTAATATCATGTGTGGTAGGGGAATAAAACCCAGTGCATGGCAAGGGAACAGAACCCATACCGAAATATCAAATAGGGTAGGGGAATAAAACTCAGTGCCATATGGTGTCACTACTTATAGTTATGACTATTCGTCCATACATGCAAATAGGGCAGGCAAGAATGTGGTATAGTTATTTTCATGCAAAGCATAAGAATACCAAGTTTAAATCAAATGGGTTCAAAGGACCCAAATATTTGGTAGGATTAGGTTAGAAGACCATCAGTGTGGTATCAAAATTTATAAATCATGCAAACAATAATAAGGAAGAGTACTTTCATAAGGTGATAGAATTGTCCACAATTTAGTCAATGCCTCATATGGGGAAAAAGAATATCTAGTCATGATATTATCTCCAATTCAAAAAGAGTAGATGTACATACCTTGGCTTGAGTAAAAAAGTCAGAGATTGAATCCTAACCCTCCAAGTCTAAAGTCAAATCAACTTATAAATAGGATTAGGCACATCAATTAGGGATCATGTATATGTATTGGGAAAACCCTAGAAATCAAAATCCATCAGTAAAACCCTAGGTCGGCTCATGTTAATGATGTCTTAACTAAAAATCAGAGTTTCTTAATGATATCTTCACTAAAAATCACCACTTTATTTATGATGTTAACTTTTACTATTAAGATCATGAGAGATAGCAAAACCCTAAAATCTGAATCTTTAGAAGAAAAAAATGGATTGACCTGTGATTTTATCTTAAAGAAAGAGTCCATAGTTATTAATCATAGATTTGACTCCAAGATCTAAATTTTATCCTTTAAAACTTATCTTCAATTATTAATGTTGTACTATGAATGTTTAAACCCCTAAAAATGCATTCTTTAAAACTTGAGAATCCAACAATAGAAACTATACCAAAAACTAGAGAAAATTCTTAAGATTCTAAAATATCTTTTGTGTACTTTTTGGATATTCCATTAAAAAGATATGATTTTTCCTAGATTCATACATTTTATTGATTTATTAATAAAATCAAATTTGAAAGGTCCAATTTTCCCTTGATTGCAAAAATCTAAACTTTACCTTGTGACGGGGAAAACCCGTCCTACTTATATCCATGTATCACACGACATAATTGAAATAGTAAAAGGAAAAGATGAAAATGTCCATGCAATGAATCATAGGATTGAAAGAAATAAGGGGGCAGAATCATAAAACCTATGAGGGTTTCCTTCTATCCTACACCCCACTGCCATGACCAACACATGAAGTAGGTACGCAGTAGTGAGATTTGAGGAAACCCAAGCAGGCGTTATTCAGGCCAAAACGACGCACCGTTCAGGAAGAAGGGGTCTCGAAGTACCTTTCCCCCAAAGCAATTAGTCAGGGATGACTAGTAGTTATGATGGGGAGGGATGGAACAGTGGAGAGGAAATCATCTTGGCGATAGTGGTTCACAAGATTAGGGCTCAATTTGTCCTAGGGTTATGTTTTTGTGTGTGCGGCTGATGTGTCAATAGTAGATATTTATATGATTCATCCTTAGGGCCTCTACAGTTGGGGCTCTGAGACACATAGAGCACAAATTTGGGCAAAGTGCATACAACACAAACCAGACTCTGACCAAGGGGTTCTTAGATATGAATCTTTACAAGGAACACATTGGCAAAAACATCTCGAAGACATATGGAGAGTGGAGGGAGAAATCACGAATTTACTTCACTATGAGGTGATCTACTGGTTTCCAAAATTCACTTGAGGTAGGTGATGACGTGTCTGACATCAAATCTGAATCCAACAGACAGGAAGAGGAGTGCATCCTTTAAACTCAAAAACATATCCTGACTTTGATGTCTTTCCAAATCAATTTCAACTGAAGTGATATCTTTAAATTTCTTTTTCTTTTCCTTTTAAATAGGATGAGTAAATAATATCCAAATAAAGTGAATTTGGTGGGTAAGGTAATAAGGACCCAAACAATCCAATTTTGAATTCAATTTTGCCTTTTGGAAAACTTTAATGCGTGAAACACACCATTTGTGGAAAAGTATATTTTTTTCATATTAATGCATTTCTTTATTATTTATTAGCCAAATTTTGTGTGTAACTTCCTCTTAACCAAAATCATCCTTACAAAAACCTAGAAGGACAATTTTGAACTTAAATGCCTTAATTTGATGATTTTGCACAGCCAACCCCAAACTAGTGCATATCCTTTATTTCTTGTATAAAAGCCTTAAATAATTAGGTTTTTGACATAAACTTTTATAATTGAATATTATTAACATTCTTGTTCAAAATGAATTAATAAGAGGGTTATAAGATAAAATATTATATTATTAAGTATTGGGTTCATTACAAGAGGAATGACCTGATCAGATAGGTTTATCATCCCTATGTCTTTGTTTGGGAATGCGTACTCATGTGTCGCTTCTTCTGGGAGTGAAGAGTCCAGCAGTTGATCAGTGATTGATTGGACCTTGACTACTTCCGTTGGTAGATAGGCTATGTTGAACTTTATCAACATTACCTTCCACTTGGTGCACCATCCAACTTGGGTAGGGCAACCACACAGATAGCAGAGTGTATCATTATTACAAATTAGATACAGGGTATAAGTCATCAAATAATGATGCAACTTCCTTGTTGTGTGTATTAAGGTTAGACAATATTTTTAGTTTTTAGTGTAGCGGGCCTTGGTATCATACAATTTCTTGAACAGATAATAGATATCATGCTTGCCATCAATTATTGTCTGACTCAGGACTCCTCCTATAGATGTTTTGTAGACTAATAAGCAAAGTATGAGAGGATAGCCTAGAACTAATAGTCTTAGAACTAGTGGGTTGGCGAGGTAGTCTTTAAAATTCTAAAGCAACTCTTCACATTGTGCATACCATATAGAGTCTGAGTTCTTCTTGTGTGTCTTGAAAATAGGCTCACATTGGGTGTAATCTTGCAATGAAGTTGTAATGAATCAAAACCTAGCCTCTTGACCCCTTTTTTCTATGCTTTGGAGGATAGAAAGTTTAGTTCTTTGGTTTATCCAAACAAGGATGAAAAAAATACCTAATAGTATTTAGTTGTAACGCTAATATGTTACTACATGCTTAAGTCACCCTAAAATATATGCATGAGAACAATTATGAACTAATGCTCCCATAATAATCTATAGACCAATAAAATATGTCACGTGTGATAATGTTGTTTAAGGTATGATGTTAAGAAAAAAATATATACATAGAAGAACTAGTAATATTGATACATAATTCAAATAAATAAGAGATTGATAAATTTAATAAGTTAAATGATAAACATAAAGAATTTCGTGCACAATAATAATTATCCTAATTTCGTTTAGAAAATAAAATATGAATATTTCTCCAAAATAGCTAATAAATCATTAAATGACTTCAAAAAGAGAAATAAATCTCAAATTCGTAATATGCATGTTAATAGTAGCCTATGTGTGAATTTTCATATAATTTGGACAAACTTTAATGTTCAAGTGTAGAACATGATAGAGAAAGTGTGAAAAAGCCCAAAACATGAAACAATGTGATAAATGACTTCAAGGGATAAAATTAAAGGAAAAATCATATTCCATATGTTAGAATTTGCTTGAGGGTGAAGTTTCACATCAATTGTATAATTCTAGATGTCTTTCAAGCATTAGGAGTGAGAAAATATGATTTGCTTTAAAAGAATTAAATAAAATATCAAAAGTCTTCAAAAGTTAAAATTTATGCCTAAATCAGTTTCTACAGATCCTAATTAGCCTAGTTGTAAAGTTTCAACCTAAGTAGATTTTCCTAGATATCCTAATGGTATTACAATAGATAGTTTAGTTATATAGCTCAATATAAGAAGGACTATATTGAATTTCATTTTAATCTTATAATTTTTTCATGCCTTTGTTTTATTGGCTTTCCTAATAATATCATTGTCACTTTGGTTTGTAACTAGGCAAAACATGATCACACAACTACCTTCCTTCTCCTACCCCAATCTCTTCTCTTTTCTATCCACTGCAGTTGCCGTTTCTGTTCCTCACTTAGTTTGCATCTCTCATTTCCCTTTCTTCCTATGTTTCTTTTCCTTAGCCCCTACAATTCTTCTTGAATCATCTACCGATCATATACCTACATATAGGTGTTTGGACAGGTACTGACATGTGTGTCAAATACCCTGTAACCTTGGCATACTGTCGTCTCTCTTGCACCCAACCTCTGTTAGTTCTATCTTCAAAACCCTAACCAAGCGATGCTTCCCGAGCATGTGACCTGTACTCCATCGTGATGGACAAAGGGATAATGATTTCCAACCACACCACCCAGTTATTTTGGCCATCTGCACTTTATCAATAGACCTCAGTTTAGATTTTCCACTAGAGCTGTCGAACAGGTCGAGTACTCTTTGACCGCCTCACATTGGGCGGATGGTTGATCATGGGACGGTAAGGGTAGAGGCAACGATAAAGCTCAACATGATCGAAGACGATTGTCTCATGCTTGTTACATGCCCAACACCCAACTACACGATTAGTTCATAGCCACAAACCCTACTCCCTGTCATTCTGCGTCTCCTTGGAGAACCATCAAAGATGATGGTAGGAGTGTTGTTATATCCTTGCCCCTTTTTGTGGTTTTACTTCTATCCAAGGGATGAGGGTATTTTCTTCTTTATGCATGCATGGTTTACTTAGACGCATTTTGGTTTGTGTGGCCTGAGTTCCACATGTGCACCTTTTACTGGCTCACCTCATTTGAGTTTTGAAACAGATAACAATACATATGTGGCTTTATGCAATATTCTCATTGGCAAAATTACAAAAATATAACTACTGGTATGTTGGTCCAAAAATTATGAATAAATATGTTTTGGAATTAGAAAAATGAGACTATCTAATAGTATCAGTTTCATCTCCTAATTCCAAAATAGTAAATATATGATTTTCAAAGATTTTCTTATTTGGTTTAGTTTTTTCTAAAATTCATAACTAATAATTTATAAGTCAAAAAAATAAAGTAAAATATGTTTTTAAATTAGAAAAAATAAGCTACAATATGACTTGGTTTTGATAACCTAATTAATTGATAATATAAAGGTGATTTTTAGGGTTTACAAATTTATGTGAAGTTAACCCTAATTCTATATAACATTTTCAATAGGTGTTTGAAGATCTAGGCTTGGACCTAGGACTGACTTTGGACTTGTTTAGACTCTGAAGTGAGGTGTGATTGCATCCCATATTATTTCCATATTGAGCAATTTCCAATTCATCTCTTTTAATGTATTTTTGCATCCACAATTATTCCTTTGAGCAATCAACCTATTTTTATATTTCTCTTGGTACTATAGACAATAGACTACACAATATCTCTTCCTTTTGATAATATGATTTCATGTGAAACATTTGAGTTCACCCTATTTTTTTTGGCATCATGTTTGATTGGACTTTCTTTGACTCCAACATATGCTTTATTCTTGAAGAATCCCTAATTTTTCCACTTATGTGGTGGTTGTTTATATTGTCATATATGTGAAGGAAATCTTGTTTATTTGACTATACTTTTTACTTGCCTCAACATTAAGCATGTTATGTGACTCAGTAGCCCTAGAGTAGTGTAATTGCATTGGTTGTTGTGTTATATGCCCTTATTATATTGTGGGATGGAGGTTACGCGCTCTATACTTGGGTTTCATGTTTATGAGGCTTGGCCCACACTTTATATATTGGGGAGTTTGGTCATGTGCCATTCTCTATAAGGTTTCAAGTTTATGAGTCTTGGCTTCCATTGTCTTTATATTGTTCTAGTGCTATGCTTATCTCACATGCATGTAGGTTGATGATTAATATTGATGGGTTGTGTGCCCTAATTTCATGATATGTGCTTATGTGGCACAACTTTATTATTTTATTTATGACAAGTATCTCTTTTTTGATTATATGTTTGCAATTCATCTCTCTTGATACCCACTTGGGTTGTCCTTTTCTCTTCACATGGGAAGCCTTAATTATTTGATGTCCTTTATTTCATAATGTTGCTCAATCCATATTTAGTATGCACATACCAGCCCTTTTTTATGTCTTTTACTTTTTTTCCTCTTTTTGGGGTATGCTTCCAACCCCGGATGTAGGACGAAGGACATGACATGCTGACATGGACCTATCTTAAGGATGTTGATGCTTGGAGACAAACTTGATATGGTTTAGATTTCCCTCTGGTAGATCCTTATGTTGTAATATCCATGTAAACCCTATATGGTATATGATGTTGTACTTTTGTAAAATTGAATATAGTCATTACTTTTATTACAATACTACACATTGGTAGTTTTGAATAATATTATTGAGATTTGAAAATTTTGCACCTATTTCAATCATACCTTTTGAGTGTGATTGAAAATGATGTTTTATTCTTCAAATTATAGTAGGGAGTGGATCCCCTATGTGATCGATGCATTGAATATGGCTGAGTAGTCCTCGTATATCCTTCTTTTTTCTGGGGTTGGGCATCTCCTAGATAACTCGAGAATTTCTAGGGTTGACCTTGGTTCCTCTCTAGCTGACAAACTACCCAAGTAAGGTACTAGATGTTGCCCCAAAGGTGCACTTAGCTAGTTAAGTCATAAGGAGAATCACCCTTGTTGTTGAACTAGCTTTTTGAGGTTGGTGTGCTCTTCTAGAAATTTAAAATTTGCGATCATTTTTTCCACATAAATCTCCACCTCCTTGTGCATCATGTCATGGAACTGAGCGTCCACCTTCCGTTGATATGTAGCTTCGTATTTCTTGAGATCAAATAGCATGATTCAATATACTACCCATTCTATGATGAAGATGTTGGTATGTATTCCCAGAGAGCCAATCATATGATGATTGGATTGGAATATGTTTTGATTGATTTGATAAATATCAAAGACAAGCTTCCAATTTATTCTAGCTCAATCAAATATGAGATAAATGATGGAGCAGAATTAATGTCTAAACAATGACAATACTTAATGGCCTATGTTTAAGTATGTGACTTGAACAATGAGATCATACAGATGCTAAGAGTATGTACATACTTGTTATGTCTATGGAAGGTTGATAGACAACAATGACACATCAAGACTAGAGTGTGTGTTGGTTGATGACAGTTACTCATTAGTCATGATATATGATATCAAACCAAGCACACAAATACATGTTGGAGAACAATGCATCGGACAAACCCACCATGAGAGTGACGCATGGAACCATGACATGGTAGTGAGAATTATCTCTCATAGTGATAGTGGTGATTGTGATTCTTGGACAAGAAATCACTACACTCATCGAATGTGATTGGGTACACTTGGACATCATCAAATGCAATCCTGAAACATGGGTTGTTATAAAGGTGATGATTGGGTGGCTTTGACACATCAGATAGACTATGAGTGATCGGTATGGAATTTGTCCCTCCTAAGGGAGTATGATGTCCAGGCCACTTGATAAGAAAGACTGAGAAAGGCAAGTGCATGCGCATGCACATGTGAATCAATATATGATATTCATGTCACACATATCTCATACAGTCTGCTCTAGTTCAAGAAACATGAATGAACGTTGAAAGGATGACAACTCCATGCCTTGAGTTCATTTAGGATATTAGAGACAAAGGAATTATACATTCACTAGAACACCAATCACAGACTGTAGGATTGAAAGTTGTTCTCCAACTTTCCTTTATACTTGGGTAGCACTGATGTGTGACTAGGTACCGCTCTTTGCTTGTGATGTCATAATCTAGTTTTGGACATTCACTACCAATGTGAAATGGGACTTGTAGAGTCACACACAAAGCATTAACCTACAAGAGGATTTTATCCATGAATGATGTTTGGATTGATTACTATAGTGTTTAAGTACTCAATCAAACATTCAAACAATAGACTTGACTCAGAATCATCAAGTTCAAGTCTTGAACCAACTGTTTAGAGTGTCAGATTGATTGAGAATTGAATTGACTATGTTCTGCACAATCTGGACTACCAACCAACCGGTTCACTGGGTGAACCGGTCGGATCATAGTTAGTGAGATGACTGGTTCACTCTAGTGAACTGATCGGTTCAACTGGACCAAACGAGCAGGGTTGGGTTGTCACGATTCATGAGAAAAGTTTTTGGTTTCACTTGTTCAATTCGATTGGGACAAGAATTAATCTTTGTGTTAATCAGAAACGAATAAGGAAAGTAAATTTTAGGCAAGTCTAGGAAGTGAAACAACTGGTTCACTGGGTGAACCGATTGGTTCACACTCCCAAACTCGTGGTTCAGTTATGAAACGACTGGTTCGCCTGTCGTAGCAAATTGTTCATGGAAATTTCAGACCCTTCTACTCCTGCATAGACTGGGAACCCTGACCCCACCCTCTACTATAAATAGAGGGGTACAGGGGGCTTCTCCAGATACACAACTCAGAACATCAATTGCTCTACAAAGTTTTTGTCCTCTCTGGTTTTGGTAACTGATAGAGCCTAAGCACATTATACCCAGCCAGGGAGGAACAACGAGGGAAAGATAACTGTAGAAAAGTGACTGGTGGTGGGAGAGTGTGTCAGTGACTAGTATGTCGAAAGAAGGGGATAACTCCTTCTAGTCCATTCTTTAGGATGACTAGAGTTCCTGGTTGTCTGTTTGGACTATCTATAGAGGCGCGAGACTTCTTCCGCCCAGGAGGACGACAATCAACTGTAGTCTGAGTCAAGACCGAGATCTGCACCGATGGTCATCGAAGATAGGTGGTTGAAGACTGTACTTGCTGCAAGGTGTAGTTGTTGAGAAAGCCTCAGAACTAGGTATAGTTCACTAAAACCATCCTTCCCATTATATAGATGTTGATGCGGTCTACTGGTTAGGGGTTTATGGTCAAGTAAAATTTGTGTTTCCGCTTCCTACTCCAACCACGTAAAACCCAACTGTAATGACCCCGCCTCCCAGTAACCCTCAATTAAGGGAGACCAAAATGTCAGAGCCGTTATCCCAATTTTCCAGATCAATGGTTCGACAAATAATCAATAATAATTACTAAATTCCACCAAAAACTATACTGAAAAGCTGGAATAAAATAAAAATTTGCATATCTCTTTAAAATCTTAGATTTCTAAACTTCTATTAATAATTGGAGTCTATTCTAACTAATCCTCCTTGTAGTTTAATTCATATATTCACAATGTATCACTTTACTATTTGTCCTTTTCAATGTTGTACCTAAAACACTGACAAACAAAATGGCAGTCAGTATAACAAATTATACTGGTATGTGGGGGAAACACAAATTATGCATAAAGTTTTAACAACATATCGCAGAGCAATTATGATTTAACAAACGAACTTTATGCTTTAAAAATAACTACTCAATCCATACATACCCTAGCCTCTGCGTTGTCCCTGTAGTGGACCTGGATACTACCTCTCATATGGTAAATCCCAATTAACCCCCGTGATCCTACCTAACACGTAGATCAATACCTAGGGTTGAAGAGTCGCATGGCACTACCCATAGGTAGCCCAATCCCTAACTCATAATATGCTAAAGAGTCGCATGGCACTACCCATAGATAGCCCAATCACTGACTCATGATAACCTGATGGTCCTACCTAATAGGTAGACCATGTACTAGGTCATCCTTATTATTAGTAAAGCCACAGAGGAGGACCACGATCTGAGCTAGTCGTGTACACTTATTTATAGTGATAGTCATTGTCACTTTATAGTTGCATGAAATAAAAGTCATTCAAGCAGTTATATTTTGGCAACTGATAAAACATCTGGTAATCACCGAGAAACTAAAGAGATTTAATCATAAGCGTAACCACATACCTGCACTACTGGTTTTGAGATATAATCAACCAAGTAGGGAAATCCAATCAAGTAAGAAAGTACAAGAATCTTGAAATAAACATACAATTTCCTTTTATCAATATCTATCCAAACCAACTTTCTTCTTAGGATTTCTATTCATTTTTAGGGTTTCTACCTCTTTTTAGGGTTTCACTTGCAATTAGGGTTTTGCCTTTACTTTTAGTACCACAAACCCTAATTAGAAAACACTACTTATAAACCCTAAGTTTCTCATCCTATCTCTCCTAACAGGCTTAGGATCATCATTTAACAACATATTTCAATATTTTCAAAATAAATATGATCTTCTCTTCTTTTACCCTAAATTAGGGTTTCTAGATGAATTATCATTCATTCTTGGTTTAAAACCCTAAAACATGCAATTATTCATCTAAATCAGGTTAGAATCTACCATTATCATTCAACAAGTTAATACTACTCGAATTAACTTATTATGCCTCATAGATTCATTCATTAACCTCAATTAGGGTTTCTAACCAAATTTTAATACATTTTCCATCAACTTAACATACTTTTGCAAATGGAAATGAAATTAGGTTCTCAAACGAGTTTTATTGTGTTCTTCATATTTTTCTGATCAACTTTCATATATTAAGTTTTGTCATTAGAGCTTTCTAGTAATTTCTACAAATTTTACAAAGAAAAACAATTTTCTGGAATATTCCAGCAAAGAGGGCTATTTGCCAAAATTCCTCAGCCGTTTGATCGATGATCTGCTGGTCCGCCCTTTGAATCCGACGCTCCATGTCGCATGCCTCCACTCGTGAGGTAACTTAGCCAGCTGGGCCTGGGACCGTTGGATCTCTTCGCGAGACCACTGTGGACCTCGATCGAACGTCATCTACTCCTAGTCTTCTTCCTTTCCTGACACTCGAGCCACGGCGGCGCCGAGGCGGAGCTCTCTTCAGAAAGGGATTGATCTAGAGGTAGAGAGGGAGCTAGGACTCGAGAGGCAGCCGTTTAGGATCGCGATGATGTGAGGAATCGAGAGGAGGGGCTATTTATAGGATTTGAGGGCTCCTTTAGGGTTCCCCTACTCTCGTCACTGCCTGTCCCTCAGCCCAATTGGGTGTTTCCTCTAGAACCCTCGAGACACCCTAAGAATAAGGTTGTTAGTGTGCGGAAACACCTCCCAAAGACCCTTGTGGTCTTGGATTTGTGGCGGGTGAGGTGAGATGCGAGGAAATCGCATTGGGAAATATCAATTTCCCTCTCCCTTTCCTTCTTTGACTTGAGGTGGGCAATGGACATCCATTGTTGGATCCGTGATCCTCCAGACCATGTGGGGCATCCAATGATTGTCATCGGTCCCTTATTTCTATTTTCTTAAAAATGAGGGAAAAGGGTTTTAAACAATGAAATCGTGTGAAAATAATATCTCTCTCCTCATTTATTATTTTTCACTGAAATTTTAGAGGAAACTCTATGTTGGCATTATCTACTCCTATATTAAATTTTAAACCCAAATTCCAAAGGAAAAGGGTGTTTACTTTATATGCAAGTTATTCATTAATAAAACCAAATTAATTGGTATTTCCTCTTTCTATTGCCATTATATTATTATCTTGGATTCCTTGGACCTCAAGGAACCCTAAAGGCATGAAATCCCATCTGTGGAAATATTCCTTTGCCTTTTTCTCTTATCCTTTTCTCTCTTTCTTACTTATTCCTTTTATTAAATAAATTTCTTTTTCTTTTATCTTTCTTTTTCTTGTAATTGGGCTCAATAGCCAATAAAGCCCACTAAGCAACCAAAAAAGGCTATCGTAAATGAAATCCATCCAATACAAACAAATAAATCAACCATTGATTTCATTTATCATTAAAAGGAGATTTACAAATCTCATTACATAGTTTAGGAAAAATGAGGTTATAACACCAATAGTGGTATCAGAGCCACGTCAATACTCTATATTTTGGGATAATCGATATGATCGGATTTTGGTTTTACCATCTTTTATTTATTGCATACGATGTGAATATTTAAATGACTAATGTGAATATCTGATTTATACCACATGATCCCAAATTAATATATACATATATGATATGGTATATATGCAATCGATACGCGTCACCCTAAAATGGTTTTGATGGTGGATGTGTAGGATGGTTAGGGCCTATAAACCCTATGTGCATGTGTGTGGTTGGTTATGGTTGTTTTCATCTCAGTCTGTGCACCGAGCCCTCTTCTTCTATTCTGAATTAACTCAAGATAACTCGAGATTCTCTTCTACCTTTTCTCCCCTCGAATGTAACTCAAGGTTCAAAAAGATTATGTAAAATAGGATTAGCTTTATTTCTTGTTATAACAAATACTGAAGATGACCGCATGATGGACCGAGAAGACCGACTGAGGAGTAGTTGGTGGACCGATGAGAAGCCCAGACAACCAAATGAGCCGACCATCTGGAGGACCAGATGACTGGATGGAGGAGACCAACCGACCGGCCCAGAGGTGAGCCGACCGGTTCAAAGGTTGAACCAGTCAACCCGAATTTGCAAGCACATATCTTCATCAATAACATGTTGTGTGTGATGTAGACCTTAGATGACCGTAGTTCCTTGTGGCTCCAAGGAACTACAATAGGATGGCCATAATCATCGCTTTATCGTTATTGCATGTTTTCATTTGTGGGATATAGAAAGTACTATATATGTGGTTATTGGATACATATATGCATATATAAGCATATTAAAACCCCTCAACAAACATATTAAGTTGAAGATGCCTTCCAAAAGCAGCACACATGAAAAGCTTCATCGACTAAGTGTGGGCACACCCTAGCATGGTGCATTGTCTATCTCATGGAAGTGTGATGGTGAATATGTGGGCCTGCCCTAGCAGGGTCCATATTCATTATGTTGGTGTTTGGGTCAGACTTAACAAGGTGACCTTGATTGAATCAAGCACCTTGAGGCATAAAGATGAACATGGAAAGGAGTTGTGCATGACATGTATCAAGAGTTACATATGATGCAATTGGAAAAGGTTTCCTACCTGAAAGATTCTAGTTATGGGTGACAGCCCTAGTTGGTCCATGGCTTAGATGAAATTACGATCTTGCTCACTAGAAGTTTGTACACTGCAATCTTCCGAATTGATAACGAGGGTTATCAATTTGAGATAAAACAGTGAGAATCATACATTAATTAAAGACCTAATTAAATAACATCAATTTTCAAATCAAATAAAATCAAAAGAGTTTTGGACTAAAATTGCAAATTTCCTTTTTATAGAGTTATGGCTACCAACAACAATCACTTTTTGTTGTGATCGGTCCTTGAGAAGGACAGGCTAGATGGGAACAACTTCCATGATTGGTTTAGGATGTTGAGAATTGTTCTCACTCAAGAGCGAAAGCTCTATGTCCTACATACACCAGAGCTAGAAGAACCTGCTCGCAACACACAAAAGGCTGAAAGGGATGCTTACCAGAAGCATATTAAGGATGTCATTGATGTGAAGTGCTTGATGTTGTGCTCAATGAACTATGAGTTGCAGAGACAACATGAGAACATGGATGTCATTTAGATGGTTCAACATCTCAAGAACATGTATTAAGACCTGGCACGACAAGAAAGATACGATGTCTCCAAGGCACTGTTCAAGTGCATCATGACAGAAGGACATCTCGTAGGCCCTCACACACTCAAGATGATTGGGTATGTGGAGAGCCTAACTCGACTGGGATTCCCTCTGAGCCAAGAGTTGGCTACTGATGTGATACTCCAATCATTCCCAGAATCCTCCAGTCAGTTTGTGATGAACTGCAACATGAACAACTTTGATAGGCCACTGACAGAGTTGTTGGGCATGTTGAGGATAGTTGAGACACCGATGAAGCAAGACAAACCCAAATCTTTGATGATGATCAGCAGAAAATCAGGAAAGTCTATAGGCAAGGGCAAAGTAAAGAAAAGTTCTGATGCTAGCTAGTAGCCCAAGTCATCTTCAACTTTCAAAGCCAAAGGAGGGGTGAACAAGGGAGGCAAATGCCACCATTCTCATGAGCCAGGACATTGAAAGAGAAATTTCCCTCTCTACATGAATGAACTGAAGAAGGAGGGGATGGAAGTCTCCACCTCAGGTGTAACATCCCAGACCTGGGTTATGAGGTAACCCTATTTGTTTTGGCTAACAAAGTTTCTTATAACTTTAATATAATCCTCTAAGGTGCTTTGTTATCATGTGACACACTCATGTTTCAAGTTTGGTCCCGATTGAATGTTGTTTGAGCAATTTTCCTTTGTTTTGGATCAAAGTGCAATTTACCCGAATTGAGGGGCTATAATGCAAAATGTCACATGTTGAACATGCCTCATATGTTTTAGCATCATTATAGAGAGAATGATGCAATGTGGTGGCTTGTGGAAAGCCTAAATTCCAAGTTTCAACTTGTTTGAATAATGTTGGTGACTTGTGCAAGTAAGTGCCATATCATGCAAGAGGGTTGGCATATCGTGCAAGGACGGACACAAGGGTATTGCGAAAAGGTGTTAAGGAGCAAGAAGGAGCTCATACTTAACCCTAAGGTGAGGCAATGATCATCTTCAACCTTGGATTGAAGCATGATTTTAGGGTTTTGATCTTCCTTTCCTTTCTTCTTCACCAATTGCTTATCCATGGTGATTCCTTGTATATGAAGGAGTTGTGAACGAGCCTTGGACTTTTGATAAAGTCATCTTCAACCTTAGGAACGTGGATCTTTGGAGCTTGGAGCTTTGAAGTTGTTCTTAAGGCGGGTTATATAACTTGAACTCAGCCATGTTATTATTCATCACCTAAATTGTTATACTTAATGAATTACTTTTAATTCCGAAATTTCCTGAAATAGTTGATGAGATTATGAGTTCTAGTAGTTTCTTAGACCTGTTTACATGAACTATAACAGTTAGAATAAAGGTCTAGAGCTTGAAGATGATGGTATCACCTTATAAAAGTGATATCGGGTGCAAGCATACAAGCAAGCACCTCTAACCCGATATGATGATGCACCTACTTCACTAAAATGACATGGATATGATTGTATACCTTGTTGCACGATAGGGAGTCAAGTATAGACTCCATGCACGATACAAGGTTAAATGAATACTTATAATTTGACATGAAACCCTAATTTGGGCAACCCGATATGAGTAAAGAATAGCTAGTGCTATTGCACGATATGGTAGCCCGATACACAACCCTAGTTGATGTCTAGCCCAACATGGTGATGGCTTAATACCTCATGCACGACATGGGTAACACATATAAACCCCTCTAGCCCGGTATGAATGGTGTGTATATACTTCTAGCCCGATATGGTGGTTCCTATACACCTACAACCCGATATGGTGAACATATGCACACCTCTAACCCGAGACACCTTGTAAAGGTGAGGGTAAAATACTCTTAGGAGTGATGAGTATAACACCAAGTAATGGTGTGGCTAATACCTTGTTAGGTGAAACACCTAGAGTGGTTTATAATGAACAATCTTATATTAACAGTGCCTTGATCCGAGATGAGCCCATATCATTGATGATAGTTGGGTAATTCAAGTGTGTGACTTATGGACAATACTTTACAAGATTAATATGATGGGATAGTGGATAAAGTATTAGGATGGGAAATACCCTAATACAAGATAAGTTGATGAACTTAAGTAAGTTAAAAGTGATGAGGGAAGTGATACACCAAGGCATGGTAAATATCACATCCAACACTTTAAGGTTGTTACACCTTGATGCACCTTAAATCCAATATACTTGGATGAGTAACACATGATGTGTGTCATGTCAATTGTTACATTGAGATGTAATGCACTTTGATAAGTGTAGGCTAATAAACCTTGAGAAAGGGTTAAGCCAAGATAATAAAGTATGATGTAACTAATATCCTAGAGAGGATGAGAGAGAAACTCATTCTTTGTGTTGATTATCATTTAATGATAAAAGATGAGAATAAATAAGTATAATTGAATACTTATGATATCAATGTATGCTCCTAGATGTGTGGAGAAATGAATTAGGGTTTGAATTAATAATATGAACTTGAAACCCTTTTCAGCTATAAAGGGAAACCCTAACCCAAATAGTTGTTTCCTAGTGAGAGGTCACAAGATGTTTAATGGGCCTTGTGAGCCATGTGAATAGTTGTTTCCTAGTGAGAGGTGACAAGATGTTTAATGGGCCTTGTGAGCCATGTGAATAGTTGTTGCCTAGTGAGAGGTGACAAGATGTTTAATGGGCCTTGTGAACCATGTGGATAGTTGTTGCCTAGTAAGAGGTGACAAGATGTTTAATGGGCCTTGTGAGCCATGTGGTTAGTTGTTGCCTAGTGAGAGGTGACAAGATGTTTAATGGGCCTTGTGAGCCATGTGGCTAGTTGTTTCCTAGTGAGAGGTGACAAGATCTTTAATGGGCTTTGTGAGCCATGTGGATGGTTGTTGCCTAGTGAGAGGTAACAAGATGTTTATAAAAGTTTCATGAAAGAAATTACAATGTTCAACTAAACGGGGAAATGGAAACTTAGTAACATAAAAATAAATAATAACACATGATTGGTTAAATCCCAATGCCTGGAATAATAACACAGGATTGGTTAATTACCAATGCCTGGAATAATAACATAGGATTGGTTAAATCCCAATGCCTGGAATAATAACACAGGATTGGTTAAATCCCAATGCCTAGAATAATAACACAGGATTGGTTAAATCCCAATGCCTGGAATAATAACACATGATTGGTTAAATCCCAATGCCTGGAATAATAATACAGGATTGGTTAAATCCCAATGCCTGGAATAATAACACAGGATTGGTTAAATCCCAATGCCTGGAATAATAACACAGGATTGGTCATAACCCAATACCTAAAATAATTGCACAGGATTGGTAATAACCCAATGCCTGGAATAATGTCACAGGATTGACATAGTTCAATGTCTGGAATAATTGCACAGGATTGGTAATAACCCAATACCTAGAATAATTGCACAGGATTGGTAATAACCCAATACCTGGAATAATTGCAGAAGATTGTTAATAACCCAATGCCTGGAATAATGTCACAGGACTGGTCATAACCCAATACCTGGAATAATTACACAGGATTGGTAATAACCCAATGCCTAGAATAATGTCACAGAATTGGCATAGTCCAATGCCTAGAATGGTTAAATAGGATTGGCATAGTCCAATGCCTGGACAGAATATGATGATGTATACTCATATGACTAGTACAATTCAACATCTGGTTAGCATATTGGATGAGGCCAACAGATAGAAATGAGAATGATTCATGGATGACATACCATGATAATGAGCATCATAGGATAAGCTTGAGATGTTGATATAGTATGATGGGTAGATGATATATGTGTTCTTCATATTCCTTATAAAGTGAATTGATGATTTACTGCTCTATCATAGATAGTTGCAATGCTCTAAAAGATGAGAATATTCTAAACTGCTTATCCTCTGCTCAGTTTAATATTATTTAACTATGATAATAACCTTATTGGTGGAGAGTTATATCTCTCACTGGGACAATTGTCTCACCCCGTGGGATCCACATTTTTTTAGTAGACGTGCACGAGGGGGATTGAGACCGTACTGTACAGAAAGAGCAACAACAATAGGGAAAGTAGTGACAACTCAGGTTGAGTGTACAGTCTATCATGTCTTATAGATAGAAGTCCTATGTGTCATCTCTGTACTCTCAGGTCCTTAGAGTTGGTTCGTACTGGTTTCATGAATAATATGAGATTTTAGCTTGAATGCCTCAAGGTTTTATATTGCTCCAGTATGTGTTTTGATAGAGAAATTGTTTTATGTTATCCTCGAGATGATATGAAACAATGTTGTATAATGTAAATCATGATATGTATGAGTTTTGGATCTTTCAGTAAAAGTTTTATGTACAAGGATCTCCTTGCAAAATGGTTTTAAATTGTTGTGATTTTTGTTAATCCACTGTTTATGTTTATTCCGCTTAATTAGTAACGATTTGTTTGTCAGTTTAGCGACTGTCGTTACATCAGGTATCATGATATAAACTTAAAATGCTTCTTTATCTTAGGTATATGATACCAAGATATAGATTTGACATATATGATGTGCAGGATCTGAAAATAAGTGATGGCATTTATGAAAGGACCAAGAAGGAACACTCATCAACATTGGAGCAAGTGTTGCTGCCATAGATAGAAGTATCTTTTAGTTTATTTCAGCCCAAAGGGAATGTAATAGAGTTATGAACTGCAATTTCATTTTTCCAATAAATAGAAACATTTTATTTCTGCATCTTGTAATGGCAAGGATGTCTATTAATAAAGTTCATGTTTCAATTTCAAAGATATGATCTTTTATGGAAATGCCTTATTTATCTTCTGGTACTTGGTATGCATGAGACAAAGTAATAATACCTAAAAGTTATTGATGACTCAAACAATAAATTAACATTATCATCTAAACAAATGAATGAGAAATTTATCTCTAGGTTCCATGTTGATGGATAAACTAGACTCTCTTAGTTAATGAGCCATTAAGAGATATGAATGTCTTGTTTATTGGGAATGATGACAAGTCAATCTTCACTAGATGTAGTGGGAGAATGACTATTCTATTAGGTATAATACATACTAATGTATATACATGCTTGTTGGAGTAAATGTTAATACTTCAAATATGGTATTTAATGAAACACCGATATTAATATATTGAAATGTTCAAGAGTATCATAAATGAAGAACAAACTTGGTAAAAGTATTAATTCTTGGATATGATCTATGAAAGAGATACTTAAACCAAATGTTTGAGGACCTTGTGAGTAATTATGATAGTGTATCATAGAGAACTCGTGATTAAGGCATACTGATATCTAAATCAAAGAAAGAATCATACTCTAAATAGTAAGAGCACATGATCATCAAACAAATAACTAATCTTCTAGATTTATTCAGAAGAACATACTTTACACTAAATAAATGTACAAAATGAGATTAAGAATCACAAGTGTTGTGGAATCTCAAATTCCTTATGTAACAGATACACCTCACATATCTATTAGATAAAACCTTGAGATTGATGGATAATAATATCCTACAAACTCAAAGGTGATTAATTGGTCATATGATGATGAGTCAATAATCTATCTAGATGATGTTGAGGAACCAAATTTTGAGTTATGGCTTGAAATCATAAGATCCAAATGACTTCCATGTGAACCAAATAAGGTATGACCTTAATGGTATCACTTATAGGGATAAATCACTTAAGTGAAATTGGGTCTTAAGAGTTAATACTGGCATGGATGACATTTGAAGAGCTGATTGGTTGAGATAAATTCAAGTGAGTTCAAAGTGTTGAACCTGATGATTTTATTTAACCAATTGTAGTGGCTATAGGCCATAAAGGATCATGCTTGCTATTGAAACTTAAAGACTATGAAATTTGGCATATGGATATTAAAATTGCATTCCAAGTGGGAATAACATGAGGCTGTGTATGTGACACAACCTGAAGGGTTTTATAATTCCATTAATGCAAATATAGTCTATAAGTTACAAGAGATTATCAGTATGATTGATTAAATACAAGCACCTTAGAACTGGAGTCTTTACTTTGATTATATAGTCAAAAGGTTTGACTAATATATCGAAATAAGGAAGGGATATGTGATTACAAAGATTTAGTTGGAGCATATTCATATTCCACATGATAATGAGGAACAATATGAAACTAGTGTGGAAATACCTTCTTTAAGGAAATAAAGAGAAATGTCCTATGTGATAGGAATAGAGACATATAGAGATATTTCTTGAAATTCTCTTGACCTTATAAAGAGAGAGCATACATTGGAAGTCTGTACTGAAGTGTTTAGTATGCAAAGATTCAGTGGGAGAAAACTTGTCCATGTTACATGGAGTTAGTCACTTAGATGCCTAGTATCCCAAATTCCTATGAAAAATAGGAACACATAGATAGATTCCTTATGCATTCTCAATTGGATCTATCATGTATGTAATCATCTCATTGTCTTATATGTATGAGACATGACAAGAAAATATATATGCATTCATCATCTTGTATGTATTAGACATGACAATATGATATGCTCATCAAGTTATCTCGTATGTAATGGGCATGACGAGTGGATGTATGTCTACTTCCAGTGAGAGTCACTGCAACACCATAAAGAACTTATTTAAGTACTTGTGAAGTATTAAAGGATTAGGAAGAATTGTGTAACATCCTAGGATTTGAGGCCTCAGATAACATGATCTTAAAAGGAATGATTAGACTACCCATATCACCAAGGTGCACCTCCTTTTATGGGATCCCATCACTAAAGAACTCCATAGTTAAGCGTGCTCAAGTCGGGAAGTTGATCCTGGCTTGTGCATGAATGAGAATAAAGCGCACAGTTAAGGCTAGTGGTGGTCTGTGGGGCCAGTCGTCATTCCTGAAACTACACTAGAGCCTTGGGCAGTGGGCCCAGGCATTACAAATGGTATCAGAGCCATAACCCCTCCAGTAGGTGGGGCCCGCATGGATGCCAGTCTTGAGCCGTGCGGTCCAGGCATGTAGGAAAGGGATGTCCATGGTTGACATAGCCACCCTTGTGTTGGTATTCTGTGATCAGGAGTTGGGTGTCCATGGGCCATTGTGGGTCTGCACTAAAATGGGGAAGAGATTATGAGGCCTTATAGTTGAGCCTTGATGAGGACGTCAAGAGTCTAAGTGGGGGAGATTGTAACATCCTAGGATTTGAGGCCTCGGATAACATGATCTTAAAAGGAATGATTGGACTACCCATATCACCAAGGTGCACCTCCTTTTTTGGGATCCCATCACTAAAGAACTCCATAGTTATGCGTGCTCAACTTGGAGTAGTACTAGGATGGGTGACCAGTTGGGAAGTTGATCCTGGCTTGCGCATGAGTGAGAATAAAGCACGTAGTTAAGGCTAGCGGTGGTCTGTGGGGCCAGTCGTCATTCCTAAAACTATACTAGAGCATTGGGCAGTGGGCTCGGGCATTACAAGTTGAGTGTAAATGAGTTACACTAATGCAAGCTTCTAAAATGATAGAAAATTACCGAAAAATACAAAATATAAAAGTGAATATGAGTTGTTAAATAGAAATGCTCTGAGTAAAATTTAAATCCATTTAATTCTAAAAGAGAATGTCGAGTATCCTTATGTTATGAACAGCAGAGGATACTACATGGATCTAGAAGTTCATACAGATGAACTTATAGATATTCCAACCATTGATGATAGAGTAGAAATACTAAGTCAAACAATGGAGCTAATTGTTAGGCAAGGAATATCAGATGGTATATTATGGCAACTCCATCTCATGTGAAATGTCATACAGTGAAGAGATGTGAAACATGTAATATACCGACTAAAGCAAAGTGTTGCTAACTCACTGGATTAGTACTAGCACAACAGAAACATGTGGGACATGTTTAGAGATCACTGAGAATATGATTCAAAGGTGATTGGCTCTAAGTGCAAGTGGGAGTCAGTTGGTATGTATGCCCAGATAGCCAATCATATGATGATTGGATTGGCATATGTTTTGATTGATTTGATAAATATCAAAGGCAAACTTCCAATTTATTCTATCTCAATCAAATATGAGATAAATAATGGAGCATAATTAATGTCTAAAGAATGACAATACTCAATGATGTATGTCTTGAACTACATGACTTGAACAATGTGATCATACGGATGCTAAGAGTATGTACATTCTTGTTATGTCCCTAGTCAGATGTCATTGTGAAAGGTTGATAGACAACAATGACACATCAAGACTAGAGTGAGTGTTGGTTGATGACAGTGTCTTATTATTCATGATATATGATATAAAACCAAGAACATAGATACATGTTGAAGAACAGTGTATCAAACAGACCAACCATGAGAGTGACACATGGAACCATGACATGGTAGTCAGAATCTCTCACAGTGATCTCTCACAGTGACGGTGGTGATTGTGATTCTTAGACCTAAAATCACTACACTTATCAAATGTAATTGGGTACACTTTGACATCATCAAACGCAATCCTGAAACATGGGTTGTTATAAAGGTGATGATTAGGTGGCTTTGACACATGAGATAGACTATGAGTGATAGATATGGGATTTGTCCCTCCTAAGGGAGTATGATGTCCATGCCACTTGATAAGCGAGACTGAGAAAGGCATGTGCATGCACGTGTGAATCAATATATGATATTGATGTCACACATATCTTAGACAGTCTGCTCAAGTTCAAGAAACATGAATGAACATTGAAAGGATGACAAGTCCATGCCTTGAGTTCATTCAGGATATCAGAGACGAAGGAATTATACATTCACTAGAACACCAATCATAGACTGTAGGATTGAAAATTTTTCTCCAACTTTCCTTTTCACTTAGGTAGCACTGATGTGCGACTAGGTACTGCCCTTTGCTTGTGATGTCATAATCTAGTTATGGACATTCACTGCCAATGTGAAATGGGAACGATAGGGTCACACACAAAGGATTAACTTGGAAGAGGAGTTTATCCATGAATGATGTTTGGATTGATTACTAAAGTTTTTAACTACTCAATCAAACATTCAAATAATAGAATTGACTCAGAATCATCAAGTTCAAGTGTTGAACCAACTGTTTAGAGTGTCATATTGATTGAGAACTGAACTGACTATGTTCTGCACAATTTGGACCACCAACCAACTGGTTCACTGGGTGAACCGATCGGCTCATGGTCAGTAAGATGACCGGTTCACTCTAGTGAACTGATCGGTTCAGTTGGACCAAATGAGCAAGGTTGGGTTGTCATGATTCGTGAAAAAAGTTTTATGTTTCACTTGTTCCATTCGATTGGGACAAGAATTAATCTTTGCATTAATTAGAAACGAATAAGGAAAGTCGATTGCAGTAAAGTTTGGGAAGTCAAATGACCAGTTCACTAGGTGAACCAATCGGCTCACTCTCCCAAATGACTGATTCAGTTATGAAACGATCAGTTCGCTTGCCACAATGTAAATTGTTCATAGAAATTCCAGACCCTTCTACTCCCACACAGACTGGGAATCCTGACCCTACCCTCTACTATAAATAGAGGGGTACAGGGGGCTTCTACAGACACACAACTCAAAACATCAGTTTCTCTACAAAGTTGTTGTCCTCTCTGGTTTTGATAACGGAGAGAGCCCAAGCAAGTTCTACCCGGCCTGGGAGGAACAACGAGATAAAGACAACTGTAGAAAAGTGAGTAGTGGTGGGAGAGTGTGTCGGTGACTAGTACGCTGATAGAAGGGGACAACTCCTTCTAGTCCATTCTTCAATATGACTAGAGTTCCCAGTAGTCAATGTGAACTATCTATAGAGGCAGGAGACTTCTGCCGCTCAAGAGGACGACAGTCGACCACAGTCCGAGTCAAGACTAGGAGCTGCACATACGCCATCAAAGATAGGTGGTTGAAGACCGCACTTGCTGTGAGGTATAGTCACTGAGCAAGCCTCAGGACCAAGTATAACTCACTAAAACCATCCTTCCCATTATATAGATGTTGATGCGATCTGCTAGTTATGGGTTTATGGTCAAGTAAAAAATTTATTTCTACTACCTACTCTGACCAGATAAGATTGTCTTCTATTTATCTTCCTTGACCGTTTTGATATGGTTATAACAGAAAAACCTATACATGAAACTGAGGAGTGCAAGGTTGTTTGTATTGTCAACAAGTACATCTATGTGCCAAAGTTGAAATATATTCTTAGGGGATGCTTTGTTAAGATCACAATAATCCACACACATTCATACTTTGATGTCCTTATTGGGTACAAGTACTATATTGGAGAGCCACATGGGGTAGTTTATGGTCTCTAGGAAATGAGAGTGGACTACTTTTCAACTTATTCCATGATCTTGTGGCTCCATTCAGACGCAATTGCCTTGCACTTTGCTTGATAGGTTGAATGTCAGAGATAATCAGTAGATAGTGAATCGTTATCATCTCATCTAACCTAGGCATGTCAGAGTAGTTCCATCTGAACACGTCCATGTAGTGTCATTTAAGCTCTATGAATTGGTCTTTGATGTTTTGGGTTAGATGTGCCACTATTTTTATTTTCTCGGGGCCTAAGCTGAGATTTACCATATCTATCTTGTCTTGAATGAAAAGGTTGATGCTACTTAATCATACACTCTGGGATGGGGACATGTTTAAACTCGACGTCTTCATTGTTGTAGATTTTTGATACGTCATTGAAATAGTTAGCAAGCTCTTGGAGAGCTTTCTCCTCTTCATATATTTATGGGTTTTCTAGATTTAATATTTTTTAGGGATTTGTAGATTTTGCAAATTTATAGGATTTTGTTAGGGGATAGAGGGAATGATGGTAGAGCATGACTAAATAGACACTCTAGGATGTCTACCACATAATGGTGTTGTTTCTCTAATGAGTTTTTTGTTGGGTATGTGAGGAGACCTAGTCCTCAGGACATTGTGGTCATCACACACAAGTTATGGGCTTCTGTAGCATTCTTCTCGTGGAAAATGAGTATTTGTAGGTCTTTTGCAACTTTACTGTCAAACATGACATTCCCCCCCCATCCCTTGATCATGGCATAGATGTTATAGTAGTCGTCCCACATAAAATTGTACTCTTCCTATAGGGAATTGTGACCTTTGGTCTTGGAGTCATCTTGGTAGGGCTAGGTAGGGAAAATCTAGAGAGGATCGTAGATTATTGCATCAGATGGGGTCTCCATCTCAATCAGGATTAGGTTGGTGATTTTCACCTTGCCAACATAATCATCTTGATAATGTTTGACCTTTCTCTAGTGTCTATGTGCTCTTAGTATAACTTGTCAACTACATGAGTAGGTTTGCACTTGATTTCTTCCTCATTTGGAAGGATTATTGTCTTCAATATTGGTTTTTCTGGGAGGTCTATATGCCTTGATCTCTTTAGTGATGAAGGTGATCTTTGTGGTGTTGGGTGTGATCTCATGGTATTCATCCTAACATCATCGTCTACCTCTTTCATGAGGTGGGGTTTTGGCATGTAGACTTTAGTCCTAATTACATTGGCATATTTTTTGGTTGTAGCTATGATGTAGGGATAGTACGGATGGGTATTTTGATGCTCGGGACTAAGGTCATGATCAATATAGTACTTAGAGTCGGCTCTCTTCATCTAGTTGAATACATCTAGATTCTAGGCTCAGATCTTGAGTTAATTAATTTCTTTGGGTCAAGTCCATAGTAGTGATCCATAATAGTACATGCTTCCAATATGACATCCACCTAGTGACCCAAGGTCATGCATAGGATGCGCCATAGAATCTTAGGCCCGACCCCTTTTGTCTTGGAGGAATCTAGATGGTCTCAGTGCATCCTTGGCGTCTAGATCCCATTCCTTAGCCCAGGAGAATGGGCATTTCTTGTAGCTGTTGGAAAAATAGTGTGGGGTATTGCGCAAGATAACAAGAACATATTCACAGTCTAACCTAGATATGGGAAATGTCAAGCATCTCAAAGAAAAATTGCATATCGTCTTCTCCAATGTAGGCTATGGTGCTAGGTTTGTTAGCCTGGACTGCAACAATGGCATGTACCAGCTGATACTTCTATCTTTTGGTATAGTGACAAGGTAACCACCCCATTGTGGTGAATCTAGGGCCTTCCTAAAAGCACGTTGAAGGAGGGACTGAATTCCATGACCACAAATAGTCTTGCAAAAGTTTGTGGTCCTATTTGTAGCTCGAGAGTGATCTCCCACAGGGCATCATTGATTACCCCATTGAAAGAGGTTTCCTTCTTCATAGGGATCCCTTCTTAAGATGATGAGAGTCTTGATGGGGCACATATTGAGTCATGTGTCATTTGTAATGAAGCAAGAAGGGATTTTGAGGCCCTTGTAGGTGGAAGTGATCAGCAAGGGCTTGTTGTGAGTTCCTCTTGTGTGCATCTCATCTTAAGAGAATGAGATTAAGTGTGAATCATGATCAACCTAATGGTGGCTCCAAGAGCTTTGATCCTTATTTCTTTGGAGACATAGGCCCCTTTACTTCTTCATGACTACTTTGCAGTGTGCATGGGAGCCTTACATCACTTCAACATGTGATGACTTCCCATTCAAGTTCTTCTAGAAATTGGTTTATGTTTGAACCTTCTGAACTGGTTTCCCTATAAATCTTATATGTGGGTGACTAGCTTGTACCACCATTGTGGTATGAGGAATCGTTATTTGTTGAGTGATTCCTAGGAATTGTACCTTGGTAACCCACATCTTCTACCCTTTCTACCCCCTAGAGATCTCATGTTGTGTTGATCGGCTTCTTGGTGCTTAGTGGAATAATCGACTTCTTCTCTTGGATAGAAGAGACTACTTGTATGCTCTGAGACCGATTCTTGATGGCTTGTTCAAAAGGGAGGATAAGCTTGTGCATTGGATCTTCTAGTGTTGAGAAGATAGCTAAAGTGTTAGAAGATGAATGTATCTTTTCTAATGAAATTGTGTTAACCTCACTGGACTCTATCATGTCTTGAAATGCATGTTTGATCATTAGACAAAAATCCTTATTATTCCCTTTGGCCTGATGGAAATTGTAGAAGGCATTGGTGTTGTAGAATTTCAGCATTGGATTTGGTGGATCCCTTATACCTAGAAATTTTAGTAGGTGCTTGACATCTAGAAATATAGTTTGGATGGAATCTCTCAATGGAGTAAACTTCTTTTTTGTGTTATAAAGTTCCTTTGATGTTGGATATGAGGTTGTTGGCTCCATTTGAGGTGTCATATTGCTCATCGTCGGTAGAGCGTTTACCACTACTTGATGTGTAGGCAGTTGAAATGCCAGTGTTGCATACCCATAATAGTTGTTGGGCAGCCATGAATCTTGTAGAGTCATGTATTAAGGCAACAAATGGGTGGTACCATCAGAACCTACTATTGTTGTTGTGTTGAGACATTGGTTGTCTGAGCTTCTTGTGTTTGAATAGGCAAAATTTGGACAATCGGATGTTCACTTATTGTTTTCGGATGGGAGGAGTACCACTCGTACCTTTGAGTCAGTTGCTTTTTCCTTGTTCCATTGGGAATTCTGAGTGGTTGTGGCATATGTGGATTGTGGCTGGAAAGTGTGGCCTATGTTTTGATCGACCACTCTATTAATGGAATTCTCAATTCAGACTTTTGCTTATATGAGTTCTATGAATGTACTATACCTTTGTAGGGATATCTTTTTCTTGAGATCCGGTGTGGCTACTCCTTGAACTCTAACTGTGTGACCAGTACCCTCCATCGTCAGATGAAATAAAAGAATCTTTTGTATGCCATCTATTGTATCACCGCCAGGTCCTCCTTAGTAGGGACTTGGCCTAGATTCCAAGAACTGATTAACAAACCTTTCGTCCATATTTCTCCTTGTGGTGGTAGTTGTCCTATTTTCTTGTTTTCACACGCCAATGTTGGACATGTCAGGGTTCGCACAAAGCATAGGATTAGCACTGTGTTGTCATATTAGAATTCTAATATATCCAAGAAGTATGCCTTCATGTAGGCCATCAGGTTCCCCATTCTAGGGTATTCATGGAACTTAGGCATGTTGAAGTTTTCTAGTAGTTTTGCATCTAGGAAGTGGGAAAGTCATTGAAGGTTTTTCTGCTATCCTTATTCCGTTCTAGTTGTTTGATTTTACGTAAGATCTCAAGTAGGAGGGGACCTACAACATTGGGTTCTAGAATAGCGGCTTTGTGGAGGGCGTCCACCATAGGTATCATTGATGGTTTGGTTGCCATTGGTAGAGACATGTACACTGGGGACAGGAATCATTATGTCCTTCTCATGTGTGGATTATATCATGTGTGGTGGGGGATACAAGGAATGTAGGGTGGGAATGGTTCCTCATCCATTCATGAGTTGTGCTTGAACATTTACTATAGTGTTGACCTTCTCCGCTTCATTAGGATCTTTCTTTGGATTGGAGCTTTTTTCTCCTTTGTTTTCCCCTAGTTTCACCCTAAGGATAAGAGGGAGGTTGTTACTTCAGGTGTTATTGGGACCGCCCCAGTGTTCATAAATGGGGGACCTTGGTAGGTCCCTAGTTGAAATAGTTTTAGATGAGGTTGGTGAGGACCCCACATGCCATGCGAGAAGAATGGCATTGACGGGCTGGCATATGAAGCTCAGTGTCTAGAAATCCTAAATATCGCTACCCTCCATGTATCCTGTGGTGACTCACTTTGCCAAAATGAGATAAACGAATGTGGAAGAGAATTACTGAAAATCACTGGAAATTAAAAAATTTTCAGGAAAAGATCTTTAAACCATAGAACTCCTTTATAATAAACAAGATAAACAGTTTACATCATGTTAAATCACCTCTCGAGTGATTATATACATTCAGATACAAAATCTCGAGGCTTAAAGCCAAAAACCTCAGACCTACTGACTCCTAGGACCTGAGAGTACAGAGATGACATAAGACATACTAACTACAAGACTCGACAGTCATTATCCCCACCTGAGATTCACTGTTGTCCCTAGTGTTGCTGCTGCTGATACTGCTCACCCTCAGATTGGTTTCTCCGTCCTCGACATCCACCTAAAAAGTTGAAACCTACGGGAGTGAGACCATTTGAATAATTGTCCCAGCGAGAGTAATAACTCTCCGCCAGAAGCTTTGTTATAGCAAATAAGGAATAACATAAATTGGGTAACGTAAAACATCCAGAAGCAGGTTTAGAATTAAATAAAGCAATATTTACTTAAGCAATCATTTCAATAAAGAATATCAAGAACAAGTATACTAGATGCTAAACTAGAACATTTATAACAATGTAACTTCAATCATTGTTTCTTGTAGTTCAACCTAAGCAGTTATGCTACACGGCTGATTATGATTTTCAAACATTATTATGCCCTGCGGAGATGAGGTATATCGCTCATACTCCAACCGATCACTACTAAGTCGCATCGGTATCATACATAGGTCATCAAAATAGCCGGATTCTTATGACCTCATCTTCCTCATTTAGTGTGAGGATCAACATGCAGGACATCTTGTGTCTCTGCTAAGATAGCTTACCAGGGTATTCTGGCACTTCGCTATTAGAGTCACAGTGGCATTTTGTACTCTCTTCGCTATCAAAGATCTCTTGTTTATCTCTCATCGATGCGGCATTAATGATTCCCCTGGGAGATTTGTGGTACATCACCCCAGCATAATTATATAGTGAAGGGTTGATAGATTAAGGTACATCTACATCAATTCCTACACTAGGACGTAAGGATATTCGCGTCCATATTCCCCCACATACTCAAAATTATGTGATCCAGGAGTTCCCTTAGGAAAACCTATTTCACCATCAATTATCTTCTGACAATGATGGATCTATGATCAGGGCTCTACATGGTATGATTATACTTGATTAGTTAGGTACATTTCAGCATTCTATTAGCATCAAGCATGTTTCCAAGCACTTAATTATTAAAGCATTGCTATAAAAGGAGAATACTAAATGTATCAAGTTTAACTCACGTCAGTTATCATTTAGATATCATTTCTTAACCATCTCATTACATAATTCATGAGCATGGTTATTCAAATTCTCAGATTATCATAACACTTACTACCAAGTGACATATAAGCATCAAGTCATCTAACAACATGACCTTGATTGAAGCAATGTATATACTTCTCACATACCATTACTCTTAAAGCTTGTAAATATTTTCAAGGAATATAACATCATAACCCTAACCTGGCTATGATCACCTCATAATATCAACCTGCATGACTATTACAATTAAAGGCATGCATATATAACAGTATTAGCACAATACCAAAACCTTTCAATTTCTTTATAGGACACCACGGCCGTGCTCCCTTGCATGGTCGTGCAAGAGCAAGCTACCATGGTCGTGCTCCTCAGCATGGGCGTGCAAGAGAAAGCTACCACGGTCGTGCTCCTTAGCACGGGCGTGCTAAGATCAACATATCACCATTGATTTTTAGGGTTTGGATTTATTCACTTCAACATAGGGTTATTGAACCTCTTAGCTTACAAGGCATAAAGATTCTTCATGTCATAACTTATAATTAGGGTTTCATACTCAAAGGCATAACCCAAAATTATTCCATTCATCACATCAACCTAAATTAGGGTTTACTATTCACATTACATGTTATTACCCTAGAAATAGGGTTTACTATTCACTTCATAGTGAATTAAACCCATAGCATCATTATGTATGAAAATTATCATCATTGATGCCCTCAAATTAGGTTAAGATTCATCAATTATCATAATTAGGGTTTCCATGATCTCACCTTGATGGATCATACCCTAATCATGTACATTCTTACATATTGAAGATATGTTACTTGATTCTCATTCATATAAGGAGCCTTCTCTCTCCTCTTACTACTAGATGATGTTTACATCACTCTAGATTGAGTTAGTTCAAGTCAACATTGATTAACATAGATCAAGTCATCACCACTATGGTCATTAGGGTTTTCTTGATGAAGGGGTGTTTGTCTACTTGAACACTTCAAGGGTACATTGGTAATGTTCACCATTGATCATAACATGTATCAAGCTACTTATTACTTAACCCCTTAATGTCTTTAGGTATCATTAGGGTTTGAGTTAAACAACCATTGAACCATCTAAGCCTTCAAAGCATTAAGCAATCTTAACCCTAAAAGTCCCCAAACGATTTCACACTTCAACCTCCAAATGGATTTGAAACTGTTTGGAAAGGTTGACCATTTGGTAACTTTGACCTTCAAGACCGCATGGACAAGATCTCACTCAAGACTGTTTGCCCTTAAACGGTTTTGAAACCGTTTGATCATGTTGACTGTTTGGACATGGTAGACTTTAAAACCGTTTGAACAAATCACCTTTGAAACCGCATGGATCCAAACAGTTTTGAGACCATTTGGTCCCAAACGGTCTTGAGACTGTTTGCCCCTAAACGGTCTTGAGACCGTTTGCCCCTTAACAGTCTTGAGACCGTTTGACCCAAAGACCTCAAAATCGCATGGACCTAAAAAGTGCATCAACACTTGCAATTGATTAGGGTTTTCAATGTTGAACCCTTCAATTGATCATGCCAAGGTTAACCACTTATCAATTGAGCCAATTAGGTTTATCCTTAACTAATTTGACACTCAATTGACCCTCAATTGATAGCCAATTAGGGTTGGAACCACTTGAATTAGGGTTTGTAATCGATCAACCATCAACATTCATCAACATGAGTCTAGTTGAAGTTGAACCCATCAACTATCACCCAATTGGGCCATGACATGACCCCAAACGGTGTTGGGATCATTTGGACATCCTACAAATGGTCTTGAAACCGTTTGCCCAAAGTCTCATCAAAATATAAGTCAATTTGTTAAGGGTTGAACCCTAATTAAATTACAAATCAGCACTTTTGATTATTTCAACAACCTATTGTGATTGGACCTTCAAATGATCAAATTACCTTAACCCTAGACCTCCAAATGGTCTTCGGTGATCACCAAACGGTCTTGAGACCATTTGGGTGATCCCCAAATAGTTTTGAAACCGTTTGGGCCACTCAACCCAAACTTCAACTCAATTGCTCCATTGAAATCAGCAATTGAACCCGATTAGGATTTAGGTGATTAAAGTGCCTTCAACTTGGGATTTACTTGCAATTAGATTATGATTTTTTGTAGAAGATTAATTCATAATGTGTTCAGCAGACCTATAAAATGGTCAACGCATGGTCAAACCTCCCAAATGGTCTTGGAGACCGTTTGAATCTAAACGGTCTTGCAAACCGCATGAAATCAATTGGTTTTGAAACCGTTTGGTTTCAAACGGTCTTGCAAACCGTTTAGTCAAAATGTTCAAGACCGTTTGGTAAATTTACATAGGTAATCATGCCCATCATCTTCAACCTCATATCAGGGTCAGTTTCTTCATGGTTTTTCTTGCAAGAGTGTAAGGAAGAATAGTGAAGAAGAAGAACTAGCAACTATCACATAGAAAAAGAGATGCATAACAAAGCATAAGGGTTTAGAGTTATAAAACCCACCTTAAGGTCGTCCCTAGAGCTCCAAGCTTCCAAGATTTCAAGCCTTTAATGGCGTCTTGAGCTCCACAGGTTGGCCAAGGTCGTTTCTCCAAGAATCGGTTGGGAAAAGTCGGCTAGAACGAGGAACCAAGTAAGAAAGATCATAAAACCAACCTTGCACCATGAATTCCTCCATGAATCTGAGCAAGAAGATGACCCAAGCTTACCTAGAACTCCTTAGCTATTCTCCTCTGCTCCAGAGCTCTGCCTTAGTCAGTTTAAGAAAGGGGATAAGTGAAGAAGTGAAGGAAACGGTTCCTTGGTTTGCAAAGAAAGGAGTATATGTACTTTGGGCAAAACTTCATCATAAGGACAACTAGTTTCTCCATTTCTCATCTAGGTCCTTCCCTTCTTCTAAGCACGTTTCTCCTTCTCCAAATTTAAACAAAACTCCTTCTAAAACCAAGAGCTAAAGGCAAAGAAGGTCAACTTATTACTAAGATGCACATATAAAAGGGTTATTATGCTTACAACTTGATTATTTAATTACAAAGGTTATCATTCTTATTTGATTATTCAAATGGAGCGCCCCCTTCATAATTCTTACTCAAAATGATGTCAAGAGTCATAAAAGATATTCTAGAAGGTGTATTTTAGAAGTTGCCCCCCATGTCTTGGGTAAATTGAACTTTATACCAAAACTAGGGTTTAGAACACAAGGATTGCTCCACAAGTTGTATCTTGGTGCTCAAGCTTGGAGAATCCATCATACTTCATCATATTCATTCTTATTATGTCCCAACACCAAAGGAACATCTTAACATGTGCAATTTGCAAGTTAACCCTTCTAATTGGGTCATTTGCACATAGGTCCCTGTATTATAAAACAATACTACAACATTGTTTAAAAAGGACAAAAATGGAAACATATGTTCCTCAGGAGTTTGAATTACATACCAAAAGATAATTATCAGTATCGAATTACATAATTAGGCAAAACACCTAGGGTTAGCTCATAACCCAGGTCAGGGATGTTACAAATTATCCACCCCTTACAAGGATTTTGTCCCCAAAATCAACAAAACATATTAAGAGAAAAGAGTAGGGTATTTCCTTCTCATCTCTTCCTCTAGTTCCCATGTGGCTTCTTCAATACCACGGTGATTCTAGAGAAATTTCACAAGACTTATATCTTTCTTTTTCAACTTTTTAATTTTGTTATCAAGGATTGGCACTGGTCCTTCCTCATAAGTTATGTCATCATTCAATTCTACTTCCATAGGCTGTAGAACTGACTCAGTATCAGGGTGACATTTCCTCAGCATAGAAATGTGAAACACATGATGTAACCTCTGTAACTCTGGTGGTAACTCTAGTTTATAGGCTACCTTTCCAACCCGTTCAATGATTGGATAAGGCCCCATAAATCTAGGAGCTAACTTCCCTTTCCTTCCAAATCTAAGAACTCCTTTCCAAGGCGAGACCTTGAGATACACTCTGTCTCCAACCTAGAACTCCAAGGGTCTATGATGTCTGTCAGCATAAGATTTCTGCCTATCATGTGCAGTCTTAATCTGTTGTTGTATTACTTTGATCTTCTTTGTGGTCTCCTGCACAAGATCAGGACCTAACAGCTGATACTCACCAGTTTCATACCAACATAAGGGTGATCTACAACGTCTACCATATAAAGCTTCATAAGGTGCCATATCAATACTATGTTGATAACTATTGTTATAGGCAAACTCTATCAAGCTCAGGTGCAGATCCCAAATCCCTGTAAACTGAAGAACACATGCTCTCAGCAAGTCTTCCAAGGTCTGTATAGTCCTTTCCAACCGTCCATCAGTCTGTGGATGAAAGGTTGTACTAAACCTTAACTGGGTGCCTAGAGCTTTGTGCAGTCATTCCCAAAAATGACTCGTAAACTGGGGACCTCTGTCAGAAACTATAGTGACTGGAACTCCGTGCAGTCGCACTATCTCTTCAACACACAACTGTGCTAACTTCTCAGCAGAATAGGTTGTTTTGAAAGGTAAGTAATGAGCTGTCTTTGTCAACCTATCAACTATTACCCAAATGGAATCATGTCCTTTGCTTATCTTAGGTAGGCCAACAACAAAGTCCATGGTTACATGATCCCACTTCCATTGTGGTATGGGTAAAGGTTGCATTGTTCCTGTAGGCTTCTGGTGTTCAGCTTTAACTTGCTGACACACAGGACACCTCATCACAAACTCTGCAACATCCTTCTTCATCCCACGCCACCAATACATATCTTTCAAGTTTCGATACATCTTGGTGCTCCCTGGATGCATAACATACATCGAAGAATGAGCTTCTTCCAGTACTAACTTTCTCAAGTTATCCACATCTGGCACTATCATCCTCCCATGATAACATGCTACTTGGTCATCTGATTCATGGAAACCATCTCGTTTCTCATGACCATACTCTGATCTAATCTGTTGAACTACAACATCAACTTGTTGTGCTTCCTTGATCTGCTCTCTTAGGGTAGGTTTTATATGCATCTCAGCCAACAACCCGGCTAATCAATGACACTTTCAACTGTACATTGTCTTGCCTTAAGGAGATAAGCATATCTCTCCTAGAGCATACTAAAGAGTTTAGTTGTGCCCTATCTAAGGTTGATGTTGCTGATTTCCTACTCAGAGCATCTACAACCACATTGGCCTTCCCTGGATGGTAATCAATTGTACAATTGTAGTCCTTGATTAACTCCATCCAGCGATGTTGCCTCATGTTAAGTTCATGCTGAGAGAAGATATACTTAAGGTTCTTATGATCAGTGAAAATCTGGAATGTCTCTCCATAGAGATAGTGTCTCTAGATCTTCAAAGCATGAACCACAGCAGCTAACTCCAGATCGTGTGTCGGATAATTCTCCTCGTGTTTCTTAAGCTCTCAAGAAGCAAAAGAAATCACTTGCTTATCCTGCATCAACACACATCCAAGTCCATTCTTGGATGCATCACAGAAAACTAAGTATCCTTTGCCTTGCTCAGGTAGAACAAGTGCAGGTGCACTTGTCAACCACTCCTTCAACAACTGAAAGGATTGCTGACACTTGTCACTCCAAACAAAAGGAACTTCTTTCCGGGTTAACTTAGTCAAGGGTAAGGCTATAGAGCTAAAGTTCTTAATGAACCTTCGGTAATAGCCAGCCAACCCTAAGAAACTACGGATTTTTGTCGGTGTCTTCAGCTGTTCCCATTGTAGAACAGATTCTACCTTTTTAGGGTCAACACGAATACCTGAGGCAGATACCATGTGTCCAAGGAAAGATACTTTTGGTAGACAGAACTCACACTTGCTAAACTTAGCATATAGCTTGTGTTCTCTTAGCAAGGTTAAATCCTAACGAAGATGTTGTTCATGCTGCTGAGCATCTCTACTATAGATCAGAATGTCATCTATGAAGACAACAACGCACTGATCAAGGAAAGGTCGGAAGATTCTATTCATGAGTTCCATAAATGCAGCTGGTGCATTAGTTAGTCCAAACGACATAATTGTGAACTCATAGTGACCATACCTTGTCCTAAAAGCAGACTTGGATATGTCACTATCCTTAATACATATTTGATGATATCCCAACCTCAAATCTATCTTTGAGAAGACAGTTGAACCATGCAACTGATCGAAAAGATCATCAATCCTCGGCAAAGGGTACTTGTTCTTTATTGTTACTTTATTTAATTGTCTGTAATCAATGCACAACCGCATTGATCCGTCCTTCTTTTTAACGAAAAGGACCGGAGCACCCCAGGATGAAGTACTCGGTCGAATGAAATCCTTCTCAAGCAACTCTTGTAGTTGTTTTTTTGAGTTTTTCCATTTCGGCAGGCGCCATCCTATACGGTGTTTGTGCTATAGGTTGTGTATATGGGATCAAATTGATTTCAAAATCAATTTCTCGAGGCGGTGGCACACCTGGAAGTTCTTCAGGAAATACATCTTCCAATTCCCTGACTACAGGAACTTCAGTAGGGTTAGGACTCTCCATGGTAGTATCTACCACATGGGCCAAGAATGCATGACATCCTTGCCTCATCAGCTTCTCAGTAACCATAGTTGACACAAGACATGTGGGTAGAATCTTTCTCTCTCCTTGAAAGATCCATGTGTCACTTTCATTAGCAAACACAGCTTGCTTGGATTCACAATCCAAAACAACCCTATACCTTTCCAAGGTATTCATCCCAAGTATTATGTCAAATCCTTGCATCTCAAGTGGTATAAGATCCACTTGAATGCGATGATCAAAAAAGAAAAGGATGCAGGGAGAGCGAAACTCCTGCAACACAGCAAACCCTCTCAACGGAGTCTCAAGAAGCAAGCTATCTGCCCTATGACTGACTATCATATTGCAGTTATGGATCACTCTTTGAGTAATAAAGGAATGTGTAGCACCCGGGTCAATCAAAACAGATACAATACAGAATGTATACATATCAGAATAGAACAACTCCATCTGACCTACCACAACTCAAGGGTTGATCACTGCATCAGGTGGGTTCATTGCATAGAACCTTACTGTCGCCTGAGGTTGATTCGGTGCTGACGATCCAGCTTGGGACGCTTGTCCACATCCTCTAGCTTCTCCTTGAAACTGCCTCCTTTGAGATCCTTGTTGACTCTGCCTCTGTGGTTGTGTTACACTTGCTGGTCTAGTTCTACAGTCTTTCATCAGATGTCCCATCTTCCCACATATATAGCAATTTCTTTCCAGTTGTTGTGGTCTTGGTGGTCCCGTGACTAACATCGATGCTGAACTGCAAGCTCCTTGTAGTGGTAGGCTTCGTCCTCTACCTCTACTCAGTGTCCACTGTGTCTGAGCACTAGGTCTAGGTGGTGGTGGTGTAGGCGCAGAAATCCTAGGTTTCTTGAAGTCTCTAGATGAAGATCCCTAGAACTGAGGATATCTCTTATGGGTTTTCCTCCTCTCTGCTACGGACCTCTCTATCCTTCAGACTGACTCAATGAAGGTAGCAAACCTTTCCCAGTTCTCTAGGGCAGACACGGGAGTAGTCAACTCAGCATTCAACCCTTTCTAAACCGCCTAATCCTCTCTTCATTTGTAGCATCCATATGTAGACAGAACCGCAACAGCTCCATGAACTTAGCCTCGTACTCACTAATGTTCATCAGACCTTGTCTTAACCTCTCGAACGGAGAGATTTTCTTGTCCAGGAACGTCTTAGGAAAATATCTATTGATGAATTCCTGTTGGAAGACTTCCCACGCAACCTCCACATCGGGCCTCTTCTGCTCTTCCATGGTCCACCAATGACCAGCACTCCCCTTGAGAAGATAGACAGCATGTCTAACCTTCTCAGCTTCTGGGATGTTCAGGATTCTAAAGGCCTTCTCTAACTTGGTCAACCATAGATCGGCATCTGCGGGATCAGTAGTTCCAAAGTACTCGGTTTCTCCGACTCGGCAAAGTCATTCAAACGTCTTCCTGATTCCTTGTCCTTCAGGTTGGGTAGGTGCCCTAGGTGCAGACATGGGCATCCTATCTGTTATATGTGTCATGGCATTCATAAACTGCCCGAACATGGTCTGAACAGATAGGTTCCCCATGTCAGCTGGGTTAAACTGAGGTGGCTCCATAGGTGGCTCAGGTACAGGTTGCTCTATTTCTGGGTTCCTTGCACCTTCTCGGGGTGCAGCAACACTACTCTCTGCCACATACTCCTCGTGTGGTCCATACATCCTTACTTATCTTCTTCTCCTGAGGAGAAGAAGACACTATTAGATACACTGGAAAACACTAAGAATAGACTCGACATCCTAAGTCCTATGTCTCTGTAGACTCAGCGAACCTAGAGCTCTGATACCACTTAATTGTGGCGACTCACTTCGCCAAAATGAGATAAATGAATGCGGAAGCGAATTACTGAAAATCACTGGAAATTAAAAACTTTTCAGGAAAAGATCTTTAAACCATAGAACTCCTTTATAATAAACAAGATAAATAGTTTACATCATGTGAAATCACCTCTCGAGTGATTATATACATTCAGATACAAAATCTCGAGGCTTAAAGCCAAAAACCTCAGACCTACTGACTCCTAGGACCTGAGAGTACAGAGACGACATAAGACATACTAACTACAGGACTCGACAGTCAGTATCCCCACCTGAGATTCACTGTTGTCCCTGGTGTTGCTGCTGTTGATACTGCTCACCCTCAGATTGGTTTCTCCGTCCTTGACGTCCACCTAAAAATTTGAAACCTACGGGAGTGAGACAATTTGAATAATTGTCCCAGCAAGAGTTATAACTCTCCGCCAGAAGCTTTGTTATAGAAAATAAGGAATAACATAAATAGGGTAACTTAAAACATCCAGCAACAGGTTTAGAATTAAATAAAGCAATATTTACTTAAGCAATCATTTCAATAAAGAATATCAAGAACAAGTATACTAGATACTAAACTAGAACATTTATAAAAATGTAACTTCAATCATTGTTTCTCGGAGTTCAACCTAAGCAGTTATGCTACACGGCTGATTATGATTTTCAAACATTATTATGCCCTGCGGAGATGAGGTATACCGCTCATACTTCAACCGATCACTACTTAGTCGCATCGGTATCATACATAGGTCATCAAAAGAGTCAGATTCTTATGACCTCATCTTCCTCAGTCAGTGTGAGGATCAACATGCAGGACATCTCGTGTCTCTGCTAAGATAACTTACCAGGGTATTCTGGAACTTCGCTATTAGAGTCACAGTGGCATTCTATACTCTCTTCGCTATCGAAAGATCTCTTGTTTATCTCTCATCGATGCAGCATTAATGATTCCCTCAGGAGATTTGTGGTACATCACCCCGGCATAATTATATAGTGAAGGGTTGATAGATTAAGGTACATCTACATCAATTCCTATACTAGGACGTAAGGATATTCACGTCCATATTCCCCCACATACTCAAAAGTATGTGATCCAGGAGTTCCCTTAGGAAAACCTGTTTCACCATCAATTATCTTCTGACAATGATGGATCTATGATTAGGGCTCTACATGGTATGATTATACTTGATTACATAGGTACATTTCAGCATTCTTTTAGCATCAAGCATGTTTCCAAGCACTTAATTATTAAAGCATTGCTATAAAAGAAGAATACTAAATGTATCAAGTTTAACTCACGTCAGTTATCATTTAGATATCATTTCTTAACCATCTCATTACATAATTCAGGAGCATGGTTATTCAAATTCTCAGATTATCATAACACTTACTACCAAGTGACATATAAGCATCAAGTCATCTAACAACATGACCTTGATTGAAGCAATGTATATACTTCTCACATACCATTACTCTTAAAGCTTATAAATATTTTCAAGGAATATAACATCATAACCCTTACCTAGCTATGATCACCTCATAATATCAACCTGCATGACTATTACAATTAAAGGCATGCATATATAACAGTATTAGCACAATACCAAAACCTTTCAATTTCTTTATAGGACACCACGGTCGTTCTCCCTTGCACGATCGTGCAAGAGCAAGCTACCATGGTCGTGCTCCTCAGCACGGGTGTGCAAGAGAAAACTACCACGGCTATGCTCCTTAGCACGAGCATGCTAAGATCAACATATCACCATTGATTTTTAGGGTTTGGATTTATTCACTTTAACATAGGGTTATTGAACCTCTTAGCTTACAAGGCATAAAGATTCTTCATGTCATAACTTATAATAAGGGTTTCATACTCAAAGGTATAACCCATAATTATTCCATTCATCACATCAACCTAAATTAGGGTTTACTATTCACATTACATGTTATTATCCTAGAAATAGGGTTTACTATTCACTTCATAGTAAATTAAACCCATAGCATCATTATGTATGAAAATTATCATCATTTATGCCCTCAAATTAGGTTAAGATTCATCAATTATCATAATTAGGGTTTCCATGATCTCACCTTGATGGATCATACCCTAATCATGTACATTCTTACATATTGAAGATATGTTACTTGATTCTCATTCATATAAGGAGACTTCTCTCTCCTCTCACTACTCGATGATGTTTACATCACTCTAGATTGAGTTAGGTCAAGTCAACTTTGATTAACATATATCAAGTCATCACCACTATGGTCATTAGGGTTTGCTTGATCAAGGGGTGTTTGTCTACTTGAACCCTTCAAGGGTACATTGGTAATGTTCACCATTGATCATAACATGGGTCAAGGTACTTATTACTTAATCCCTTAATGTATTTAGGTATCATTAGGGTTTGAGTTAAACAACCATTGAACCATCTAATCCTTCAAAGCATTAAGCAATCTTAACCCTAAAAGTCCCCAAACGATTTCACACTTCAACCTCCAAACGATTTTGAAATCATTTGGAAAGGTTGACTGTTTGGTAACTTTGACCTTCAAGACCGCATGGACAAGATCTCACTCAAGACCATTTGCCCTTAAACGGTCTTCAAACCGTTTGATCATGTTGACCGTTTGGACATGGTTGACTTTGAAACCGTTTGAACAAATCACCTTTGAAACTGCATGGATCCAAACGATTTTGAGACTGTTTGGTCCCAAAAGGTCTTGAGACCGTTTGCCCCTAAACGGTCCTGAGACCGTTTGGTTCCAAATGGTCTAAAGATTGTTTGGATTCAAACGGTCTTGAGACCATTTGACCCAAAGACCTCAAAACAGCATGGACCTAAAAAGTGCATCAACACTTGCAATTGATTAGGGTTTTCAATGTTGAACCCTTCAATTGATCATGCCAAGGTTAACCACTTATCAATTGAGCCAATTAGGTTTATCCTTAACCAATTCGACACTCAATTAACCCTCAATTGATAGCCAATTAGGGTTGTAACCACTTGCATTAGGGTTTGTAATCGATCAACCATCAACATCCATCAACATGAGTCTAATTGAAGTTGAACCCATCAACTATCACCCAATTGGGCCATGACCTGACCCCAAACGATCTTGGGATCGTTTGGACATCCTCTAAACGGTCTTGAGACCGTTTTCCCAAAGTCTCATTAAAATCTAAGTCAATTTGTTAAGAGCTGAACCCTAATTAAGTCACAAATCAGCACTTTTGATTATTTCAACAACCTATTGTGATTGGACCTTCAATAGATCAAATTACCTTAACCCTAGACCTTCAAACGGTCTTGTGTGATCACCAAATGGTCTTGAGACCGTTTGGGTGATCCATAAACGGTTTTGAAACCGTTTGGGCCACTCAACCCAAACTTCAACTCAATTGGTCCATTGAAATCTGCAATTGAACCCGATTAGGGTTTAGGTGATTAAAGTGCCTTCAACTTGGGATTTACTTGCAATTAGATTATGATTCTTTGTAGATGATTAATTAATAATGTGTTCAGCAGACCTATAAATGGTTAACGCATGGTCAAACCTCCCAAACGGTCTTGGAGACCGTTTGAATCTAAACGGTCTTGCAAACTGCATGAAATCAAACGGTTTTGAAACTGTTTGGTTTCAAACGGTCTTGCAAACCGTTTAGTCCAAATGTTCAAGACAGTTTGGTAAAGTTACATAGGTAATCATGCCCATCATCTTCAACCTCAGATCAGGGTCAGTTTCTTCATGGTTTTGCTTGCAAGAGTGCAAGGAAGAATAGGGAAGAAGAAGAACGAGCAACTATCACATAGAAAAAGAGATGCATAACAAAGCATAAGGGTTTAGAGTTATAAAACCCGCCTTAAGGTCGTCCCTAGAGCTCCAAGCTTCCAAGCTTTCAAGCCTTTAATGGCATTTTGAGCTCCACAGGTTGGCCAAGGTCGTTTCTTCAAGAATTGGTTGGGAAAAGTCGGCTAGAAAGAGGAACCAAGTAAGAAAGATCATAAAACCAACCTTGCACCATGAATTCCTCCATGAATCTGAGCAAGAAGATGACCCAAGCTTACCTAGAACTCCTTATCCGTTCTCCTCTGCTCCAGAGCTCTGCCTTAGTCGGTTTAAGCAAGGGGATAAGTGAAAAAGTGAAGGAAACAGTTCCTTGGTTTGCAAAGAAAGGAGTATATGTACTTTGGGCAAAACTTCATCATAAGGACAACTCGTTTCTCCATTTCTTATCTCCTTCCCTTCTTCTAAGAACGTTTCTCCTTCTCCAAATTTAAACAAAACTCCTTCTAAAACCAAGATCTAAAGGCAAAGAAGGTCAACTTATTACTAAGATGCGCATATAAAAGGGTTATTATGCTTACAACTTGATTATTTAATTACAAAGGTTATCATTCTTATTTGATTATTCAAATGAAGCGCCCCCTTCATAATTCTTACTCAAAATGATGTCAAGAGTCATAAACGATATTCTAGAAGGTGTATTTTACAAGTTGCACCCCATGTCTTGGGCAAATTGCACTTTATACCAAAACTAGGGTTTAGAACACAAGGATTGCTCCACAAGTTGTATCTTGGTGCTCAAGCTTGGAGAATCCATCATACTTCATCATATTCATTCTTATTATGTCCCAACACCAAAGGAACATCTTAACATGTGCAATTTGCAAGTTAACCCTTCTAATTGGGTCATTTGCACATAGGTCCTTGTATTACAAAACAATACTACAACATTGTTTAAAAAGGACAAAAATGGAAACATATGTTCCTCAAGAGTTTTAATTACATACCAAAAGATAATTATAAGTATCTAATTACATAATTAGGCAAAATACCTAGGGTTAGCTCATAACCCAGGTCAGTGATGTTACATATCTTGTGCTTGGAAGAGACCTAAAGGAGACATTTGATGGTTGTTGTGGTGTGGCTTGTGGAAATCCTTCCTGAGAAACAAACACCTCTCATATCATCATAGTCTCTTTGTGCTTCTCCCCTTCATCTTGCTTATCTTATTCCTTGTTTTCGGCATCTCCCTTGATTCTGCCGTCATATTTTTGTCTGCATTTTTGCTTCCAGCCATTTGGGTTGGTCATCAGTGAGATCGGTTGAAGTATGTGCTCCTTAATCTTTGTGTGACGTCATGAAATTCACACTATTAGGATTCAAAACAAGGGTATAACATTGAATGAGAGGATATTTTGTGTTTACGTACGATCCCCTCCATGCATTATATCAGATAAGAAGTTCAAATGACTTCCCCCTTTGTTTGGGAAATTCAAGAAAAGAGAGTTCCTTCATTTCTAACAATCTCCTTGTGATGAAGGACACCTTAGATATCCTCTCCTCTTTTGATTTTAGGTCTTGGTATTTGCCCCTAGACTTGGTGAAATAGATGAGTTTATTCAACTTTGGCGTAGATGTACTGGCCAATGTCATAGTAGGGAAAACGCAAAGATGTGGAAATGATATTCCTTAGGTAAGTGTCCTAAGAGAATTATTCAAGAGAGGATAGAAGGTGTGGGTTTGAGTGGTTGATTGAGATTAAGGTATCCCCTTCTGGGCCAGTGGTTTTGCTCAATAAATCGCTTTCTCTCCCAAGGGCATCCTCGTCCAAAGGGCTCCCAAAACTAAAACCATTGGAAGCATCCATGACACATTGGTTTCCTACTAGTATGAGGAGTTTGTCCTGGGGATTCTTGCCCCTTAGAAGAGATGAGTGGTCAACAAGGAGGGAGCCTCAACTTAGCATCTGGGTATGGGTTGCGGTCAAGTTTTAGGTCGTAGTCCAGGATCATATATGTGGGCATGAAGAGCACAGGATGGTCTAGTTTAAGGTCATAGTCTAGGACCGTATATGTGAGCATGAAAGGATCTAGGTGGTCTATTTTTAGGTCGTACTCTAGGACCCTAGATGTGATGGGAAGACTCGGCATTGATAAATGGTGTCTGAGTCAAATTTGAAGAATTGCCCGGCTTGACAGGGTTCTGAAAGTGAGGCATTTGAAAAGAAATCATATATTCTCTTAAATAATGCTTAGAAGGTTTTTTGGAAAAAGTTTGATTTTTGAAATGTTATCATTTTTTTCAATTTTTGTTAAACTAGTGAAATCACACGTGCACATGCACGTGTCACATTAAATGTATTTAATTAAATTAGATGATTCATAAAGAATGAGAAAACATGTTATAAAAGACATGTTATAGATCTTCAATTTAAACTGAACATATGTATTTGTTATATTTCATGATATGAATATATTTTCAAATATAAGAAAGAAAATTAAAAAAGTAACAAAAAAAGGTTAATTTTTCTTTTTCAATTTTATAGTTAAAATATCATGCATGGAAATTCAATACGTTAAACTAAATCTGATGGAATTTTTGAAATACACGTCTCCAATGACTGTATTTTGTGAAATGGTGTATCTTTTGTTTTATCATATATAGCAATCATTCTTTTATATAGAGATCTAATTAATGTGATACAAAATTTGGAATTATTTGTTATGGAAAAAAAACTATTAGAAATATTAACAAATATTTATGAAATTATTTTTAGTTTTATAAATTCCAAGTACATCCAAATTGTGAAATTGTGTAAATTTAAATACATCCAATGTTGTTAAATGTTGAAAACGTTCGTTCAATGAGATTAAGTTCAACTGGCACATATCTAAAACATCAACATATTGTTTTACTATTGAAAAGGATACTTTGAGCTTTTATGTTCAATTGATTTTATTTCTCTGAGTTTGATATAGAAAATCATAACATAGTTATCATGTAAAATGTTGCAACATCTGGCCAAGAAATATTATTAAATGCATCCTATTGGTTATAAAACAAGTTAGTAAACCTAGACGAGTCTCTTAGTGGTCAGTTAATCATGACAGGTTCATGCAAAATGCATCAACCAACACAGAGTATGTTGTTGTCAACTTCAAATGTGGAAGACTCAATATAAACCAATACCTAAATCTAGCTACACATATAAAATTATTGTGGGAGTTTAGTATAGTAGGTTCATGCCGGTAGAAACATGTTGGTTTCTTAATCATATATGAAAGTAAGCTACCAAAATGTTAAGATGGATTAAACTGGTTGTCTTGACGTGGGTATGACAAGAAGAAGGTTTTGGCAACATTGCCAGGTCATGCTCATTGTCAAGGAAAGGAAGGTAATGAATGTTGTTTGTAAGGGATCTTAAGATTTCAGAGGGAAAAGTTAACAATGCTCTCCAATAGTTGTTCTTAGAAATGCAAGGGTGAGGGAGAAAGTTAAAGAGATTTGACGGAGCAAGAAGATGATAGATCGACCATCCATCTCCTTGTGTTGTTATATTAATAACAAAGGATACAACAATCAAAGCAATACAAGAGTCCCAAGGCATTGAGTACAGATTAGTAATAAATGACTGAGTGCAACACCGTAACTGTGAGAGTCAAAGAGACATAGCCATATCTTTAGTATCTTGACACACCCCCCAAGTTGGGTCTGAGAGAATCGAAGACCCAACTTGAGAAGGAGTTGAATGAACATTGTCTTATGTAGAGCTTTGATGAATAAGTTGGTCAGTTGATCCTTAGAGGAAACATGCTTGGTGATGATGTGGCCTGTGTTGACCTTTTCTCGGATGAAATGGTAGTATAATTCAATATTCTTTGTTCTTGCATGAAAAACATGATTTGAAGTGAGTAAGAGAGCACTCAGATTATCACAGAGAAGTGTGGCATGCTAATATTGAAGATGAAGTTCTCTGAGTAGTCGGGAGAGTCAAGTAAGTTCTATAGAAGCTAATGAGAGGGAGCGGTATTCAGCTTCCGTGCTAGAATTTGAAACGGTATGGATTTTCTTTGAAGACCAAGCAACATAAGTATATCCAAGAAAAATACAATGACCACTGGTACTGGTGTCTGGTTAAAGGGCATCCAGCCCAGTTGACATCATAGAAGCCAGAGACCGACAGACTGGAGTCAGCAAAGATTTGAACTCCCTGGGAGATGGTTCCTTTGACATAGCCAAGAATGCACTTCACAAGACTGAGATGTGTGGTGGTAGGACGATGAAGGAACTAGCAAGATAGGTTAACACCATAGGTTAGATCAATCTGAGTCAGATTCAGGTATTGAAGGGATCCAACTATGCGACGATACGTGTTGGAATCATGAAGAGGAACCCCTGGTTCTTTGAGCTGATCATGAAGAAATGAGGTGCAGACCGGTGTGGAGACAGGCTTGCAATTCAACATTTGTTCTTGATAGGGAATGTCAAAAGCATAATTAGATTGATGAAGGAGAAGACCATGATGGTTTGGTTCAACTTGAATCCTAAGGAAGTAGTGGAGTGAGCCAAGATTGCATAAAGAAAATTCTGACTCTAGATGAAAAATGACATTCATTACAACAGGTTGAGAACTCCCAGTTATTAGGATATCGTCTATGTAGAGAAGGTGGTATATGGTGAAGGATGAGTTTATGAGAACAAAAAGAGATGAGTCTGAAGTGTGGGAGATGAATCCTAGTTCATTGAGGAGAGAATGAATCTTGTTGTACCAAGCCCAGGGTGCTTGCTTGAGTCTGTACAACGCCTTGTTGAGCTTGCAAACATGAGTTGGGAGAGTTGCATTAGTGAAACTGGGGGGTTGTTCCATGTAGACAAAAGTGTCTAGTGTTCCAATAAGGAAAGTATTGCAGACATCTAATTGCAGGATGTCCTAGCCCTTAGAAATAACAATGGTGAGAACAGTTTTAATGGTGTGTGCTTTGACAATGGGAATGAATGTCTTAGTGTAGTCGATCCCTTCTTCTTGGAGGTAACCTTTAGAAACCAAGAGAGATTTGAGGCGGTCAAGAGATCCATTGGCGGTGAGTTTTGTTTTGAGCACCCAGCGACACCCAATAACATTCATGTCAGGTGAGTGAGGAACAAGCGTCCATGTGTTGTTATTGTGTAGAGCAGTGATTTCAGAATTCATAGCTACACGCCATCCAGGATGTTGGAGTGCTTGTTTAACAATGCAAGGAGTGGAAAGAGTAAGGGTGGAGTTTAGCACATATTTTAGATTTGTCTTATGGATCCCATGTTTACTTTTGGTGAGCAAGTGATGAGGATTTAGGCAAGATGTAGAGGTAGGTATGTTAGGGTTAGAGAGGGAGGTAGGATGAGTTGTCTCATTGTTGCTGGGTGTAGTAAGTGGGCTATTTGGTTCTGAGACAGGAGGAGTTGAAGGTTGTGAGATAGGCTCAGTAGTTGTGTCTGTAACATCCCTGACCTGGGTTATGTGTTAACCCTAGATGTTTTGCCTAATAAGGTTGAGTAGATGCTTAATCTTATCTTGTTAAAAGTAATTAGGGCTCATGAGAAACTTATGTTTCAATTTTGGTCCTGTTTGAACAATGTTGAAGCAATGTTTGCTTATTTTGGACTAAAGTGCAAATTACCCAAGTTGAGGGGTTAACTTGCAAATTGTACATGATAATCTGTTACTCTGATTATGAGACATCATAATAATGAATATGATGTAGTGGTATGGTTTTCACAAGCTTGGGCACCAAGATTAAGCTTGTAAAGCAATCCTTGTGCATTAAATCCTAGTTTTGGTGTAAAGTGCAATTTACCCAAAACCTAGGGTTCAATATGCAAATTACCACTTCAAAAAGTTCCCTAATGCTTCTTATCAATATGTGGGGTAAATAAAATGAGAGGGGCACCTCATTTGAATTATGTTGGAGGAGAGAGAATCTTGATATTAAAATAATTAAGATTAAAGCCTAATTGAAACCCTAATTTGATTTAGGGCAAAAATAAATGTATTAATTAAAGGGGTCCTTCAACAAAAATTAAAATGGTTGTATTCAGATGTGTGTGTGACGTCCTTGAGCTTTGCAAGGACCACGAAAATATCCAAGGGAGTGGATAACTCACACACAATTTTATAAGAAAAAGAAATATCCACTCACATATGGATATTAATATAATATGATTTAAGGTGCTTGATTTGCTTTTCTTTAAATCATGGATAATTGAGAGGGATAAGAGGAAAACAAGATAGACTCGTCCCTAAGGAAGATGAGGGGGAAGAGGCGGCCACATTTTTGGGATTAATTGGATTTTTGCAAAGTACATTCTCTCTCATTGAATTTTTATAAAAGGACCTTTTACAAGCCAAATGGAAGGCTTTTTCGACCCCACTTCTTCTCCTTGCTTGGGAAACGACCACGGGAGCTTGGGAGGGTTAGGAGGACGACCCCCAACCTGTTGGTAAGGTTCTTGATCCATTTCACCTTGATTCCATGGTGGAAATTGAAAATAAATTATGGATTTCTTCCTATTTCGATATCCTCTTCAATTCTAACCATTCCTTTTCACTCAAACCTTGAAGACAAGCCTTGGAATGGAGAAAGTAGTTGCATCCACCATTTTTTCCGTGAGCTTGTAGCTTTGGAGCTCAATTGGAGGCGGGTTTTATAACTCGAAACCCTAACTTTGTTATTACATTCAATTCCCCATCAAATAATGATCATTTCTCTGTTTACAATTATTGATTTGGTTGATTGATGCAATTTCCATGGAAATCACAGCAAGTTTCGTGGGTCTAGAGCTTGATGATGATGACACCATCATAAGCACACACCTCCCCAAATATCTAGGCCAAACGGTTTCATCATGTTTGCCCATTCGGTTTCACCAAACCGTTTGAGAGAAAACGGTTTGAGACCGTTTGAGAGCAAACGGTTTCAAAACCGTTTTATAGAGTTGACCAAGGGTTGACCGTTTGAGAATCCTGTTCCTAATAATGTTGGTTGATAACCCACCAAATTTTATGGATTAATTTCGAAGGAATCATGAGTTGAAGGCTAATCAATTAGGCAAACCCTAATTGGATTAAGTGCTGATTTTCAACTTGATTGATTTTACTTTTTGGGTTATTTAGCCCAAATGGTTTCAAAACCGTTTGAAGATCACCCAAACGGTCTCAAGACCATTTGGAGGTCACCCAAGACCGTTTGGAGGTCTAGGGTTGTATATGGTTAAGTGTTTGAAGGACAAAAGATATGGTGTTAACCCTAATCGACTAAGTGCTGATTTTGCATTGAAATGAGTTGATGTTTTGGGTTGATTGACCCAAATGGTTTCAAAACCGTTTGGGGATCAGGACTCAAGACCATTTGGGGATCACTCAAGACCGTTTGAAGGTCTGGGGTTAAGCGTGGTTGACCAATTGAAGGTCTAAATGTACCAAATCACTTTGCAATTAAGTGCTAATTTGATGATCAACTCAATAGCTCAAACCCTAATGATTTTTCACTAGAATCCATGGGTTGGATGATCCAAACGGTCTCAAGACCGTTTGGAGGTCACCCAAGACCGTTTGGAGGTCTAGGGGTGAGTATGGTTAAGCAATTGATGATCCAATGATATAAAGTTAAAGTGTAATCAATTGTTGATTTGGTGATCAATCCAATGATCCAAACCCTAATGGGTTGACTTGTATTTTGATGATATGATGGGAAAACGGTCTCAAGACCATTTGGTGGTCATCCAAACGACCTCAAGACCGTTTGGGGTTAGGGCATGTTCAATTTGGATGATGGTTCAATGGTTTCAAAGTAACTAATCTTGCATTGATTAGTGTTGAAGGATCATCGATTCCAAACCCTAATTCAATTGATTCAAACCCTAATTGATAATCAATTGAGGGTAAATTGAGGGTCAAATCAGTTGAAGGTTGACCTATTAAACTCAATTGAAGAATGAGGATAGGTCCAATTGATGATTGGTTCCATGAATTCAATGATTGAAGGAATCAACATTGGAAATCCTAATCCAATTCAATTGGTTGAGACCATATTTGGTCCATGCGGTTTTGAGGAGGTTTGAACCAAACGGTCTCAAGACCGTTTGGGACCAAATGATCTCAAACTGTTTGGAGACCCAAAGTGCAAACGGTTTCAACACATGTTTTGTCTAATCGGTTTGAAGAACAATTTGCTCAAATGGTTTTCAACCAATTGGTGTATGAGAATCAAGATCATTGAGGGTCAAAGTAATTAACTTTGTGAAGATCAACATGGTCAATCCATTTTAATATCTTATGTAATTGAAGGTCCAATATGGTGAACCTATATGGATACTTAATGTAATTGAAGATTTCAATGGTTAACCCTAGCTATGTGTACTCAAGTTAAGAGTTGACCTAGATTAATCTTGGTATAGTTAATATCCTAAAGCGGATGAAAGAGGGAATGAGAGAGATCAATTCTTATATAATTAAGCCCTAATTCTCTCATTATAAGTAAACTATGTGATAAGGGTTGATCCATAATAATGAGATCATGAAATCCTAATCAATGAGCCCTAACCCTAATTAGAGTAATGCTATGTGTGAAACCCTAATTAGAACAATGCTATTTGTGAAACCCTAATTAGAACAATGCTATGTGTGAAACCCTAATTAGAGCAATGCTATGTGTGAAACCCTAATATAGGGCAAAACTGATTGTTATCATAAATCCAGGGTGATGATATAACCCTAACTTAGTGTAACAATGAAGGAAACCCTAATTTAATGGGAATTGTACATCCTAACCTTAATTTGGGTATAAGGTAAGAAGAACCTTATTTGGATGTGAATAGAAAACCTTAATCCCTTAAATGGAGTAAGGTGTATGGAACCCTAATATAGGGTAGTGCCATGAATCCTATGTGAAGACTTAGCACTGGGTGATGTGTTGTGAAATCCATAAATATATGGAATATGCAATGTGAATCCTCAAATTATAAGTATGGAGAATATTATTCCTAATAGTGGAATAGTTTTTAATGTTATGACAAATGTAATGAACTGGTGCATAAAGTATTAGGATGGGGAATACCCTAATACCAGCTAAGTGCATGAACTCAAGTAAGATGAAGGTGTTGAGAGAAGTGATACATTAAGATATGATAGATATCACATCCAACACCCCAATACTGGTATACCTTGATGTGTTATAAGTCCAGTATAATTAGATGAATGACACATGAGAAGTGTCATGTCAATGGTTACATTGAGATGTAATGCACACTGTTGAATGTGTGCTAACATGCCTTAGGAAAAGGTTAATCAAAACCTATAAACTATGATGTAATCATATTCTGGCAAAGATGAGAGAAACCCATGCTGTGTGTTGATAATTCATTTATTGACGAATGATGAGAATAAAGATTTTAATTGAATACTTATGATTATCCTTATTGATTCCATGCTATGTGATCCCTAACACTGGGTAATGTTATGTGAAACCCTAATACAGGGTAATGTTATGTGAAGTTCTAACACAGAGTAATCCTATGTGAAGCTCAAATACATACTAATGGGTTATGAATGTAATAAGATAACCCTCATATTGCATGGTACTGATATATAATTGTATCATGATTACTAATCATGTAGATATGTTAAGAGGATGAGCATAGCCAGGTATGAGCTATGATGTTTTGTATATTGAAAATGTTTTATAGGCCTTATAAGCCTTCATATGCTTTGTTGCTTAGTGAGAGGTAACCACCAATTAATGAATCATGTGCGTCACATGATGTGCTAATTATCTTAGATTGTTTATGAGCTTCATAAGCCATAATATTCCTTATTGCCTATTAAGGGGTAATAAGAGGTTGTATGAGCCTTGTGAACTATGTGCAATGTTTTGTGTAGCAAGAATTATAATGTCCCTAGGTCAGATGATATGAAAATTTTAAGTTACCAATAAATGGTAACAAGTGTTCTATGATGAGATGAGGGTTCAAATACCCAGATTCTATAATCATGATGCTGAACTTGTTAAGAAGTGGAAATGTACTTGATGAGTTAAGGGACTAAGGTCCCAACACTTTGTGAAAATAGTATGGCTACATGCCATGACTCCACAATGACAATGCCAGGCTTTAGATATATAATCTATGCCAGAAGAGAGTAAATGTTGTGATAATAATTCTATAGTGAATAAATGTTATACCTGTTCTTCATATTCCTTACAGGATAAGTGACATGTTGTTCTATCAAGTTAAAAGCTACAATACTTTTGATAAGAATGATGTCCTAATCTGTTATACATTGAATTTAGCTGTTGTCAATCAAATATGATTCCTCTGTGCATATTTATCTTCTTAAATTGTAATAATAATGTTACTGGCGGAGAGTTATATCTCTCGCTGGGGCAATTTACAATTGTCTCACCCCCATGTGAATTACATTTTTAGGTGGACGCGGACGAGGAGACATGAATCCTTCTGTAGGTAAAGGACAACAACAGCAGCAGCAGGAACAGTAGTGAAGTCTCTGGTGGAGACACTGGCTGTTATGCCTTGTATAGATGTAAATAGAGTCCTATGTGTCATCTCTGTACTCTCAGGTCCTCGGAGTAGTAGTTGTTGCTTTCGAGATTTTGGCACAATGCCTCGAGATTTTAAACTGCCTGCGTTTATCTTGACAGGACAGTTAATGCTTGTAACCCACAGAAAGAGATGATACAAGTTATGTACTTTTGAAAAATAGAATGTAAATGTGTTACTTTTGTTCTATGTGAGAAAGTTCTTACTTGATAGATCTTTTGATAAAAAGGTTTTAATTTTTAGTGATTTTTGGAATCCACTGCTTAGTGAACGCTTCTGCATTAGTTAATCTTGTTTTCGCGAGACAGATGCCACAATTAAGTGGTATCAGATCTCTAGGTTTGCTGAGTCTACAGAGACATAGGACTAAGGTTATAGAGTCTGTTCTAAGTGTCTTCCAGTTTATCTGATAGTATCTTCTACTCACATAGGAGAAGAAGAACTTGAAAATGATTGGAGAACATGAGGAACACATTGCTAAGGGTAATGTTGTCATACCAGGAGAGGGTGCATGGGATCAGGCAAGAGGAGAACAAGTGCCTAAGAATTCCCACCTTGACCTAATCAGTATAGAGAACCCTATGTTATGCTCTTGAAGATCAAGATAGGACAACAGTAATGCATATAGAAGACTAGATACTAGTTTTATAACCTAAGTTAACCGTCTTTAATGCATAAACTTTGGACTTTGAAAGGAGTCCTGAGTGACATGGTCATGTTGGAATAGTGGAAATGTGGGAAGATTAATATATGGTGAGAAAATAGATTCTGCCATAAGTTTGGACAAATAGTACATATGTGATGGTAGTGCCCAAGGAGGGGCAATAAGCTGAGAATTAAGGTAAGGTCTCTATAATTTTAGAGACATTTGCCTAAATATTCTGAAAAGCCAAAGTTTTTGGTGTCACCAGTGCAATAGATGCCTAGTGCACCAGGGCAGTAGCCACGAAGAGAAGGCAAAAGTAGCAACAAGAGATAACTGGGTTGAAAACAACCTAATGTGATAGGTGACCTTGAGGAGTAATACTTAAATGAAATATATTCAATATGATACTTCATATTATGATTCTATGTGTTAAAGATATGAAATTAGTTGTTTTTTAACTTCCTTTGACTAGTCCTATAAGGACACAAGGGAGATGAGAACTTATATCTTACTTAGTGTTCCTTAAAATGTTTTATAATCTCCCTTATCTATGTGTTGAAAGATGAGATTTAGAAATGATGCCTGGAGAAAATCTAGGAATGGAAAATCCTGTGTGTATAATGGTATGAAGAGTGAGGAAATGATAGTAAATTAAGTGCATACTACCTAATTTCAATACTTGTATACCCTGGACAGGTATATGGTTATTGAAGATAAGGCAAGTATGGAACTCTTAGATTGTTATCTTTTTGATTACTCTGATCAAGTAGTCATTTTGAAAAATATAGAGAGTATAAAGAAACTAATAGGAGAGAGCTATGTGGACATCCCCAACTAATAGGGAAGAGCTATGTGGACATTCCCAACTAATAGGGGAGAGCTATGTGGACATCCCCAACTTAAAGGGAAGAGCTATGTGGACATTCCCAACTAATAGGGGAGAGCTATGTGGACATCCCCAACTAAAAGGGAAAAGCTATGTGGACATTCCCAACTAATAGGGGAGAGCTATGTGGACATCCCCAACTTAAAGGGAAGAGCTATGTGGACATTCCTAACTAATAGGGGAGAGCTATGTGGACATCCCCAACTTAAAGGGAAAAGATATGTGGACATTCCCAACTAATAGGGGAGAGCTATGTGGACATCTCCAACTTAAAGGAAAAAGCTATGTGGACATTCCCAACTAATAGGGGAGAGCTATGTGGACATCCCCAACTAAAAGGGAAAAGCTATGTGTTCATTCCCAACTAATAGGGGAGAGCTATGTGGATATCCCCAACTTGAAGGGAAAAGCTATGTGGACATTCCCAACTAAAAAGGAAGAGCTATGTGGACATTCCCAACTAATAGGGGAGAGCTATGTGGTCATCCCCAACTAAAAGGGAAAAGCTATGTGGACATTCCCAACTAATAGGGGAGAGCTATGTGGACATCCCCAACTTAAAGGGAAAAGCTATGTGGACATTCCCAACTAAAAAGGAAGAGCTATGTGGACATTCCTAACAAAAAAAGCAATGTGGACATTCCTAACAAAAAAAAGGAAAAGCTATGTGGACATTCCTAATAAAAAGGAAAAGCTATGTGAACATTCCCAATTACATAAGAGTTTGCTAAGTGAACTTTCCTAAATGAATAAAGGATTGCTGAGTAAATTATCTCTGTTATATTTATATATGTTTTTCCCTTTGATAAATATTCTTAGGTGATGATAGATGTATGCTCTTTTATGCTTCTTCCTTTCAATAATATGGACATCATATGTTAGGGGTTTATGCTCTGCATAAACATAAACATTGATATGGTGGAATTAATGAAAATAACTTTGTGTGAATTTACAGATCTATGGTATCTCCATAACATTAAGAAGTTATGTGGAGACTAGAGGACATGATTAATGGATAATTTGTCCCTCATTTTTCCTGGGATTTCGGGGACGAAATCCTTATAGGGGGGGGGGGGGTAATTTGTAACATCCCTGACCTGGGTTATGTGTTAACCCTAGATGTATTGCCTAATTAGGTTGAGTAGATGCTTAATCTTATCTTGGGAAAAGTAATTAGGGCTCATGAGAAATTTATGTTTCAATTTTGGTCCTGTTTGAACAATGTTGAAGCAATGTTTGCTTATTTTGGACTAAAGTGCAAATTACCCAAGTTGAGGGGTTAACTTGAAAATTATACATGATAATATGTTCCTCAGATGTTGAGACATCATAAGAATGAATATGATGTAGTGGTATGGTTTGTACAAGCTTGGGCACCAAGATTAAGCTTGTAAAGCAATCCTTGTGCATTAAATCCTAGTTTTGGTGTAAAGTGCAATTTACCCAAAACCTAGGGTTCAATATGCAAATTACCACTTCAAAAAGGTCCCTAATGATTCTTAGCAATATGTGGGGTAAATAAAATGAGAGGGGCGCCTCATTGGAATTAAGTTGGAGGAGAGAGAATCTTGATATTAAAATAATCAAGATTAATGCCTAATTGAAACCCTAATTTGATTTAGGGCAAAAATAAATGTATTAATTAAAGGGGGCCTTCAACCAAAATTAAAATGGTTGATTCATATGTGTGTGTGACGTCCTTGAGCTTTGCAAGGACCACGAAAATATCCAAGGGAGTGGATAGCTCACACACAATTTTATAAGAAAAAGAAATATCCACTCACATATGGATATTAATATAATATGATTTAAGGTGCTTGATTTGCTTTTCTTTAAATCATGTATAATTGAGAGGGATAAGAGGCAAACAAGATATCCTCGTCCCTAATGAAGATGAGGGGGAAGAGGCGGCCACATTTTTGGGATTAATTGGATTTTTGCAAAGTACATTCTCTCTCATTGAATTTTTATAAAAGGACCTTTTACAAGCCAAATGGAAGGCATTTTCGACCCCACTTCTTCTCCTTGCTTGGGAAACGATCAAGGGAGCTTGGGAGGGTCAGGAGGACGACCCCCAACCTGTTGGTAATGTTCTTGATCCATTTCACCTTGATTCCATGGTGGAAATCGAAAATAAATTATGGATTTCTTCCTATGTCGGTCTCCTCTTCAATTCTAACCATTCATTTTCACTCAAACCTTGAGGAAGAGCCTTAGAATGGTGAAAGGAGTTGCATCCACCATTTTTTCCGTGATCTTGGAGCTTTTGAGCTCAATTGGAGGAGGGTTTTATAACTTGAAACCCTAACTCTGTTATTGCATTCAATTCCCCATCAAATAATGATCATTTCTCTATTTACAATTATTGATTTGGTTGATTGATGCAATTTCCATGGAAATCACAGAAGGTTTCGTGGGTCTAGAGCTTGATGATGATGACATCATCATAAGCACACACCTCCCCAAATATCTAGGCCAAACGGTTTCATCATGTTTGCCCATTCGGTTTCACCAAACCGTTTGAGAGCAAACGGTTTGAGACTGTTTGAGAGAAAACTATTTCAAAACCATTTTAAAGAGTTGACCAAGGGTTGACCGTTTGCGAATCCTGTTCCTAATAATGTTGGTTGATAACCCACCAAATTTGATGGATTAATTCGAAAGGAGTCATGAGTTGAAGTCTAATCAATTAGGCAAACCCTAATTGGATTAAGTGCTGATTTTCAACTTGATTGATTTGACTTTTTGGGTTATTTAGCCCAAATGGTTTCAAAACCGTTTGGAGATCACCCAAACGGTCTCAAGACCATTTACGTCACCCAAGACCATTTGGAGGTCTAGGGTTGGATATGGTTAAGTGTTTGAAGGACAAAAGATATGGTGTTAACCCTAATTGACTAAGTGGTGATTTTGCATTGAAATGAGTTGATGTTTTGGGTTGATTGACCCAAACGGTTTCAAAACCGTTTGGGGATCACCCAAGACCATTTCAAGGTCTGGGGTTAAGCATGGTTGACCAATTTATGGTCCAAAGGTACCAAATCACTTTGCAATTAAGTGCTGATTTGATGATCAACTCAATAGCTCAAACCCTAATGATTTTTCACTAGAATCCAAGGGTTGGATGAGCCAAACGGTCTCAAGACCATTTGGAGCTCATCCAAATGGTCTCAAGACCGTTTGGAGGTCACCCAAGACCGTTTGGAGGTCTAGGGGTGAGTATGGTTAAGCAATTGATGATCCAATGATACTAAGTTAAAGTGTAATCAATTGCTGATTTGGTGATCAATCCAATGATCCAAACCCTAATGGGTTGACTTGGATTTTGATGATATGATGGACAAACGGTCTCAAGACCGTTTGGTGGTCATCCAAAAGACCTCAAGACCGTTTGGGGTCAGGTCATGTTCAATTTGGATGATGGTTCAATGGTTTCAAAGTAACTAATCTTGCATTGATTAGTGTTGAAGGATCATGGATTCCAAACCCTAATTCAATTGATTCAAACCCTAATTGATAATGAATTGAGGGTCAATTGAGGGTCAAATCACTGAAGGTTGACCTATTAAACTCAATTGAAGAATGAGGATAGGTCCAATTGATGATTGGATCCATGAATTCAATGATTGAAGGAATCAACATTGGAAATCCTAATCCAATTCAATTGGTTGAGACCATATTTGGTCCATGCGGTTTTGAGGAGGTTTGGACCAAACGGTTTCAAGAACGTTTGAGTCCAAAAGGTCTCAAGACCGTTTGGGACCAAATGATCTGAAACCGTTTGGAGACCCAAAGTGCAAACGGTTTCAACACATGTTTTGTCTAATCGGTTTCAAGAACAATTTGCTCAAATGGTTTTTGACCAATTGGTGTATGAGAACCAAGATCATTGAGGGTCAAAGTAATTAACTTTTTGAATATCAACATGGTCAATCCATTTGAATATCTTATGTAATTGAAGATCCAATATGGTGAACCTATTTGGATACTTAATGTAATTGAAGATTTCAATGGTTAACCCTAGCTATGTGTACTCAAGTTAAGAGTTGACCTAGATTAATCTTGGTATAGTTAACATCCTAAAGAGGATGAAAGAGGGAATGAGAGAGATGAATGCTTATATAATTAAGCCCTAATTCTCTCATTATAAGTAAAGTATGTGATAAGGGTTGATCCATAATAATGAGATCATGAAACCCTAATCAATGAGCCCTAACCCTAATTAGAGTAATGCTATGTGTGAAACCCTAATTAGGGCAATGCTATGTGTGAAACCCTGATTAGAGCAATGCTATGTGTGAAACCCTAATCTAGGGCAAAACTGAGTGTTATCATAAATCCAGGGTGATGATATAACCCTAACTTAGTGTAACAATGAAGGAAACCCTAATTTAATGCGAATTGTACATCCCAACCTTAATTTGGGTATAAAGTAAGAAGAACCTTATTTGGATGTGAATAGAAAACCTTAATCCCTTAAATGGAGTAAGGTGTATGGAACCCTGATATAGGGTAGTGCCATTAATCCTATGTGAAGACTTAGCACTGGGTGATGTGTTGTGAAATCCATAAATATATGGAATATGCTATGTGAATCCTCAAATTATAAGTATGGAGAATATTATTCCTAATAGTGGAATAGTGTTTAATGTTATGACAAATGTAATGAACTGGTGCATAAAGTATTAGGATGGGGAATACCCTAATACCAGCTAAGTGCATGAACTCAAGTAAGATGAAGGTGTTGAGAGAAGTGATACATTAAGATATGATAGATATCACATCCAACACCCCAATATTGGTATACCTTGATGTGTTATAAGTCCAGTATAATTGGATGAATGACACATGAGAAGTGTCATGTCAATGGTTACATTGAGATGTACTGCACACTATTGAATGTGTGCTAACATGCCTTATGAAAAGTTTAATCAAAACCTATAAACTATGATGTAATCATATTCTGGAAAAGATGAGAGAAACCCATGTTGTGTGTTGATAATTCATTTATTGACGAATGATGAGAATAAAGAGTATAATTGAATACTTATGATTATCTGTATTGATTCCATGATATGTGATCCCTAACATAGGGTAATGTTATGTGAAACCCTAATACAGGGTAATGTTATGTGAAGTTCTAACACAGAGTAATCCTATGTGAAGCTCAAATACAGACTAATGGGTTATGAATGTAATAAGATAACCCTCGTATTGCATGGTACTGATATATAATTGTATCATGATTTCTAATCATGCAGATATGTTGAGAGGATGAGCATAGCCAGGTGTGAGCTATGATGTTCTGTATATTAAAAATGTTCTATAGGCCTTATAAACCTTCATATGCTTTGTTGCTTAGTGAGAGGTAACCAACAATTAATGAGTCATGTGTGTCACATGATGTGCTAATTATCTTAGATTGTTTATGAGCTTCATAAGCCATAATATGCCTTATTGCCTATTAAGGGGTAATAAGAGGTGGTATGAGCCTTGTGAACTATGTGTAATGTTTTGTGTAGCAAGAATTATAATGTCCCTAGGTCAGATGATATGAAAATATTAAGTTACCAATAAATGGTAACAAGTGTTCTATGATGACATGAGGGTTCAAATACCCAGATTCTATAATCATGATAGTGAACTTGTTAAGAAGTGGAAATGTACTTGATGAGTTAAGGGACTAAGGTCCCAACACTTTGTGAAAAGAGTATGGCTACATGCCATGACTCCACAATGACAATGCTAGGCTTTAGATATATAATCTATGCCTGAAGAGAGTAAATGTTGTGATAATAATTCTATAGTGAATAAATGTTATACATGTTCTTCATATTCCTTAAAGGATAAGTGACATGTTGTTCTATCAAGTTAATAGATGCAATGCTTTTGATAAGAATGATGTCCTAATCTGTTAGACATTGAATTTAGGTGTTTTCAATCAAATATGATTCCTCTGTGCATATTTATCTTCTTAAATTGCAATAATAATGTTACTGCGGAGAGTTATATCTCCCGCTGGGGCAATTTACAATTGTCTCACCCCCATGGGAATTACATTTTTAGGTGGACGCGGACGAGGAGACAGGAATCCTTCTGTAGGTAAAGGACAACAACAACAACAGCAGGAACAGTGGTGAAGTCTCAGGTGGAGACATTGGCTGTTATGCCTTGTATAGATGTAAATAGAGTCCTATGTGTCGTCTTTGTACTCTCAGGTCCTCAGAGTAGTAGTTGTTGCTTTCGAGATTTTGGCACAATGCCTCGAGATTTTAAACTGCATGTGTTTAGCTTGACAGGACAGTTAATGCTTGTAACCCACAGAAAGAGATGATACAAGTTATGTACTTTTGAAAAACAGAATGTAAATGTGTTACTTTTGTTCTATGTGAGAAAGTTCTTACTTGATAGATCTTTTGATTAAAAGGTTTTAATTTTTAGTGATTTTTGGTAATTCGTTGCTTAGTGAACACTTCTGCATTAGTTAATCTTGTTTTCGCGAGACAGATGCCACAGTGTCAAACTGGGGTGATACTTGTAAATGTGGTGTTTACGGAGTGTGGAGGTTATGGACGGTTGAATGAGTTGTAATGGGTGAAAGGTTGACAGAGGTTTGTGAGACATCGGTAACTGACATGGATGAAGAGAGTTGTGCAGGTGTGAGCTTGGTTCAGAAGGATGTAGTGAGGAAGAGGAAGAGATCAGGCAGTCTGGGATTTCGTTAAACATGGAGTAAGATAAGGGGTTTTCTTCTTCTTCAGTTTGACAAGTGGTTTTGTGTGAGTAAGGAAAAACTGATTCATTGAAAATGACATGTTTGAATATATAGACTTGTTTGGAAGGGATGTGATGGAAATTTTACCCCTTGTATTGTGAGCAGTAGCCAAGGAAAATGCAAAGCAATGAGCGGGCCGGGGTTCATTTTTATCAGTGATATACTCTCAGAGACAAGGATAGCACAGGCATCCAAAGGTTCTAAGGTGGAGATAGGAGGGTTATTGATTGAATATAAGTTCATGGGGTGTCTTCATTAATAGCAAAGGAGTGGGCAGCCTATTTATCAGATATACACCTATTGAGAAAGCATCAAACCAGTACTTCTTTGGTAACTTAGCTTCAAACATCATAGCAAGACCAAGTTCAACGACATGTCCATGCTTCCATTCAGTAGTTCCTTTCTGTGAAGGATGATGAGGACAAGATAGCTGGTGAAGGATACCAGAGTCAGAGAGAAATTTCCTGAGGGCGTGATTGACAAATTCTCCACCACCATCACTCTACGACTTCTTGACATGTAAGCTAAAGTGAGTAGAAACCATTTTGCAGAATGAGACAAAAATAGAACAGAACTCGTCTTTGTGCTTCATAGGAAACAACTAGTTGAACCTTGAGAAATCATCAGTAAGCATCACATAATACAGAAAGCTCTGTGAAGAAGGTATTGGGGCTTTCCCCCACACATCACAATGTAATAACTCAAAAGCATGAGAAGCTCGAGTGTGATGATGAGTCACAGCTAGTCGTTTTCTTTTACTGAGTTTACAACTATTATAAAGCTCAGAAGAATTAGAAGTACAAGCAATTGCTGTTGTCTTCAGTAGATGGTGTACGATGCTTCTATTTGGATGCCCTAGTCTTCAGTGCCAAGTATATCCATTTGCTTTGATGAAATGATTTGAGAAGAGAGCTTTCCCAGTCAAAGAGGGTGGGAGGTACAACCCGTTACAACATTTCCCTTGGGCTAGAACCTGATGGGTCTTGATGTCCTTAATCATAACCAAGTTGTCAGTGAAGACGACATAGCAGGGAAACATTGAAGTTAGTTTTGAGATGGAGAGTAGGTTTCTCTTGATGTCAAGGACAATGAGGACATATTGAAGAGGTATGTGAGTAATATTATCAATGAATGTATCACAGATCTTATCAATAGACAAGAATTCACCATTTTCAACCATTATAGACCCTACCCCTTTATAAAAATGGAGGTTCTGAAGAGTACCTAAAGTTTACGCAACATGAACTATGGAGCCTGAGCCAAGGTGCCACTCAGATGGATCAATCTAATTGAGGCAAAGAGTGGCAAGAGTTGCATTTGTGTTCTCTACATGGGACAAAGGCACAGAGAAGTGTTGATAGTTATTATCGTACCTGTGCCAGCACTTCAAAGTAGTATACCCACATTTTCCACATATTTGACATAGAGGAGGTGAGGATTGGATTGATTGTTATTGACATGAGTTGAGGTGGAAAGTCCCCTTCCTTGGGGGTTAAATTGAGTAGTATAGTTCCCTGGTCCACTGCCAAGGATGTCCTGGACAAAGCTATTATTTTGGTGTCGTCCTCTTCCTCGAGTTGTAGAATGTCCCCTGACTACGACATGAGATTGATTGTAGAAGTGTTGACGATCAATAGTAACCTAGTTATCAGTAGAAGCTTTGCTGGTGTAGAACGCAATAGGAGAAGGAGTAGCATTAAAACGCATGGATTTTCTCCTTTCAAAGTCTTATAGAAGAGGGAGAAGATTATCATAGGATGGGATTGGTGGTTTCAACATGGATACCACAAGCCCTTCATAGTTAGTAATGTCAAATCCATTGAGGAGCGTGAAGACCTTTACTTGATTACAAACTGGAAACCCAATAGTGTTCAATTGATCACATAGTGTCTTGAACTTTCTCAAGAAGTCGATGAGAGTGTATGTTCCTTTGGTGAAGGTTCAGAGTTAAGACTTGATCTCAAACTCATGAGATTAAGAAGACTCTGGAAATCTTTTATTGAGGGTGCTCCAGACCTCATGTGAGCTAGAACATCTGATAATGTCACCCATTACCTCCTCTGTGAGGGTACTAGAGATCCATAACTTTAGGAGTCGATCAGTTTTTGTCCATGCCTTAAGTCTAGGGTTTGCATCTGGTAGGCCGGATGCATCAGGAATAAGGAGAGGAGGTGGAGCTTTAGTGCCATCGATAAATCCTTCTAAGAAATAGGACTCAGCTAGATTTCTGATTTGTTACTCACAGAGAAGAAAATTTTTGAGGTTGCAAAGTTTGAGATTTTGAGACCATCCGGATAGGGATAGATGGATGTTGATGAAATTTCAGCAACGGAAATTTTTGATAGGGGCTGGACAAAGAAAGTGAAGCTAGAAATGGAGAAGAAAACTGAGAGGAAAGGAGACAAGACAAGAAACAAGAGTCAAGAGGCATCTATAAAGGCTTTTTAAAGCTCTGATACCATCTTATAAATGCAAGGGTGAGGGAGAGTGTAATGACCCATTTTCAAATTAGTCATATAATTTGGGTTTACTTGGATGATGGTATGCTTAACTAAGTTGATCATGGTTTAAATCTTGATTAATGATGGTAGTTAAGTTTTTATGTGTTAAATATAATGATAAGGTTTAATCATACTTTGAGCCACATAATTAGGGTTAAAATTTGGAAACCCTAATCGGCCCAAATTAGGGTTTTGGTGACATATGAATACAGAATTTGATAAGTATAGTGTCCTGATTTAATTCAAATTTGTATTTTTAGTATTTTAGTATTTTATGTGTAACTCTGATTTAATTCAAATTTGTATATAATTTGTATATATAAAATGTGAACATTTTTTAAAAATATCAGAATTTTGGAAGAATGTTCTGACATGTTTGATGGTCGAGTTTCAAACTCGACCGATCATATTTTCATATTTGAATAACAGTATGGAAATTGAATTTTATCTTATTTATTGGTATATCCAATTGATCTCAAATTTTAATTGTAGTTGTTAAAATCCATTATTGATATGATATTAAAATTTTTGTAATTTTTGGATGATTTTTGATCCCTACAGAGTGGGGAGTCAGTCGAGTTATGAGAAGGACAAACTCGACCGACCATGCTGCTGACTGCAATATAGTAGTGTCGTATTTGATTTTTATTTATTTATTCGTAACTCCAAATGATCCAAAAATTTTACTATTAATTAAAAACTCAATTTCCGAAATTTGGTTAAAGTTTCATAATTTTTGGATGAGTTTTGAGTTCTGAAACGTGTGGTTTTGGTCGAGTTTATAACTCAACCGACCAACCAGTCTAAAGCAAAATACAAATACATTGAGGGGCTTGCTTGCAAATGTTCTAAGCACCTCAATTCATCTATATCACTAACCAAACACACAAGGAGCTCTCATAACTCGTCCTTCCTATCAAAGAAATGAAATTCTTGAGAGAGAGGAGAGCTAGGGTTTTGAGAAGAGAAAGTGGTGGAGATACCTAGGGTTTCTCTATCCAAGATATGATGAAATCAAGTAAGTTTAGCTTCTTTGCATATCATTTCATGATGAATCTTCTCTCACATGTCAAAAATCCGTCCCTACCCTGATTTGATATGAAATCACATCAAATATCCCCCTTTTCCCAATCTTTCTCTTCTAATCCTCATTTCTAGGGTTTTCGAGTTGAGAGGAGAAAGAATTAGATTCTTTTGCGAGAGTTTGATTGGGTTTCCAAAAATTCAGAGGTTGGCCTACGAAATTAAGGTGCTTGGCACCTGAAGTGAGTGTTTTTATCCATCCTAAGATTTGTATTCATGTTGAAAGCCTAATTCTATTCGGCTAAAACAATCAGAAACCTTGTTTGTACATGTATGTGATTGGATTTGATTTGGGAAAGATATTGGGGATCCAATTCTACTGATTTTGATTATTTATCATTGATTGGAACTTGTTTAGTTCCTAATATATTGATTGAGGATCCATGGGTTTTTCTTCTGGGTAGATGACTATGCTATTTCATGTGAATTTTGCCTAAAAATCAGCCCAATGGACGATATGCTTGGAATTGAATTGACATGTGTAAAATCATATTTGAATTGTACTAGATTGTATGATACAAGTGTATTGTTTAATGTTAATGGAACTGAATGACCATATATCCTGATTAGGATTTGTGTTGAGGAAGTGAATGAAATGAGTCAATTAATCAATGTATACTTATGATTGATGAATGAAATGTGTGAAAATGGAAACTAGGGTTTCCATGTTTGTGAATAACCCTAATGAACCCTTGAGTCATGATTGGATTACTGAATGATATGATTATTATGATATGTTGAACTAAGGAATGACTTCTTGAAAACCCTAAAAGTTTATTATTAATACGATTATGAGTGATAAAGTTAGAACTTGTATATGATGTTGTAAATGTGATCAAATGTTGAAGTTGAAGGTATTAATACTTCAATTGAATATGATGAGTCTTACTAATATCATCTAAGTCTAATGCATTTGTTTTAGTATTAGAAAGAATGATCATTGTTGATTATGGGAATGACATTAGTAGTCAATGACAAGGTAAACTTATCTGAATATACGAGACAATATGAACAAAATGTACTTAATGGTGATTGCAAGATAAAGATGAAATCAATGAAGATAGTATGATGAAGTATTTTATCTTTTATTTTAATTACATGTGGCTTAACCCAAATTAAATGAAATATACTAAGAACTGTACTTTGATAAATGTTGTGTAGAAGAGAAGCATTGTATGTAAAGTGAATATATAAAGATTGGTCCAAATAATGTAATGAACATGAAATGAAAGAAGTTGAGACTACTGAGTATAAAATGATGGAAAAAGATAGGAATTAGTAGATGATTCTATGAATGTAACTCTTACCCTAAAATTATGAGTTTGATGATGCTAGTGAATGACAATCTGAAATTGGGGATTAAGAGATGCACATAACTGTAGTTGAATTCAACTAAAAGATGAAAGTCAAGTATTTGAATTGATTTACAAGAATGTATTCTTGAATTGTGAATTACGCTCTGAGAAAGGACTAATAGTACAAACTTCAATTGATAGTCAACATGTGTTGATTAGTAAACCCATATGAAGAATGCGAAATAAAAGAAGAAGAGAACTAAGTTTGTTATGCATGTATATGCATGAAATTATTGGCATCTATTCAGATTGGATGGAACATGCATATGTTGTATGATAAATCTATTCTGAGTATGAGGAATGATACATGATATCTATATGCTTTTACTATTTCTAGTTCTAATGCCTCTTCTAATATTTGTTCAGAACTATGATATATAATGAACTGATAAGATTTATGTTGAAATTGAATTTAATTTGCACTCCTTACATTGAGAAACCCTGATAAGGGTAAGTACTGGATAATGAGATTATGTTTAGGGCTGAAAGCCCACTAATGATGATAAAACCCTGATGGGTAAATGTTGGACAATAAGATTATGTCTCGGGCAGAAAACCCACTATTGATGATTGCTGTGAGATGATGTAGAAGATAGAAATAATCATATGTGTTGCAATCTACAAATTTATTGTGCTTCTTGCTTTGATCATTTTCCTTATTGATAAACTTGATCTGTTTCATGTTATTCTAGTTACGTGAGAATACACAGATATGATATATGATGTTTTGAATTCTTTTAAGATGAGTAAAAGAGACTGATAACAAGTGAAGTGATAGAATATCTAATTAGGTGCCCTGAACACCGTGAGTTTCCCCCGAGGACCACACTGGGAAAACAAAATGGATCTCCTTGTAGTAATCGATGAATTATGAGAAGGATTTCTGGTGTGTGGATCGAGACCTTAAAGGTTAGACCACCAGGATTTAGGAGTGAGTCGTCTAGAGTGGCTCTGGCCCTAAATCCTTGCTGTGAAAGTCTATGTCCAGATGGAATAGACTCTGTTGAAATGAAATATGTGAAATGTGAAAAATATGTGAAATGTTGTTATATTTGATATAATGTTTTGTTGGTTCCTATCTGGTGTACCCGAGATGAGGATGTGAGCCTCTTTAGGCAATCCTGAGGTGGCCAGGGTCTGTTGTTGATATCTTAGGGTGGCCGGCTAAACCCTAAGATAGTGACGGTGAGTCGTTGACACGAGAATTAGGTTTGGCAACTTCTACTTGGTGAGGTACAAGCCAAGTAGTTTCAGGGCAAATAAATAAAAGATGATAAGCCGTGTAGAACATGATTTGAATGATTATTACATTCCTTGTACTGCTAGTTGATTATTTGTAATTATTGATTAAGCTTCATGTTGTGGATAGTAATCATGTTGCTATGGTCAGTTTCTATTTCATATTATGATCTGTCATGCTGACAATTATAAATGTTGGGATTTATATCCATTCTGAAGTTTATTTGGATTGCTAGCTATTTGATAGTAGTGTGTGGTAGATATGTACTATGTGTACTTCTGCATCAGGACTGCATGATGTGTTCCTGGTCCCGTTGGTGGTGTCACAAAGTTAATATTATTGTTATGTATTGATTCAAAATGCTTAGAACTTGACTTATTACTCATGCATTAGGATTCTTAATCTGAACTAAGAAGTATTTTTTGATTTGTTCATAGACATGCTTTAAATGATGTTTCAAATTTATAATTGGTTTAAGTGATTACCTTATCTGTTGGATTAGATTAACATTGTAAGATAGATTTGAATTATGATAGAACTATTTTCTAGACTTTTCAACATCTGCATGTTTCTATTAAGTTTATTAAACTTAATCTGTTGTTGATGCATGTACCTAGCTTGAGTGGGAGGTATGCACTCATTGGGGCTCTATATGAGTCTCATGAGGTTGTTTCAAATGTTTTTAGGTATAATATTGTCCAGTGGAGTGATCGTGACAAAGAAGATATAAATAGCATAATCTAGATAGATTAAAATGTCCATGTACTCTCTCTTTCCCGGGATGGGTTGTAGATTAAGTGTGTTCATCAATTTACATGTATCTGATGTAAACTAAACTTCATATGAGAATAAGATTTGATTCTGGATTTAATGGAGTTGAATATGATTTGTGATATCTGAATGTGATGTCCTTGATGTGACATTGATTTATGCGTTTGTGAACAAAGAAAAAAGGAAAAATGCATCTGTGTTTTTCGTATATTGCTTATTCGCCTTGTAGACAATTCATTGTTTTATTTCATAATCTGGGTTTATGTTTTGGGATTATCTCTAATGATTGGTATTTATACTGATCAAAAGAGTGGGTCCCGATAAGCATGGTATCAGAGCCTAGGTTACATGACTCTACAAGGACAATAGGGTCTAGGACTAATTGATAATGTGGATATTGAATATAACCTGAATGATGTGCATACTTACTGAACTCAGTATCCAGATACTCTGGTCAAGTATTTGGGTATTGAGCTAACCTACTATGGAACTACCGACTATACTTCTTCTGGATGCCCTGACCAAGTATCCAGATGAACATAGTTTGGTAGTATAATAAGATACATGATGAAAAAGAGAAGAATGTCGATAAAATGGTGAAAGAGAAAAGGATTTTATAATTCAATATGGAACCTATGGAAAACATGAAATTTCATATAAGAAAGATGAAATCTTAATGGATTATGAAATAATCTCTAATGAGTTTGAGTCTGAGTATGAAATCTGAAATTGTGAGAAAAAACTATGAACTAATATGCACACTAGATGATCTTCTTTATAAAGGAAATTGATGAATGCAGATGATAATATGTGAATGAGTCATAATCTTAATCCATGAGATACACAATCAAATTAAAAAAAAAGGATATGAAAGGTGATGTGAATCATATCTTGATAAATGATGTATTACTTATATTTGTGATTCAAATGTTTATAATACTCAAGGAGAGATATGATGATGACATAGGATGAAATATCCATCTAATACAAAAAAAGATGTCATATGAAAGAAAGATAAAATGGAATATTTTCTAACTGGATGTCGAGAGAGATGAATGATTATATGATATGATATTCTTTTGTATCTTTTATTGGATTTTGGGATGAAATCCTAAAAGGAGGGGAGAATTTGTAATGTACCGTTTTCAAATTAGTCATATAATTAGGGTTTACTTGGATGATGGCATGCTTAACTAAGTTGATCATGGTTTAAATCTTGATTAATTATGGTAGTTAAGTTTTGATGTGTTAAATATAATGAGAAGGTTTAAGCATACTTTGATCCACATAATTAGGGTTAAAAATTTGGAAACCCTAATCGGCCCAAATTAGGATTTTGATGACATATGAATATAGAATTTGATAAGTATAGTGTCTCACTAAATGATGTTTAGTATTTTATGCATAACTCTGATTTAATTAAAATTTGGATATAATTTTTAAATATCAAATTTGAACGCTCTTGAAAAATATCAGAATTTTTGAAGAATGTTCTGACATGTTTGTCGGTCGAGTTTCAAACTCAACCGATCATATTTTGATATTGATATAGCAGTGTGGAAATTGAATTTTATATTTTATTGGTATATCCAATTGACCTCAAATTTTAACTGTAGTTGTTAAATTCCATTATAGACACAGTATTAAATTTGTGTAATTTTTGGATGATTTTTAATCCCTACAGAGAGGTGTGTCGGTCGAGTTCTGTGAAGGACAAACGCAACCAACCATGTTGTTGACTGCAATATAGCAGTGTAGTATTTTATTTTTAGTTATTTATTAGTAATTCCAAATGATCTGAAAAAATTATTTTTCTTACAAACTCAATTTCAGATATCGGGTTAAAGCTGCATAATTTTTTGATGAGGTTTGAGTCCTGAAACTTGTGGTTTCGGTCGAGTTTATAACTCAGCCGACCAACCAGTCTGAGCAAAATAAAAATACATTGAGGGGCTTGTTTGCAAATGTTCTAAGCACCTCAATTCATCTATATCACTAACCTAACACACAAGGATCTCTCATAAATCTCCCTTCCTGTCAAAAAAACAAAATTCTTGAGAGAGAGGAGAGCTAGGGTTTTGAGAAGAGAAAGTGGTGGAGATGTTGACCTAGGGTTTTTCTATCAAAGATATGATGAAATTAAGTAAGTTTAGCTTCTTTGCATAGCATTTCATGGTGAATCTTCTCTCACATGTCAAGATTTCGTCCCTCCCCTGATTTGATTCAAAATCACATCAAATCTCCCCCATTTCTCACTTTTTCTCTTCTAATCCCCATTTCTAGGATTTACGAGTTGAGAGGAGAAAGTATTGGATTCTTTTGTGAGAGTTTGATTGGGTTTCCAAAAATTTAGAGGTTCACCTACGAAATTAAGGTGCTTGGCACCTGAGGTTAGTGTTTTTCTCCCTCCTAAGCTTTGTATTCATGTTGAAAGCCTAATTCTATCTGGCTAAAACAATCAGAAACCTTGTTTGTACATATATGTGATTGGATTTGATTTGGGAAAGATATTGGGGATCCAATTCTACTAATTTTGATTATTTATCATTGATTGGAACTTGATTAGTTCCTGATATATTGATTGAGGATCCATGGGTTTTTCTTATGGGTAGATGACCATTCTATTCATGTGAATTTTGCCTACAAATCAGCCCAATGGCCGATATGCTTAGAATTGAATTGACATATGCAAAATCATATTTGAATTGTACTAGATTGTATGATATAAGTGTATTGTTGAATGTTAATGGAACTGAATGACCACATATCCTGATTAGGATTTGTGTTGAGGAAGTAAATGAAATTAGTCAATGAATCAATGTATACTTATGATGGATGAATGAAATGTGTGAAAATGGAAACTAAGGTTTCCATGTTTGAGAATAACCCTAATGAACCCTTGATTCATGATTGGATTACTGAATGATATGATTATTATGATATGTTGAACTAAGGAATGACTTCTTAAAAACCCTAAAAGTTTATTATTAATACGATTATGAGTGATAAAGTTAGAACTTGTATATAATGTTGTAAAGTTGATCAAATGTTGAAGTTAAAGGTATTAATACTTCAATTGTATATGATGTCTTACTAATGTCATCTAAGTCTAATGCATTTGTTTTAGTATAATAAAGAATAATCGTTTTTTATTATGGGACTGACATTAGTACTCAATGACAAGGTACACTTATCTGAATATAAGAGACAATATGAACAAGATGTACTTAATGGTGATTGCAAGATAAAGATGAAACCAATGAAGATAGTATGGTGAAGTATTTTATCTTTTATTTTAATTACATGTGGCTTAACCCAAATTAAATGAAATATACTAAGAACTGTACTTTGATAAATGTTATGTAGAAGAGAAGCATTGTATGTAAAGTGAATCAAGAAATATTGGTCCAGATAATGTAATGAACATGAAATGAAAGAAGTTGAGACTACTGAGTATAAAATGATGGAAAAAAATAGGAATTAGTAGATGATTCTAAGAATGTAACTCTTACCCTAAAATGATGAGTTTGATGATGCTAGTGAATGACAATCTCAAAGGGGGGATTAAGAGATGCACATAACTATAGTTGAATTCAACTAAAAGATGAAAATCAAGTATTTGAATTGATTTACAAGAATGTGTTCTTGAATTGTGAATTGTACTCTGAGAATGGACTAATAGTACAAACTTCAATTGATAGTCAACATGTGTTGATTAGTAAACCCATATGAAGAATGTGAAATAAAAGAAGAAGAGAACTAAGTCTGTTATGCATGTATATGCATGAAAGTATTAGGATCTATTCAGATTGGATGGAACATGCCTATGTTGTATGATAAATATATTCTGAATATGAGGAATAATACATGATATCTATATGTTTTTACTCTTGCTAGTTCTAATTCCTCTTCTAATATTTATTCAGAACTATGATATATAATGAACTGATAAGATTTATGTTGAAATTGAATTTAATTTGCACTCCTTACATTGAGAAACCCTGATAAGGGTAAATGTTGCATAATGAGATTATGTTTAGGGTTGGAAGCCCACTGATGATGATAAAACCATGATGGGGTAAATGTTGGACAATAAGATTATGTCTCAGGTAGAAAGCCCACTTTTGATGATTGTTGTGAGATGATGTAGAAGATAGAAATAATCATGTGTTGCAATCTACAGAGTTATTGTGCTTCTTTCTTTGATCATTTTCCTTATGGATAAACTTGATCTGCTTCATGTTATTCTAGTTACGTGAGAATACACGTATATTATATATGATGTTTTGAATTCTTTTAAGATGAGTAAAAGAGACTAATAAATGTTGAAATGATGGAACATCTAGTTAGGTGCCCTGAACACCTTGAGTTTCCACTGAGGACCACACTGGGGAAACAAAACGGATCTCCTTGTAGTAATTGATGAATTATGAGAAGGATTTTCAGAGTGTGGATTGAGACCTTAAAGGTTAGACCATCAGGATTTAGGAGTGAGTCATCTGGAGTGGCTCTGGCCCTAAATCCTTGATGTGAAAGTCTATGTCTAGATAGAATAGACTCTTTTGAAATGAAGTATGTGAAATGTCAAAATATGTGAAATGTTGTGATATGTGATATACTATTTTGTTGGTTCCTAACTTGTGTACCCAAGATGAGGATGTGAGCCTCTTTAGACAACCCTGATGTGGCCAGGGTCTGTTGTTGATATCTTAGGGTGGCCGGCTAAACCCTAAGATAGTGACAGTGAGTTGTTGACACGGGAATCAGGTGTGGCTACTTCTACTAGGTGAGGTACAAGCCAACTAGTTTCGGGGCAAATGAATAAATAATGATAAGCTGTGTAGAATTTGATTTTAATGATTATTAAATTCCTTGTACTGCTAGTTGATGATTTGTCATTATTGATTAAGATTCATGTTGTGGAAAGTAATCATGTTGCTATGGACAGTTTCTAATTCATATTATGATCTGTCATGCTAACAAGTTATAAATGTTGGGATTTATATCCATTCTGAATATGATTTGGATTTCTTGCTATTTGATAGTAGTGTTTGGTAGATGTGTATTATGTGTACTTCAGCTTCCGGAATGCAGGATGTGTTCCTGGTCCCGTTGGTGGTGTCACAAAGTTAATGTTATTGTTATGTATTGATTCAAAACGCTTAGAACTTGACTTATTACTCATGCATTAGGATTCTTAATCTGAACTAAGAAGTATCTGTTGATTTGTTCATAGACATGCTTTAAAAGATGTTTCAAAGTTATAATTTCTTTAAGTGATTACCTTATTTGTTGGATTAGATTAACATTGTAAGATAGATTTGAATTATGATAGAACTATCTGCTAGACTTTTCAATATATGCATGTTTCTGTTAAGTTTATTATACTTGATCTGATGTTGATGCATGTACCTAGCTTGAGTGGGATGTATCCACTCATGGGGCTCTATATGAGTCTCATGAGGTTGTTTCAAATGTTTTTTGGTATAATATTATCCAGCAGAGAGATCGTGACAAAGAAGATATAAATAGCATAATCTAGATAGATTAAAATGTCCATGTACTCTCTCTTTCCCGGGATGGGTTGTAGATTTAGTGTGTTCATCAATGTACATGCATCTGATGTAAACTGAACCGCATATGAGAACAAGATTTGATTCTGGATTTAATGGAGTTGAATATGATTTGTGATATCTGAATGTGATGTCCTTGATGTGACATTGATTTATGAGTTTGTGAACAAAGAAAAAAGGAAAAATTTATCTGTGTTTTTCGTATATTACTTATTCGCCTTGTAGAGAATTCATTGTTTTATTTCATAATCTGGGTTTAGGTTTTAGGATTATATCTAATGATTGGTATTTATATTGATCAAAAGAGTGGGTCCTGACAAGCGTGGTATCAGAGGCTAGGTTGGATGAGTCTACAGGGACAATAGGATCTAGGACTAATTGATAATGTGGATGTTGAATATAACCCGAATGATGTGCATACTGACTGAACTCAGTATCCAGATACTTTGGTCAATTATTTGGGTATTGAGCTAAGCTAGTATGGAACTGCCGACAATAATTCTTCTGGATGCCCTGACCAAGTATCCAGATGTACATAGTTTGGTAGTATAATAAGATACATGATGAAAAATAGAAGAATGGCGATAAAATGGTGAAAGAGAAAATGATTTTATAATTCAATATGGAACCTATGGAAAACATGAAATTTCATATAAGAAAGATGAAAGCTTAATGGATTTTGAACAAAATCTATAATGAGTTTGAGTCTGAGTATGTAATCTAAAATTGTGAGAAAAAGCTATGAACTAAGATGCACACTAGATGATCTTCTTTATAAAGGAAATTGATGAATGTAGATGATAATATGTGAATGAGTCATAATCTTAATCCATGAGATACACAATCAAATGTTTTTAAAAAAAAGTATATGAAAGGTGATGTGAATCAGATCTTGATAAGTGATGTATTACTTATATTAGTGATTCAAATGTTTATAATACTCAAGGAGAGATATGATGATGACATAGGATGAAATATCCATCTAATACAAAAAAAGATGTCATATGAAAGAAAGATAAAATGGAATACTTTCTAACTACATGTCAAGAGAGATGAATGATTAGATGATATGATATTCTTTTGTATCTTTTCTTGGATTTTGGGACGAAATCCTAAAAGGAGGGGAGAATTTGTAATGACCTATTTTCAAATTAGTCATATAATTAGGGTTGACTTGGATGATGACATGCTTAATTAAGTTGATCATGGTTTAAAGCTTGATTAATGATGGTAGTTGTAACATCCCTGGCCTGGGTTATGTGTTAACCCTAGATGTTTTGCCTAATAAGGTTGAGGAGATGCTTAATATTATCTTGGGAAAAGTATTTAGGGCTCATGAGAAAGTTATGTTTCAATTTTGGCCCTGTTTGAACAATGTTGAAGCAATGGTTGCCTATTTTGGACTAAAGTGCAAATTACCCTAGTTGAGGGGTTAAATTGCAATTGTTGCATGATATGATGTTTCTCTGATGTAGAGACATAATAAGAATGAATATGATGTAGTGGTAAGGTTTTCACAAGCTTGGGCACCAAGATTAAGCTTGTAAAGCAATCCTTGTGCATTAAAACCTAGTTTTGGTGTAAAGTGCAATTTACCCAAAACCTAGGGTTCAATATGCAAATTACCACTTCAACAAGGTCCCTAATGCTTCTTGGAAACATGTGGAGTAAAGAAAATGAGAGGGGCGCCTCATTTGAATTAAGTTGGAGGAGAGAGAATCTTGATATTAAAATAATCAAGATTTAATCCTAAGTGAAACCCTAATTTAATTTAGGGCAAAGATGAATGTATTAATTAAAGGGCCTTCAACCAAAATTAAAATGGTTGGATTCATGTGTGTGTGTATTATCTTAAGGCCTTTCAAAGGCACGAGCATATCCTAAGGAGGTGAAACTCCACTCACCATTATTATAAGAAAAAGAATTTCCACTCAAATATGGAAATTACTATTATAAGGGTTAAGGTGCTTAATTTCTTTTCCCTTAATTCTTAGATAATCGAAGGGATCTCAGTGGGATAGATATGCCTTTGCATGTAAGAAACCAAGGGGGGAGTTGTGGCAACAATTTTGAAATTAAAAGACTTTTATAAAGAATTTTCTCTCTCATTAATTTTCTTATAAAAGTACCTTTTCCAAGCCAAAACAAAAGCTTTTTCGAATTCCTTTCTTTCCCCTTGCTTGGAAAACGAACAAGGAGCTGTGGAGGATGAGGAGGACGACCCCCAACCTGTTGGTAAGGTTATTGACCTCCTTTCACCTTGAATCCATGGTAAAAATCGAAAATCAATGCATAAATTCTTCATATCTCGATCCCCTCTTCATTTCTAACCAATTCTTTTCACTCAAAGCTTGAGGACGACCCTTGGAGTAGTAAAAGGAGTTGCATCTACCATTGTTACCGTGAGCTTGGAGCTTTGGAGCTCAATTGGAGGTGGGTTTTATAACTTGAAACCCTAACTTTGGTATTGCATTCAATTCCCCATCAAATAATGATCATTTCTCTATTTACAATTAATGATTTGGTTGATTGATGCAATTTCCATGGAAATCACAGCAGGTTTCGTGGGTCTAGATCTTGATGATGATGACATCATCATAATCACACACCTCCCCAAATATCTAGACCAAACAGTTTCAATCAAATGACCAAACGGTTTGTGTTTTGGGAGCAAACAGTTTCAAACTGTTTGGAATGAAATGGTTTCACTAAACCGCATAGAAGAAAATGGTTTAAGACCATTTGGTGATGTTGACCAGGGTTGAACGTTTTGGTACTTGTTCATAATGATCTAGGTTAATTATCCATCAATTATTATTGATTAACTCCATTTGTCTCATGAGTTGAAGGTCCATCAATCACCTAAACCCTAATCGGGTTGAATGTTGATTTCATAAGTGATTGAGTTTGAAACTTGGGTTGATTGACCCAAACGGTTTCAAACCGTTTAAGAATCACCCAAACGGTCTCAAGACCGTTTGGAGGTAAACCAAGACCGTTTGGAGGTCTAGGTTTGAGTATGGTTAGGTATTTGAAGATTCAAACATATGGTATAAGCCCTAATCGGCTAACTGCTGAATTTCCAATTGATTGAGATGATATTTTGGGTTGATTGACCCAAAAGGTTTCAAAACCGTTTGGGGATCACCCAAACGGTCTCAAGACCGTTTGGGGGTCACCCAAGACCGTTTGGAGGTCTAGGGTTAAGTATGGATAAGTGTTTGAAGGTCCAAATGTACCAAATTGATTTGCAACTAAGTGCTTATTTGATAATCAATCTGATGGTCCAAAACCCTAATTGGATGTCATGGATTTTGATGATGGAATGGGAAAATGGTCTCAAGACTGTTTGGAGATCAACCAAATGGACTCAAGACCGTTTGGTGGTCATCCAATACCGTTTGAGGTCAGGTCATATCATGTGATGATGATAGTTTATTGATTTCAATTGATTTGATTCCACAATGTCAACCATTGATGGATCCTCGATTTCAAACCCTAAGTGATGGTTTCTTGATTATCAAATCTAGTTCAATTGGGTTCAAAACCCTAAATTGAAGGTGTAATTGAATGGCGATTCAGTGGTCCAGTTGATGAATGCTTTAGTGGTTCAATTTATAATTGGTTCATGGATTGAAACATTGAGTCGATTGAGTGTTGAAATGCCTTTTTGGTCCATGCGGTTTTGAGAAGGTTTGGGACCAAATGGTCTCAAGACCGTTTGGGACCAAATGGTCTCAAGACCGTTTGGGACCAAACGATCTCAAACCGTTTGGAGACCCAAAGTGCAAACGGTTTCAATACCTACCTTGTCTAATTGGTTTCAAGTACAACTTGTTCAAATGGTTTTCAACCAATTGATTTATGAGAACTAATATCATTGATGGTCTAAGTAATTAATATTGTGAAGATCAACATGGTTAATCCATTTTAGTATCTTATGTAATTGAAGGTCCAATATGGAGAACCCATTTGGATACTTAATGCAATTGAAGATTTCAATGGTTAACCCAATTGATCACTTTGTGGAATTGAAAGTTTAATTGGTCAATTCTTTTAAATTCCTTATATAATTGATGGTTTAATTGATTAGACCATTTGGATATCTAATATGATCAAAGATAAATTAGCTATGTGATTATTAATGATGTAGACCCATGATAATTATGAAAGTTAAACCTAGCTTTGTGTACTCAAGTAAAGAGTTGACCTAGATTAATCTTGGAATAGTTAACATCCTAGAGAGGATGAGAGGGAGAGTGAATGGGAGAGATGATTGCTTACTTAATAAGCCCTAATTCTCTCATTGTTAATAAATGTGTAATCAAGGTTTGATCCATATTATGAGATCATAAAATCTTCATTGAAAAGATTGATGTACCTTGATCCTAAATTAGAGCAAGGTTATGTGAAACCCTATTTTAAGGGCAAAGCTCAGTGAAACCATAATCTAGGGTGATGATGTAACCCTAACTTATTGTCACAATGTAAGAAACCCTAATTTAATGGGAATTGTATATCCTAACCCTAATTTGGGTATGAAGAAAGAGAAACCCCACTTGAATGTGAATGGTAAACCCTAATCCCTAAAATGGGATAAAGGTATATGAAACCCTAATATAGGGAAGTGCCATTAATACTAATGTGAAGCCTTAACACTGGGTGATGTGTTGTGAAGTCTTAATTTCACATAATACTAGGTGAAACCCTGATATATAAGGATTTTATATGAAACTCTAATGAAGAGTGATTCTAGGTGAAATCTATATATGTTTGTGAGATGCTAAATGAACCTCAAATTATAATTATGGAAATCCTATTCCTATTGATAGAATAGTGATTAATGTATTGACAAATGAAATACCTAGAGGGGTTGATTATGGATATCCTTATATGAATAGTCCCTGACTCAAGGGTGAGTCCATATCTTTGGCAATGGTTGTGTATTCTAAAATGGATGAATCATGACCAATACATTGCATAATGAATGTGATGATCTAGTGCATAGGTAGTAGGATGAGTGATACCCTAATACAAGCTAAGTGAATAAACTCAAGCAAGATGAGGGTGTTGAGGGAAGTGATACATCAAGGCATGATAGATATCACATCCAACACCCCAATTCTGATATACCATGATGTGTTATAAGTTCATTATAATTGGAATATATGACACATGAAATGTGTCATGACAATTGTTACATTGAGATGTAATGCACTTTGTTAAGTGTGGGCTAACATGCCTTATGAAAAGGTTAATCCAAATCAATAGACTATGATACAATCATATTCTGATAAAGATGAGAGAGCAACTCATACTTGGTGTTGATAATACATTCAATGATGAATGATGAGGATATATAAGTATTCTTGAATACTTATGATATCTATTTTTGGTTTCTAGCTTTGTGAAGCAATGGAATAGGGCTAATCATTAATAATATGATCTTAAGAACCCAAGTGGTTATTTATGGAACACCCTAATGAAGGGTGCTGATATAAAAGAGAAACCATGAACCCTAAAGAGGGAAAAGTGGTATTACTTAGTGTTGTATGGTACTGATGTGAAACAGAAATCATGAACCCTAAAAAGGGATGATACTACTTAGTGTTGTATGATACTGATATGAAAGCATTATAATTGTTACCATGAATACTAATCATACAGGGATGATGAGATGAGAAGCATAGCCAGGTATGGGCTATGATGCTTGTTTATTGAGAATGTTTTATAGGCTTTATAAGCCTTCATATGCTTTGTGTAGTAAGAATCAATGAGCTTTGTGTACTATGTAAAATACATTGTATAGCAAGAATTATGATGTCTTTGGTCAGATGATCTGAAGGTAAAAAGTTACCTAACAAGTGGTAAAAAGTATCCTATGGTGAGTTATGGGTTCAAATACCCAGATGCTATAATCATGATGATGAACTTGTTAAGAAGAGAAAATGTACTTGGTGAGTTGAGGGATTAAGATCCCAACACTTTGTGAAAAGAGTATGGCTACAGGCCATGACTCCACAATGACAATGCCAGGTAGTAGATATATGATCTAAGCCTGAAGATAGTTAATGTTGTGGTAATGGTGCTATAGTGAATAAATGTTATACATGTTCTTCATATTCCTTAATCAATAAGTGACAAGTGGCTCTTTCAAGTTATAGCTGCAATGTTTTAGATAAGAATAATATTCTAATATGTTAGACATTGAATTAGTTGTTGCCAAATAAATATGATTCCTTTGTGCATATTTGTCTTTTTAAGCTGCAATAATAATGTAACTGGCAAAGAGTTATATCTCTCGCTGGGGCAATTTACAATTGTCTCACCCCCGTGGGAACTACATTATTTAGGTGGACGCGGATGAGGAGACAGGAATCCTTCAGTAGGAGAAGGATAGCATCAACAGCAGTGGGGACAACAATGAAGTCTCAGGTGGAGACACTGGCTGTTATGCCTTGTATAGATGTAGATAGAGTCCTATGTGTCATCTTTGTACTCTTAGGTCCTCAGAGTAGTAGTTAGTGCTTTCGAGATTTTAGCCCAGTGCCTTGAGATTTTATATTACCTGTGTTTAGCTTGACAGGATAATTCATGCTTGTAATTCACAGGAAGAGATGATACAAGTTATCTACTTTTGAAAAATAGAATGTAAATATGTTACTTTTATTCTATGTGAGAAAGTTTTCATTTGATGGACCTCTTGGCAAAAAGGTTTTAATTTTTAGTGATTTTTGGTAATCTGCTGCTTAGTGAACGCTTCCGCATTAGTTAATCTTGTTTTTGTGAGACAGACATTGTAGTAGTTAAGTTTTGATGTGTTAAATATAATGATAAGGTTTAATCATACTTTGATCCACATAATTAGGGTTAAAATTTTGGAAACCCTAATCGGCCCAAATTAGGGTTTTGATGACATATGAATACATAATTTGATAAGTATAGTGTCTCACTAAATGATTTTTAGTATTTTATACGTAACTCTGATTTAATTCAAATTTGGATATAATTTGTATATATCAAATCTGAGAACTCATGAAAAATATGAGAATTTTTAAAGAATGTTCTGACATGTTTGTAGGTCGAGAGTCAAACTCAACCTATCATATTTTGAGATTGATATAGCAATGTAGAAATTGAATTTTATCTTTTTATTGTTGTATCCAATTGATATCAATTTTAACTATAGTTGTTAATCTTCATTATAGACACCCTATTAAATTTGTGTAATTTTTGTATGATTTTTTATCCCTACAGAGAGGGGTGTCGGTCGACTTCTGTGAAGGACAAACTCGATCGACCATGCTACTGACTGCAATATAGTAGTGTAGTATTTGATTTTTATTTATTTATTCGTAACTCCAAATGATCTAAAATTTTAATTTTTTCGTAAAAACTAAATTTCAGACATTGGGTTAAAGTTTAATAATTTTTGAAAGAGTTTTGAGTTCTAAAACGTGTGGTTTTGATCGAGTTTATAACTCAGCCGACCAATCAGTCTGAGCAAAATAAAAATACATTGAGGGGCTTGTTTGCAAATGTTGTAAGCACCTCAATTCATCTATATCACTAACCTAACACATAAGGAGCTCTCATAACTTGTCCTAACTGTCAAAGAAACAAAATTCTTGAGAGAGAGGAGAGCTAGGGTTTTGAAAAGAGAAAGTGGTGGAGATGTTGACCTAGGGTTTCTCTATCCAAGATATGATGAAATCAAGTAAGCTTAGCTTCTTTGCATAGAATTTCACGGTGAATCTTCTCTCATGTGTCGAGATTTCATACCTCCCCTGATTTTATTCAAAATCACATTAAATCTCCCCCTTTTCTCACTCTTTCTCTTCTAATCCCCATTTCTAGGGTTTCTGAGTTGGGAGGAGAAAGAATTGGATTCTTTTGCAAGAGTTTGATTGGGTTTCCAAAAATTCAGAGGTTGACCTACAGAATTAAGGTGCTTGTCACCTGAGGTGAGTGTTTTTCTCCCTCCTAAGCTTTGTATTCACATTGAAAGCCTAATTCTATCTGGCTAAAACAATCAAAAACCTTATTTGTACATGTATGTGACTTGATTTGATTTGGAAAAGATATTGGGGATCCAATTTTACTAATTTTGATTATTTATCATTAATTGGAACGTGATTAGTTTGTGATATATTGATTGAGGATCCATGGGTTTTTCTTATGGGTAGATGACTATGCTATTTCATGTGAATTTTTCCTAAAAATCAGCCCAATGGTCGATATGCTTGGAATCGAATTGACGTGTGTAAAATCATATTTGAATTGTACTAGATTGTATGATACAGTTGTATTGTTGAATGTTAATGGAACTGAATGACCACATATCCTGATTACAATTTGTGTTGAGGAAGTGAATGAAATGAGTCAATTAATCAATGTATACTTATGATTGATGAATAAATGTGTGAAAATGGAAACTAGGGTTTCCATGTTTGTGAATAACCCTAATGAACCCTTTAGTCATGATTGGATTACTGAATGATATGATTATTATGATATGTTGAACTAAGGAATGACTTCTTGAAAACCCTAAAAGTTTATTATTAAGACGATTATGAGTGATAAAGTTAGAACTTGTATATGATGTTGTAAATGTGATCAAATGTTGAAGTTGAAGGTATTAATACTTCAATTGAATATGATGAGTCTTACTAATATCATCTAAGTCTAATGAATTTGTTTTAGTATAATAAAGAATGATCGTTGTTGATTATGGGAATGACATTAGTAGTCAATGACAAGGTACACTTATCTGAATATAAGAGACAATATGAACAAGATGTACTTAATGGTGATTGCAAGATAAAGATGAAACCAATGAAGATAGTATGATGAAGTATTTTATCTTTTATTTTAATTGCATCTGGCTTAACCCAAATTAAATGAAATATACAAAGAATTGTACTTTGATAAATGTTATGTAGAAGAGAAGCATTGTATGTAAAGTGAATCAAGAAAGATTGGTCCAAATAATGTAATGAACATGAAATGAAAGAAGTTGAGACTACTGAGTATAAAATGATGAAAAAATATAGGAATTAGTAGATGATTCTAAGAATGTAACTCTTACCCTAAAATGATGAGTTTGATGATGCTAGTGAATGACAATCTCAAATTGGGGATTAAGATATGCACATAACTGTAGTTGAGTTCAACTAAAAGATGAAAGTCAAGTATTTGAATTGATTTACAAGAATGTGTTCTTGAATTGTGAATTGTACTCTGAGAATGGACTAATAGTACAAACTTCAATTGATAGTCAACATGTGTTTATTAGTAAACCCATATGAAGAATATGAAATAAAAGAAGAAGATAACTAAGACCGTTATGCATGTATATGCATGAAATTATTGGCATTTTTTCAGATTGGATGGAACAGGCATATGTTGTATGATAAATCTATTCAAAGTATGAGGAATGATACATTATATCTATATGATTTTACTATTTCTAGTTCTAATGCCTCTTCTAATATTTGTTCAGAACTATGATATACAATGAACTGATCAGATTTATGTTGAAATTGAATTTAATTTGCACTCCTTACATTGAGAAACCCTAATAAGGGTAAATGTTGCATAATGAGATTATGTTCAGGGCTGAAAGCCCACTGATGATGATAAAACCCTAACGGGGTAAATGCTAGACAATAAGATTATGTCTCGGGCAGAAAACCCACTATTTATGATTGCTGTGAGATGATGTAGAAGATATAAATAATCATAGGTGTTGCAATCTACAGATTTATTGTGCTTCTTGCTTTGATCATTTTCCTTATTAATAAACTTGATCTGTTTCATGTTATTCTAGATACACGAGAATACACAGATATGATATATGATGTTTTGAATTCTTTTAAGATGAGTAAAAGAGACTGATAACAAGTGAAATGATGGAACATCTAGTTAGCTGTCCTGAACACCGTGAGTTCCCCCTAAGGGCCACACTCGGGAAACAAAACGGATCTCCTTGTAGTAATCCATGAACTATGAGAAGGATTTCCAAAGTGTGGATCGAGACCTTAAAGGTTAGACCACCAGGATAAAGGAGTGGGTCATCAGGAGTGGCTCTGGCCCTAAATCCTTGATGTGAAAGTCTATGTCCAGATGGAATAGACTCTGTTGAAATGAAATATGTGAAATGTGAAAATATGTAAAATGTTGTGATATGTGATATATTGTTTTGCTGGTTCCAATCTTGTGTACCTGAGATGAGGACGTGAGCCTCTTTAGGCAACCCTGAGGTGGCCAGGGTCTGTTGTTGATATCTTAGGGTGGCTGGCTAAACCCTAAGATAGTGACGGTGAGTCGTTGACATGAGAATCAGGTGTGGAGACTTCTACTTGGTGAGGTACAAGCCAAGTAGTTTCAGGGAAAATGAATAAAAGATGATAAGCCGTGTAGAACATGATTTGAATAATTATTACCTTCCTTGTGTTGCTAGTTGATGATTTATCATTATTGATTAAGCTTCATGTTGTGGAAAGTAATCATGTTGCTATGGACAGTTTCTATTTCATATTATGATATGTCATGTTGACAAGTTATAAATGTTGGGATTTATATCCATTCTGAATATGAGTTGGATTGCTTGCTATTTGATAGTAGTGTTTGGTAGATATGTAATATGTATACTTCAGCTTCAGGGCTGCAGGATGTGTCCTAGTCCCGTTGGTGGTGTCACAAAGTTAATATTATTGTTATGTATTGATTCAAAATGTTTAGAACCTGACTTATTACTCATGCATTAGGATTCTTAATCTGAACTAAGAAGTATTTGTTGATTTGTTCATAAACATGCTTTAAAATATGTTTCAAAGTTATAATTGGTTTAAGTGAATACCTTATATGTTGGATTAGATTACCATTGTAAGATATATTTGAATTATGATAGAACTATCTGCTAGACTTTTCAATATCTGCATGTTTCTTTTAATTTTATTATACTTAATCTGATGTTGATGCATGTGCCTAGCTTGAGTGGGAGGTATCCACTAACTGGGGCTCTATATGAGTCTCATGAGGTTGTTTCAAATATTTTTAGGTATAATATTATCCAGCGGAGAGATCGTGACAAAGAAGATATAAATAGCATAATCTAGATAGATTAAAATGTCTATGTACTCTCTCTTTCCTGGGATGGGTTGTAGATTAAGCTTGTTCATCAATGTACATGTATCTGATGTAAATTGAACAACATATGAGAATAAGATTTGATTCTGTATTTAATGGAGTTGAATATGATTTGTGATTTCTGAGTGTGATGTCCTTGATGTGACATTGATTTATAAGTTTGTGAACAAAGAAAAAAGGAAAAATGTATCTGTGTTTTTCGTATATTGTTTATTTGCCTTGTCGAGAATTCATTATTTTATTTCGTAATCTAGGTTTAGGTTTTGGGATTATCTCTAATGATTGGTATTTATACTAATCAAAAGAGTGAGTCCCGACAGAGAGAGTTACAGAGATTTGAGGAAGCAAGAAGATGAGAGATTGACCATCTATCTCCTTATGGTGTTATATTAGCAACAAAGAATACAACAGTCAAAGCAATATAAGAGTTCCATGGCATTGAGTACAGACTAGCAATAAATGACTGAGTACAACGCCGCAACTATGAGAGTCAAAGAGACATAGCCAGAGTACCAAGTTGAATCAATAGCTATATCTTAAGTATCATGACAGTCGTCACTTTATATAGTTGAAGGAGAAAGTAGGTCTGACATGCAGGTGTGAGTATAGCATGATGCAGTACATGGATATATAATATGTACAATAATGGAGACTGTGTGTCTTGTTCGAAAAGATGGTATCCTGATTGTGAAGTTCATGGCTGTAGGAAAGAAAATTATGATATTTGTCTATGAAAGAAACATCATCACCATGGTGATCATTGTTGGGCAACCGGCTCAGGAACTGTTGAAGTTTTTCAAATGCATACTGCAATGTGCATATGAATCACTACTCAAATTAATAGTCAAAAAATAAACTTCAAATAAAGTAAAACTAAAATCATACCGTGAAAGAGGTGATATTGATGATACACCACATACTATACATTTCTTTCATCCTCATTTTCTTTATCATCATAACCTATAATCAGTGGCGAAGCCAGAAAATCTATATAAGGTGGGAACCACTATTGTAAATGTGTTTGCAGTCATCTAAGGTAGGGCAAAATTTATAATTTTCAAAAGATCTGGTTCATATTTGTATCAAATAGAATACAATAACAGGACTTGGGTTGGTTACCACGTCCTATAATGAACAATTGTGAAGTTGATCTTCTTCATGCACTTGCAGCAGGTGGAGGAGCAAAGTTAGAAGCCAACATTTAACCTCGTTGTTCCAGCTGCAGGGGCAGCGGAAGACGTCGGGGTAAGAGGGGGAAAGTGTAGGATTTTTTATAATTTCTTGCAGCTTCTCCCACACATGATATATATATGATGGATGCGCCACACCACACTCAAGAGAATGGATGTGGATGCTGATATTTTCTTCTGATGATGAGATCGAAATATCCATGCAGTGAATGTAATGTGGATACAGTCTTTGGATGCTTGGATGGTTGGCAATAAATATCAAGGAAAATGCAATGCGGTTGCAGTCTTAGGACTCAAAATGGACAATTTTTTTTCTTTTTCACACAAAACAAAAAATATAATGATGATGGGTTTTCCTCACCAGAAGTAGTTGTAAGTTTTGACAGATCTGCAAACCATCGTGAATGCTTCATTCTCTCTATTGTCCCAGCTTTTTTCTTCTACACTTTTTTAACATTATGCATGTGCACTTGTTCTGCATAGCCTGGCGATGACCACCTCACTGTGTTGGTCCTCCGCAACGTCTTGTCGCATAATCGTGAAATTTTGAGACAGTTGCAAATTTCATCCAAGAGATGAAGTGAGTAGGTCAGAACGCATCCAGAGACGATTTTGCTTTTTCTTAAGAAGCTGAAGCAAGTGCCACATAAAATGTAGGGAGGTGGTCAGTTAGCCAGTGGAGTTTGTGTTTAGGATACATGTAAAAACCCCCAAAAAAAGGAGAGAAGAGAGAGAATGCACAAGGATGCAATATTTTAAAAATCCTATAAGTTTATTGGTCAATGGAATAAGTGTAATTAAATTGACAAATTCACTCTTTTTATAGAAGTATAGATTTAAAAAGATGTTAGATCTTTTGAAATATTGTTTGACTTGAGAAGATTGCTAATATTTAGAAAGATTGTTTGAATAGAAAAGATTGTTAATCTTTAAATAGACTGTCTGATTTTGATATTATTGCTCATTTTTATAAATATTGTTTGGTTTTGAAAACATTTTTAATATTTAAATTGATTTTTAAATTTCAAATAGATTGTTAATCTTTAAAAAGATTGTTCAATTTGCACACAAAGGGCCTTAGAAATAATCTCAAACTTCTAAACAACCAAAGTAAGATATATGTATAGGAAGTGAACAACCCTCCCCTTTTCATCCCATGAGTTCAAATCTACCTTAAGTCATTAGTCAAACATAACCTTCATGTGGGGTTGGTTCTTAACTTCCCTATGGGAAGATGGTTCTCATCAGGGAATAACCCAAGTTCAGCAGATAAGGGTGCAACTTCTCCCAATACACTTCATGATTAGGGCGACTGTAATCAATCATGAGTGCTAGGACAGATGGTGTTTTCAAGGCATTTGGATGTCTAGATTAACGTTGTGATGGTACCTTTATTAACACCATGCATCACTTCCAAGGATCCAACATGAGGTTGGTACCCTTTCCATGGTGCATAGGTTTCTAGGAATGAAGATTGCAAGTATGGGATTTAGCATTTTTAGAACCAAGACCATTAAGAATGAAAATAAGTCATATGTAGGTAGAGATACAATAAAAGTATTCTAATATTCTCAAAGAAAGACCATATCTCATTTCCAGCCCACACCTTGTATCCATCATTTCCAAAAAAAATAGTATTAAAAAACAATGCAAGGGAAGTGAACTTGGAATCCAAAAAAGGGAAGCATGCTTGAAACCCTAAAACAACATGAGAAAAAGGTGTAAAAAAGGAAGAAAAAACCTCAAAAGCAAAAAGGGAATGAAAATTTTTAGAGATATTGTCACGGAACTGTTTGTTACCCTAAGTTCACACTCCTAATGGCTATATGGCCAAAGGTGAGTGGAACTGGGCATCCGTCCCTAGAATGGATCACATAACAAATACATGAATAAAACCACAAACAAGAATAAGACATGAGATAACATGGAAGAAAAGGAACTAAACTAGTACCTGGCAAGATCTTAGTCTGATATAAGAACCCATATGATTTCCATTTTCATGACATTAGATATCATATGAGTAAGAGCCATAGATTATAATCATATAGTAGAAGCAGTGATCATAGCAAGAGTCATAGTGTACTTACCACCTAAAATCATAACAAGGGTACACATCAGCACCACTGTGTTGAGTACACTATAAAATACATAAACTCACAAGTTTAAGAAACATATATGCTTGGAAAAACTTAATGTCATAGCAAGAAAGAAATAAACAACATTAAAGACTTTATTTTCAACATGCAATCGTGTTTTACGCGCATTTTTATTATACTTAAACAACAATATATGGCCATTGGCCAACTTCCTCAAGAAAGGTCCGTAAGAGTGGTGGATATTATCTAACCTTTGTATATACATGAAGGACCTCAATACCTAAGTCAATGAGCTCATCCTATTTTCAACATGCCTTGAGCCCTTACCCTAAGAATTCAGGCAGGTCCACAAGGTTCGTATAATAGACAAGTTCAATTATGTTCAAGGTTTTTTTTCAACATATTTATGGCAAAATGAACATACTAATCATAGGGAACAAGTAGCTCAAACAAGTATACAAAGCCAAGCAATTTAATCATACAACAACACAAGCAAGTTTGATATCACTAGTCAGGCGAATAGGAGGATAACGTGTACCATGAGTAGAGCACAAGATTAACAACTTGATTAAGAAAACCCTTAAATAGCAAGCTTGACTAGATCATGGCAATAGAGTCAACCAAGTGATCTTGGGATAAGAAATGATTGTAACTAGATTAACATCAGCAAGATTAGGTCTCATTAATCATTATCATGTGGGTTGAATGTGTCACTTAAGTCTACGTACTCATTTCCTTCAACATTGATTTCAATATACCAAACTAGGTCATGCATTATCATTATCAAGCAACCTAGTACATTATGGGTTCATTTAGCACATAGAGTGACACATCACAACTAGATCAGGGATTTTAAATATAGGGTTTCATGTTCTTACTAGGGAAATCATTAAATTTGAATAAGATTAAGGACTTATCAATCATACCATCAATTTAAGTCACATTGAGTCACATGCAAGATAGTCATCATTAGAGTACACATGAGTTCAAGCTTGATTTAGAGTCATACTTATCAACATGTTACTGATTTGAAGCATCAAATAGCATGAGTGACCAGTAGGGCAATTCTTGTATGAAATTGGATAGAAAATTTAGCAACACACACATTAAGTCACATTACATGTCATGCTTAGGTCAACAAGTCACAATAGTGAACAAGAGTGCATCACATGATATTTTGAGTTGTAAGGTGTAAATCTACTGATTTGATATCCACAAAGTAAATTTGAACATATTAAATCAACATTTTGACAAGGTTGAGTATCATCATTAAAAGTCCACAAACATCACTTCTAATGGGATATTTCATAACATCAAGTTGCCATAGAGTTCAAGTATAGAACATTTATAATCTTGGTACATCAAGTACGAAAAGTTACTGATCTAGAACAAACATTGTGATTTGGAGTGTATGTAATCAAGTTGAGCATCAAATTAAAGATCATGGACGTTAAAGTCCAAATTATATACATTCCATGGTTCATTTCATGAATTAGAATCATTAATAGAGCATGGTAGGATCTAGTTCTATTGAAATAGTACAATATGTTATAAGTTGTTGATTAGGACCATGAAAAGCAAGTGGGTTTAAGATATGATCATGGTGGAGCATAAATCATCATTGATCATGTAAAAAAGATGCATTTGATGCTATTTTCAACATAATAGGAGTTGAGAATGGAATTAGGCTCTGAAACAAGGTTCATTGGATAGAGATAATCAAAATTCATAAATAATACGTCTAATTTGGCCTTAGAAATCATTAAGTATGAATTTTTGAAGATTAGACATATTCATTCAAGAGAGAGAGCTCAATACCTCAATGGGGGAAATGTGGCACGGTCTGATTGGTCAGCTTGGATCCATGTGAGCAAGTGGGGTGTAGGTCTCCGGATCATTCTTTGAATGATCAACATCGATAAGCAAGAGGGAGAGGTATGAGAGGGAAAACTGGACCGGCCAATCCTAGCCATTTCCTTGGGATTCAGTGGCTGGCATGGAAGTCGGCTCTGCCCCTCTCGCCCAAACGAACTGTGCACACTTGTCTACATCCACACCATGATGTCACCGAAGCACAGTGGCAGGAAAGATCTCAACACCCCAGAGACTCATCAAGTTGCCACTCAAGCATGCCTTGGTCCTACGAACTCAAAGGGGGTCTCATCTACTGTTCAGGTGGAGCGAGATGTAAATCCCCCAAGTTTTTCACCATGGTCTCTCTAGCGAGCTCAACAAGGACGACAAAAGAGAAAGGGGGGATTCTCGGATGTGAAAAGAACAAAAAAAGGAGGGAAATGGAAGGAAAGAAGAAATGAGGCTAAAGGAGGAGTCTATTGGGTGCAAAATGGATTATATGGTGGACAAGCTACCAACTTCGGCCACCTACTCCTATACTTGGGGTTAGGTGGGAAAGATGACACATCCACCATTAGATCAAGCTATAATCCATGGCCTATTGATCTAAGACACATGATTGGTTGAGAGGGACAAAAGTGGATTGTTGTTGCTTTCAAAATGGAAGGATCAACATATTTCAATCTGGGCCCTCTCATTGGATGATAGGGTGAGATTGGGGTTGCCTTAAGTGAAAGGGAGGCGCTACTCCATATGGGTCATGTCTCGAGTCTTGGTCCAGCAAGGCTCAAAAATTAACAAAACCATGATTAAATCAAGAAATTCCAAGTGAGTATATCTCTCTCATCCTAGCTCTGAATTGGGAAAACTTTGGAGCATTGGAAACGTGAGACAACCCTCTACACATACAAATTATGTTAAGGGAAAAATGATACCCATAGATGATATCAAAAGGAGATGAGAAAGGATGATGTATAATCTACATGCAACTTTGGTTTCACATCAAATTGCATGCCGCCACTTGCCAATGGACACAAAAATTAGCTCAAAAAGAATCAAAACATATCAAATCATGAAATTTAGGGCTACATTAAGAAATCAATGCAAGGATGAAGTGAAAGCACACACATGAAGAGAGAGAAAAGTTCAAGTTATAACATCCTCCCCACTTTAAGAGGAATTTTTTCCCCAAAATTAGATTACTCCATCAATCGTGCTTGGCATTTCATATTCTATATCATAATGAACTTGGTATTCTTTCAACATCCATAATATTTCAGAATTGAGCAATAATCTGGCATCATAGTCAAAGCATAGCCACATTGATCATCTAGGAAAGTGTTGGTATGTAGGCCCTGAGAGCCAATCATGGGATGATTGGTGGGATACATTAAGATTGATTTGATAAACATCAAAGGCAAGCTTCCAATTCTTTCTGGTTCATTCATATGATATAGTGATAGAACAGATTGAATGTCTAGAAAATGACAGTACTCAATGACGTATGCTTTCAGGTTAAGGACCTAAACGATGAGATCATACAGATTCTAAGAGTTTGTACATTCTTGTTATGTCCCTAGTCGGATGTCATTTTGGAAGGTAGATAGACAGCAATGACACACAAGACTAGATTGTGGTGTTGGTTGATCACAGAATCTCATCATTCATGATATAGAGATATCAAACAAAACACATAGGTACTTGTTAGAGAACAAGTGTACCGGACAGACCCACCGTGAGTTTGACACATGGAACCATGACATGGTAGTCACAGTCAGTACTCACAGTTATGGTGGTGAGTGTGATTCTTTGACCTGAAATCACTACACTCAACACATGTCGTTGGGCACACTTTGACATCATCAAACGCAGTCCTGAAACATGGGTTGTTATAAAGGTGATGATTGGGTGGCTTTGACACATGCGGATTTTGAGGGGTGAGTGATAGATATGGGATTTGTCCCTCCTGAGAGAGTATGATATCCATGGCCACTTGATGAGTAGGATTGAGAAAGGCATGCACGCATGTGTGAATCAGTATGTGATATTGATGTCATACATATCTCTTCCAATCTACTCTGAGATCAAGAAAGTGAATGAACGTTGACAGGATGACTGTTCCATGCCTCGAGTTCATTCGGGATATCACTGACAAAGGAATTATACATTCACTGTAACACCATTCACGGATTATAGGATTGAAAGTTGTTCTCCAACTTTCTATTTCACTTGGGTAGCACTGATGTGTGACTAGGAACCACTCTTTGCTTGTGAAGTCATAAGTGTTATGAACTTTCACTGCCAACGTGAAATGGACCTGCAGGGTCACACACATAGAATATAACCTGGAAAAGTAGTTTTATCCACAAACAATGTTTAGATTGATTACTAAAGGAGTTTAGTAGTTCAATTAAACACTCAATTAATTGATAGCTCAATATCATAATGTTCAACGCGTTGGACACATTGATTGGAGTATCGGATTGATTGAAACTGCAATTGACTGTTTCTACACAATCTGCACTCCCAACCGATCGGCTCATGTGATGAACCAATCGGCTGAGCTTGGGAACCGATCGGCTCAGATGGTGAGTCGATCGGCTCATGGACAGGATGAAACGATTGCTTCAAGTGTTGAAACAGTCAGTTCAACTGGTCCAACCAAGCAAGTTGGGAAAGTCAGGTTGGTGAGAAATTTCTTTTCGTTTCACTTTCCCAATTTGATTGGAACAAGGATTAGTATTTGATACCAATTAGAAACAAAAGATGAAAAGTCAATTGGGAACTGACCAGGACCATGAACCGACTGGTTCAGAAGTGAACCGATTGTTTCATGGGTCCCAACCGATCGGTTCAGGTGTAAACCGACCGACTCAGGTCCCCAACCGACCGTTTCAGAAATGAAACGATCGGTTCAGGTTGCGTAGTTGGTTGTTTTTGTGGAAAATCTCAAACCCTTCTACTCCTGCTTTAGTCCTGCATTGCCCGGGATAGAGAACCCTATCCCATGACCCTCCTATATATATGGGTATTGGGTGCTTCTCAAAGAACAACTCAGTGCAACCAGTTGCTCTGTAAAGTTGTCGTTTTCTTTGGTTTTGGTAACCGAGAGAGCCCGAGCAAGTGCTACCTGATAAGGGAGGCACAACAAGGGAAAGACAATTGCAGAAAGCGATTGGTGGCAGGAGAGTGTGTCAGTGACTAGTACGCTGATAGGAGGGTGCGACTCCTTCCAATTCCTTGTGGGACAAGGAGATTGGAGTTCCAGGTGGTCCGTATGGACTGCTCCAGAGGTGGGAGATTTTTGTCGCTCGGAGGACAGCTGTCAATCCCGACAGTCCCGGTGATACCAGGAGTCATCAGTCCCGGTGCGACCAGGAGCTACACAGACACCGTCCAAGACCGGAGGTGAAGACCGCGCAAGCCACGAGGTATTGTCGTCGAGCAAGCCTCGGGACAAGGTATGATTCCACAAACCATCCTTTCCTATTGTATAGACGTTGACGCGTTTCCTTGTTCTGGGTTTGGGGGAGAAATTTTTTTGTTTCTACTGCCTTCTCTACCTCCCCTAAAACCCAACAGTGGTATCAGAGCCACATCAACTGCTCTATACTTTAGGATTATCGATATGATCGATTTTGGTTTGTCGCCTTTATTTATTGCATACGATGCGAATAAAATTGGCTTTATGCATGTCCAATCTTAAATCCACAAATCCCAATTTACATATATGATATGTATTATGAATGCACTCGATACGCGTCGCCCTTAAATGAGTTTTGTGGTGGATGTATAGCGTGGTTATGGCCAATAAACCCTATCTGTGTATGGTTGTATGTGGTTGCTTGCATCTCGGTCTGTGCACCGATCTTCCTTCTCCTATTCCTTATGTAACTCGAAATAATTCGAGATATCTTTCCTACCTTTTCTCCCCTCGAATGCAACTCGAGGTTTCTCTTTTTACAATGTAAAATAGGATAGAATTTTATTTCCTATTTTGTCAAAGAAAGGAGGACATCCAGACGACAGCTGAGACGATCTGTTCAAGGCGTGAACCGATCAGTTGACGTTCCAGACGATCGGTTCAAGGAGTGAGCCGATCGGTTGATGACCAGTTCGAAGAGCGAGATGAGCGAGTGGCGGCCATGATGAGATGCACGATGACCAAGCAAACTGATCGGTTGGAGGAGCCAACCGATCGGCTGGTGGCACCCAACCGACCGGCCTGATGGCACCCAACCGACCGGCCTAATGGCGAGCCGATCAGTCATGTGATGAGTTGATCAAACCCAAAAAGGCAAAGTACAGAGTTTATCATCTACAGGTTGCATGTGATGTAGACCTAGATGATTGTGATTCCTCTTAGCTCAAGGAATCACATTAGGATGGCCATAATCATCGCTTTTACCGTTTTGCATGTTTTCCGTGGGATATAGCATGTATATGATATGTACTATGTATTGTGGTGATTGGATATGTATATGTATATAAAAACAAAATCCCTCATTAAATATTCAGTTTTAGATGCCTTCCAAATGCGACACATGTGAAAAGCTTGATCGACCAAGTGTGGGCACGCCCAAGCATGGTGCACCGTCTATCTCATGGAAGCGTGAAGGATGGATATGTGGGTCTGCCCAAGCAGGGTGCATATTCATCGTGTTGGCTTTGGGTCGGACTTAACAAGGTTACCTAGATAGGATCTAGCACCTTGAGGCATGGAGATGATCATGGCAAGGAGTTGCATATGACATCTTATCAAGAGTTGCATATGATGCAATTGGAAAGAGTTGCCTACCTGAGAGATATAAGTTGTGGGTGACAGCCCAAGCTGGTCTATGACTTAGAGGATTTCAGGATCTTGCCCACTACAAGGTTGTACGCTGCAATCTTCCAAATCGATGGTGAGGGCTATCAATTTGAAGTAAAATAGTGGGAGCGATAATTAATTAAAGGCCTAATTATATCGTCAATTTTTCAAATCAATCAAATAAGTCAAAAATGATTTTTTGGACTAAAAGTGCATATTTCCTTTTGTAGTACAAATGACAACAAACAACAATCACTTTTCTTTGCGATCGGTCCTTGAAAGGACAAGCTAAATGGGATAAACTTCCACGACTGGTATAGGACATTGAGAATTGTTCTCACTCAAGAGCGAAAGTTCTATGTCCTGGATACTCCAATTCCAGAGGAACCTGCTCCTAATGCACCAAAGACAGAAAGGGATGCTTACAAGAAGCATTCTGATGATGCCATTGATGCAAAGTGCTTGATGTTGTGCTCTATGAACCACGAGTTCAGAGACAACATGAGAACATGGGTGTCATTGAGATGATTCAGCATCTCAGGAACATGTATGAAGATCAAGCACGGCAAGAGAGATATGATGTCTCAAGGGCACTGTTCAAGTGTATCATGACAGAAGGAGATCTAGTGGGTCCTCACACACTCAAGATGATTGGGTATGTGGAGAACCTGACAAGACTGGGATTTCCACTGAGCCATGAGTTGGCTACTGACGTGATACTGCAATCGTTGCCAGAATCCTACAGTCAGTTTGTGATGAACTACAACATGAACAACTTTGATAGGCCACTGTCAGAGTTGTTGGGCATGTTGAGGACAGCCGAGACATAGATGAAGAAGGACAAGCCTAAGTCTGTGATGGTGATCACGAGCAAGAAAGGCAAGTCCAAGCGCAAGGGCAAGGGCAAAGCTAAGAAAGGTTCTGATGCTAGCCAGGAGCCCAAGTCGTCTTCAGCTCTCAAGGCCAAGGGAGGTGTGACCAAGAAAGGAAATTGTCACCATTGACAAAATCCAAGACATTGGAAAAGGAACTGTCCTCTCTATCTGGAAGAACAAAAGAAGAAGGAGGTGACAAACGTCTCTACTTAAAGGTGTCATGAAAGTAAACTTGTAACACTTTTGAGGTATATGATACCAAGATGTAAAGTGTAAAGCACTCAATAAATGGGGCAAGTGTTGCTGCCATAGATAGGAGTACTTTAGTTTATTTTCAGCCTAAAAGGCATGTAATACAGTTATGAACTGCTATTTCATATTTGCCAATAGATAGAAACACTTTATTTTTGCATATTGTATGACAATGATGGCAATCAATAAAGAGATGTTTCAATTTCTAAAGATATGATCTTTGTGGCAATGCCTTGTTTGTCTTGTGGTATTTGATACGCATAAGATAAAATAATACCTAAAAGTTATAGATAACCAAACAATCAAATTAGCATCAATCATGAGAAATTCATTTCTAGTTTCCATGTGATGGATAAATCTAGACTCTTTTGGTTAGAGAACCAGTAAGAGACATGAATATCTTTAACATAATTAATCAATCTTCACTAAAGGTAGTGGGAGAATGATTATCCTATTAGGTATAATACATATGATGTATTTAGATACCTATTGGAACAAATGCTAATACTTCAAATGGTGTTTTGAGAAACATCAATATGAATATCTTGAAGTGTTCAAGATTATCATAGATGAAGTACAAATTTGGTAAAGTGTTAATTCTTGATGAGATCAATGAATGAAATACTTGGACCAAATGTTTGAGATCCTTATGAGTGATTATGATAGTGTATCAAGAAGGAATCATACTCTAAGGAGTTAGAGAATGATTATCAAATAACTGAATTCTTCTTAATAAAAGAATACCCCACACTAATAAAGGACATTAAGAATCACAAGAAGTTGTAAGTTCTTATATTCTAGACGGATACACCTCGTTTATCTATGTGATGAGTTGTTCATGTGATGAGTCAACTATCTAGATGAATATGAGGAACCAAATTTTAAGTTATGGTTTATGACCATTACATCCTAAATGACATCCATGTGAACCATAAGGTATGACCTTGATGGTAGCACCCATTGGATGAAATCCATAAGTGCAAATGAATCTTAAGTGTTAAGACACAAGGATAACATTTTGATAAGGATGATGCTTGTTGATTGCAACTTAATGACTAAGACATTTGGCATATGGATACTAAAACCGTGTTCCTATGAGGAATAAAACAAGGATGTATACGTGACACAACCTATAAGGTTTATGAATCCACTAATGCAAATGAAGTCTATAAGTTACAATGGACTAATCAATGTGATTGATTGAGTACAAGCAACGCAAAATTGGATCTTTACTTTGATGATATAGTCAAAGGGTTTGACTGATATATCAAAGATAAAGAAGGGATCTGTGATTTAGTGGGAGTGTGTTCACATTCCACATGTTGATGTGAAATGGAAATCCAAAAGTGGAAATTATCTTTAAGGAATATAGAGATGTTTCCTATGTGATAGGAATAGAGATCTATAGAGATAGTTCTCAAAAACCTCTTGGCCTGAAAAGAAAAAACATACATTGGCAATTTTTATTGAAGGGTTCAGTATGCACAAATTCAGTGGGAGAAAACCTGTCCATGTAATATGGAGTTAGTATCCCAAGGCCAAGTGTCCAATTCTTATGAAGAATGGGAACACTAAGAATAGATATGTATCTATCATGTATGAATCATCCCATTATCTTGCATGTATCATCATGGCAAGAACAAAATGCATTCATCATCTTGTATGTAGGACATGGCAATATGATGTTCTCATCCTGATAACTCGTATGTGGGACATGATGAGTGGATGTCTGTCTACTTCCAGTAAGGGTTACTGGAATACCATGAGAATTTGATAAGTACTTGAGAAGTAATAGTTCTATGGAGATAAGGAAGAGTTCAATGTAAAGTTACATTGATGCGAACTTCTGAAAGGACAAAATTAATCACAAAATATATATAGGATATATAAAAGTGAAAGTTTGTTGATAATTGGAAGTGTTCCAATAAAACCATTCAAAGGAAATGTCGAGTATCTATGTGTTAGAGAACAACAGTGGATACTATATGGATCTGGAAGTTCATGAGATGAACTTATAGATATTCTGCTCATTGATGACAAGTATGGAATCCTTGATCATGCAATGTGGCTAAAGGTTAGCAAAGGAATACTAGATCACGTATTACGGCAACTCCATCTCATACGTGTGACATACAGCAAAGAGATGTGATACATTCAATTTATATAGACTTTGGCAAGGCATTGCCATAACTCACTATGTTCGCACTAGAGCACAGTAACATGTGGGACATGTTTGAAGATCACTATGAATATGATTCAAGGGTGATTGGCTCGCATTGCAAGTGGGAGTCTGTTGGTATGTATGCCCTGAGTACCAACCATGGGATGATTGGTGGGATACATTAAGATTGATTTGATAAACATTAAAGGCAAGCTTCCAATTCTTTCTGGTTCATTCATATGAGATAGTGATAGAACAGATTGAGTGTCTAGAGAATGACAGTACTCAATGACGTATCCTTTCAGGTGAAGGACCTAAAAGATGAGATCATACGGATGCTAAGAGTTTGTACATTCTTGTTATATCCCTAGTCAAATGTCATTGTGGAAGGTAGATAGACAGCAATGACACACAAGACTATATTGTGGTGTTGGTTGATGATAGAATCTCATTAGTCATGATATAGAGATATCAAACCCAACACATAGGTACTTGTTAGAGAACAAGTGTACCGGACAGACCCACTGTGAGTTTGACACATGGAACCATGACATGGTAGTCACAGTCAGTACTCACAGTGATGGTGGTGAGTGTGATTCTTTGACCTGAAATCACTACACTCAACACATGTAGTTGGGCACACTTTGAAATCATCAAACGCAGTCCTGAAACATGGGTTGTTATAAAGGTGATGATTGGGTGGCTTTGACACATGGGGCTTTTGAGGGGTGAGTGATAGATATGGAATTTTTCCGTCCTAAAGGAGTATGATGTCCATGGCCACTTGATGAGTAGGATTGAGAAAGGCGAGCACGCATGTGTGAATCAGTATGTGATATTGATGTCATACATATCTCTTCCAATCTACTCTGAGATCAAGAAAGTGAATGAACGTTGACAGGATGATTGTTCCATGCCTCGAGTTCATTCGGGATATCAGTGACAAAGAAATTATACATTCACTGTAACACCATTCACGGATTGTAGGATTGAAAGTTGTTCTCCAACTTTCTATTTCACTTGGGTAGCACTGATGTGTGACTAGGCACCACTCTTTGCTTGTAAAGTCATAAGTGTTATGGACTTTCATTGCCAACGTGAAATGGACCTGCAGGGTCACACACATAGGATTTAACCTGGAAAAGGAGTTTGTTCCACAAACAATGTTTCGATTGATGACTAAAGGAGTTTAGTAGTTCAATTAAACACTCAATTAATTGATAGCTCAATATCATAACGTTCAAGGTGTTGGACACATTGATTGGAGTATCGGATTGATTGAAACTACAATTGACTGTTTCTGCACAATCTGCACTCCCAACCGATCGGCTCATGTGATGAACCGATCGACTGAGCTTGGTGAACTGATCAGCTCAGATGGTGAGTCGATCGGCTCATGGACAGGATGAAATGATTTCTTCAAGTGTTGAAATGATCAGTTCAACTGGTCCAACCGATCAAGTTCGGAAAGTCAGGTTGGTGAGAAATTTCTTTTCATTTCACTTGCCCAATTTGATTGGAACAAGGATTGGTATTTGATACCAATTAGAAACAAAACATGAAAAGTCAATTGGGAACTGGACAGGACCATGAACCGATCATTTCATGGGTCCCAACCGATCAGTTGAGGTGTCAATTGACTGGCTCAGGTCCCCAATAGACCGTTTCAGTAAGGGAAAGACAATTGCATAAAGTGATTGGTGGCAAGAGAGTGTGTAAGTGACTAGTATGTTGACAGGAAGGTGTGACTCCTTCGAGTTCTTTGTGGGACAAGGAGATTGGAGTTCTAGGTTGTTACGACCCTACCTCTCGATAACCCCCAATTAAGGGAGACCGAGAGGTCGAAGCCGCACCCATAACTTCTGGATCGAAGGTTCGGCAATTAACCAAAAACAATTATTAAATTCTAACAGACTATACTGGAAATTGGTAATAAAATTTTTCTTTGCATACCTTTGAAAAGTTTGGAACAAACTAAACTTCTAACCTCAGCTGAACTATTCTAACTAATTCCTCCTTGTTCTTTAATTCTTGAATTCACAATGTGTCGCTTTAATGTTTGTACTTTTGAGATTTGTACCTAAAACGCCGACAAACAAAACGTCGATCAGCCGAAGCTGGTATGTGGAGGAAACAGATAATGTTCAACTATATTAACAATATAACCATTCAATTAATCATTTAACAATCAAGATTACATTTTAAGCCATACAACTCAATCCATACATATTCTCAAACTCTGGGTTGTCCCTGCAGTGGACATGGATATCACCTCTCTTTAGGTAATAGAGTCGCATGACACTACCCGAAGATAGCCCAATATCTAACTCAATGTGACTTGATGGTCCTACCTCAATGGTAGCCATGTACTAAGTCATCCATAGACCTGATGGACCTACCCAATAGGTAGCCATGTACTAGGTCATCCATAGACATGATGGACCTACCCAATAGGTAGCCATGTACTAGGCCTTTCTCTAACCTGATGGACCTACCCATAGGCAGCCATGTACTAGGTTAGCTATAATGCCACAGAGAGAACCAGGATCTGAGTTTGTAGGCATATATCCTTTGTGATAGTCATAGCCACATTATAATTTGCAATATGAACATCCAAACAGTTTAGTTGCATTCAATGCGATTAAACATCTGGGAATCCATCAGAAAACTAAAGTGGTTATTCATAATTAACCACATACCTATCTTGGAGATCTCACGCAACAATTTATCCAAATCCAACTAGATGTCCAATCAAACAAGCCAATCAATCAATCAAGCAAACATTGATCCTGAAAACATGTATAACGATTCCGACTTTCGGGTCTCCCTTAATTGGGGGTTACCGGGAGGCGGGGTTTGTTACACAGGCGGTCCGTGTGGACTGCTTCAGAGGTGGGAGATTTCTGCCGCTCGGAGGACAGCTGTCAATCCTGACAGTCCCGGTGAGACCAGGAGTCGTGAGTCCTGGTGCGACCAGGAGCTGCACAGACACTGTCTAAGACCGGAGGTGAAGACCGCGCAAGCCGCGAGGTATTGTCGCTGACCAAGCCTCAGGACAAGGTATGATTCCACAAACCATCCTTTCCTATTGTATAGACGTTGACGCGTTTCCTTGTTCTGGGTTTGGGGGAGAAAAATTTTTTTGTTTCCGCTGCCTTCTCTGCCTCCCCTAAAACCCAACAGAAAGATCATCATGTAAGTCACAAATTTGGAGGTATTATCCCATAGATTACAGATTTGGAGAGGTTGTGCTTTTAGGTCAAACGAATAGAGCTCTTCAAATCAAGAGTAAAGAATGACTTTCATTGCCCACAATTAGGATCCTAGATTCTACATTGGCCTAGGTGGGGTTATACATCCATTATTGAGAATTTGTATTTCAACAATTTGAGACAAACATCATATTTCAACATTGTGATTTCATGTTCAATATTTTGCTTTTGTGTTCAAGATCAATGGAAGGTCCCACCCTAGTCCATGTGGAGCTTCCCCCTAAGTCATAAATAGAGCGAGTAAACATAATCATCGTTTCTAATTTTTGAAATTTGGGGACATGAAATTCATCAGTCATATATCAAGGGAAGTCTCAAGATCCAAATAGGGAGATGATAGTATTTGAATAAAGATCATTAATCAAGAGTCAAGATTTTGTTATTCAATATCGAGAGTCAAATTTGGACATCAAAGTCATAGGTCCATACATTTAAAACTTGGATTTAAAATTCCTATTCAGACCTTAGGGGTGATCATTCATTAATATACAACAATTGAGCAACATTTTGAGCATTATTCAACATTTCCTGGCATCAATAACAAGTTCATTTTCATGGTATTTAATGTTGATGAATGATTTAGACCTAGGTCTTTCTAGGAACTTAACCATTAACTTCAGTCAATATCATTACATTCTAAGATCATCATCAAATCATGATCAAGATTGAGTATCAATATTATCATTGATTTGACCTATTAGAGATATAGGTGAAGAAATCACAATGGGGTGGAATGGATTACCTTTCCAAATTCTAAATAATCAATAAGATAAAGATTTCGAGGCAGTCATTATGGGGATGCGACCTAGGTTAGGGGAGTCATTAGTCAACTACCACCTTAATCTAGCACATTAGTCTATATTAGTCCTGATCCATCAAGCATGTCTAAATAGGGAGACTATCAATTATCAAATCGAATTTCCTAATGTCATGAAGTCAAAGATCAAGATTATAATCGGGATAACATGTTTCAAGCTTTTGCAAGATCAAAGTCATAATGGTATTCCCTTCCTTTCAAGATTAACGTAAGGGTGTATTTTGGAAATCGAGAAGTTAAATTGGGAACTTAATAGTTTGAGCATAACAGTGCCAGATTTAGATATGCATCCTCATATCATTCATAATCAAGATTACAAAGAGACATACAAATTAAAAGGAAAAATTCTCTTGTATCAAAGTCTTTCATCATAATTTTGAGAGTCCAAGAGCGTAGTCATTCTAAGACATAATCATCATACATATCAAATAGGGGAAACATCAGCTTCACTATGTTTGAGGTTTGCTCAACAATAGGGAAACATTAACTTAATCAAATAGGAATCTCATAAGTAATGAGGTATAAGGTATAAATCCTCCTTATATCATCATATCAAGATCATTATAATTTTACTTCAAACATAGAAAACATGTAGTCTATATTTGGTAAAGTTGAGTTTACATGATCTGAGGGGTCATACATGAGTATCTAACTACAAGAATACTTCCGTTAGTGACAATAGAGTTTCCATATTAAGGTCATGTCATGGAATTATCATTATTTTACTCAATGTTTACCATTTCTTTCAAATTTTAGTTTTCCCCATTCAGAAGCTCCCAAAATTGAGAGATCATGTGACTAAAAGTCACGAGAGAGATCACATGAGGAGATGATAAAAAAATGAATCATCATATAATAGGTGGCTTAGGGTTGTCCTTAGACAAGAGATGAGATTCTAGAAGAATCTCTAGAGTATGTATAAATGGGTTATTAACATGCATAGAGGAAATGTGATTGCTCCAATACCATGTGTCACGAAACCATTTGTTAACCTAAGTCCACACTACTAATGGCTACACAGCTAAAGGTGAGTGGACTTGGGCATCTGTTCCTACAATGGATCACATAACATATGCATGAAAAAAAACCACAAACAAGAACAACAGAAGAGATAACATGCAATAAAACAAAGTAAACTAGTACCTGACAAGATCTTAGTCCCATATAAGAACCCATATGAATTCCATTTGCATGACATTATATATCATTAGAGTAAGAATCGTAGATTATACATAGAGAAAAAATAGTGGTCATAGCAAGAGTCATTGTAACACCCCAAATTTCAAGAGTAATTTGAAACTTAAAATGTGCTTTTCTTAAATAAAAATATTTGAGGTCCTTATTGCAAAAAGACCATGAAATGAAATTTTTAAAAGATGATAAAGTAAAAAGATAAAAGTGAGGCCCAAAATATGTTTCCTCTTTCATATGTACATTATGTATTACAATTAATTTAAATACACAAGTGTTGATTTCCTTTCTCTCTCTCTCCTATCCTTGAAAACATTTAAAAGAAATAGGAAAGAATTGGAATTTCAAATATATAAATGTGAAATGGAATTTTTTGCACATAAAGTTGTCCTTTTTCCTTTTTATGATTCTAATATAAGGGGAAGGTACAATTACTTTTTTTCCTCCTTCCATGGTAGTTTCTCAAAAGGGTAAAGAAATATATATGACATGGATAATCAATTATAATCTCGAATTTTGGCTCTAGGATTCATTAAGGAAAGTCCTTTTCAAAATATCTAATTAGTTAATGTGTTAAAGTTAAAGTTAAATGACTAAATGAGAAGAATGTGGAATTTTCTAGAAAGAAGGTGTTAAAGGAAAATAATGAATTGGATTTGGTTCAAATATTTTACTTAAAGAAATAATACAATGCAATAGGGTTACTTGCCAAGTTTGGATGGAAAATGCATTAAATAAATCAAATAAGTCTTTTTCTTGAGGGGAAAGAAAAAGGCATTTAACTTTCATATTTTGATATCAAATCTCTCCCAAACATAGATATAAGTGTTAGAAACTTCACTTTAAAATTTGGGATTGAAAAGATTAACAGAGTGAGAAATATGGATTTTATTAGTTTTAATAAAATGAAAAGGGTTATGGAAATATGCATTAAATGTCACAGTTTTATTTGGAAAGGGAAACTATGTTCCTGCCTTTTATTTTGTCACGTGCTTCTCTGACCATTGGATCAGAATCCGATGATCAGAAGATCATCACTCACCTTCGGCTAGTTTAGGAAACAAGAACTATAACAGCAACAAATCTTTCACAAATCCCTCTCTCCCTAGTTGACGAGCACACCTAGAAATCCTCACAATGCATCCGCAAGGCGATTCCATACGGATCCGTCCCTAGTTCTACCCCCTTTGGCAAGCTACATAGATTTTGGCCAATCTACAGTTTGGCTGTCGGCCACCCTCCTTAGCTCAGACCCTCGTGTGGGGTAGAATTCCCTGCGAGGCCCAGATTTTGTTCGCGAGGCACTAACCAAGTCCGAACTTCTCCTCTCTACCCTCAATTTCACCGCTAAGACCCCTTTTCTCCTCTTGTTGTTCCATATTTTTTGGTGAGGAGAAGCCCTCTCAGTTCTCACTACTCCAACCAAGATTTTGGGAAATAGAACCCACCAACAAGTTCGGATGGGTGCGTCGGACGTGTTGGTACCTTCCTCTGTCACTGGGGAGGCCTAGAACTCAGAGTCAACATCAAGGTTGACCCGCGCCACTTTTGCTACCAGCGAAGGAGAAAACAGCAAAGTTTAAAGACAACCTCAGCCAAAATGACAATCCTACCCCTGACTTTCCTTCAGTGCATGAAGGGTCATTTTTTCTTAGGGTTCTTTTCCAGAGTCACTCAGATGGACGACTTATTTGAGACGGTTACGAGTCATTGGTTGTGTAACACCCCAATCTTTTTATGCAAATTTTCAAAATATTTTATTCTTTGCATGCTTTTTTTCTAATAGTATAAATGTTGAGGACGTTTATGCAATTTGCCCATATTAGCTTTACAATTTCGTTTCATGTGAAGAAAAATTATGTTCACTTACCTTATTACCCATGGTTTAACTTTAGAAAGTATTTCCTTGCACATTTATGCACTCTTGTTTAGAAAATAGAAATGGATTTTTTTATATCATTTTTCCTCTCTTATTATCATTAGTAGTTTTTATGCATAAAAGCTTGCTTAATGTTCCTCAAAATGTTTATTGTTGATATTTGGACTGATTACCTGAATTATCTCCATTTAGTGTTGAAAGAATAGCTCTATATGCTTTAATATATTCACTTAAGTGTATTGAATGCATTTTTTCTAATAAGGAGTGATGGTGGGCTAAAATATGAAATTAACTTAGCCATTACATTGTAATGCACCTCTTTAACCTTTGGGTGAAATTTGATGTCATTTGGACTTCAAATGACCCTCCAAATGTTAATTATACGTTTTAAATGATTTATAGTATACGAATCAAGGTGTTATTTGTCACATTTAATCGATTTACATTATTACACAGCTATTTCATCCGTTCCTTTTCTCCGCGTGCGTCCGTGACCGTGGGATCAGGATCCAACAGTTCATAGCTTGTCTTCCACCTCTCGACGTTTCGTCAGTCCTGTAGTCAGCCTGACAGTCTCCTTCATCGATCTCTCTCTCCCTCATTACGGGACCGTTTCACGAGATCTCTTCACCTCCGAGTTCGCCTCACCTCCCCGAATCCAACAAGCCCCAGCTCGCTCCCTCTCACTCACTGTAGGCAAAACGCCCATTTTAGGGCTCACAGCTATCTCTCCTCGATGCTCCCCTAGCCTCTCGAACCTTCACCTAAGTAGCCCGCAAGCACAACCGGACCCCAAGCGGCGCTCCTCCTCACTCAATTCGACATTCGACGCCATCAAGATCCCCGACCTACTCGACCTGCAACTCTGATGACTCCGGCTTTGTTCAGCCTTCTCCGACCACCCCAGCCCAATTCTGACCGCGGTGAGCATCCTCAGCACCTCAGCTTCATTTCCACACTTTCAGTTTGCCGTGAGAACTCACTAATCGATGGGTCCCATAGGGCCGCCATCGGACCTCATCGGCGCCCTAGCTCCAGACGACACCAGTGGTCCTCCGACCATGAAAGTGTTGGTTGTAGCTTCTCCTTCACTCCGTGAAACTCTTCCGACCCTCATCTCATCGATTCTGGAAGGCCTTCACCGGTTTTGAACCACCGCCCGCCGCCCCTGTTTCCCCCGGTATTTCTCTGTTCCTCGACCACGATCGCTCTTTCGCGTGTCTTTGCTTCAGGCAACCATGCCTTCACCTCAGTTCGACTTCGCGAGACTCTTGCCTTTAATTCTTTATCACCTTGTGATTTCTTTTCTCAGCTTCCATTCTTCGGTGGCCATGGTGGTTCTCTGTGGTCATGGTTGTGCCATGTGAACCAATGCCCAGACGCACAACAGGGCTCGATCTCAGGCTCATTAGAGTCGCCTTGGTGCTGCGGGAGTGATGGATGTTGTTTTTGCCAGAGGCAATCACCACTTACTCAGGTTCTCATCAGAATCAAACCTCCAGGTTGCTCACTCGCACCTAAAACCATGGAGATGGCAGGGAGCAATCCAAGTCACGAAATGACCTTGGTACCCCTGACCTCCTATTTTGGTGTTTTCCACCCGCAAGGGTATTTTTGGGTTTTCACACCATGTTTCTGTGATCGCTCAAGCAAGCATCGCGGCCTAGTTGGCCAAGCCCGATTGGGCCAAGTCAGATGCTGGCCCCCTATTTTATGGATTTCGATATATATATTTACACGTGACTTTTTCTTGATTTGTTATTGGTTTGTTCCTTGTAAAATTCATAGTAAATCGCCTGTTTATCAGAAAATTACAAAAAAAATGTTTTGGAAAGGATTTTCGATGAGGAATCTGATTTTGTGGTTTTTATCGACTGATTTTGCTGTTTTAACATCTCAATATTTATATGGACAAATTAGGGTTTAGTGATATATGATAAAGGATAATTATGTTAATTTCAGGTGATTAAAAGGATCCAATCAGTCAAACCAGGTTTGACCTAGGTGTTTTAGCTCAAGGTAAGCGGGCCATTCCCTTGGCATAGTAAACTTAATTTATTGAATGTTTATGAATATTGTTAATCACTTTATGTTAAAGTCATGACAAATGCATATGTTTTCTTTCAAGTATATGATTATTGAATGCTTGTTTGCTATAATCTAAGTCTAAGTATAGAAACCACAATTATGTTATGAATTATGGTTAAGGAACATGAAACCAAGATTTAGAGGGAAAGAATTCCCATCCATGCTTAAGAGGGAGAAATCCCAACTATGTTTAAGAGGGAGAAATCCCATTAAGATCAAGCCTAAGTCATTAAGAAGATCATTAAGTCTAAGAAAGATCATGGTTAATGGAAATTGATTTAGATTTATATGCACCTTGTTATGGGCTTTCCGAGAATTATGGGCTTTCCGAGCAATTATGGGCTTTCCGAGCATTATGGGCTCCTGATGGGGCATTAAGAGAGGAGCATATACTTCTAGTCAAATTCTTTATGTAAAAGATGCCAAGAAATTATTAATGTTAATGCATGTTCATGTTTATGTTTAATCACTTTATATGTTATTTTATGCTTTATAACATATCAATGCTGCTTACTTACCATGTTTGTTTTTCCTTTGCATGGCTGGGGATGAGATGTCTGCAGACGTCGGAACTAAAGGGAAGGAGACGTCTTGAGGAGATTCCAATGATCCTAGACCTTAGAAGTTGTTGCCTGGTGGGACGTCCATCTATGGAGATCCTATCTTTTTCATGATTATCTAGTTTATGTTTAGCGTACCTTTAGAAGCATGTTGTAGTTTTCTTTACAAGAACTCATGTATGAATCTATGTTTCTATGAATGCCAAGTGTTGTTTATTTCTTGATATGAGATCATGCATGTGACAATCCCTCCCCGATATGCCAAGTACCCCACATTATGGATAATGTTGGGGATTAGGCTGTGCTTCCGCTGGTTACGTATGAAACCCTAGGGAGGGGTGTTACATTAATGGTATCAGAGCAAGGAATAGATGGCCACTAAGGCAACATTAGAGATTCATATTATGTTCTATAATGTTATGTTTACCCTTTTATATGTCCCCTAAGAAGAAGGAGAAGGTTGGTGAGTCAAGGCACTCACAAGGTTCCTCTAGTGGTGATAAGACTGAAGACATGAACCACGCCCCTCCACCAGTCACCCTAGATGCCCTGTAGCAGCCTTGACCAACGCCCTCCAACCTAGAGCTCCACCTAAAGCACATGAGATCTCCCTCATAGATTTCTTGAAGATTAGACCTGATGCTTTCCATGGTGAAGATGAAGTTGATGTGGTGACCAAGGCTGAGGAATGTCTTAACAACATGGAGCATTGCTTTAGAGACTTAGAGTGTCCCCCACATAGTAGGGTTAGATTTGCCACCCATATGCTCAAGGGTGCAGGTCGTACTTGGTGGGAAAACCTCTTAGCCTCTAGGGAAGATGATGACCCTCCTTACACTTGGGGTGAGTTTGTAGGAGTCTTCAATGACCATCATGTATTCGAAGCCATGTTAGAAAGGAAGGAAGATGAGTTCGTCAACCTTAAGCAGGTGGGTGACATGACTATCACTGAGTATGCCATGAAGTTTCGTAAGCTCCAAAAGTATGGTCTTGAGTACACTGAACAAAAGAGAGCTAAGAAGTTTATTATAGGGCTTAAACCTGACCTAAGTTATGCCTTGTCTGGTAGAGGACATAGGACCATGCAATCAGCCTTGAATGCAGCCTTAGAATTGGAGGAGCACCCTGGGAGGAACCATAAGAAGGAGGTACCCCAAAGAAATCATCACCATCAACCCCCTCCACCCTCCAACCACAAGAGAAAAGCCCCTGAGCCTTCTCCAGAGAATGGGAGAACCCCATTCCCCACATGTAAGAGAAACCATGGTGGTCCTTGTAGGTTTGGGACTTCTATGTGCTACTATTGTGGTGAGGAAGGGCATATCAAGCCTAATTTCCCTAAGCTTGCAAAGAAGGATCCCAACCATAACCAAGCTAAGAACCCTAATCCTCCACCCAAGGTCAAACCAAGGCTCTTCACCATGCAAATGTCGGATGGAGAAAAGGGAGATGATCAAGGTAAGGGTAGTTAAGTAATTTATGTTGAATTATAATGCTTTGTTTGTGAATGCTTCTTTTATAATAAAAGTTGTATGGAAATTTTGCAAGTTTATGTGAAACCCTTAAGGTGGGTAGAAACCCTAGGAAATTTCAAGGATGAAATTTATTTAAGGTGGGTAGTATTGTAACACCCCAATCTTTTTATGCAAATTTTCAAAATATTTTATTCTTTGCATGCTCTTTTTCTAATAGTATAAATGTTGAGGACCTTTATGCAATTTTCCCATATTAGCTTTACAATTTCACTTCATGTGAAGAAAAATTATGTTCACTTACCTCATTACCCATGGTTTAACTTTAGAAAGTATTTCCTTGCACATTTATGCACTCTTGTTTAGAAAATAGAAATGGATGTTTTTATATCATTTTTCCTCTCTCTTATTATCATTAGTAGTTTTTATGCATAAAAGCTTGCTTAATGTTCCTCAAAATGTTTATTGTTGATATTTGGACTGATTACCCGAATTATCTCCATTTAGTGTCTAAAGAATAGCTCTATATGCTTTAATATATTCACTTAAGTGTATTGAATGCATTTTGTCTAATAAGAAGTGATGGTGGGCTAAAATATGAAATTAACTGAGCCATTGCGTTGTAATGCACCTCTTTAACCTTTGGGTGAAATTTGAGGTCATGTGGAGTTCAAATGACCCTCCAAATGTTAATTATATGTTTTATATGATTTGTAGTATACGAATCAAGGTGTTATTTGTCACTTTCAATCGATTTACATTATTACACAGCTATTTCATCTGTTCCCTTTCTCCACGTGCGTCCGTGACCGTGGGATCAGGATCCAACAATTTGCAGCTTGTCTTCCACCTCTCGACGTTTCGTCAGTCCTGCAGTCAGCCTGACTGACACGAATTTACCGTGCGTAGAAACGCAAGTGTACGCGTCAATGTAATATAGGCCTTTGTGAGGCCCGAGTCGAACTCAGGGATACGTAAATTGTCAGAGACTCCTACTAACTACTCGCGATCAGCTAGACCGATTAAATAATTGAGAGTTGTTGTTAAAATTAAAAGAAAACAAAAATAAAACAAAACAAAGAAATCGATTAAATGTTTGTTTTAATCAATTCAAAATGAGATCTTTAGGATTGCGGTTTCACCGCGGGTTTTCATTGTATTAAATTTTATGTAGTCACTCACGTTTATCTCTCTATCCGGGTAGTGGCCTGAAATTAGAATTGCCCATTGTCATGGTACAATTCACTACCTATGTCTAGGTCGGTTCCACCATCGTAGTAACCTATACCCTAAACTAGGTGCATTAAAAATGATCTCTCGGTATGCACCATTAACCTTACACCACCTTGTTCAAGGGATTTGTCAATTAATGTAAATTCCGTCTCATTTCAACCGTTAATTCTTCTTTCAAAGCAATTAAGGGCATTAGATTATTATTATGGTGATCAAGCATAACAATATAATTGAGAAAACGAAATTATACCATGGATTTAAGAGATAAGATATGAATTACTATGATAAAATTGTCATACAATGAATTCTCAGGCTACTCCTGGTCCTAAAGACAAAGGGGATTAGCCCCGCATGTTCATCTTAGAGCAAAACGTGGAGTAGAAAAAGGGAAACATGGAGAAAAACGTGATTGAGTGGTGAAACCCCTGAACGGAGAAGATCTAAGCGATCCTTGGCGTAGAATACGCGTTCTCCCTCCTTTCGGTGGTGGAAATCATCTTCTTTGGCGTCCGGATCGGCTGGGGTGTGCTTCTAGGCTCTGTCCTTCTCTCCACACCTTCTTGGGACGTGTGCAGCGGCTAATGACGTGATGATTCTCTCTTGGGCACCGTCATTAGGTATAATTCCCGAGTTAGGTCGCCAATTAATCACAGCCGTCGGATTAAGATCAATCTGAAGAAAACTCATATCTGACGGTGTCGATACCATCGACACGGGTCGATGGTATCGACTTAGCATGATATCGGCAGTTCTTCTTTTCTTTTATCTTTGTGCCTGATGCCATCTCGATACCATCGACGAGGGTCGATGGTATCGACAAACCTGTAGCGACGGCTTTGTCTTTTTGTGTCGCTGCAGCTCCACCAGTCGATAGTATCGACATATGGGTCGATAGTATCGACTCACTTCTCGCCAGCAACCTGAAGGTATCTCGATACCATCGACATCCCTGTCGATAGTATCGACTTTCTTCTGGTCCTTGCGGCTGGCAACCTGTGGTATGGTCGATGGTATCGACCACTGTCGATGGTATTGACAGTAGAAGATACTTGTTTTTCCTGAAATTGTAACACGAGACCACATAAGTCTACACAAAACATATTCTCTTGATAAATTATACTAAAAAATGTTGAATTAAGGGAAATTTGACATAGAGAAGTAGCATAGGCCAAAGTAGATGAATTATGCAACATTAACCACAAAAATGACTAATAAATGCATAAAACACATATCAAACAAGTCTATAAATGTGACTCAAAAATCATCGCATCAAACTCCCCTAAGCTTGAACATTACTCGTCCCCGAGCAACTAAACCTTAGAATAGGATTGCCAGAGTCAACTAAAGAACAAAGCATCACAACAAACATCCCATATGACTCCCACCGGACATTCGCATACCAGCCCTCGCTAACCACAGAATGATAATTACCCTAAAGGCGACAGTAATCATCTATAAAAGATATCTACCCCAAAACTGATGAACACTATCACATAAGGCATTTAACATAATAGAATTCGCCGGTCCAGACTTGGTGCATCTTGTGATCTCCTATACTACGTTGCTCGCCCTAACTACCATCTACATGGAAGCAGTTCTCCTGATATTCACAAGTGAGGAGAAAATCACGGTGGCCTACCAATTCGAGCAACGGGTGGATGGAATGGGTGGCTAATGGAAGAAGTGGAAGCATTATACAGTTTCAACATGCATAAAACAACAATGCCCTAAATGATGCAAATGCACTTGAAAAATGCCCTAATGCCTAAGATTAGGTGGAATGATGCATGCACTAACATCCTATCTCAAAATGAGATGGATATCTAATTGAGCTACATCATGTACGTACTCATCTTAAAATGTAGGTGAGATTATGCTCCTTTCTCCTTCTTATTCTACTTGCTTCTTAATGACTTTCTCTTTTTTTTCAATTTCATTTTTTTCAGATTTTTTTTCATTTTTTTTCTTCAAGCCCTTATATCCATAATTAACAATGAATACTTTATTGGGCTTACTTTTTCTGCATAACTCGAATATTTGAACTATTTAGAAGGTATGGAACAATTTAATTCACCATTAAAGAAGAAATGAGGTACATGATGTACTCTATGCATAAAAGTTATGAATGCAACTAAATGGCATGCACCTAAAGGTAATGTGCATGTATAACTGTTCCTTTTTTTATTTTTCATGCAAAACATATGAAAGTGGTTGCAATGCAAGTCCTATCTACATGACATGAAATCAAAAAGGTTAAAACCGTACTTTACTTCCAAATCTTATGGTGGATTGTGAAAAGCAATGAGGTGGACAGATCACAAGACTAATTGACTGAACCTTTGAAAATTATTATGTGTCCCTCCTTACTAACCTGTGTAGTAGTTAAGAGGTTTCTCTCTCTTACTTCAAATTAGAGTCTCATTATCATTTGGTCAGTTTAGGCTCAAAAAACCAATTCTGTCCACTTTCATGAATCATTAAGAAAGTACAGTTGTGATTTTCTATTTTAAATTTGACAAAACCAATCATTTTCTTAAGTTAAGTGATCAAAGTTGAACAACACTCAAGCTTGTGAACACTCAAAATTTTTTAATTTTCCCTTAATTCCCATGTACATGCAACTGAGATGACACAAGACTTAAGACATCCACGATTACAATAGATAGAATGTGGATCCTACAAACAAACTAAGATTGCAAGAAATAAATGACAATAACAAAAGCAATAAAACTAAAAATAGAGAAAATAAAAGATAGAGTTGTTCCAACACCCCCCTAAGCTTGAATTCGACTATGGCCTCATATTCAAAAACAATCTTAAAGGTTGGAACAAAGATACCGATTTACTCTTCAGGCAGAGGCGGGTACTGTGGAGCCATAGGGTCCCAAGATGGGTACTCCCCCTGGAAGCTCGGATCAAACTAGGCCCTAGGTGGAGGTTGTGGATAGCCTCCAAAGAAGTTTTGGCTCCAATAGTGATCATAAAAGGGTTGTTTTTGCATCTCCATCCTATGCAACCGGTCATGAATCTGTTGTTGGTTGTCGAGGAGAAGACGCTCGTTCTCGAACATCGCCCTTTGATTGTCCAGTAACCGGTTCGTAGTTTCCTGAATACCGGTATACATCATCGTGTGATGCTGCTGCGTCTACTGTATGTCTTGCAGCATAGCATACATGCCCTGCATCGAATAGACATCCTCGCTTGGCTACGAGGGCGGTGGTGGTGGCGGAGGCTGCGAAGATGAAGATGCATCCGGATGCATGCGAGGACGCTTCCGTGGTGCCACTCGTGCCCGAAGAGGAGTGTAGGCCTCCTCTTCCTCTTCAGCCTCATCGTCATTGTTGTTGTTGTCGTCGTTGCCTCCGTCTTCATCGGAGTCAGCAATGGCTATGATAGGCCATCGGAAATGTTGTGCCCCTTCGATATTGAAGACCGGATCGGGAAGCGAGAACTCTTGGTAAGCATGGTTGACGTGGCAGTGTGCATACGCCAAGCCATCTCGAAGAAGGATGAGGTTGGAGCGGTGCAGATGTTGCAAGTTCACCTTGCTCCTGTTGGAGAGAGGAGTAAGCTGCTGGAAATTCAACCCAAGGTAGGAGGCCAGCTTGATGATAAGCCCGCCAAAGTGAATTGGGGCTTTCCGTGTACTCCTCTTCACCGCCAAAACCCACTGCAAAAAGAAAGCTCCCCAGTTGCATTCTTGGCGCTTCAGGAGTTTATACAAGAAAAATAGGTCCGTCTCCTGAAACTTGCTGAGAGCCAGATCACCACGAGCAAACAAGGTAGAACTCAGCATCTGATGGAGTATCCGTACGAATGGATGCTCGAAGTCGGATACCGCTACATTGTGGTAGCTTACTGATTTGCCCGGCGGCACCATCACAAGCTCGGCAAAGATCACATCATAGTCGATACGGTTGTCCGATCGCCGGTAGTCAGACCGCGAATGATTCCAGTTGTAAATCTCATTGAACTGACGAAGTGTAAGGTTGTAGTCATTGTTGTACAGCCGGAAAGACACCCGGCCCTTGATCCACTCGCGTTCGGTGGCTATGACGTCGTTGGGTATGACGCAGACGTCCAGCGACGCCATAAACTCAGCCACCAGCTCCTTGTACGTAGGCCACTCACCGAATAATGGCTGGCCATCGGCGTGGTACTCCAGCTCGTCAGGCCTTCTTCACGTGTGTCGGGCATGTCCCTTCATAACGTAGTCGAGGTTGGCTTTGAACCCCAAGTTGCAGATTGTTTCCCGTTCAACATAACGGGTCGGCTTGATCTTTCTCTTCAAGATCTCCTCGTAGATCTTCTTGACCTCCGTGGATGGATGAATCAACCGCGGGCGTGAAATCGACGTGGTAGGTGTTGTACGAATTCTGGGATTTCCATCGGGTTGGCGCGTGACGAAGATGCACCAGCAACATGCACCATGATCGTGACAGAAAGAGGAATAGAGAGAGAGCTCAGTGAAGATCGGAGAAAGAAATCTCCGCTCGATGAAGAATGTGCTCCTTGTTGCTCGTCGTCGGGCTCGGATCGCTCTGGAATACGCTCAGCACATGTGGAGGATGATTTCTTTGGAGTTGTGACGTCATCTGACGACAATCCTTCTCATATATAGCTGTGGCCGGTGCTGCTTTATGCCCTTCGATACCATCGACGTGGGTCGATGGTATGGACACGGGTAGCACAATCCGCCCTACCGCTAGTATCGACGGTCGTCGATGGCTAGATGTGTGGGTCCCGGATCGCTGACGTGTCGATACTATCGACGTGAGTCGATGGTATCGACCCATCCCCCGGATTGACTTCCTGGTTGCTGCGATCGCCATATATCATTCCTCGCAGATTGTTGACGTGGCGTGTCGATACTATCGACGCGAGTCGATAGTATCGACTCTCGGATTAGGGTGAATCCTCACGAGGCCCAGTCGCCACCTTCTGTGTGTGAATGTGTCGATACCATCGAAAGGCCCGTCGATGGTATTGACTTTACTGAGATGATTCTTTCTGAAAATCTCCAGAGATCTCACGAGTATCGACACTCATGTCGATACCATCGACCTTTGCTGGCAATCTGCCAGTTGGTATGTCGATACCATCGATGAGGCCGTCGATAGTATCTACGCAGTGCGATTTCTGTAGTCGCCAACCTGTACCATGGTCGATACCATCGACACAAGGGTCGATGGTATCGACTCTGCCTCAGTCCTGCACATGTAGCAAATGATCACGGTATCTTTTTTACACTAAAAACTAAGTTAAAACAAATCAAACTACGAATGTAAAGGAACTAAACTAAAGTACCGATGGTTGGGTTGCCTCCCAACAAGCGCCCTTATTTAACGTCTTAGGCTAGACGACTTGAAGCTCATCACGCATCCGAAAGTGCAATGAGTTTGACCTCATTCACCTTCCTCGTGTAATCTTCACCAAAATACAACTTTAACCTCTGTCCATTCACTAAAAGTGTAGTCTCGCCATCGCGCACCATGATTGCGCCATGCGGTCTGACCTCATCGACTGTGAATGGTCCACTCCATCGGGATTTTAGCTTCCCGGGATGCAACTTCAGCCTCGAATTGAACAAAAGCACACGATCTCCTTTCTTGAAGGTGCGCATCTGAATGTGGCGATCATGGATCAACTTTGTGCGCTCCTTGTATATCCGAGAGTTCTCATATGCATTCATTCGCAGCTCATCCAGTTCATTTAGTTCAAGTAATCTTTTCTTCCCCGCTTCATCATAACTCAAGTTGAGCTTTCTCAGCGCCCAATGTGCTTTGTGCTCTAATTCCACCGGTAAGTGACAGGCCCGACCGTACGCCAACCTAAAAGGTGTGGTGCCTATAGGTGTCTTGTATGCCAACCTGTACGCCCACAACGCATCCAGTAGTAAGGCACTCCAATTCTTCCTCGTGGAAGCCATAGTACGCTCCAAGATCTTCTTAATTTCTCGATTGGACACCTCCACTTGTCCTTGAGTTTGTGGGTGATACGGGGTACCAATATTATGTTTGACCCCATATTTTCTCAAAAGTGTCGAGAACTTTTGATTCCGGAAGTGCGTACCCCCATCACTAATGATCATTCGGGGCACCCCAAACCTGCAGAAGATATTTTCCTTAACAAACCTGCACACTATAGTGGAATCATTAGTCCTTGTGGGTATTGCCTCTACCCACTTCGACACATAATCAACAGCCAAAAGGATATACAAATTAGAATTTGAGGACACAAAGGGTCCCATAAAATCTACACCCCATAAATCAAATACCTCAACCTCCTGTAAAACATTTAGGGGCATCTCTAGTCTCTTCAAAATGTTACCCTCCCTTTGGCAGGAATCACATTGCCTCACGAACTCATAAGCGTCCCTAAACAAGGTAGGCCAGTATAGGCCACTTTCCAGTACTTTGGCTGCCGTACGAGAGCTTACATGGTGTCTGCCCATCGGTAGTGTGTGGCAATGAAGAAGAACACTCTCGTATTCCACCTCAGGTACACACCTACGTAGGACACCATCCCTGCATTGCTTCAAGAGGATAGGGTCATCCCAAAAATAATATCGTAGAGAATGGAAAAATTTCTTCTTTTCTTGATACGTCCAATCATCCAGAATGATTCTGCAAGCAAGATAGTTCACAATATATGAAAACCACGGATCTTTAGAAGTCACTTTCAAAAGTTGTTCCTTCGGAAATGTCTCGGCGATGGGTATGTGTATATCTTTTTCATCTACCCTCTCTAACCTATACAAATGATCCGCTACAACATTTTCAATCCACGCCTTGTCTTTGATTTCGATATCAAATTCTTGTAAAAGTAAGATCCACCTAATCAATCTAGGTTTGGCATCTTTTTTCTCCATCAAATACTTAATAGCAGCGTGGTCAGTCCATACTATGACTTTCGATCCAACTAGATATTGCCGAAATTTTTCAAAAGCGAAAACAACGGCAAGCAATTCTTTCTCGGTAGTCGTGTAATTGAGTTGGGCATCGTTCAAAGTCTTAGAGGCATAAAAAATCACAGCAGGTTTATTGTCCACCCGCTGTCCCAACACAGCTCCAACAGCGAAATCGGATGCATCACACATGAGTTCAAACAGCTTGGTCCAATCCGGTGTTTGCACAACTGGTGTGAAAATTAATTTTTCCTTAAGCACGTTGAACGCGTGTAAACATTTTTAATTAAAATCAAAAACAGCATCCTTTTCTAGAAGCTCGGATAAAGGTTTGGCGATTTTTGAAAAATATTTTATGAAACGACGATAGAAATCGGCGTGACCTAAGAAACTTCTTACCCCTTTCACCGAATTTAGTGGGGGCAATTTGGAAATTACTTCAATTTTTACCAGATCTACCTCCAAACCTTTGCTAGACACTTTATGTCCTAGCACTATCCCTTCACTCACCATCATATGACATTTCTCCCAGTTGAGGACTAAATGTGTGTCCTCGCAACGTTGTAACACCTTATCCAGATTGTAAAGGCATTCATCAAAAGATGCACCATAAATCGAGAAATCATCCATAAAGACCTCTAGACAGCGTTCTACCATATCAGAAAAAATGGCGAGCATACAACGCTGAAAGGTCGCGTGTGCATTACATAATCCAAAGGGCATGCGGCGATACGCAAACGTTCCATAGGGACAAGTGAAGGTAGACTTCTCTTGGTCCTTAGGATCAATCGAAATCTGATTGTACCCCGAATACCCATCCAGAAAACAAAAATGTGATCGGCCAGCTAAGCGCTCTAGAATTTGATCAATAAATGGAAGAGGAAAGTGATCCTTTAGCATAGCGGCATTCAGTCGTCGGTAATCTATACAAACTCACCACCCGGTTACCAAGCGGGTGGTGACATGTTCATTTAAGAGATTATGAGTAACAGTTATTCCCCCCTTTTTAGGGACTACCTGCGTGGGACTCACCCATGTCGAGTCAGAAATTACATAGATGATACCTGCGGAAAGAAGCTTAATCACCTCCTTCTTCAAAATCTCCATCATGCTCGGATTTAGTCGACATTGTGGTTGAATCACCGGCTTGGCTCCCTCCTCGAGCCGAATCTTATGTTGGCACAAAGTAGGGGAAATCCCCTTGATATCTGCAACAGACCACCCAAATGCTCCCCGGAGGTTCTTCAGCACTATCAACAACTGGTCCTCCTCCTCAGCACTCAGATAGGTAGAAATAATCACAGGCAACTTTTCTTCCTCAGCGAGAAACGCGTACTTGAGGTGCGGTGGCAGCGGCTTCAACTCCAATTCCGGCGGACTGATTTAGGATGATTGAAGCGGAGGTGGGAGTTCGCCTAAACCTTCATAGTACCTCGCATAGAAGCACGGAAACATCTGAAGCATCTTCGCGCACTCCTTTAGTAATTTGCTTCTCATCCAATCATGAGTGATATTGACTAAACAGGCCTCAAGTGGTAATTCTGGATATGCATCAAAAACTGAATTTTCTATAGCCCCATCTTCAGTAGAGGGAGGAATGTCCTCATCCTCATCGTTCGGAAAACCTACAGCCTTGCAAAGGGATACCACCTTGGTCTGCTCCATGATGTCCACAGCCAAAGTCCTTTTTTCCACCTTGGTCATTACATGGGCCATATCTAAAAATGGCTTCCCTAGACAAAGTGATATATTGTGATCGAAATGTTTTACCATGTGGCATTGCTCCTTGGATCTAGGTGAAGTGGCGTTGGAAGGCATGACCATCTCAAATCAGTCATCGGCTATACCTAAGGTCAAACGACCTCTCCCCATCTCAAGTATCATGTCGGCTATATCTTGGAATGGTCGTCCGAGTAGTAGCTCATTGCCTTGTTCATCTTGCATCTCCATGATGACAAAATCTACTGGAAAAACAAATCGATCCACTTTCACTAGCACATCTTCACAAATCCCGTATGGATTTACCACTGAATTGTCCGCCAATTGGATTGTCATGTTGCTCGGCCGTGACTCTTTTAATCCCAGCTTCTTGAATGTAGAGAGGGGCATCAAGTTAATGCTTGCCCCTGAGTCACATAGAGCTTCACCAAACTTTACTTTCCCAATGTAACATGAGATGTTGAAACAGCCCGGATCTTGCCTCTTTGGTGGCAATGTGCCCATGATGAAGGCACTCACATGCTCCTTAAGCACAACAACCTCTGTGTCTGGGATTTTTCTCTTCTTGGTGATGATGTCTTTCAAAAATTTCCCGTAAGAAGGGATTTGCTCAATAGCTTCCAATAAAGGGATGTTGACTCTAAAATTGTCTAGAAACTTTTTAAATTGGGCATCCACTTTCCTTGCCTTAGCACTGTTCGGGTATGGGACTGGGACAACCTGTGCCCTTTGATGCGGTGTCACATATGGTGTCCTTTTCTGTGGTTCCTCCTCCTCTGCAATAGGATCTTCAGTAGCATCCACTGCTACGTCCACAACTGGTTCTATGACCGGAATGGGTAGCTCCTCAGTGGCCTCACCTTCAGTTTCTGCTTGGGTGCTTGGTTCATCGGCTTTGGAATTTAACAGTTTCTTGCCACTCCTTAGCAAGATGAGCTTCGCCTGTTGGTTTCCTCCTGGAACATTAGTATTACCCTGAAAACCTTGGTGCACCGGCTTCTTCAAATTGGCTATTTACACTGCCATTTGTGCCATGGACGTCTCTATTGTCCTCATTTGAGCCCCATGGCTCTACAGTGTCTGCCCAAATTGATTCATAAACTCCCCTTGTTGCTTTATTTGCTGGCCGAAAGTAGTCATGAGTTCTTGATTTTGCTTTATCACTTGATTGAGCAGATCTGTGCTCTTATCATCCGCTACTGGCTGGGGTTTTGCATCTGGATCCTGCAAGAAGTTGTTTGGATCCTTCCAGGAGAACTTCTTGTCTTTCCTCCATGAATAATCATTATTCCTGTAGCCTTGCTGCTGCCTCATGAATTTAACTTGAGACTCATCCTTGAACTCAGTATCCTCCTTTGCAAGTAGTTTCTTCGCGAGAAGATCCATCTTCTCATTCAGCTCCTTTATTGCTTTAGATTCCCCTACCACTCGAACATGCTCCACGGCGTCTCTTTCGCCCCACGATTGCTTCTTGGCCATGTTCTTCAGGATTTCCCAACACTGGGTGTCTGTGTTGTTCAAGAAGAATCCTGAGCCGGCTGAATCGAGGTTGCTTCTATCATGCTCGGAAAGAGCAAAATAGAAGATCTTGACCTGTGTCTCCTTGTCAAGCTCGTGATGCGGGCACCGCCTGAGCATGATCTGAAACCTTTCCCAGGTCTCAGAGTAGGTCTCTCCTGCTTTTTGGGTGAAGTTGTGGATCTTCCTGATCATGTCATTGGTCTTCTCGGGTGGGAAGAACCGTTCAAAGAACACCTCCACCATGTGGTCCCAAGATTCCACATATTCATCGTCCAGGTTATGTAACCACTCTTGTGCGTTTCCCGCTAGAGAACTCGGGAAGAGCTTCAAGTAGAGCACATCTTGTGGAAATCTGTCTATTTTTATCATATCACAATTCTCCACAAATTGACTTATATGTGCGATGGGGTCTTCATTCTTGAGCCCATGGAAAGTATTTGACTTCACCAAGTTTATTTATATCGGATCAATCTTATATGTTGGAATATTAACTGCCTGCTTCTTGATCGGCCCCTTGGAAGCGGATGAGGAAGAAGCCTTGATCTTCTCCCATATTGTCTGTGGCTCTGCCATCTCTTCTTGTTCGGGTTCAGAAACTATATCCTCCAGATGGTCTTGATTATAATCATCCTCGTCTTCCAGTCCCGGCAGCGGAACCTCTGGTGCGTGCCTCGTGTAGTCGGTACTATGCGTCTGCACCATGCACAGTACCTGCAAATGGAGAAATTTAATTTCAGTACAGTGCTTGACGATTGCAAATATTTAGAAAATATATTATAAATTTTTGAAATGATAATAAAAAAAATTAAAATGTGACCAAGAGTGGCCGCTTGTAGCACTCGTAGTGCCGACAATTTGCCGTATCCCCGGCAACGGCGCCAAAAACTTGACATGAATTTACCGTGCGTAGAAACGCAAGTGTACACGTCAATGTAATATAGGCCTTTGTGAGGCCCGAGTCGAACTCAGGGATACATAAATTGTCGGAGACTCCTACTAACTACTCGCGATCAACTAGACTGATTAAATAATTGAGAGTTGTTGTTAAAATTAAAAGAAAACAAAAATAAAACAAAACAAAGCAATCGATTAAATGTTTGGTTTAATCAATTCAAAATGAGATCTTTAGGATTGCGGTTTCACCACGGGTTTTCATTGTATTAAATTCTATGTAGTCACTCACTTTTATCTCTCTATCGGGGTAGTGGCCTGAAATCAGAATTGCCCACTGTCGTGGTACAATTCACTACCTATGTCTAGGTCGGTTCCACCGTCGTAGTAACCTATACCCTAAACTAGGTGCATTAAAAATGATCTCTCGGTATCCACCATTAACCTTACACCACCTTGTTCAAGGGATTTGTCAATTAATGTAAATTTTGTCTCGTTTCAACCGTTAATTCTTCTTTCAAAGCAATTAAGGGCATTAGATTATTATTATGGTGATCAAGCATAACAATATAATTGAGAAAATGAAATTATACCACGGATTTAAGAGATAAGATATGAATTACTATGATAAAATTGTCATACAATGAATTCCCGGGCTACTCCTGATCCTAAAGACAAAGGGGATTAGCCCCGCATGTTCATCTCAGAGCAAAACATGGAGTAGAAAAAGGGAAACATGGAGAAAAACGTGATTGAGTGGTGAAACCCCTGAATGGAGAAGATCCCAGCGATCCTTGGTGTAGAATACGTGTTCTCCCACCTTTCGGTGGTGGAAATCGTCTTCTTCAGAATCCGGATCGGCTGGGGCGTGCTTTTGGGCTCCATCCTTCTCTCCACACCTTCTCGCGATGTGTGCAGTGGCTAATGACATGATGATTCCCTCTTGGGCATCGTCATTAGGTATAATTCCCGAGTTAGGTCGCCAATTAATAACAGCCGTCAGATTAAGATCAATCTGAAGTAAACTCATATCTGATGGTGTCGATACGAGCGACGCGGGTCGATGGTATCGACTTAGCGGGATATCGATAGTTCTTCTTTTCTTTTGTCTTTGCGCCTGATGCCATCTCGATACCATCGATGAGGGTTGATGGTATCGACAAACCTGTAGCAACGACTTTGTCTTTTTGTGTCGCTGCAGCTCCACCAGTCAATAGTATCGACATATGGGTCGATAGTATCGACTCACTTCTCGCCAGCAACCTGATGGTATCTCGATACCATCGACATCCCTGTCGATAGTATCGACTTTTTTCTGGTCCTTGCGGCTGGCAACCTGTGGTCTGGTCGATGGTATCGACCACTGTCGATGGTATCGACCACTGTCGATGGTATCGACAGTAGCAGATACTTGTTTTCCTGAAATTATAACACGAGACCACATAAGTCTACACAAAACGTATTCTCTTGATAAATTATACTAAAAAATGCTAAAATAAGGGAAATTTGACATAGAGAAGTAGCATAGACCAAAGTAGATGGATTATGCAACATTAACCATGAAAATGACTAATAAATGCATAAAACACATATCAAACAAGTCTATAAATGCGACTAAAAAATTATCTTATCACCAACAGTCTCCTTCGTCGATCTTTCTCTCCCTCATTATGAGACCGTTTCACGAGATCTCTTCGCCTCTGAGTTCGCCTCGCCTCCCCGAATCCAACAAGCCCCAGCTCGCTCGGTCTCACTCACTGTTGGCAAAACGCCCATTTTAGGGCTCACATCTAGCTCTCCCCGACGCTCCCCTAGCCTATCGAACCTTCACCTAAGTATCCCGCAAGAACAACTAGACCCTAAGTGGCACTCCTCCTCACTCAATTCGACCTCCGACGCCCTCAAGAGCCCCGACCTACTCGACCTGCAAATTCGTCGACTCCAGCTTTGTTCAGCCTTCTCCGACCACCCTAGCCCAATTCTGACCGCGGTGAGCATCCTCGGCACCTCAGCTTCGTTTCCATGCTTTCAGTTTGCCATGAGAACTCACTGATCGATGGGTCCTATAGGGCCGCCATCGGACCTCGCCGGCGCCCTAGCTCCAGACCACACCAGTGGTCCTCTGACCACAAAAGTGCTGGTTGTAGCTTCGCCTTCACTCCGTGAACCTCTTCTGACCCTCATCTCGTCGATTCTGGAAGGCCTTCACCAGTTTTGAACCGCCACCCGCCGCCCCTGTTTCCCCCGGTATTTCTCTGTTCCTCGACCACGATCGCTCTTCCACGTGTCTTTGCTTCAGGCGACCATGCCTTCACCTCAGTTCGACTTTGTGAGACTCTTGCCTTTAATTCTTTAGCACCTCGTGATTTCTTTTCTCATCTTCCATTCTTCGGTGGCCATGGCGGTGCCCTGTGGTCATGGTTGTGCCATGTGAACCAGTGCCCAGACGCACAAAAGGGCTCGATCTCAGGCTCATTAGAGTCACCTTGGTGCGGCGGGAGTGATGGATGTTGTTTTTGCCGCCCGCAATCACCACTTACCCAGGTTCTCATCAGAATCGAACCTCCAGGTTGCTCACTCGCACCTGAAACCATGGAGATGGCAGGGAGCAATCCAGGTCACGAAATGACCTTGGTACCCCTGACCTCCTATTTTGGTGTTTTCCACCCACAAGGGTATTTTTGGGTTTTCACACCCTATTTCTTTGATCGCTCAAGCAAGCATCGTGGCCTAGTTGGCCAAGCCCCATTGGGCCAAGTCAGATGCTGGCCCCCTATTTTCTGGATTTGGATATATATATTTACACGTGACTTTTTCTTGATTTGTTATTGGTTTGTTCCTTGTAAAATTCATAGTAAATTGCTTGTTTATCAGAAAATTACAAAAAATATGTTTTGGAAAGGATTTTCGATGAGGAATCCGATTTTGTGTTTTTTATCGACTGATTTTTCTGTTTTATTGTCTCAATATTTATATGGACAAATTAGGGTTTAGTGATATATGATAAAGGATAATTATGTTAATTTCAGGTGATTAAAAGGATCCAATCAGTCAAACCAGGTTTGACCTAGGTGTTTTAGCTCAAGGTAAGCGGGCCATGCCCTTAGCATAGTAAACTTGATTTCTTGGCATCTTAAGAGGGAGAAATCCCAACTATGTTTAAGAGGGAGAAATCCCATTAAGATCAAGCCTAAGTCATTAAGAAGATCATTAAGTCTAAGAAAGATCATGGTTAATGGAAATTGATTTAGATTTATATGCACCTTGTTATGGGCTTTCCGAGCATTATGGGCTTTCCAAGCAATTATGGGCTTTCTGAGCATTATGGGCTCCTTATGGGGCATTAAGAGAGGAGCATATACTTCTAGTCAAATTCTTTATGTAAAAGATGCCAAGAAATTATTAATGTTAATGCATGTTCATGTTTATGTTTAATCACTTTATATGTTATTTTATGCTTTATAACATGCCAATGTTGCTTACTTACCATGTTTGTTTTTCCTTTGCATGGATGGGGATGAGATGTCCGCAGACGTCGGAACTAAAGGGAAGGAGACGTCTTGAGGAGATTCCAAGGATCCAAGACCTTAGAAGTTGTTGCCTGGTGGGACGTCCATCTATGGAGATCCTATCTTTTTCATGATTATCTAGTTTATGTTTAGCGTACCTTTAGAAGCATGTTGTAGTTTTCTTTACAAGAACTCATGTATGAATCTATGTTTCTATGAATGCCAAGTGTTGTTTATTTCTTGATATGAGATCATGAATGTGACAATCCCTCCCCGATATGCCAAGTACCCCACATTATGGATAATGTTGGGGATTAGGCTGTGCTTCCACTGGTTATGTATGAAACCCTAGGTAGAGGTGTTACAGGTTGGGCTGATTCCGTGTGGCCCAAGTAAGGTAAACATATTTTCAGACGTATCATGTTGGCCTAATAATGTTAAGATTGCAAAATTCATAGAAATTGCTAAGATGGCCAGATTAAAATAAGTTTTATATGTAATTTGATTAGAAAAATGTAAGGAACACAATAAAATTATAACCAGTGCCTAGTTCTATTTCTAGTTCTAAAAGTGCCTCGAGTTGCTAACTTTAGTGTGTTAAATGTATACAAACTTTAAATTATAAGTTTGGATTATCAAAATATTTATAAACAATCCTAATAGTCAATGTATGACCTTTTAGGATCTTGGATCGAATTGTAACTTGAGAATTCATATGTTATATAAATTTTGGGTTTTAGATGATGAATGGAATACATATTGATATATTGGATGTTATGAATAGGGTGCTTAGGGTTTTCAAACCCCAAAGACATGATTAGGGTTTACTGAACATAGGAAGAGAAATTAGATCTTCCCCAAGTTCAAGGTAAGTGGTCCATGCTAATTGAACATAAGTAATGATTATTTTTATGTATGTATGATTATGCAATGAATGTTATCAAATGTGTTATCTATTTCATTTGCTTAGAGTCAATGAATATATGGTGAATTGAATGTCATGTTTTTATTGTACTTATTATTTATCACCTTCATGAACATTAAGAGTAAAGCTAAAGTTAAGTTTTAAGAGCAAAGTAAGAGTTTTCCAAGAGAAATATAATGTAAAAGATATCTTATATAAGATCCTCACCAAGAGGCTCCTCAGAGCAAAACTAAGAGGCACTTCGGTGCATAAGAGAAGAGGCACTTCGGTGCAACCCAAGGGGTACTTCGGTGCATAAGAGAAGAGGCACTTATGTGCAACCTGAGGATCATTATATAGGTCAAGATAAAAGAGAATTTAAAAAATAATTGTATGTCTTTTCAATGTTTAATGTTTAATGTCTAATGTTTAAAGTTTAATATTCAATTTACAAGTTTTCTTTATATTATAATATGTTCAATTCCACTTACCATTGGTTTTATGCATAGCTGGGGGTGAGATGCCCACAGATAAGGAGCAACCTTAGGAGGAAGAAGTTACATGACATGCAAGGATTAGTTCAGGGAAACTTCAAGAAGAAAGAACCTAGTGGGGTGCCATTTACCAAGATGATCCAAAGATTAGATAGAATGTATATCATGTATAGTCTTTCTACCAAAGTAGATTAAATTTATTTGATGTAGTTTTCCTATCTTGAACTATGTATGAATTAGATTTCTTTCAATGCAAAGTGTTCTATTTAATTAAACTGCAAAAGATTATCATTTATGTGACACCCCCTTGAGTAAAGAGCTTCCCCTCAGTGATGTTTACATGTTGTGAAAAGTGGGGTGTTACAATATGGTATCAGAGCAATTTGGTAAATGTCCACTAGGCAAGTATGATTCACATAGTCACCCTAGAATGAAGATCTTAGATTAAGGTGTAGGAAATGACACCAAGGAAGAGTATCAAACCCTAACATAACAAGAGATTTCACCCTAGAGTAGAAATATATATATTAGGGATAGGTGTATATCTAGTTTGGATCTTAGGTATTGGCCTAATCTTAGCTAGTGGCATATCCTCTCTTATCTCATTGGTTGGTGCACACCATGTGAGGAATGTACTGGGATGTCATAAGCATTAGACTTATTGTGTATCTTTCCCCTTCATAATACAGTGTGTGGTATGGTACATGTGTACTATTAGGTTGGAGAAGGCTAGCACAATAGGATCTCTCATTGTTGGGTATGAGCCTGATCAACACCTACCTGGGGATGTCAAAAGATGGATAATACAAAAGACCTAAAATAGATTGTCATCTACACCTAATGCTAGAAAGCCATGACAAAGTTGAGGTAGAAGTCTTAAATATAGTGCTAAGTTTAGTTTCATAAGCCCTAAGTAAAATTAAAAAGGAGACCAAAGGAATGATTAGTTTATGTTTTTATGCAATCAAAATGCCACATGAAACACACTTCTTTTATGCAAAATTGTGAACATAAATGGATCTTGAAATGTTAGTTTTCATTAAATAAAGAGGTAAGCAAAACCCTAAGGTGGGTAGTATCCTAAGAAAAATTTTGAGGACGAAATTTATTTAAGGTGGGTAGATTTGTAACACCCCAAATTTCAAGAGTAATTTGAATCTTAAAATGTGATTTTCTTAAATAAAAATAATTGAGGTCCTTATTGCAAAAAGACCATGAAATGAAATTTTTAAAAGATGATAAAGTAAAAAGATAAAAGTGAGGCCTAAAATATGTTTCCTCTTTCATATGTACATTATGTATTACAATTAATTTAAATACACAAATGTTGATTTCCTTTCTCTCTCTCTCCTATCCTAGAAAACGTTTAAAAGAAATAGGAAAGAATTGGAATTTTAAATATATAAATGTGAAATTGATTTTTTTGCATATAAAGTTGTCCTTTTTTCCTTTTTATGGTTCTAATATAAGGGGAAGGTACAATTACTTGTTTTTCCTCCTTCCATGATAGTTTCTCAAAAGGGTAAAGAAATATATATGACATGGATAATCAATTATAATCTCGAATTTTGGCTCTAGGATTCACCAAGGAAAGTCCTTTTCAAAATATCTAATTAGTTAATGTGTTAAAGTTAAAGTTAAATGACTAAATGTGAACAATGTGAAATTTTCTAGAAAGAAGGTGTTAAAGGAAAAAAATGAATTGGATTTGGTTCAAATATTTTACTTAAAGAAATAATACAATGCAATAGGGTTACTTGCCAAGTTTGGATGGAAAATACATTAATTAATGCCTTAAATAAATCAAATAAGTCTTTTTCTTGATGGGAAAGGAAAAGGCATTTAACTTTCGTATTTTGATCTCAAATCTCTCCCAAAGGTAGATATAAGTGTTAGGAACTTCCCTTTAAAATTTGGGATTGAAAAGATTAACAGAGTGAGAGTTATGGATTTTATTAGTTTTAATAAAATGAAAAGGGTTATGGAAATATGCATTGAATGTCATAGGTTTATTTGGAAAGGGAAACTATGTTCCTGCCTTTTATTTTGTCGTGCGCTTCTCTGACCTATGGATCAGAATCTGATGATTAGAAGATCATCACTCACCTTCGGCTAGTTTAGGAAACAAGAACTGTAACAGCAACAAATCTTTCGCAGATCCCTCTCTCCCTAGTTGACGACCACACCTAGAAATCCTCCCAATGCATCCATAAGGAAATTGCACACGGATCCATTCCTAGTTCTACCCCCTTTGGCAAGCTACATAGATTTTTCCCAATCTATAGTTTGATCGCCCGCCACCCTCCTTAGCCCAAACCCTCACGTGGGGTAGAATCCCCTGTGAGGCCCAAATTTTGTTCGTGAGGCACTAACTGAGTTTGAACTTCTCCTCTCTGCCCTCAATTTCACCGCTAAGACCCATTTTCTCCGCCTACTATTCCATGTTTTCCGATGAGGAGAAGCCCTCTCAGTTCTCACTGCTCCAGCCAAGATTTTGGGAAATAGAACCCGCCAACGAGTTCGGATGGGTGCGTCGGACGTGTTGGTACCTTCCTCAGTCACTGGGGAGGCCTAGAACTTGGAATCAACATCAAGGTTGACCCGTTCCACTTTTGCTACCGGTGAAGGACAAAACCGCAAAGGCTGAAGACAACCTCAGCCAAAATGACAATCCTACCCGTGACTTTCCTTCAGTGCATGAAGGGTTATTTTGTCTTTGGGTTCTTTTCCAGAGTTTCCCCCGTAGATGACTTAGTTGAGGCGGCTGTGAGTCATTGGTTGGGCTGAGCCCGCATGGCCCAAGTAAGGTAAACATATTTTCTGACGTAGCATGTTGGCCTAATAATGTTAATATTGCAAAATTCATAGAAATTGCTAGGATGGTCAGATCAAAATAAGTTTTATATGTAATTTGATCAGAAAAATGTAAGGAATACAATAAAAGTATAACCAAGGACTAGATCTATTTCTAGTTCTAAAAGTGCCTATAGTTGCTAACTTTAGTGTGTTAAATGTATACAAACTTTAATTTCTAAGTTTAGATGATCAAAATATTTATAAACTATCATAATAGTCAATGTATGACCTTTTAGGATCTTGGATCGAATTGGAACTTGAGAATTCATATGTTATAAAATTTATGGTTTTAGATGATGAATGGAATACATATTGATATATTGAATACTATGAACAGGGTGATTAGGGTTTTCAAACCCCAAAGACGTGATTAGGGTTTACTAAACATAGGAAGAGAAAACAGATCTTCCCCAAGTGCAAGGTAAGTGGTCCAAGCTAATTGAACATAAGTAATGATTGTTTTCATGTATGTATGATTATGCAATGAATGTTATCAAATGTGTTATCTATTTCAATTGCTTAGAGTCAATGAATGTATGGTGGATTGAATGTCATGTTTTTATTGTACTTATTATTTCTCACCTTCATGAACATTAAGAGTAAAGATAAAGTTAAGTTTTAAGAGCAAAGTAAGAGTTTTTCAAGAGAAAGATAATGTAAAAAGATAGCTTATATAAGATCCTCACCAAGAGGCTCCTCGGAGCAAAACTAAGAGGCACTTCAGTGCATAAGAGAGGAGGCACTTCGGTGTAACCCAAGAGGCACTTCGGTGCATAAGAGAAGAGGCACTTATGTGAAACTTGAGGATCCTTATATAGGTCAAGATAAAAGAGAATTTAAAAAATAATTGTATGTCTTTTCAATGTTTAATGTTTAATGTCTAATGTCTAAAGTTTAAAGTTTAATTTTCAGTTTCCAAGTTTTCTTTATATTATAATATGTTCAATTCCACTTACCATTGGTTTTATGAATGGTTGGGGGTGAGATGCCCACAGATAATGAGCATGCTTAGGAGGAAGAAGTTACATGACATGCAAGGATTAGTTCAAGGAAATTTCAATAAGAAAGAACCTAGTGGGGTGCCATTTACCAAGATGATCCAAAGATTAGATAGAATGTATATCATGTATAGTCTTTCTAACAAAGTAGATTAAATGTATTTGATGTAGTTTTCCTATCTTGAACTATGTATGAATCAGATTTCTTTCAATGCAAAGTGTTCTATTTATTTAAATTGCAAAATATCATCATTTATGTGACACCCCCTTGACTAAAGAGTTTCCGCTCAGTGATGTTTACATGTTGTGAAAAGTGGGGTGTTACAGTCATAGTGTACCTGCTACCTTAAATCATAGAAAAGGTACAAATCAACACAATTGTGCTGAGTACGCTATATAATACATAAATTCGTAGGTTTAAGAAACATATATGCTAGGAAAAACTTAATGTGATAGCAAGAAAAAATATACAACATTAAAGATTTTCTCATCAACTTGCAATCATGTTTTAAGTGCATTTCCATTATCTTCAAACAACAATATATGGCCATTGACCTACTTCCTCAAAGGAAGGGTCCGTAAGGGCTCTCAAGATAAGCTAACCCTTTTATATACAGGAGGGACCTTAAGACCGAAGTCAATGAGCTAACCCTATTTTTGAACATGCCATGAGCCCTTACCCCGAGAATTCATGCAGGTATACAAGGTTTGTATAATGGACAAGTTCAATTGTGTTCAAGGTTGTTTCTCAACATATTTTAGGAAAAATGAACGTACTAATCATAGGGAACAAGTAGCTCAAACAAGTATATAAAGACAAGCAATTTAATCATACAACCATACAAGCAAGTTCAATACCACTAGATTGGCTAATAGGAGGATAAAGTGTACCTTAAGTAGAGTATAAGATTAACAACTTGATTTAGAAAAGCCTTAAATAGCAAGCTTGACTAGAGCATGGAACTAGAGTCAACCAATTGATCATGGGATAAGAAATGAGTGTAACTAGATTAACATATGCAAGATTAGGTCTCATTAATCATTGTCATGTGGGTTGGATGTGTCACTTAATTCTATGTACTCATTTCCTTCAACATTGATTTCAATATCCCAAACTAGGTCATGAATTATCATTATCAAGAAACATAGTACATCATGTAGGGAAATATGGCTACAGAGTAGGCAGCGGAAGTAAAAAATTTATATACCATATTCCCATAATCATTAGAACGTGTCAATAACTATAATGAAGGAAGGATGGTTTCGAGGATATACCTGGTCCAGCAGCAAGTCCAGCGACAATCGTCAACATTGTAGATACGTGATCCTAATCCTAGTTGCACTGAGACACATCAGACTACTGTGCCTCTTGGTCTGCACCACATACTACAGCCACAAACCTCATCTTCTTCAGCATCTCCTCTTGTCAAGGACCGCTGGTTGACGTTGTCCTCCAAGCAATAGACAACGGCCTTCCGCCTCTATGGTAGTTCACACGGACTGCCTAGAACTCCTATCATCCTATTAGATTGATCAGGAAGGAGTCGTCCCTCCTGTTAGTGTACTAGTCACCAACTTGCTCTCCCACAGTAATGATCTCAATTGCTCTTTCCCTTGGCAATCCCTCACTAGTCGGGTAGGACTTGCAAGGGCTCTTCTAGTTACCACTACCATAGAGGACAATATTTATCAGATCAACTGATTCTCAATTGTCTGTGTTGTGTTCTGGGAAGCCCCAGTACCCCCTCTATTTATAGCTAGGGTTTGGGTCCAGGTTCCCAGTCGATGTGGGAGTGGAGGGGATCGGAAGATATCAAATATTTGTAAGAATCTTAGAAATCTCACAACCTAAGACAGCCCATGCGGTCGTCTGGAAATCCATATAGTCGTATGGAATTCCAAATGGTTGTTTGGAACAGCCCAGATGGCCATTTGGTTGTTTCCCAGTTGTACATGAAATTGTCAATTCATTTCCAATTAATATCCCATATTAATTTCCTTGCACAATAAGTAATGTGCAACTCAAACGAATCAGAAAATATCTAAAACTTTCCCTTAGATGAATCAAACCATCTCTCCCATGCGAGACGGTCGTCTCATTCACCCAGATGGTCGTCTGGAGACCCGAGTCGAGCCAGTCAGTTTGGTTGGTTCACTTCCTTAGTCAATTCGAACTCATAATAGGCATGACTCCCCAGACGCCCATCTCAACACTTGAGATGACTCTTTGGCACTTCCAGATGACTGTCGCAACACTTGATATGGGCATTTAGCAGTGTTGCCAGACTATTTGTTGTGTGAATCAAATACCTAAACACTTAGTACTTAATTCAATTGTCATTCAAGATCTGAACTCCTCTTCTAGGTTGAAACCTATGTGTGTGACCCTATAGGTCTCATATTACATTGGTAGTGAATGTTCATAACAACGTATGACATCACAAGCAATGAGTGGTACCTAGTTGCACATCAATGCTGCCCAAGTAAATGGAAAGTTGGGGAACAACTTTAACCTACAATTTCTACATGGTGATGTAGTGTTTGTATAGTTCCTTTGCCATTGATGTCTAGATTGAACTAGAGGCTTGGAGCAGTCACCCTGATTATTATTCGATTTTGTTTCTTGAACTAAGAGTAGACTATCTGAGATATATTTAAGCTCAATATCACATATTGATTCACATGTGCAGGCCATGCATTTCTCAGTTTTGCTAATCAAGAGGCCTAGGACATCACACTCCAATAGGAGGGACAAACCCCATATCTATCACTCACAGTCAATCCCCGTGTGTCACATCCACCCAATCATCACCGTTATAACAAGACATTTTAGGACTGTGTTTGATAATGTCAAAGTGTACCCAACAACGTGTGTTGAGTACAGTGATTTTAGGTATAAGAACCATAATTACCACCATAATTGTGAGACATGACTATGACTTCTATGATGATGGCTTCCATGTGTTAGTCTCACGGTGGGTCTATTTGATACACTATTCTCTAACATGTATCTGTGTGCTTGGTTTAATATTGCCATATCATGACTAATGAGATTTTATCATCAACCAACTCACACTCTGATCTTATGTGTCATTGTTATCTATAAACCTTCCACAATGATAACCGATTAGGGACACAACCAGAATATGTATATGTACTCTTAACATTCATATGATCTCATTTCTTCCAAGTCTAATGCTTGAAGACATACATCATTGAGTAAAATTTATTGTCTAGAAATTTATAATGTTACATCATTATCTCATAACTGAATTAAACAGAATAAATTGGAAGCTTGCCTTTTATTAATAATTAAATCATTTACACATTATGCCATTACAATCATCACATGATTGGCTCTCTGGTCATACATACCAATAGACTCCCACTTGCACTTAGAGCTAATCACCCACGAATCGTATTCTGAGTGACCTAACATGACCAGCATTCTTCTATTGTGAAAGTACCTTAGTCAAGGGATCAACAATGTTGTTCTCAATTCTTACTTTGAAAATCTATACATCTCCTTGTTGTACGATCTCCTGTATGAGATGATACCGCCTTTGTATATGCTTTGAGCGCTGATGTGATATGGGTTCCTTAGCTTGTGCAATATCTCTATGGTTGTCACAATATAGCTCGATTGGATGATGCTTGGAACGACCCCAAGTTCTGCGATGAACTTCTTGATCCATAAAGGCTCCTTTGTTGCACTCGATGAATCACTATACTCAACCTCTATTATAGATCAGAAATTGTTTCTTGATAGGAACTCTTCCACCTCACAGCTCCATTGTTGAGGCAAAACATGAATCCTAATTTTGATTTGTAATCATCTTGATCACTCTAGAAGCTTGCATCGGTGTAACACTTTACCACAAACTCTTCCTCTCCGTCGTAGACCAAGAACTGATCCTTAGTCCTTCTCAAGTACTTAAGGATGTTCTTCATGGCTATCCAATGAGCATCACCTGGATGTGACTGATATCTGCTCGTCATGCTCAAGGCATACAACATGTCTGGATGGGTATACAACATTGCATACATGATTGATCCAATTGTTGAGGCATATGAAATCAAACTCATGAGCTTCCTTTCTTCATAAGAACTGGGACATTGAACTCTAGAGATAGGGACACCATGACGTGCAGTCATGTTTCCTCTCTTTGAGTTCTCCATGCTGAACTGCTTTGACACTCTGTCAATGTATGTTCTCTGACTTAATTCAATAAGCATTCTGGATCTATCTCTATAGATCTTTATCCCCAAGATATAGTATGCTTCTCCCTAGTCTTTCATAGAGAATGTATTTCCAAGCCATGTCTTAACCTTTTTTAAAGTAGGGATTGTCATTCCCCATCAATAATATGTCATCTACATATAATATGAGGAATGCCACTATGCTCCCACTAACCTTCTTGTACACACAAGGTTCATCTTCATTTTGAATAAAGCCAAACTCTTTGACAATCTCATCAAAATGATGATTCCAGATCCAAGATTCTTGCTTCCATCCATAGATTGACCTTTGTAGTATACAGAATTTATTTGCATCTTTTGGATTGAAAAAACCCTCAGGTTGTGTCACAGACACATCCTTGAGTAAAATTCTATTAAGTTATGTTGCTTTAATATCCATGTAATATCCCTGACATGGGTTATGCTCTAACCCTAGAAGTTTTTGTTTAAGCAAGTTAATTAGATCATTGATTTTATCTTGTGGAAAGTAATTAAGGCTCAAGCGGAACTTATGTTTCAATTTTGGTCCTGCTTGAATAATGTTGAAGCAACGTTTGGTGCAAATTACCCAAGTTGAGGGGTTAAATTGCAAATGTTACATGATAAAATGTTCCTCAAAAGTGTTTGAGCATCATGAGAATGAGAATGATGCATAGGTATGGCTTCCACAAGCCTGAATAACAAGAAAGAGCTTGTTGAGCAATGTTTGTGCATTAAAACCTAGTTTTGGTGTAATGTGCAATTTACCCAAAACCTAGGGTTCAATATGAAAAATATCACTTTTAGAGGGTCCCTAATTATTATTAGCATCATGTAGAGGCAAGAAAATCATAGGGGTGCCTCATTTTAATTACTTTGGAGGAGAGAGAATCTTGATATTAAAATAATCAAGATTTAAGCATAATTGGAACTTTACTTCAATTTATTGCAAAAATAAATATATTAATTGAAGAGCCCTTCAACCAAAAGGTGAGGGATGATTTTGCAAAAGAATGGAAGACCATGTGCCTTGAAAAGGCACGAAAATATCTAAAGGAAGTGGATAACTCACTCACATTATTAAAAGAAAAAGAAATATCCACTAACTTATGGATATTATTATTAAATGGATTAAGGTGGTTAATTTTCTTTTCTTTATTTCATGGATAATTGATAGGAATAAGAGGCAAGGTAGATAGCCTCATATGCAAGGAAGAGGAGAGGGAAAGTGGCAAGGAAATGGAGTAGTTATTTCCTACTTTCTCTCTCTTAAAATGAATTTTAATAAAAAATGCATATAAGCTCATTTATCCATAGCTTGAAAGGGGAATTTTGAATCCACTTTCCCTCTTTGCTTGCAAAACGACCAAGGGGGCTAAGAAGCAACAGGAGGACGAGTTCCAACCTGTAGGTAAGCTTCTTGATCACTTTCAACCACGATTTCATGGTGGAAATCGAAAGTAAATGATGGATTTCTTCTTTTCTTCTATCAATCTTCCTTTCTAGCCAATTCATTTCACTCAAAAGCTTGAGGAACGAACCTTGTGGAGCGAGAAAGCTTCTTTCACCTTTAGGAACGTGAAGTTGGAGCTTTGAAGCTTCATTAAAGGTGGGTTTTATAACTTGAACCCTTATTCATTGTTATTGAATTCAATTCCTCAATCCTTTTTTTTCAATTTACTCTTCTTGAATTTCCTTTGATCAAATCGATGGAAATACCATAAAAATGGCAGTAGTTTATGAAGGATCGTGGCTTGATGATGATGACATCATCCTAAGCACACATCTCAATTATATCTAAAGCAAACAGTTTCATGAATTTTGGTCCAATCGGTTTTACCAAACCGTTTGGAGACCAAACGGTTTGCAAACCGTTTGGAGGTTTGGGTTCCAAACTGTTTGGAGTAGTTGACCGAATGGAGGGGGTTGACCATTTGAGGGGGGTTTCTGATGTGTTGAATAATGATCTAGTAGATTTAATTGATTAGTTTCTAAAGGTTCCATGATTGGATAATCTACCAATTGCAAACCCTAATCAGATTGAAGCATTGAAACCTTAATTGATTTGATTCAATTTCATGTTGGTTGAGCAAACGATTTCATCAAACCATTTGGTGCTCAAATGGTTTCAAACCATTTGAGGATCAAGGGTTGACCATTTAATAAAGGTTGACCATTTGTAGGAAACGGTTTTAAAACTATTTGATAGGGTTGATCGTTTGGTGAAGGTTGACCGTTTGAGATGAAATAGTTTCATACTGTTTGAGAAGGAAAAGGTATTCAAGACCATTTGAAAGGAAACAGTTTCAAAACAGTTTAAGGGGCTAAGGGCCAAGACCGTTTGAAGGTCTGAACTCAAGACCGTTTGAAGGTCTAACCCCAAGACCATTTAAGGTATGACCTCAAGACCGTTTGAAGGTCATGATCAAAACCGAATGGAGGTCTAAAGTGATCAAATCATTTGGAGATTTAAGGTGATGATTGATCCATTGATCCAATGGTTGATAATAATGATTATCAATGATAGGTACAAAGGTTGAAACCCTAAAATACCTAGATGAATAGTACCTTTAGAATGGTTAACCCTAAAAGCTTATGAAAGTAATGTCTCAATACACTATGTCAACCATAGTTGTATATATTTAATTGAAAGGTTGATGTAACCTAATCAAGTTGAGAGGATGATAGAAAGGAATTCATACATGAGTATTAATTATGAAGAATATGTGATTAGGGTATGATCCTTAGTAAAGAGATCATGAAACCCTAATCGAGTGGGTTAATAAGCCATAATCCTAAAATTATGGGTAATGGAAGATGAAACCCTAATTGAGGGTGATGCCATGTGAAACCCTAATTGAGGGTGATGTCATATGAAACCCTATGCAATGGTATGATGAGGAACCCTAACACAGGGTGAAGGTATGTGAAACTCTAATTTTGAGTTATAATACATGAAGCCCTAATCTTGGGCAATATGATGATAAATCATAACCCTAATTACTGGGTAATGGTATGAGAGAACCCTAATGATAAAAGAGTGGGTAACGCCTTATAAAGGTGAAATATCTCAAATGGTTCATCATAGGCAACCTTATAATAAGCAATGCCTTAACCTAAAATGAGTCCATATCATTGAAGATAGTTGGACCATTCTTGTGTGTGACCTATGCATTTCATGGTAAAAGTGATAGGTTAGTGGATGAAAGTATTAAGATGGGAAATACCTTAATCCAAGATAAGTTGATAGCTCAAGTAAGTTGGAAGTGATGAGGAAAGTGATACATCAAGATATGATAGATATCACTTTTAGCATTCTAAGGTTGATATACCTTGATGCACCTCAAATCCAATATACTTGGACAAGAAACACATGAAGTGTTATGTAAATTGTTACAATGAAATGTAATGAGTTTGATATACTTTGTAAAGTATAGACTAATATACCTTGAGAATGGAGTTAAGCCAAACTAATGAGTATGATGTAATCATACCATGATAAGGATGAGAAATGAACTCATACCTTGTATTGATAATCATTTAATGATAAATGTTAAGAGTAATAAACATGATTGAATATTCGAGATGTTAATGGATGCTCCTAGAGGTGTGGAGCAATATATTAAGGTTGATTTGATAAATATGAAATCCTAATTAATGTGAGATGGGAAACCCTAACCCTAAATTGGGTAATGGGGCATGAGAAACCCTAATGTAACGTGAATAGTAAGCCCTAACCCTATTGAGGGAATAGTGGTGTTACGATTGTATTACATGAGGTAATATGTTATTGTTTCCTAGTGATAGGTGACAAGATGTTTAATGGCCTTGTGAGCCATATGGTTAGATGTTGCCTAGTAAGAGGTGACAAGATGCTTTATGGGCTTTATGAGCCATGAGAACAATTGTGGCCTAGTGAGAGGTACCAAGATGATTATAAAAGTTTATTATAAGAAATGATAATGTTTTAATAAACTTAATAAAAGGAACAATTGTATTCAACAAAGAATGTGAAAAGCTATGAAGGCTAACATCAGGATTGGTTAAAGTCCAATACATGGTAGAGGTATAATGCCTGAAATCAGGATTGGTTAAAATACAATACCAGGCAGAGGTGTAATGCCAGTAATTAGGATTGGTTAAAGTCTAATTCCTGGTTGTGTAATCAGGATTGGTTAGAGTCCAATGCCTGGCTGTGTAATCAGGATTGGTTAGAGTCCAATGCCTGGCTGTGTAATCAGGATTGGTTAAAGTCTAATACCTGGCAGAGGTGTAATGCCTGTAATCAGGATTGGTTAGAGTCCAATGCCTGACTGTGTAATCAGGATTGGTTAGAGTCCAATACCTGGCTGTGTAATCAGGATTGGTTAGAGTCCAATGCCTGACTGTGTAATCAGGTTTGGAAGAGTCCAATACCTGGCAGAGGCTCAATGCATGTAATGATGACACAAGATTGGTAATAACCCAATGTTGTAATGATGACACAGATGAAACAAAATTGGTAATAACCCAATGCTTGTAATGATGACACAGGACTGGTAATAACCCAATGCCTATAATGATGACACATGATTGGTAATAACTCAATGTATGTATTGATGACACAGGATTGGTAATAACCCAATGCCTGTAATGATGACACAGGATTGGTAATAACTCAATGCCTGTAATGATGACACAGGATTGGTGATAACCCAATGCATGTAATGATGACACAGGATTGGTAATAACTCAATGTCTGTAATGATGACACAGGATTGGTAATAACCCAATGTTTGTAATGATGACACGGGATTGATAATAACCCAATGCAAGTAATGATGCTACATGATAGGTAATAACTCAATGCATGTAATGATGACACACGATTGGTAATAACCCAATGCCTGTAATGATGACACAGGATTGGTAATAACTCAATGCCTGTAATGATGACACAGGATTGGTAATAACCCAATGCCTGTAATGATGATACAGGATTGGTAATAACCCAATGTCTATAATGATGACACAGGATTGGTAATAACCCAACGCTTGTAATAATCACTTAGGATTGGTAATAACCCACTGCCTGTATTAATGATATATGAGTACATGTTAGATATAATCCCATATATGTTTAGCAGATTGGCTAAGGCCAACAGATTGAAACAAGAATGTCTCATGGGTGACATATCAAGATAATAAGTGTCATAAGAGAAGTTTGACATGATAGTATAATATTATGGATAAATGATATACATGTTCTTACTATTCCTTATTAAGAGAATAGATGATCTATTATTCTATCATAAATAGTTGCAATGCTTTAAAAGATGAGAATGCTTTAAACTGCTTATCCTCTGCCCAATTTTATATCATTAAACTACAATAATAATGTTTTTGGCGGAGAGTTATATCTCTCACTGGGGAAATTACAATTGTCTCACCCCCGTGGGATCCAACATTTTTAGGTGGACAAGCACGGAGGAGACTGAGAATATCTTGCAGAGGAAGAACATCAGCAGCAGCAGTGACAGCTCAGGTTGAGTGTATTGTCTGTCGTGTCTTGTAGATAGAAGTCATATGTGTCGTCTCTGTACTCTCAGGTCCTCAGAGTTAGTAACTAGTATTTTTAATAAATCAGTCTGAGTTTTTGGCTTGATGCCTTGAGGTTCTTATGTTGTCTGTGTTTAGTTGTTAACAGAGCAGATGATGCTTGTAATCCTGAAGAAGGAATGATACAGAATATGTACTCATGAACCAGGATGTAAATGAAATACATTGGTTCTTGATAAAAGAGGTTTATCTGTGTATGGATCTCTTTTCAAAAGGTTTAAATTTTTAGTGATTTTCAGTAATCCACTGTTAATGATCTCTTCCGCTTAGTTAATGACGTATGTTTTGAACGCTTCGCCACAATTTAGTGGTATCAGAGCTCTAGGTTCGTTGAGTCTACAGAGACATAGGACTAAGATGTTGAGTCTGTTCTAGTGTCCTCCAGTAGATCTTATAGTGACTTCTGCCTATGCAGAAGAAGGAAGATAGCTTAAAGATGTCTGGAGAACACAAGGATCACGTTGCTGAAAGCAATGTTGCTGTACCAGTAGGAGGAGTAAGGGATCAGGCAAGAGAAGAAACAGTGCCTGAGAATCCCCCTGTTGATGAGGTCATGATGAGAAACCCAGACTTTTCTACTTTTTTTGGGAAATTCATGACTACAGTGATGCATATAACAGACCGGATGTCGGTACCACCACCCAGGACACCAACTCCAAATGAGGGATATGGGTCTAGTAAGACTCTTGAATGACTATGTCATGTTGGAGCCATAGAATATGTTGGGACATCTGACCCAGCATATGCAGATTTATGGCTCACTGAGTTAGAAAAAGCTTTTAAGATCCTTAGTATCCTAAAGGCTGACAAAGTTAAACATGTTGTATACCTTTTGAAGGGTAGTGTTGGACATTGGTGGGCTATAGAAGAAATAAAAAGGAATGATGAAGAGGTTAATTGGGAGGAATTTTTTTGAGAATTCATCAATAAGTATTTTCCAAAGACATACTTAGATGAAAAGATCTCACAGTTTGAGAAAATTCGACTGGGAGCCATGTCAATAAATGAATATGAGGTCAAGTTTATGGAACTTTTGCGATTTTGTCCTCAAATGGCTGCTACTGAGGAAGAAAAGATTCGACGTTTTGAGAAGGGACTGAATGCTGATATTTCTATTCCAGGATCTGCCCTAGAAAGTAGAGAGAGGTTTGTCACATTTGTGGAGTCAATTCGAAGGATAGAAGGGTCTATGACAAAGAAACATGAGACAAATCTTAAAAGGAAGTCTAAACAGTCACAGGAACAAGTAATTTGTGATACTAAACAATCAAAGATTTCATTAGTATTGACTCAACCACAATGTAGTGCACCCAAGCAGCAGTCACCTAAAAGGCCTTGAGCTTGCTATAGATGTGTATAGAGAGGACATCTGAGGTGGCAATGTCCAAATAGAAAGTGATGAGGTGACCAAACAGACAAGACACTAAATAACTTGTGCGAGGTAGACATGTCAAGATAAAACTTTCTATTTTGAAATATCCTCTACTCTCTACTATAAGAAAGGTAGTGTTTTTTAGTTCATCTGCATAATCCTTTGAGGATATGCGGAAGAGATAAGTAGGATGAAAACTTGTGTTTAGTTTAATATTATTTTATATGTTTTGAAATTTCTCTTTCTTCATTAAGGGAGGGAAGAGAAGAAAAAGGAACTCAGAGAAAATCTGAGATATTAAGTATATCAAATTTAATGAGATGAAAACATAAAATAAAAAAATAAATGCATATTACCTAATTTCAGTTATTGAATACCCTGGCCATGTATTCATTTATTGAAGGCAAGGTAAGTATGACATACCTAGATTGTTATCTTTCTGATTACTCTGATCAAGTAATCATTCTGAAACAATCCAAAGAAGCCTAATCAAGAAGGAGATTCGCATGAATATTTCTACCACATTCTGATTGATATTCGGAGGAATTTGATTTAATTATAAATCAACTTATAAACAAAAAGAAGTTGTTTAGTAAAATGTATACCCTGGTCCTCAGACCTGGGGTAATAGTTATCTGATAAGAGATAACAATGTTCAGTGATGAACTAAAGGTTTGAATACCCATATCTAGTATTCATGGTGATAATGATGCTGAGAGATAATGATATATAATCATCTTTATAATTCCTATGCTAATAGCAAGGAACCTAGGATGAAACAAGAGTAAATGACTCATGAACAGTTGAAAATTTATACAATGACCAAAGGAAGATGAGGATGTGATGTGTTATCAACACATGTGTTAGATACCAAGGTAAGGGACTCTAGTATTTGAGAAATATTAGTCTATTTTATGATGGTTACCTGGAATGGTTAACTTTGGAATCAATCCAGTTACCTAATGTAGTATGGACATCATATGTTAGGGGTTTATGCTTTGCATAAACATAACATTGCTTAGAATGAACTATTTGGGGGAATAATTGTAAAATTATTGCAAGAATAGTTTATCAAATTAAATTAACAAATAACCTCTATCTAAATAAGAAAAGTGTTACCTGACACAGAATTGACTCCACAGTCAATAATGAAAGGACAGTGGAGTATGTGTCATGTGTGTTTGATTCTATGGGAATTTGTGTGTAAGAACTTTGTATTGATCAAAGCTATATGGTGTCTCCATAACAATGAGATGTTATGTGGAGACTTGATGATATAACGAATGAATAATATTTGTCTCCTTTTATCTGGGATTTCGGGGACAAAATCCTTGTTAGGGGTTTATAATTGTAATATCCCTGACCTGGGTTATGCTCTAACCCTGGAAGTTTTTGTTTAAGAAAGTTAATTAGATCCTTGATTTTATCTTGTGGAAAGTAATTAAGGCTCAAGAGGAACTTATGTTTCAATTTTGGTCCTGTTTGAATAATGTTAAAGTAATGTTTGCTTATTTTGGACTAAAGTGCATATTACCCAAGTTGAGGGGTTAAATTGCAAATGTTACATGATAAAATGTTCCTCAAAAGTGTTTGAGCATCATGAGAATGAGAATGATGCAGAGGTATGGCTTCCATAAGCCTGAATAACAAGAAAGAGCTTGTTGAGCAATGTTTGTGCATTAAAACCTAGTTTTGGTGTAATGTGCAATTTACCCAAAACCTAGGGTTCAATATGCAAAATATCACTTTTAGAGGGTCCCTAATTATTCTTGGCATCGTGTAGAGGCAAGAAAATCAGAGGGGCGCCTCATTTGATTTACTTTGGAGGAGAGAGAATCTTGATATTAAGATAATCAAGATTTAAGCATAATTGGAACTTTACTTCAATTTAATGCAAAAATAAATATATTAATTGAAGTGCCCTTCAACCAAAAGGTGAGGGATGATTTTGAAAGAGAATGTACGACCATGTTCCTTGCAAAGGCACGAAAATATCTAAAGGAAGTGGATAACTCACTCACATTATTAAAAGAAAAAGAAATATCCACTAACTTATGGATATTATTATTAAATGGATTAAGGTGCTTAATTTGCTTTTGTTTATTTCATGGATAATTGAGAGGAATAAGAGGCAAGGTAGATAGCCTCATATGCAAGGAAGAGGAGAGGGCAAGTGTCAAGTAAATGGAGTAGTTATTTCCTACTTCCTCTCTCTTAAAATGAATTTTAATAAAAATGCATATAAGCTCGTTTATCCATAGATTGAAAGGGGATTTTTGGATCCACTTTCACTCTTTGCTTACAAAACGACCAAGGGGGATAAGGAGCAACAGGAGGACGAGTTCCAACCTGTAGGTAAGCTTCTTGATCACTTTCAATTATGATTTCATGGTGGAAATTGAAAATAAATGATGGATTTTTTCTTTTCTTCTATCAATCTTCCTTTCTAGCCAATTCATTTCACTCAAAAGCTTGAGGAACGAACCTTGTGGAGCGAGAAGCTTCTTTCACCATTAGGAACTTGAAGTTGGAGCTTTGAAGCTTCATTAAAGGCGGGTTTTATAACTTGAACCCTTATTCATTGTTATTGAATTCAATTCCTCAATCCTTTTTGTTCAAATTACTCTTCTTGAATTTCCTTTGATCAAATCGATGGATAGACCATAAAAATGGCAGTAGTTTATGAAGGATCGTAGCTTGATGATGATGACATCATCCTAAGCACACATCTCAATTATATCTAAAGCAAACGGTTTCATGAATTTTGGTCCAATCGGTTTTACCAAACCGTTTGGAGACCAAAAGGTTTGCAAACCGTTTGGAGGTTTGGGTTCCTAACCGTTTGGAGTAGTTGACCGAATGGAGGGGGTTGATCATTTGAGGGGGGTTCCTGATGTGTTGAATAATGATCTAGTAGATTTAATTGATTGGTTTCTAAAGGTTCCATGATTGGATAATCTACCAATTGCAAACCCTAATCGGATTGAAGCATTGAAACCTTAATTGATTTGATTCAATTTCATGTTGGTTGAGCAAACAATGTCATCAAACCGTTTGGTGCTCAAACAGTTTCAAACCATTTGAGGATCAAGGGTTGACCGTTTGATAAAGGTTGCCCATTTGTAGGAAATGGTTTTAAAACCGTTTGATAGGGTTGACCGTTTGGTGAAAGTCAATCGTTTGAGAAGAAACACTTTCAAACCGTTTGAGAAGGAAAAGGTATTCAAGACCATTTTAAAGGAAATAGTTTCAAAACTGTTTAAGGGGCTAAGGGCCAAGACCGTTTTAAGGTCTGAACTCAAGACCGTTTGTAGGTCTAACCCCAAATTCGTTTGAGGGTGTGACCTCAAGACCGTTTGAAGGTCATGATCAAAACTGAATGGAGGTCTAAAGTGATCAAATCATTTGGAGATTTAAGGCGATGATTGATCCATTGATCCAATGGTTGATAATAATGATTATCAATGATAGGTACAAAGGTTGAAACCCTAAAGTACCTAGATGATCAGTACCTTTAGAATGGTTAACCCTAAAAGCTTATGAAAGCAATGTCTCAATACACTATGTCAACCATAGTTGTATATATTTGATTGAAAGGTTGATGTAACCTAATCAAGTTGAGAGGATGATAGAAAGGAATTCATACATGTGTATTAATCATGAAGAATATGTGATTAGGGTATGATCCTTAGTAAAGAGATCATGAAACCCTAATTGAGTGGGTTAATAAGCCATAATCATAAATTATGGGTAATGGAAGATGAAACCCTAATTGAGGGTGATGCCATGTGAAACCCTAATTGAGGGTTATGCCATGTGAAACCCTATGCAATTGTATGATGAGGATCCCTAACACAGGGTGAAGGTATGTGAAACTCTAATTTTGAGTTATAATACATGAAGCCCTAATCTTGGGCAATATGATGATAAATCATAACCCTAATTACTGGGTAATGGTATGAGAGAACCCTAATGATAAAAAAGTGGGTAATGTCTTATAAAGGTGAAATATCTCAAATGGTTGATCATAGGCAACCTTATAATAAGCAATGCCTTAACCTGAAATGAGTCCATATCATTGAAGATAGTTGGACCATTCTTGTGTGTGACCTATGTATTTCATGGTAAAAGTGATAGGTTAGTGGATGAAAGTATTAAGATGGGAAATACCTTAATCCAAGATAAGTTGATAACTCAAGTAAGTTGGAAGTGATGAGGAAAGTGATACATCAAGATATGATCAAATTCACTTTTAGCATTCCAGGGTTGATATACCTTGATGCACCTCAAATCCAATATACTTGGATAAGAAACACATGAAGTGTGTTATGTAAATTGATACAATGAAATGTAATGAGTTTGATATACTTTGTAAAGTATAGACTAATATACCTTGAGAATGGGGTTAAGACAAACTAATGAGTATGATGTAATCATACCATGATAAGGATGAGAAATGAACTCATACCTTGTATTAATAATCATATAATAATAAATGTTAAGAGTAATAAACATGATTGAATACTCGAGATGTTAATGGATGCTCCTAGAGGTGTGGAGAAATATATTAAGGTTGATTTGATAAATATGAAATCCTAATTAATGTGAGATGGGAAACCCTAACCCTAAATTGGGTAATGGGACATGAGAAACCCTAATGTACCGTGAATAGTAATCCCTAACCCTATTGAGGGAATAGTGGTGTTACTATTGTATTACATGAGGTAATATGTTATTGTTGCCTAGTGATAGGTGACAAGATTTTAATGGCCTTGTGAGCCATATGGTTAGATGTTGCCTACTGAGAGGTGACAAGATGCTTTATGTGCTTTATGAGCCATGAGAACAATTGTGGCATAGTGAGAGGTACCAAGATGATTATAAAAGTTTATTGTAAGAAATGATATTGTTTTAATAAACTTAATAAAAGGAATAATTATATTCAATAAAGAATGTGAAAAGCTATGAAGGCTAACATCAGGATTGGTTAAAGTCCAATACCTGGCAGAGGTATAATGCCTGAAATCAGGATTGGTTAAAATCCAATACCTAGCAGAGGTGTAATGCCTGTAATCAGGATTGGTTAAAGTCCACTGCTTGGCTATGTAATCAGGATTGGTTAGAGTCCAATGCCTGGCTGTGTAATCATGATTGGTTAGAGTCCAATGTCTGGTTGTGTAATCAGGATTGGTTAGAGTCCAATGTCTGGCTGTGTAATCAGGATTGGTTAAAGTCCAATATCTGGCAGAGGTGTAATGCCTATAATCATGATTGGTTAGAGTCCAATGCCTGGCTGTGTAATCAAGATTGGTTAGAGTCCAATGTCTGGCTGTGTAATCAGGATTGGTTAGAGTCCAATGCCTGGCTGTGTAATCAGGTTTGGAAGAGTCCAATACCTGCCAAAGGCTCAATGCCTGTAATGATGACACGGGATTGGTAATAACCCAATGCCTATAATGATGACATAGGATTGGTAATAACCCAATGTCTATAATGATGACATAGGATTGGTAATAACTCAATGCCTGTAATGATGACACGGGATTGGTAATAACCCAATGCATGTAATGATGACACAGGATTGGTAATAACTCAATTCCTATAATGATGACACAAATTTGGTAATAACCCAATGCCTGTAATGATGACACAGGATTGGTAATAACTCAATGCCTGTAATGATGACATAGGATTGGTAATAACCCAATGCCTGTAATGATGGCATTGGATTGGTAATAACTCAATGCCTATAATGATGACACGGGATTTGTAATAACCCAATGCCTGTAATGATGACACATGATTGGTAATAACCTAATGCATGTAATGATGACACAGGATTGGTAATAACTCAATGCATGTAATGATGACACTGGATTGGTAATAACCCAATGCCTGTAATGATGACACGAGATTGGTAATAACCCAATGCCAGTAATGATGACACAGGATTGGTAATAACCCAATGCTTGTAATAATGACTCATTGGTAATAACCCAATGCATGTATTAATGATATATGAGTACATGGTAGATATAATCCCATATCTGTTTAGCAGATTGGCTAAAGCCAACAGATTGAAACAAGAATGTCTCATGGGTGACATATCAAGATAATGAGTGTCACAAGAGAAGTTTGACATGATAGTATAATATGATGGATAAATGATATACATGTTCTTCCTATTCCTTATTAAGAGAATAGATGATCTATTGTTCTATCATAAATAGTTGCAATGCTTTAAAAGATGAGAATGCTTTAAACTTCTTATCCTCTACCCAGTTTTATACCATTAAACTGCAATAATAATGTTTTTGACAGAGAGTTATATCTCTCGCTAGGGCAATTACAATTGTCTTACCCCCGTGGGATCTAACATTTTTAGGTGGACAAGCACGGAGGAGACTGAGAATATCTTACAGAGGAAGAACATCAGCAGCAGTAGTGACAGTAGTGACAGCTCAGGTTGAGTGTAATGTTTGTCGTGTCTTGTAGATAGAAGTCATATGTGTCGTCTCTGTACTCTTAGGTCCTCGGAGTTAGTAACTAGTGTTTTTAATAAATCAATCTGAGTTTTTGGCTTGATGCCTTGAGGTTCTTATGTTGTCTGTGTGTAGTTGTTAACATAGCAGATGATGCTTGTAATCCTGAAGAAGGAATGGTACAGAATATGTACTCTCGAACCAAGATGTAAATGAAATACATTGGTTCTTAATAAAAGAGTTTTCTCAGTGTATGGATCTCTTTGCAAAAGGTTTAAATTTTTAGTAATTTTTAGTAATCCGTTGTTAGTGATCACTTCTTCTTAGTTAATGACGTGTGTTTTGAACGCTTCGCCACAATCCATCTGCCAAATTTCATAGTCGTGATAAGCTGCAATAGCAAGCATGATCCTGATGGATTTAACCATAGCCACTGGAGAAAAGGTTTTTTCATAGTTAACACCTTGAACTTGTCTGGAACCCTTTGCAACCAATCTGCCCTTATAGGTTTGAACTTTCCCATCCATGTCAGTCTTCTTCTTGAAAACCCACTTGCACCCTATGGGTTTTACCCCTTCAGGTGGATCCACCAAATTCCATACTTTGTTGATGTACATGGATTCCACATCAGATATCACGGCCTCAAGCCATTTCTCAGATTTTGGTCCCTCAATAGCATCTTTATAGGATATTGGATAATCATCTATGACCAATTCACTGCCTTCCTGGGTTACAAGATATCTAAATCTCTCAGGCTCAAGGCGTATCTTATTTGATCTACGAGGTTCCTATGTAACTTGAGGAATTTGAGATTCCACAACATCTTGTGATTCTCTTTGTTTCTCTTGTTCGTATATTGGTTCAATGTTTTATTGTTGGTCTTGAACATCTTCAATTTCTACTTTCCTCCCACTGACTCCTTTGGAAACAGAATCCAATATAAGGAATACATCATGTCTGGAAACAAATACTTCGTTGTCAGATGGTTTATACAAGTAGTATCCCATCGTTTCCTTGGGATATCCAACAAAATAACATGTTTTAGATCTAGGGACAATATTTTTAGGAAACATTTTGTTGACATAAGCTTTGCACCCCCAAATCCTCATAATATACAACTTGGGATGCTTCCCTGTCCTTATCTCATATGGTGTCTTTTGAACCCATTTAGATGTGATGTAGCCCTATTTTAGGGCTCCATCTTGTGCATTTTTATACTTTTATCACATCTAAACAAGTTAGATTGCAATTTTAATTTCCCCAATATGTGTTTTATTGTCACATGCACTTATAGACGTTCCTTACATTATTTTCAGGTACTTGGACCATACTTTGGATGGAAGAGAGAGAAGGGAGGAGTCATAGGGTTCCTCTACTTGTGGAGGGATCAAAAGAAGGCCCTAGATCTCCCCCCAACCTACCCCTAGTGGCTAAGAGTCAAGCTTAAGCAAAGAAGTCCATGGATAATGAAGTTTGAAACTCAAAGTGCAAGAAAAGTCCCCAACACGGCTATGGTAACACAGAACGACCGTGCTACAAATGAATAAATCACAGGAAAAATCTCAGTTTTGAAGCAGCTGCAAAGCATACTCTAACACGGTCGTGCCAGGAGCACATCCGTGCTGTGACCCTACAATACGGTCATGCTAAACAACACGACCGTGCTACCAGCTCCCAACACGGTCGTGCTATGCAGCACGGCCGTGCTATCAACTCCCAACACGGTCGTACCATGCAGCATGGTCGTGCTACTAGCCAGCCACTCCCCCAAAACAACCTGACATTTTTCACCTCAGCCATTCCCATCCACCACGGCCATTCCACTCACAACCCATCATGGTCGTGCTACCCATTACAGCCGTGCTACTCACAAAAACCTATCCACTTTTCCACTACATTTCCCAATTTTCCCCCACTTACCCTAGTGATTCCCCCCACACCTATATATACCTAGGTAGCGGCTAGGGTACGAGGTTAGCTCCCCCTAGATGCTCCAAGCCTCCATCACTCCTCCCCTTGAGCATTTAGTACATTTCCCTTGCATTTATGCTCTCCACCCACCATTTCCATCTCCATTTCACCTTGGAAACCTAGTTTTCTAGGTTTTCCTCCATAATCCCCCATATCTTCATGCTCACCTGCACCCTTGGAGGAGAGAGGACATCCCCAACAGCAAGGAGGTGAAGAAGAAGGCTACCTCCCCGAGCTCCATGGAGTTTCTTCCCCTTCTTCCCCTTTCTTTTGCCATTTCTTTGACTATGTGTAGCTCAGCCCCTAGTGGTGGGTTGTTTGGGGATAAAATGTGACTTTGATACCATGTTGGGGGAAATTTGGCTTGTAATGAACTCATTTTTATCTATGATGATTGCTCCATGCTTGTGTCTCTTATCCCATTGCCATACTTGTGATTTATACTTTGTGCTATTAATTGCTTGTTTGGTGGTGTTTGATGATACCATGTTACTAGGGGAATTGGAATGCATGTGGCAATCTTAGATGTGACTCCTAGGTCCCAATAGGGGATCCCTAACTAGTCTCCTTTGTTGCTACATGCCTATCTCCTCTCCTACTACTTGGTATGAGACCTAAATTACTAGTATAAGTGGGATGGATGTGATTGCCTAGGGTCTTCTAAAGGCTAGAATGGCTAGTGGCATGAGGTCAAATATCCTCATCTCTACTCCCATCTCTACCCTCAACCCTCAATTTCTCAATACCACTTATCTTAGAACCCTAGATTTGGCTAATCCCATTAGAATTACACCTAACCCTAGTCTTCTACTAGTAGTATAGGGTACATTCTAATAGCATTAGTCATATTGTTTGATTGGGTAATCTAGATGTAAAATGAGAACCATGCTTGTCTAATAACCTTCCCCAACTAATATCAAAGTTACATCCCCAAACGGCCCACCTACCCTAATCATCTTGCTTAAAACCCATCTTGCTCTTCTTACTTGTTCATGCTAGTCCAGTTTAGTTGCTTTTGCTTAACCTAGTTTATTGCTTAGTTCTGCTCTTTAGTGTTAACTTAGGTTCTTGCTCTTTCTAGTGGTTAACTTATCTTATACATTGCTTCTTGCTTGTCTAGTATAGTGTAGCTTACTCTTGCCCTTGCTTAGCTAGTTTGTTAACCTAGTTTTCTAAATTTGCTTGTTCAAGATAACTTAGGTTTAATTCTGCCTTTCTTGCTTGTTCATTTAGAGTAATCAACAAAAAAACCCTTTTAAAACCCTCAAACCTTGATTTCCGCACTAGGAACATAGAAAACACTAGCCTAGATCTAGTGCCCCCTCTATCCCTAAGGACCGACCCCTATTCTTGCCAATCACCTATACTACAACAGTACCCCGTGCGCTTGCAAGCAACCTGTATAGTTTTGTGATCGACTTGGTTAGGTCCAATATAAATTTTGAAAGTGTTCCCACATGTGTGTTCAATGCCCATGGAGTGCATCTAGCCACCCTTAGTTGGCTAGTGTGTACGCCTCTGGCTTGGACGCACCAATCTTTTTGGCATCATTGCCGGGGATAGAGGCGCTCAGTCTAGCTAGTTAGTGTAGCTTAGCTTTTCCTATTGCTCTCATCATTGCTATTCTTTATTTTTTGTGTTACTTTTGCATCCTGGTTTGCTAACTTGTCTTATTTTGTTTGGTTGTACCTTGTGCATGTGACAAGAAACCCTTTGGAGTCAAGATGGTAGACTGAGATGCACAAGCCCCTTCAATCCCTCAACTTCCGTACATGATGAAGATGTTGGAAGACGTGGTATATCTCATGCAGATTCATGTGGGAGGTTCTTCTAATCACTCCGCTGACTCCATGGAGGATCTTTATGAAGACGTGCAACTTCTACAATCCTATCACATCCAAAACAACCAAAGCCCCATGTCAATCTCTTACACTTCAGAATGTAGAAATGGTTCAAACTTCTCATGGGAACCACAAGGAGACCGCGAGCCAAGAGATAGCTCCATGTTTGAAGAAGAAGTTCTTGCAAGGTTGAGAAGCCTCGACGAAGTGAAGAGAGAGGTGTCCTTTCAAGGACAGACCATTGATTGGCTAGAGAAAAGGTTGGATGATATTTCCCTTTCACTTTCCCTTTGTGAGGAGGGAAGATCCCTTTCCCAAACCATAGCCAACCCAAACAATGCAAATAGTTCTATGGGCTCCCCTCAAGTTATCTATGATCCACCACCTCCTCAACCTTCATACAACTTCCAACACACCTCACAACCACCACCACAACATCAACCGCAAGAACCACCCCCATACCACCCACCTCCACAACAACCATCCTACATCCTTCACAAACCTAATCCACCACTACCACCAACACCACCGCAACCATCACTTGCTCTCCCTCCTCCCCATGAGAAAGTGGATAAAATTTCAATCTTGAGGTGTGACAAGGTTATAGAGGAGCTCAACAAGGAAGGGAAGCAATTAGATGAAGATCATGATGAAGAACGGTTGCCACAAAGTCCTTGTGAGAGTGCTAAGTGCACTAAAAATTTTGCAATCCTACCAGATTTTGGGAAGATAATATCTTGTATCCCACCTTCCTTTGAGATGACACCACCATGTTCCTGAATTTCTGATCCAAGACACCCCAATGTGATATTTTTAGGTTTGTAAGTGTACAACAGGATGGAAACCCCTTTCTTTGATGCCTACGAAGACCCATTCCTTAAGGGAAAGCATAATTATAGCATGAAAATTATGAAGGTCTCAAGGCTGATTAAGAAGATAAGGGGGAAGTTGTCTAAGAGAAACATGTTGAATGAGCTGAAAAGTTTTGTTGATGAGGATTCTTACTTTGAGACCTATGATGATGACCTCATAGGATAGACATATGAAGAAAGACAATTGAGGAACTCACATAACCCTTGGGAGGAAGATCAAACAATGAAGGAATTTGAGAGGATTGCATATGGGGATGAAAACATTGTGTTTTCAGATAGTGGTTGATTGAAGGAGGAACAATAAGCCTAGCTGAAGGCTATAAATTTAGCGCTAGTGGGAGGCAACCCATGTGGTTTGAGATTCTCGAACCTTGTTTTATCATACTTTCTTTTGGTTTCCAAGAAAGAGACACACACTATACTTGATAGTTTTTCTATTTGTGAATCATGTTAGCACAGGCACAAGGAAGAAAAGATGATGCTAAAGGGTTTAGCCAAGGTGGAGGTCAAAGTGGAGGAAGAGATTGCAAATCAATAGAGGAACTACAGGAAGAAGGCCAGAATGGCCATGCTATTCAGTACGGCCATGGTGGTCCTGTCCTACTCACCTAGTATTACATTGGCCACTCCAACTCTTGGATTCTATCTTCCGCGACCCCACGACTCTTACCCTACTAGTATAAAGTTCTATTTCATGTTGAGGACTGCATGATTTAAAAGTTTGGGGTGGTAGGGCGGTAAGCCCTTCTTTCACCACATTTTCATCCATGTACCTTGTGCTAAATTTTTGCAAGATGATCAAATAGTTTGACTAACTTTCATACTTGTCTATCCTGACCTTGTGTGTTTGCATTCATGCATACATGTAGTTTACTTTCATGCATTTTCTTCATAATTTTTCAAAAATTTTGCTCTTTTTGGTCCTCTGTAGCATGCATTGCATTCTCATGTAGTTTCTGGTAATTTCTTATGCATTTTAACTAGGATTTGCTGCTTTATGTTTTAAATTTCCCTAAAGTAGGTTTAGATGTGATTTAACACAAATTGGCACCATTTTGGCCAATTTTGCCCAAACTTGAATGCTCTTTCCCAAAAAGCATGTTTTGACTTAATCTCCATTGTTTGAAATGAAATGTTTTAATCCTTTGACAAATGCAGGCTACTTTCTTAGATCTTATTGCTATATGGTCTTGTTTGTTGACTTTTTACATGTGCACCACCTCTCTTAAGTTTGTGACTGTTTTGGTTGAATCATGAATTGAGCAAGCTACAAGTGCTTAAAGCATATGGAATCACTTGGTAGAAATGTGAACGTCATGTTGTTCTATAAAGTGGTGTGATATTATTTGGTGAAGTGTTAGATTAGATTTCATGCAGGAAATCTTATGTTGGAAACTACACTAATGACCCCTCTTTGATCCGACTATTCTTTCACCACCTTCATACCTCTCCACCTCATGAAAAGATGCCAAAGTGCACATAGCAGCCGTGGCCACCCCCAAAAGTTTGGGGTGGCCACATCTCAACCTCCCCGCTTCGCTCTATCCACCATATGCCCTATCTACACTAAGGGCAAACAAAAAGAAAAGCAAAAATAAAATAAAAGGATGCTCCTATTTAAGAGCATTCAAATAAAGAAAAGATGAGTGTGTAAAAGCACTCCAAAATCTTACCACAATCCTTTCTTCCTTTTTCATACCCATTGAGCTAGGAAGCATCAAATATAGCTCACTTTACCCTTTTCTACATCCAAGTGGGTCATCTAGTGTGGTTTGAAGCATAAGAGTGAATGCATGAAAGTGAAACAACACTCCTAGTCATCTTTGATTAACACCAACATGAAACAGTTTACCCAGAATGACATGAAGGACATATGGACAACTTGTGTTTCTATACTTTATATTTGAAGTTTGTATGCTTAGTTCTCAGTTCATGAATGGTTTGTGAAAGAGGAGAGAAGAGAGGTGAAGCACATGCACTTAGTCACTCCCAAGACCATGTACTCAATAATTTTTTGTTGATATGCATTTGTGATTTAGTTTTTGTTGAAAGGAACCTAAAAAGAGAGATTGAGTTGGAGCATACTTGAGGACAAGTATGTTTTAAGTTTGGGGTGGTGATGAAGCCCTATTTTAGGGCTCCATCTTGTGCCTTTTTGTACTTTTATCACATCTAAACAAGTTAGATTGCAAGTTAATTTCCCCAATATGTGTTTTACTGTCAAATGCACTTATGGACGTTCTTTGCATTATTTTGAGGTACTTGGACCATACTTTGGATGGAAGAGAGAGAAGGAAGGAGTCCTAGGGTTCCTCCACTCGTGGAGGGATAAAAAGAAGGCCCCAGAGCTCCCCCAACCTACCCCTAGCGGCTAAGAGTCAAGCTTAAGCAAAGAAGTACATGGATAATGAAGTTTGAAGCTCAAAGTGCAAGCAAAGCCCCCAGCACGTCCATGGAAACACGGAACGGCCGTGCTACAAATGAAGAAATCATAGGAAAAATCTCAGTTTCAAAGCAGTTGCAAAGCATACTCTAACACGGCCGTGCCACGCAGCACGGCCATGTTGCGACCCTACAACACAATCGTGCTACGCAGCACGGCCGTGCTATCAACTCCCAACACAGCCATGCTACCATCCAGCCACTCCCCCAAAACAACCTGACCTTTTTCACCATTTTTCATGTCGGTCGTTCCCATCCACCACGGCCATTCCACTCACAACCCAGCATGGTCGTGCTACCCAGCACGGCCATGCTACTCACAAAAACCTAGCCACTTTTTCACTACATTTCCCACTTTGCCCCCACTTACCCTAGTACTTTCCCCCCACACCTATATATACCTAGGTGGTGGTTGGGGCACGAGGTTAGCTCCCCCTAGCTTCTCCTAGCCTCCATTACTCCTCCCCTTGAGCATTTAGTGCTTTTTCCTTGCATTTATGCTCTTCACCCACCATTTCCATCTCCATTTCACCTTGGAAACCTAGTTTTCTAGGTTTTCCTCCATAATCCCCCATATCTTCATGCTCATCTACACCCTTGGAGGAGAGAGGACATCCCCAACAGCAAGGAGGTGAAGAATAAGGATACTTCCCCGAGCTCCATGGAGTTTCTTCCCCCTCTTCCCTTTTCTTTTGCCATTTCTTTGACTATGTGTAGCTGAGCCCCTAGTGATGGTACTCAGTTTAGTGTAAATGTTGGAGTTTGTAGAGAATACACCCAGAAGGTAGTCGAAAGCTCGGCTAAACTCATCATTGGTTGCACCATATCTAACAATGTGTGATTCTTTCTTTTTGATAGACCATTATGCTGAGGTGTTTCAGGTGGAGTCCACTGGGATACAATCCCATGGTCTTGAAGAAGTTCCCCAAACTCTTGATTTAAGTATTCTCCACCTTGATCAGAATGAAGTGTCTTAATACTTTTACCATGTTATTTCTATAATTTATTCATAAACTCTATGAACTTTTCGAGGATTTCATACTTGTGTTTCATTAAATAAAAATAGACATACCTACTGAAGTCATCAGTGGAGGTAATGAAGTATTGATACCCACCTCTAGTGATTGTTCTAAAAAGTCCACACACAACAGTATGTATGTGTCCTAATAGATCACTAGGCCTTTCATTGTTACTAGTGAAAGGGGTCTTAGCCATCTTTTCCATCAAACAACACATGTCTCTATTGATTCAAAATCAAACGAGTCCAGATAACCATCTTTATGGATTCTAGATATGTGATTCTCATTTATGTGTTCTAGACGACAATGACAAAGGTATGTTCTATTTGAGTTGTTGAGTATTACTCTTTTGGTATTAATTTTATATATATTTATCTTTAGATCCAACAAGTAAAGACCATAAAACAATTGGACATTGTCATATAAGATCCCATCTTTTAAAATAGAACACCGACCACTAATCTTATGGAATTCAAATGCATCCTTGTCCAAACAAGATACAGAAATGATGTTTCTATTTATTGTGGGTACATAATAGCAGTTCTTTAACTCTATTACAAGCCTCATGAGCAGAGATATACTATAGGTTACAACTACATTGGCCGCAACTGTTGTTCCATTAGCAATTCGTAGTTCCAGCTCACCTTTTCCCAAAGGCCTACTTCCTTTTAGATCTTGCATATGTGAACATATGTGAGATCCACATCCGATATCTAATACATGTGATGAGGAATTAGATAGATTTATCTCAATAAATATTATACCTGAAGTGGATATCACCATCCCCATCTTCTGCTTCTTGAAAGCCTTCAAGTATAAAGGATGAGTTTCTCTTGTACTTTTCTTTCTCCTTATCTTGAGTGTTGAAGAATTGGATTTATGTTTGACCATAGAACTCTTCTCGGTCTTACTTTGATTGACTTGTCCTTCTTTAATTTTGCTTCAACATGAATCAACATTGCAAGCAAGTCTGACATTTATCCAATTGTATTACTCACATGATAACATGCAATAAAGTAGCTATATGATTCAGGCATAGTCCTTAGAATCATATTAGTGGCAAACTCTTGGATCAAGGTGAATCTGAGTTCTTCAAGGTGATACACATGTCCAATCATATTGAGTACATGTTCCTCTACTGAGGTTCCCTCTGTCAGCTTTGACTCAAGCAACACCTTGAGAATGCCATCCCTTTCTTGCTTGTCAAGACCAAGTGTCACTTTCTTAATATGTGTTACCATCTCAAGAACACTCATATATTCACATTTCTCATGGAACTCATAGTTCGTGCAGCTAAGCATAAGTCACTTTATCTCCAAGGCATCATTGGCATGCTTCCAGTAAGCATCCAATTGTGCCCTAGGTACATCAGGAGGAGGTATTTCTCGCACTAGTTTGTCAAGGACGTAGATCCTTAACTCTTCATTGAGAACCCTTGTCAAAGTCAAAAACTAGTCATGGAGATTTCTCCCGTCAAGTTTGTCCTTCTTCAGGACCAATCGAAAATCAGATTTGTTCGTCATTGATTGTACAAGTAAAAAATTACATTTGTGATAAACCATTTTTATTTGATTTGAATTGAAAAGTTTGACAATATAAATTAGGTCTTTAATTATTGTTGCTCACACTATTTTATTCAAATTGATAGCCCTCAATATCAATTTGGAATATAGTAGCATACAATATTCTAGTGGACTAAGATCCAAAATAATTCAACTATTACCCGGCCTACATCAGTGTCCATAGTTAATTTTTAAGGTAGGTAATCATGCCAATTTCATTACATGCAACTCTTGGACAGATGATATGTGAAACTCCTTGCCATAATCATCTACATGCTTTTGGGCTTAGACTCACTAAGAATCACCAGGTAAGCCTGACCCAAAAGCCGACACGATAGAACATGAACCCTGCTTTAGTAAAACTTACATATATGTCATCCACTTCCACGATATAGACGGCGCACCATGCTTTGGCATAACCTACGCTTGGTTGATCAAGCTTTTCATGTGTGTCACTTTTGGAAAGCATCTAAGACTTAATATTTTAATTGAGGGAGTTTTTATAAATATGTATACTTTATCCAATCACCACATATATACTACGTATCATATACATGCTATATCCCACACCATAAACATGCAATAAATGAAAGTGATGGTTATGGCCAGCCTAATGTAATCCCTTGGAGCCACAAAGAATTATGTCATCTAGGTCTGCATCACATGTAGAAACCTATTGTTGATGAAGATATGTGCTTGCCAATCTGGGTTGATCGGTTCAACCCTTCAACTGATCGGCTCGCCTCCTGGCCAATTGTTAGGTCGTCTCACTGGTCATCTAGTCCATCTGTCCACCATCAGATGGCTCCTCCATCTAATTGGTTAGGTCCACCAGAAGATCGATCCTACTTGTCCACAATGTCCTTCATGGTCCTTCGGCTTGTCATTCGGACATCTTCATCTTCGTCATAACATGAAAGTAATTTGTCCTACTTTTACATAAATATGGAGAAACCTTGAGTACATTCGAGGGGAGCAAGGCTAGGAAATAATTAACTTTAAATTGGGAAGATAAGATAAAGTCTCAGTACGCAGACCAAGATAAATGGATAAACCAACCACACAACCATGCACAGAATATAGGGTTATTGGCCATAAGCATTCTACACATCCACCATCAAAACCTCTTTCAGGGAATTATATATATATATATATATATATATATATATATATATATATATATATTATTTTATTATTGTGGTATTGGATTTAACAATATATTATTCGCATTGCATGCAATAATAGAATGATAAAACCAAAATCCAATCATATCGATTATCCCATAATATAGTAAATTGGTGTTGGCTCTGATACCACTATAGGGAAATATGGCTACAGAGCAAGTAGTGGAAATAAAAAAAATTATCTACCATATTCACATAATCAGCAGATCGTGTAAATAAATATAATGCAGGAAGGATGGTTTTGAGGATATACTTGGTCCTGGAGCAAGTATAGTGACAATCCTCATCATTGTAGATGTGCAACCCTAATCATGGTTGCACTAGGACACGTTGGACTGTTGTGCCTCCTCATCTGCACCACGGACTGTATCCATGAACCTCAGTTTCTTCATAAGCTCTTCTAGTTGTGGACTGCTAGTTGACGTTGTCCTCCAAGTGGCGGGAAACTGCCTACCGCCTCTATGGTAGTCTACATGGACCTCCCTAGAACTCTTTTTGTCCTCCTAAAATGATTAGCAAGGAGTCGTCCCCTCCATTGTTGTACTAGTCACCAACTTGCTCTCCCACAACAATGATCTCAATTCCTCTTTCCCTTGGTTATCCCTCCCTAGTCAGGTAGGACTTGCTTGAGCTCTTGTGGTTACCACAACCAGAGAGGATAACGTTTGTCAGAGCAACTAATTCTCAATCATATGTGTTATATTCTGGGAAGCCCCAGTACCCCCTCTATATATAGGCAGGGTTTACGTCCAGGTTCCCAGTCGTTGCAAGAGTGGAAGGGACCGGAAGATCCCAAATTTTCACAAAAATTTTGAAAATATCGCAACCTATGACAGCCTGGATGATCATCTGGAACAACCCAGATGGTTGTTTGGTTGTTTCCCAGTTGTACACAAAATTGGCAATTTGTTTCAAATTAATATCCCATATTAATTTCTTGCACAACAAGTAATGTGGAACTCAAACAAATTCAGAAATATCTAGAACCTTCCCTCGACCGAATCAAACCATCTCGCCCATGCGAGATGGCCGTCTCGGTCACCTAGATGGTCGTCTAGTGACACAAGTTCGAATTGGTCAGTTTGGTCGGTTCACTTCTTTAGCCAATTCGAACTCATAATAGGCTTGACTCCCCAAATGTCCATCTCAACACTTGAGATGACTATTTGGCACTTCTAGACGGCCGTCTCAACACTTGATATGGGTGTTTGGTAGTGTTGTCATCATATTTGTTGCATCAATCAAATACCTAAACACTTTAGTACTTAATTCAATTGTCATTCAAGATCTGAACTCCTCTTCTAGTTCAAGACCTATATGTGTGACCCTATAGGTCCCATATTACATTGGAAGTGAATGTTCATAACAACTTATGACATCACAAGCAATGAGTGGTGCCTAGTCGCACATCAATGATACCCAAGTAAATGGAAAGTTGGGGACCAATTTCAACCTACAATTTTTGTATGGTATTGTAGTGTTTGTATAGTTCTTTTGTCACTGATGTCCATATCGAACTAGAGGCATGGAGCAATCACCCTCATTATTATTCAATCCTATTTCTTGAACTAAGAGTAGATTGTATGAGATATATGCTAGCTTAATATCACATATTGACTCACATGTGCATGGCCATGCATTTCTCAGTCTCACTAATCAAGAGGCCTAGGACATCACACTCCAGTAGGAGGTACAAATCCCATGTCTATCACTCACAGTCAATACCAATGTGTCAAAGCCACACAATCATCATTGTTATAACAACCCTTGTTTTAGGACTGTGTTTGATGATGTCAAAGTGTACCTGACGACATGTGTTGAGTGTGGTGATTTTAGGTCTAAGAACCAGAATCGCCACCATCACTATGAGAGTTGACTGTGACTTACATGATGATGGCATCCACGTGTCAGTCTCACGGTGGGTCTATTCAATACATTGTTATCGAGCGTGTATCTTTGTGCTTGGTTTGATATTGCCATATCATGACTAATGAGATTATGTCATCAACTAACTCACACTCTGATCTTATGAGTCCTTGTTGTCTATCGTTCCACAATTATAACCGATCAGGGAACCAACGAGAATAAGTATATGTACTCTTAACATCTGTATGATCTGATTTCTTCCAAGTCTAATACTTGAAGACATATGTCGTTCAGTAATATTTATTCTCTAGACATTTATAATGTTACATCATTATCGCATAACTGAATTAAATTGAATAAATTGGAAGCTTGCCTTTTATTATAAAGCAAATCATTTATAAGTTATGCCATTACAATCATCATATGATTGGCTCTCTCGGCATACATACCAACACATAAAGGGTTCATTTAGCACTTACAGTGATGCATCACAACTATATCAGGGATTTCAAATGTAGGGTTTCATGATCTTACTAGAGAAATCATAAGATTTGAATAAGATTAAGGACTTATTCATCATACCATCAATTTAAGTCATATTGAGTCACATGCAAGATAGTCATCATTAGAGTAAAAATGAGTTCAAGCTTGATTTAGAGTCATACTTATCAACAAGTTATTGATTTAAAGCATCATATAGCATGAGTGACCATTAGGGAAAGTCTTGTATGAGATTGGATAGCAAAGTTAGCAACACACACGTTAAGTCACATTACATGTCATGATTAGGTCAACAAGTCACAATAGTGAACAAGAGTGCATCACATGACATTTTGAGTTATAAGGTTTAAATCTACTCATTTGATATCCTCATAGTAGATTTGAACATATTCAATCAACATTTTGACATTGTTGAATATCATCATTAAAAGTCCACAAACATCACTTCTAATGGCATATTTCATAACATCAAGTTGCAATAGAGTTCAACTATAGAACATTTAGAATCTTGGTACATCAAGTACTAAAAGTTACTGATCTAGATCGAACATTGTTATTGGGAGTGCGTGTAATCAAGTTGAGCATCAAATTAAAGATCATTGGCATTAAAGTCCACATTATATACATTTCATGGTTCATTTCATGAACTAAAATCAGTAATAGAGAATGGCATTATCTAGTTTGATTCAAATGGTACAATATGTCATTAGTTACTGAATAAGACCATGAAAAGCAAGTGGGTTCAAGATATGATCATGGTTGAGCATAAATCGTCATTGATCATATAAAAGAGATGCATTTAATGCCATTTTCAACCTAACAGGAGCTACGAATGAAATTAGGATCTAAAACAAGGTTCATTGGATATATATTGTCGAGATTATTAAAATTCATATATAATATGTATAATTTGGTCTTATAAATCATTTTCTACAAATTTTTTAAAATTAGACATATCCATTGAAGAGAGAGATAGGGACAGCGAGCTCAATACCTCAATGGGGGCAACGTGGCATGGCCTGATTGGTCGTCCTGGGTCCATGCGAGCAAGTGGGGTGTGGGTCCTTGATTGTTCTTCGAATGGTCAGCATCGAGAAGCAATAGGGAGATGCATGAGAGGGAAAACTAGATCAGATGATCCTAACCGATTCCTTGGGATCCAGTGGCTGGTGTTGCAGCCGGCTCTATCCCTCTCTCTCATGCGAGTTGTGCGCAGCCTATTTGCAGCCACACCGGTGATGCCGTCGAAGCACGGTATCAGCAAAGATCTTGACACCCTATAAACTCATCAAGCTGTCACTCAAGCCTGCCTCGACCCTACAAACTCAAAGGGGTCTCATTTACTTTTAGGGTGGAGTGAGATGAGATCCCCAAAGCTTACCACCATGGTGGCTCTAGCGATCTCAATGAGGATAGAAAAGGAGAAAAGGGGGGTTCCCAGATGTGAAAATAGCAGGAAAGAGGAGGGAAATGGAAGGAAAGAAGAAACGAGGCTAAAGGAGGTGTCAATTGGGTGCAAGATGGATTATATGTAGGCTAGCTACCAACTCCTGTCACATGCTTCTGTACTTGGGGTAAGGTGGGAAAGATGACACATCCACTATTGGATCAAGCTATATTCCATGGACTATTGATATGAGATACGCGATTGGTTGAGAGGGACAAAAGTGGATTGTTGTAGCTTTCAAAATGGGAGGATCCACAGATTTCAATCTGGGTCCTCTCATTGGCTGAGAGGGTGAGATTTGGATTGCCTTAAGTGAAAGGGGGCCACTACTCCATATGGGCCACGCATCGAGTCTCAGCCTAGCAAGGCTTAAAACCAACAAAACCAAGGTGAAACCATGATTAAATCAAGACATTTCAAATTAGTATATCTCTCTCATCCTAGCTCTGAATTGAGAAAATTTTGGTGTGCTAGAAATGTGAGAGAACTCTCTACACATACAAATTACGTTGAGGGAAAAAGGAGACCCATAGATGATATCAAGTGGATGAGAGAGGATGATGTATAATCTACATGCAACTTTGGTTTCACATCAAATTGAGTGTCACCACTTGGCCAATGGATGCAAAGTAAGCTAAAAAAGCATCAAAACATATCAAATCATGAAATTTAGGGATACATTAAGAAATTAATGCAAGGATGAAGTGTAAAGAACACACATGAGGTGAGATAAAAGTTTAGGTTATCACAGCTATCTAGAGGTAGTAGGATAGTAGACCCAGTAGATCACCTCGATAGTAGGCCAGAGACCAGCCGATCGAGGTGAAATGTTGCCCTATCCCATAAAAATAATAACATGAAAACTAGAGGCAGAATTAGAGGAGAAAAAGATAAAATACCTATGAAAACGCTTAATATTCATAAATGCAAGTGGGGATTTGAGGCAAGTTTTATTGGTGACCCTAAAGGTTTTACACCTTGCCCAAAAAAATATATAAAGAGATATGTTGTTGTCCCTATCCTTTTGGAAGTGAAACTCAATTTGACAGTTGCGCAGAAAATAAAGACATATGTTAGAAGTTTCCACCGCTTTTTATATGTAAAATGAGGATATCATTATAAAGCTTTGTGAGTCCACTATGGAAATATGGGTCATCATCAAGTCATATAAATAACAAAGTAAAAGAAAAAAACAAAGCAAACCTGGAGAAAGTAGGCTCAGTGATCTTATTACAAGTGACGAAGGACTAGCACCTCCATATTGCCCAATAAACTGGTGTCAAGCCACTCTTATCGGTTTTGAAGAAGATGCAATTTAAATAAGATAACAAAAGGAAAAGAAGGTGATGGTAATACTAGACATGTTTTTTGGGCAGGTTTTAGGGATGGATTTCTGGTTCCTTCCCATCATTGCCTAAAAGTCCTATTTTTTAGGAAGGTTGGGGTCCTAATCACCTCAGGACCTCCCATGGAGGAGATCCTTCATGGGTCATTGGGAATAATGCATAGGATTAGAGGATGATTAGCATGCATGAGATAAGAACAAAATTCAATCTTTGATAGATATAAGCAGAATAACAAAGCAGCTATAGCAAAATAATAGAGTAGTTATGGAAGAATAGAATAGTAATAATGCCAAAATAATAGTTAAATTATAGTTTTAATGGCCTACTAATGCTAACAGACATGTGGTTTCAAAGGAAGGATCCTCTAATCATGAGTAATGTGGAAAGTAAAGAGAGAGGTAGTCTGATCTTCTAGCTTTAGGAGTTTGAAAAGGGGCCTGAAATATGATGGATATGGGGGGTATTTTATTGGTGGATTTTAGGGTTCGTGGTTCTGGACAGGATGTTCTAGAAGGGTGGTTAATCATCCTAATTTGCCATGTCTATGGGGTGTGTTGATCAAGGAGATATATTGTGTGGCATGCGGCATATGGCTCATATCCGAAGAGTGCCCCAGTTGGATAAAACAGGTTTCCCAATTTTCTAGTAATTCTAGGAAAATTTTGAACAATATCAAAGAAAAATGTAGAAAGAGATAATTAAGGAAAATGATTGAATATCCGTGGTTAAGAAAGGAATTTTCTATTCAAGATAATTCTATTGAGCAATTTATGAAAAGTAGCTTATAAAAGCAAAATTGAAGAGCAAACTTTGAGTCTGAAAATAAGGCTACTTTTACATAAAGACCCAAGCAGGGTAAACGTCGGTGTGTTAAGTTTGTGGGAAAATTATGGATAATTGATAAGATGTGACAAATGTGTGGAATGTTGAATAGACCTTGTCATTAGCCAGATAATTATCATTATTCATGAATTTTTGTTGAGTGATCAAAAATGGGGTGTCTTGCAGGTTTTTGGAGGACTATGTAAGATACTTTGTAGTATGACTCCTCTTATCACATATACTAAGTAAATAATATTCTATATCATAGTATTATGCATATTACAAATTTGTTTCACATTTTTTTATTTCTTGTGTTGCCCAAAATTTGGAGAGTATAGATCAAGTCAAAGACACTTAGCAAGGAGAGAGAACATACGATGAGTCACCCTACTTTAATTTGATTGGTAGTTTAGGGTATTCTTTAGAGAAAATATGAGATGATGGAAGACACTATAGGGTTTCAAAGGTGAACCTTTAGGTCCAGTTATGAATCTATTAGGGACATGTAGAGAGGGAAACATCGGCCACCATTGAGAGAAAAATAGGAGGTGCTTACTAGCTAGAACCCCTTTTGCTCATTCCTAGACACCCTAGTTTTGACCCCATTTGAACTTTTGGGATTCCTAGGTTCATTATAGATCGTATATTTTAAATATCATGTAGATGTTGTGTTCCTAGGTGTGTTACCAACTATCAAGGATCTAGTTTTCTCCCAATCCCATTCTTTCTATCAAATAGACTATGTTAAAGGGATTGAAGCGCCCATCTATCAGTGGCCCAAAAATGACACATACAACATACATGATAATTAAATAAAACTTCTCTTAATTTATTTATTAAATGTTACAAGGTTTAGCATGTGGCCCAAAGGAAAACTTGGAAAAGATATATCATAACACTTAAACTTACAACTAATCAATACCTTTTACATAAGAATATTCCTCATTAAGATGTAGTGGAGCTTGTTCATTCCATCAGAGTAATTTAATCAAATGTGGAATTATTATCTTAGTGTTCCACCAATTATATGTAAAATCATAAAATCAGACATGCAATCATTGCAAATGCAATAGTACACTTACGTTGAAAATAATGTACTTAACATGCAAGAACAAGGAGTGCATTACAGGACTTATAGAAAGGACGTAAACATTTTGCACAAAAATCAAGTCATAGAAAACCTTCATACTTCATCACTTTTTTTACATTTTAGTCAAAAAGTGTCAAGATAAGTGTATAGTTGGTTCCAAATGAAGTGTTGTCCAAAGATTCAAAAGTAAATGGCTACTCCTTTATGAAGAGCGACCCTAACCACAATATTGGTCAGTTCCCAAGGAAGCAATAATGGAAGATCTTTCCATTCTTTTTCATTCCTTATGTTCAATTTAAATCAACATATGTTTAGGAAATATTAATAATATTCAATAGAGAGAAGATTCGTTCAATCAAATATAATATTCAAAATTTAACACGAAAAGGATACATATCAAACAGTATAGGTGATACCATAATCATGTCAAATAAGAGGAAAGCACACCTTTGAAAGTTAGAGTATAGATCTAGCATGATTACGGAGTGACAAGATTCAATAGACCCTGACTCAATAGTATGAGGGTCAAATAACGGTTTTCAAAAATATAGGTCACAAGGACCGATCAATTAGGGTGTTGAGATACTTATATTGACATTATATGGTTTACTCATCCTAGATCATAAAAAATAGTTTTTGAGGTTCCATTATCCATTTCCTCATATTATTCAACATCACTTTACAGGATCGTAATCAACCTAGAACATATACGATAAAACCTTAAATCCTCATTAAAGGTCAGACATTGTCAATATTATAATTTCAAGATTCATGATTCATACGTGCTCATAAGATTTTCAATATGGTTCCAAAGTTTTAAAAAGGGGGAATTATAATATTTGAGCACCCTTAGAATCAATCGCCACAAGTTTAGGGTTAAAAGTCACAATGTGTCTCTTGTAGATTTCCTCAATATAATCATCATATTAAGGTAAAAAGTTGACTAAGAATCTTTGTTAGACATCACATTTACACTTCACTCCCAAAATTAGTCAAGGTCACTTATCATGATTTTGAGTCACAAAAGTATAAAAAGAGTCGATATTAGGACTTTAGAGTTATATTCACCATGAAGGAGTGATTAGATAAATTGGATAATCACATAGATTTTGTTTTAGGATATCAATGTAGGAACAAAAGGAATCAGCCTTTTAGATCATTTAATGAAATTCTCATGATTTTCTAATCAAAATCGACTATTTGTTCATATTATTTAGAGATCAGGGGTAATTTCTATGATTTAAAAGGGGTCATATGTAGCAATTTAGAAGAGGAGGAAAAAATAACCTTGGAGAGAAACAAAAAGAGGGTCGTGGTTTGCAGCCCTTGGTCAACCCTTGACCATGATCCTACAGTCTACATTCATTTCCCATATAGAAACGGGGGTGCAAGCATCGTGACAGATGTGGCCAATTGGAGAAAAAAGATGGAAAGGATAAGGAGAAAGAGTGTGTGCCTCTAGGCTTCATGGGAGATAAATGAAGTCATGGGGGCAGATTTTATAGGCTAATTGAGGGTTAGGTTAGGGCTAAATGAGGGCTAGGTCTAGCAATGGCGGCTAGCATCATTGGAGCCCAAGGCACGACTAGGCAAGAAAAAGGGGGAAATGGGTTAGATTTTTGAAAGGGATAGAAAGGAAGAAGAATCAGAGTGAGAGGAGGAGAGGTGAATCCTAGATCTATATAGGATTAGTGGGCTTGGTTCCCCTCCTTCCCATATCCTGCATGTGGTAGGAGACGAACCAAGCATCGTTGGATCATGATCCAATAGTTGATGGGTTGGGAGTCAGATCAAGGCATTGTGCCCAATTCCAAATAATTGGGGGCTGGTTTCCCTACTTCACAAGAGAAGCAGATAGGTTAGACCATGTGGGTAGGCTTAGAGTGTAAATGGGCCAAGCCGGATATGGAATGCGGGGGAAAGGATGATTTTGAGGGAGTTGTGGGACAAATCTTATGAAAATTGTATCTTTAAAAAGCAAAGTGTGTTTCAAGTCAAGTTCAAACCATATCTTTAAAATATGGAGTAGAACGTATGTACAAAGTTTTGTATCAAAAAGAGAAAGTTTGATCAAGTTTCTAATCAATTGATTCAAGGGTTGTTTCAAACTAGAGTTCGTAGGAAATATGTGCATATAATTGACTCAAAACATAAATTAATATTCTATAGATCTTCATAGGGTTATTGGTCATGGGGATTACCAAAAGTGAGAAAACTCAAGGTGATTGAGGGGGATAAGAGTAATTAAATTGATACTTTTCCAAAATGCACTTCATCACAATTGTTTAATTGACTTCTTAGTTCAATAAATCAATAAAACATCATTCTTTTCTTAGCTTACTCTATATTCGAGGACATCATGTTCATTTGTGTTTTCTAATATGGATTCTATATTACTATCCATATCATATAGAACTCAGCATCAATAAACTTTAATTACTCACACACACACATAGAAATTTTTTAAGGCATCTCGAATTCATTTTTAGAATAGAAAAAGCAATTCAAGTATAATTATCACATGAGGATAAATTACTTGTGCGACTGGGGGAAACCTATGTCTATGAATCCATCATAATTTGTTGTACCAAAACACAAGAAAAATGGTATATTACCCCTCAACTACTTATATCATTCATAATTCTTTTGATTAAAATCACTTAACTAATTATTTAATAAAAATTATGATAAGTTTTATATTTAGTATAAGAATATGCAAATAGAATATGTATATAGTAAAAAGGATATCATGCTCTTTTGATAATGAATAAAATATTGGCTAGGATGAATATTTCAGTACAAGTTGGTTTATCGTTGTTTTGGTAGGTTTGTTTTGTCCCTTTGTACCTGAATTTGAGAGAAAACCCCCAATTTTCACTTTTATCCTTTCTAAGTAACTCCTACAATATGTAGACTTTCTCCTATATATATAACTACAAGAGGGGGAAGAGAGGGAATTATTGGACCTAACCACTTATGCTTATTGGGTGTAGATCGGCTTATGGTTCTTCCTATCATTGTTCTCTTCTTCTAGGAATCGTCAAAGCTCAATTTTTGAGGTTGGTTTGTGTGGTTTATCTTCAAAAATATATATATGTACATATTTATATTTACATAAAGAAATAGATTTCATGTTATGTAAACTGATGTGATTGGATGTAGTAATTTTCTAGACAACCCGGTTAGTTGACCGACTTAACTATTACTCAATCAAATAATAATTAGCATCCCAACATGTCTATCACCCCTCATAAGTTGGCCACCATATGATTTTCGAGTCAGCAGTGGAACAAAAATTATTTTAAGTACCTAACTAACTCCCCTTGCTATAAGAAATCTGGATCAAGCTACCTAATATGGTCGACTAAGGTTTGAATAGGATTATCCACTATTGACTCTCTTCATCCACCAACATTGGGGCGGTCTCACTACTGGTAAGTTACTTGACTAACCTTGTTAGTTAACCAAAGAACTAGTCATCCATATTAAATTTGCGGTAATACCAGAATTCAGTACTTAGATGCAGTGTACCCCATCTAAGGTTTATAATAGTTTTTCTATAAATTCTATCATGCTCCATCTATTCATCTTATCTTTTTATTTCTCTTTCATTATTTCTTCCTTTAACTCAAATTTGGCTTTATATGGAAGTTTATAACACAAAATTTAAATATATTCATCAAATATGAAAGTACATCTAGCCAAACATACAGTTAACTGGAGTATCAAATGTTCAAACACAGAACATACTAAAATAATTATTTTGAAATGAAATTGTTTTCTTCGATTTGATGTCATCAAAACATTTCTTATTCTTTTTTAGTCAACCAAGGGTGGAAATCATCTTCATTTCATGGTGTTCAAAATTAAACAAATTAAAAGTGCACTTTAGATTATATAAGGAAATGAAAAGAGAAAGATTGTTTAAAGGGAGGAAAAAATATTATGGATGTGGATATTATCGCACTACAAATTCATTAGGGATGGAATTCCTAGATTTTACCAAAACTAAAGTGCAAAAATGCCACCCGCAATTGGACAGATCTTATTGCAGTACAGTTGAGGATCAAATCCCAAAGGACAACATTTTTAAGAATTTTCTAATCAAAGTAACTTTCCAAGAACTAGTATATATCACAAGAATTCAGATTTGTTTGTTTAACTAAGATTGCAAGAATGAAAAGAACCATATTAAAGTTCTAGTTATCAATGGTTGGAAGCACTAGGGTGGAACTGGGTTTCACCACACTACTTGAATATGCACATTCATTCAAATCCAAACATGTATGAAGATATAATTGAAGTTATGCAAGTTTCCCCCTTTAGCTTCAGTAACTTGCATGAGTAGATATCCATTTAAGCTTGATGTCTCTTCACTTACAGATCATATATCCACTACTTTAGGGACTTCCCATAAGATGTTCTTGTCAAGGAATCAACTAAAGCTAATTGGTATTCAAATTGTAAATGTTGAAGTTCTCATGGCATAAGATTATAATAAATCACATAAAGTGGGTGATCAATCCACAAGACATGTGGTAAATGATTAGATATTAATTGAATGAGTTCATACAAGAATTGGAATATGAATAAAATTGCAAGAAATGGGTAGTGGGGATAGTCCCCACACCCTAGTGAAAGGACTACTCCCTTGACATGGTGAGATTAATATCACTCGCAGAGGAAGAGGACACCATCATGGTCATGATGGTAGCAGAAGTGGCTTGGCGTGGTGTTCTATGGCAGAGTTCTTTCCTTTTCTCTCTTCCAAGTATTAACCCCGACTTAAAATTGAAGTAGGTGGATGAACAGTAGCTCCGGGAAGAGACCAATCACCTTGGAGAGGGTGGAAGTTGGCTTTGGAATTGCAGAGGTTGATGGAAGTATCCAAGTCTAGAGGTTGACAGTTTAGCTAGTCGATGGGACTAGCTAGGTCTATGATCTCTTAGACTTTAGCTCTGATCTCGGCATCAGCCGTTCAGCTTGTTTTGTCTCCAAAATTGTGACATATCTTTTGAACTAATGTGCTTGTGGCCTATTTGTAGGGTTGTGGTTGTCAACCACTTGTGCTTCACATTGATGTCGAGCACTGGTTGTCAACTGATGGATGTTGACTCTTGGCCTTATGGTCATCAGTCTTGGAGGTCGATGGGTCATCAACCTTGAGGTCCGATGGCATGCTTTATCAATAGCCATTGATCCATGGTTGTTATCTCGTCAGTTGTAGATCGATGGTAGAGGTTGGTCGATGGGCCATCGACCTTGATCATCAATGACTCTTAGTGTTGAGCTTATGAGTGTTGACCAAGGGGGTCGATGGGTCATCGACCTCGAGGGTCGCTGGGGCACTCAGTCCTTGATAATTTTTTAAGGTTGATTTGCAGGTCAACCGTTGGGTTGATTTTGGCCTTGGGCACAAAAATTTGTTGATGGGTCTGCCTCCTGGAAGTGCTCAAAATCCATTCTGGTCTGGGGTGCTGCCCCACACCCCACGAGGGGCGTCCTCCTCTAGACTCCCACCTGTTGAAGGGCAGAAGGACCCCCTAGGAAAACATTCTACAGAGTGGTAGAATTCAAAATCTGCAAAGGGAGTCAAGAAAAGTACCAAATTAGCATAAAACTCTAAGTAGATTGAAACAAAGCTATTTTAGTGAAATTCAAGAGATTTTGATGCTAAACTAGACTAATAATGTAGTTAAAACTGGGATGAATATGCATTCATCGACTATTGATCCTTTATTATTAGATCCAACTCTAGTCCACTGATATGTAGTACTAATAAAAAACAAATGGATTCCTTGTTCTCCAAATATGTCAAGAATAATTAAAGAAATTTTGTGCAAAATCTTTGAGTTAAAATAACACAAGTTAGTGAACATATTAGTAGATCTAACAGCATTACTCATATTAGTAGTTTTTATCTATAGACTTTTAGAAAAAGAGGGGAAGACGAAGAGGTGGTCAATCCCCTCAAAGTTATTCATGCACATGTAATAAAAGGAAACTATCTATAGCCCTTTTCTCATAAGATTGTCTATAGCAGATGTCTTATTAAGATCAATTTTCTAGTCATTGATCCTATAAATATCAGGAGCATCAAACTTCCAAAACCACTTTTCCCATTCCAAACTCATATAAGGACATCTGGTAGCAGATGAAGCATGTTTAAAACTAACATTAACCTAACATTTATATAGTTATTGGTCATCATTATTATAGGGTTTATCTAAGATATTAAGAAACAACTACAAGGGATTTAGAGATCTATATTTCTTGAGATACAATTCCCCGTTGTTTATAAGAGTATTGAGGAAGGCATTTTCCTTTGCCAAGTTTGAGGCATAACCTAGGGTCTACAATTACATCAAGCTACTTTTGATATAGAAGCCAAGGATCCCCTCCAAATATATAGGAGGTTTCCTTTCCTTCTTTCATTGAGACATGAAATAAAGACAAGGTTCTTAATGATCATCAATGTTTCCCGCATGCAAAAAGTTTCCACTGGCATTATATTTCCATAAATTCCCCTTGTATGCACTTTTATGGATCCATTTGACCCAAAGTTTATATTTCTTAGAATTTAAGTTCCAAAAATTCCCCACAAGTCCAACAAAGTTGATGCTAGTAGTTAATATCAAACCCAATCGACCTTCAGACTTTGTCTGACACACCCTTTTACAAGAAATTAGATGCATGCCTTTGGTTCATATTTATCGCCCTAAAGGAAACTGTAATAGATTCTAACTAATTATTTTATAATTGATACGGGAAGAGGAAATATAGAAGACCAGTCTGATATAAGTAGAGAGAGTGGATTTATTCAAATCAAGGTGACCATGGATAGGGACTTAGAGATCCAACTATCTCACTTTACCTTAAAGTTATCAACCAAGAGATTAGAGGGGATCTTGGTTAACCTTGCATGGAAATAAGGAACCCTGAGATGTTTAAAGGGAAAGAAAACCACTTGGACATATAAAATAGAGAGGAAAGAGCCTTTATCAGTACATCTGCTACACTAGATCACACTTTCCAAGGATATAAATATAATTCAATAATTTCCCCAAAATAATCCAAAATATTCTTTAGACATTTAGCATTATAGGAACTGGCTTTCATAAAGACCATCAAATTATCAATAAAAATGGTTTGAGAAACATGGAACTCCTTTGAAACTTTTAGGGTAATGAAATCACCTTTTATAACATTGAAATTTACAATCGAAGAGATCCTACACACAAATAACAAACATAAGGGTATGCCATCATATGGCTTGAAAGACAAAGATGGTTCTCCATTTCTAAGAATATAATAGCTGATAGATTTCATAATAATATCAACCCATATAAAGCAACAAATAGGAAAATTCATAAGCTTAAATATTTTCAAGAGATAATCCAATTGTATGTAATTTGATGCTTTGATTACATCACCTATGAGAAAAAACTTAGAAGCATTGTTTTTTCTTTTCCAAAATCACTAACAAGTTCATTCGCTAGAAGAATAGCTTGAGAGATTTTCCTATATTTCATGAAGGAACTTGGCTTTTTGACAATAAGCATTGCAAGGAATCTATTGAGTCTATTATCCAAGACTTTATAAATTATTTAAAGATAAAGTTGTGTAGGGATATATGTCCCCAAACTTTTATATATTTAGCATTCCTACCCTTAGGGATAAGGTTAATATAATTTCTCATTATATCCTTGAGAAGGAGACATTTGGAAAAGAAATCCAAGACAAAGTAACAATATCATCACCCATAATGCTCCATGGAGCTTTAAAGAAGTTTGCAATAAACACATCTTGGATAGGGGCTTTATTATAATCATCATTATTCTTCACAATAGCCTCAATTTCATCTCTAGTGATAATGGAGTTGATAGATATTACATGATCATTAGAAGTAAAGGGAGAGACCATTGCTCTTACAAATAGAAACCTACTCCTTGTCCTGGTTAAAGAGATTAGAATACGAATCCAAAATATCACCATTAACAATGTTGGGATCATTACATTGCTTGTTATCAATCAGCAAGGATCTAATGGAGTTTCTTTGCCTATATGTAAAAAAGAGTGGAGAATTTTTCATATTCTGATTTCTCAATGATAACAAGTTAACCACAGAACTTTTCTTGATGCCATATTCTTTATCATCTATGGGTTTCATGAATTTAGATCTAATATGTCCTACCATATAATGAAAACCAGGTTAGATGGATCTTTTTCAGTTTGCATTTGAGCATTTGAAGACTCCTTTTTCTAAGACTCTGACTATATCACTAAAATTGCCCATATTTTTCTTGTTTCAGCAAGATAGTTCATGATGGACCTCCTTGAGTTTCATAATAACTCTATACATAGGGCAACCAAAAAAGTTAGTGTCCTGAGATTTTTTAACAATATCGGTGAAACTATCTGGATTTGACCATGTAATTATAAATCTAAAAGGGATATGTTTCCTCTTTCCCATATTGTTTAGATTAATTATAACAACCTTTTCATCACTCTAAATTGTGGAAACATTTCTCAAAATGGCTCATTCAATCAAATAGAATGAGGTCATTAAAAATTACTCTTCAAATTTTATAAATAGTGAATTTATCTCCCTCTTACATATTGCCCCATGAGTAAATCCAACCCTTCATATCAGCTTCATCAAGACTAGACTCTTTCATAAAGGAACTAAACTCAAGAATAGAAGATGAGAGGGACTAGACCTACCCAATATATCACCAATGAATATTATAGCATTGAATTCACCACATATGACCCAGGGAAGATTTATGTTGGAAGAAATTATCTTTCAAATCATTCCATAAAAAAATCTCTTTATATCATCATTACAGCCACAGAATGTAGTATCCAAGAAGTTATATTCATTAAAACACATTGATCAATTTTCATAAGGACCTAACAATCATGCCAAGGAGGTGGAAATTTTGATTAGTCCAAGCAAACTCCATGACTTTACATTCCCCGCCTCCTAATTCATTTTAGGAAGAAAAGTTTATAAGAAATATGACCTTGATGAAGTCTTCCCAAATTCTATTTTTGTGGTTCCTTCAACGAAATCCCCTAATATTCCAAGAAGTGATTGATAGGATATCATATACTACTAAAATTTGTAGTTGGAAACCTACCAGACTTAGTAAACACATTGTCATCATTAAGTAGGTTTAGATCTTTAAAATTACTTGAAGTGGGATTAATCTCAAGATCAATAGTTGTCTTATTCTCCTTAAAAGTTTTAGATTTAGATATGTTTGACAGAGAATAAGATTCATAGATCATCTAAGTGAATCCATCTTTATCTATAGGGATGAGACACTTATCAGTATCATAATCATAAACTAGTTTATAGGACTCTTTAGCTAGCCTGGTAATATTTTTATCTCTAGGCTCAAACTGATGAGATGATATCTAAATAACACTAGTCTTTTGTACTATAAGGGGGCTAGAAGTTTGTCCACCCATGTCTGAGAAATACCAAAAGAAACCCCCCATCTCAGTTGTCACTACAATGGATGTGGGATTGTTGCTTTAAGGATTTCCAGAGCTTCTTGCAGAAGCGGAACATAATTCCTCTTTGATTATTTGGCAGCAATAATAAGATTATAGTTATGTGATGCAAACATAGTTTAGGTTCTACTAAAACTAAACCAAATAAGCAATATTAGGGTCATAACAATCTCCCCTATTTTAATAATTATTTCATTCCAAAAATCCTTGACGAGAAAAGAATAATGGTTATGCATCTTTGAGTCCGACTCTCATGTAGTGTCTTATAGTGTGTGATTTTGTCACAACACCTTTACTAATTGTACTTATCTCTTTATGAGAATTGGGATCATAAGGTCTAGAATTTTCATTAGACCTTTAAGATGGAACAAATATTCTCTATTTTAAATTGGTTCTAGGTCCAATATCTTCTCTGTATTAGGATGTATTTTCTTTGGCATATAAATATGAAAAACAACATGTAGATTCTCTAACTCATGTATTAACCCCAATTTTTATGGCATTTACCCAATCCTCTATATAGTTGTATATGGCGCCATTTATCTCCAAGTTATCTTGACTTACTTTCCAAATATTAGTTCACCTTCTTAAAGTGAAATATTCAGAAGCATCTTATCTCCAACTCTAAAATCAAATAGTCTGAGTTGTTCTCTACTTTTTTCTCCATGTCATGTGATCCCTTTAATTGTTGTATGATCACATATATCTCTTATGTTTTCTTTTATTAAACCAACATAGTACCCAAAAACTATTTTTCTACCACTTCATACCAACTAATGAGATATCTACAATTTCTTTCATCTATATAATCATATAGAGCCATATCTAGAAACTAATGATAATTATTTTATAGGTGAATTATATTAGGTGTTAAGTGTTGGTCAATGATCCATTGAGATATAACATACATCAACCAACATGTCTTATAACATATGCATGGATTACATTCCATCTATTTGAGGGTGACATGCTGAAGTGAATCTTAATCTTGTTTTTAAAGCACAATGTAACTGATTACAAAACCTTGAGGTAAATTAAGATCTCATTCTGATTGATATATATTGGAATGATGTGTAATATGACAACTTCATCAATATAGACCTTTACAATCTTTGGTACATCGTCTCATGCTAGTATTCATCAACTATTCATCTTATAGCTCCTCTTTTTTGTCATTGGGGATAGATCTAACTTGCATGCGTACAATTAGGCCACCATTCTAGAATTCATACAATTCTAAGTGCATTTCTCTCATTTTCAGTATTATATATCTTTCTTCACATGCCAGTGAAAGCATCTCGGTAGATGTTAAAGACGTTCAACATAGATCATCTATTGCTACATTGGATTTACCCATATGGTGATCAATTGTGATATCATAATAATTAATTAGTTCCAACCACCTTTGGTTTCTCAAGTTTAGTTTACTTTGTGACAATATGTAATTTAATCTCATGTGATGTTTGAAATTTTTATGCAGCTCACCATACAAATAGTGACGCCAACTCCTTAAGGCATGAATAGTTGCTGCCAACCCAACATCACACATTAGGAAATTCTCTTCATTCTTTGTGAACTATCTAGAAGAATATGTTATTCATTTGTCTTCCTAGAGCATTATATCACACATACATATTTTGGGTGCATCAGTAAACACTACATATCCTTGACCATTTCTTGGTAAAATCAAGCTTGTGTTGATGTTTTCTCTTTCAACTTATGAAAAGTTGCTTCACATGTGTTTAACTAAACAGAAGGTACATTGTTCCTCAAAAAATGAGTAAGAGGATTCATTTCCACACAAAAACTCTTATAAACCTTTTTAAATCTTGCAAAAGCAAGGAAACTTCTAAATTTGATATGAGTGTTAGGTTGTTCCCAGTGTAATATGAACTCAGACATACTTGAGATCCACATTTATTCCTTCTTTTTTAACATATATAAGAAAAGTAATCTTAGCCAACCTAAACTTGCACTTATCAAACTTTTCATATACATAATATTATCTCAATAACTATAATACAATCCTAAATTGTTGTGTGTGTGTGTCTATGTGGGATTATCTTTAATACCCGCGCGGGTAGCTACCCGCGCACACTTCCTTATACTTTTTTTTTAATTCACAATTGTAGAGGAGCATTTTATCTAGCTCCCCAAAAAATTTGATCCAAAAATAATATCATTTTCCCTCCCCAAAATCAAAAAACCCGTCCATATATTTACTGACTGTATATTTTTTGTGCAGTTACTCTTTTGCTCTCATAGTTTCTCCAGTGTACCATATAGTTACTCTTTTCATTTAGAAGAGTTACTCCAGTGTACCATATAGTTACTCTTTTGACCCCGAGTTACTCCAGTGGGTAGCGAAAATCTGGCTACCCACGCGGGTAACGAATGAACAGCCTATATATATATATATATATATATATATATATATATATATATATATATATATATATATATATATATATTAATAACATCTACCAATACTTTACACAAATTTATCCGGCAATGGTCTAAAGACTGTGCCCATCAATTCCATGAAATATGTGGGGCCATTTGTCAATCTAAAAGGCATACATTGCACTTGTAGTTGATCATGACAAGAATTAATCCTTGGTACATAGTACTTTTTCTTTTCCGTAACCTTGCCAATTATTTATAGTCAAAACTTACATGCATCCATCGTTCTTCTCCACAAATAAAACTATATCTCCTTAGGGCATTAGTTTGTATAATTACTTTCTCTAGAAACTCAATTAATTGTTTTCTCAACTCCTTCAACTTGGTTGATGCCATCCAATAGGTTGAAAAATGCTATGAGATGACTACCTGGCACAAGTTTGACTTCAAACTCATTTTCAATTTTGGTGTCACACCTAGAATCTCATTTGGAAATATGTTAAGAAATTCAAAGGCCATGTACGTATCTTCAACTAAGATCTTCTCTTTCTTATCTTTCATTCAACCATGTGTATTGGAAGGCTTCACATCCCTTCCTTATCATTTGGTTAAACACTACATCTGATCACATACATGTAGGCAAGACCTTCTTATTTAAACAAAGATATAGGAAAATCCTTCTTACTAAAGACAACTTCCTTCTTCCAATAGTTCAATTGGACATGAAAGGACTCTAATCAGTCCACACCTAAGACCACATAAAATAGTTTATGTCTAGGGGTATGTGACTAACTTCTAGGGTGTAACATGAAAACTCAAAAAAAATTTATAACACACCTCTAATAGCACAGTTGTCTCTCCTATCGAGTACTTAACAACACTTCAAATGATAGTTTCTAGACTACAAGGTTCAAACTACTAACAAGTGAATGTTTAAAAAAGGATTGTATCAAACCATAATTACTAAAACTAACTCATGTAGGCTATCAAAGAAAAACCATCTCATATGTGATGGCTTGTGAAGATACCATTCATTTGAAAGGTTTCATAGAAAAGAAAACCCATATATCTCTACCTCTACTACGTTGTCCACTCCCACTAGGTGTTCACGTCTAAAACCTAGAGGCACTAAAGAACTCTCTCCTCTAACTGGATCATGTCACTATGAAGACAAATTGTGATTGTAAGATCTAAATTTGTGTCATTGAAGTTGGGGACAATATTTCTTGAAGTTTACACATGTCCATAGTCATCACTTTCCTAACATTGTTCAAAGTAAAACTTGGCACAATTGTTACACTGAGTCACTTCTTTTATGAAAGAACCTATCACTACTTTAGAATAATTATATGGTATTGTAAAAAACATCTACCTGGGTGGATATGTCCTATGTCCCATGCTTGACCTATATTTGATATAGGAAGAAACCATATCACTTAGGTTGCAGCCTCTTCTTCTATGCATACTTCACACTCTCCTATTTATCATGGAGAAGAAAGCACCACCTCTACTTGGACAACCATTTCTTGGTCCACCTCATCTAAAATCCATTGATCTCATTTTCACCTCAAAACGGTTAGTGCCAATAACTTACTCTATATGTTATGTAGCTTCAAAAAAATCTAAAAAAATTCACTCAATTGTGAGTGAAAATCAATTTGCTTTTATTACAGTGAACTATGAAGTTGATGCCCTTATTTTATAATATGCTCTCCATAGTTCCAGAGAGGACGCCCCAATGATTTGATATTTAGTTAGTTTCCAAAAGGTCTCAGGTTTCAAGCCCAGGTGACAACATGAATAGATTTGCTAACTTTAAAAAATAAAAATAGAATTCCATGATAAGTGATTTCAACCTCAAAGTCATACCTCCCTAACTCTACATTAAGTCTAGTCCCACAAAATATTATGATGCAACCAATAGATACTACATTCTTCTTATCATGCCTTGTATAAGGTTTTCGGTCTACTAGTTTGAAAGTGTTGACCTAGAGGTTATACATTGTCCATATTCTGACAATGACTTAACCATTCCATTCATATGTATCTAATATGTGTATTCAAGATTGATTTCAGGTGTTAGGTACATGAAAAGGATAAAATTACACAAGCCCTAGCTTATCAAAGTTCAAGTCAAAAGCATGCAAGTGTGCTAATTTGGAAATCCATGTAAATGACCTTAGAAGAATTTTGTAATCACTTGTATAGATGATATGACTTGTAACTAAGATGAGAAAATTATGTGGGATACTTTATACCAAGTTTTAATCACTTTTTAAGCACTTTAGAAAATCGATCATAGGTTGTTGATCGGTCGAGTTCCAATCTCGACTGATTCACTGGATCAATTTTTTGAAGAGTGCATCGGTCGAGTTGTGCATACATAGAACTCGACCGATTGGGTTACTCACTAAATGCTATTTTCATTGGTCATTGAGTTTCCTTAGGACAAACTCGATCGATGGTTTGAAAAATGGGTTTTTCTTTTACCTAATCGGTCAAATTACCTTTATTAAAACTCGATCGAATGCACTGTACGACAAGTGCAGAAAAAGTGATTCTAACTGTTGGTTGATTTGTTTGGACAAAAATAGATTTGTTGCCTTGTGCAAAAATAGCGATAATTCGACCCTAAGTGTTCCCCAACTCAAAGGGGCACCCCTAGCTATAAATAGGACCACTTGGAGTTCATTCTAAGGTTTCTCATTCAATATATGCTTGGTCCTAGGCTAGTTGAGAGTGTTGCATCCCTTTGAGCCCCTATCTCTCTCTACTTTCAATTCAAATTCATGAATATGAGTGAGTTAGGATCCCTTGTAAGATAACTATCCCTTGTATTCATGTAAACCTCTCCACCTCCATCTTCCTACCCCCTTTCCTGTTTGAAGAAAAGGCATGAAGATCTTCTCCAAGTGAAGGAGAAGGAGTTGTTGTTCTTCAAGATTGAAGAAAGCATGGTGATCCAGATCTCTGAGTGAAGGAGATAGGAAAGGCAGACGTTTAAGAAGGATAGGTATTCCCTGGAAGGCCAAAGACTTGAAGGTGGAGTGGGTAATTCCTTGTTGAAGGTTGAAGACTCCTTGCTCAAGTGGGTAAGTTCCTTCTGTAGGTTGAAAATCCTTGTTTGAGGTATTAAGTCCTTGGATGAATGTGGTTTTGTATTGTAATCTTATGAATGAATATAAGAGAATCAAGATTGCAAAGTCCTAGAGACTAACCACCTCTAGGTAGTGGACTGACTCACTTCTAGTTTGAAGTGTGGAACCACTCTAAACCACTTTGTCCAAGTGTATGTTATCCTTGTCTCTCATCCTTTCTATGCTTGTTAGTTAGTACTTCAAATTGGTTTTATGCTTAAGCTTTTGCACTTAGTATAATTTGAAGGTCTAATCTATTTTATGAGATTTGTGAAGCTCTATTCACCCCCACACCCTATAGAGCCCTTGATCCAACAAGTGGTATTAGAGTAGGTCTTCTCCAAGATACTTCCACAAGTAGGACAAGATGGGTGATTTAGCACTTGGATCTCTCAACTTGGAGGGAAACTTCTCCATGCAACCTCCAGTCTTGAACGGCACCAACTTCCTCTATTAGAAGAGAAGAATGCGGTTCTACCTCCAAGGAGTAAGCTATGAGATGTGGAAGGTGGTGTACCTAAAGTATGAAGATCTAAAGGGGGAAATCTCTACATGTATGGAAGCCCAAATGAAACAAGCTCAAATCAATGCCAAAGCCGTGAGCATCATCTATGCAGCCCTCACCCCATCCAATTTCAACTGGATATCCTCATGGGACACCACACATGAGATTAGGAACAAGCTATGTGTCACCTATGAGGGAACGGAGCAAGTGAAGGAAGAAAAGATCTACATTCTTGGTGGTCTCCTTGAGAACTTCAAGATGGGCAAGAATGAAAGAGTGGTGGACATGTACACAAGGCATAATGTCATCATCAATGGATTGGCAGCCCTTGGTAGTGTGATGGACAGAGGCACAATCAACTCAAAGATCTTGAGATCTCTTCCAAAGAGATGGGATCCCAAAGTGACCTCCATTGAAGAAGTGTACAAGCTTAGTGACTTGGCAACTGAGGAGATAGTTGGCAACCTCCAAGCTCATGAGCCAAGGCTTGACAAGCAAGAAGAAGAAGAAAAGAGAGATGAGAAGGAGTCCAAGAAGATCAAGGACACAGCCTTCAAAGCTCAAATTGAAGAGATGGTTTGGTAACGACAACTTGCACTCCGGTCCCCTACTCCTTCCTTAAGTGAAGATGAAGGCCCAAATGAGCATGAAGCTAACTACTCCAAGGGCAAGCACTTCAAAGGGAAGTCTTCTTCATCTACTCCTAGTTGCTATGAATGTGGACAAAAAGGCCATTACAAGATTGACTGCCCCAAGGCTAAGAAGAGCCACCACAAGAGCAGCCACAAGAAGGACAAGGAGTATAAGAAGGAAGGCAAATACAAGAGAAAGGAGAAGAAAGAAAGAAGAAGCAAGGATGCAGCTCATGCAGCTTGGGAGGAGTCTTCCTCAATCTCTTCTAGCTCTGAAGATGGAGAATGCCACCTTGCTATCATGGCCTCTACAAGTGATGATGTAGGTGAGGTAATTGAAGTCAATTTGCATGAGTTGTCTAAAGAAACTCTTATTGATATGCTTAATGCTATCCGGTCATATTTTACTAAATGCAAAGCTAAAAAGAAAAGGTTAGGAAAGATTATAGATGATCCTTATGCTAAGATTGAGATTCTAGATCAAAATGAAAAGTTACATCTTGATAGTATTGATACTTTGCAAGGGTAATTTCTTTATCTTGAGCTCCAATATAATGGAGTTGAAGTTGAGAATGGTGTCTACCTTAAGAACATTGCTACTCTTAAGGAATAGAACCAAAAATGCCAAGATGAGATTGATGTTCTTAAAACTGAAAATGCAGAACTTAACCTCGTTGATGAATCTAGGAAGCAAGAAACTTATGCTTATCAAAGATAAATTTAATTGTTTAAATCTGAAAATGCTAAGTTACTTGCTCAAGTAAATGATCTATCCTCTCGACCTATCTTATAAAGTAATGAGGTAGCTAGTATTGCTCTAGAACGTGATTCTTTTCATACTAAAGCCCTCTGCTTAGAGGCCGACTTGTTGCATGCTAGAGATGATCTTTCTATTTTATCTTCTACTGTTATTAATCGTAGTGATGGTAATGAAAAATTAAGAGCTTCGTTGCAAAAGTTTTTTATGGGAAAGAAATCCCTTAATGTTGCCCTAGAACACTCTACCAAACAAATTGGTACTAGTGGTTTAGGATATGATGGGACTGCTCCCAAGTGTAAGAACAAGAACAAAAGTAACGGTAAGAAGAAGAGTGTGGAACCTCCTTTCTTCCATGGAGAGACTTTCGGCTCTAAGAACCCAATGGTATGTGCTCATTGTAAATGTGATGATCATTATTCTACTTATTGTCCTTACAAGCCAAAGATGAAATGGGTCCCCAAATTAACCCCAGATCCCAAAGTTTGAGTTTGGCACCGACATCCTTCTTTCATGCAGATCAAAAGAAGGTGGATTGTTGATAGTGTCTGCTCAAAGCATATGATAGGTGAAATCAGCCATTTCAACAAATTCATAAAGAAGAAAGGAGGATTGGTGACCTTTAGGGACAACAAAAAGGGTAGGGTAATAGGTGAGGGTGATGTAGGCAACGAGCTTTGTATTAAAAATGTTTTGCTTGTTGATGGTCTACATCACAATTTGATAAGTGTAAACCAACTTTGTGATAATGGTTATCTTATTCTATTTACCTCTTTAGAATGTTTGCTTCTAGATTCCCTCACTTACAATGGTATATATAAGGGAACTAGAAATGGTAATCTTTATGTTATTGTGTTTGATGCTCTAAATCCCGTACTTGATAGATGCTTAGTTGTGGATAAAAATGATATATCTCTTTGGCATCGTCGGTTGGGTCATGTGAATATGCATCAAATGAATAAATTGAGCAAAAAGGAATTGGTTAGGGGACTTCCTAAATTGGATTTTAAAAAAGATGAGGAATGTCAACCTTGCACACAAGGAAAGCAAACCAAGCTTCCTTCAAATCCAAAGGAGTCCTTAGTACCAAAAGAGCTCTTGAGCTTCTTCATATTGATCTAGTTGGACCTATGAGAACCCAAACGCTTCTTGGTTCCAAGTATTGTCTTGTGATTGTCGATGATTTCTCTCACTATACTTGGACATTCTTTCTCATCTCTAAAAGTGATACTCTAGATGTTTTCTCAAACTTTTGTAAATGAGTTGAAAATTAAGCTTCTTGCTAGATTGTTTCTATCCGTAGTGACCATGGGGGAGAGTTTGAAAATGATCTTTTTGAATGCTTTTGTGAAAAATCTGGTTACTCGCACAATTTCTCTTCTCCTCGTACACCTCAACAAAATGGGGTAGTAGAGAGAAAGAATCGGTCGCTATAGGAGATGGCTAGGACCATGCTTCTAGAATATGACATTCCAAAGAAGTTTTGGGTTGAAGCTGTTAGCACCTCATGCTTTATGTAGAACCGAGTTTTTATGCATCCATCTTTGAAGAAAAACCCCAATGAGTTATGGCATAGTAGAAAGCCATCCATCGACTTCTTTCACATTTTCAGATGTCCTAATGTTGTTTTGAACACAAAGGATTCTCTCGACAAGTTTGATCTGAAAGCATACAAGGCTTTCTTCCTAGGCTATAGCACTACAAGCAGGGCTTATAGAGTTTTCAATATTGAACTGTCTAAAATTGAAGAATCCATTAATGTCAAATTTATTGAATCTAACCCTGCTATTGGAAAGAATGTTGTTGATAATGATATTGCAGATGACTTAATTCCAATCTTAAAAGATCTCAGCATCGACAACAAAGGTAAGCAGGTGGTTGAAGCAGAAGATGAAGAGAAAAAGGATCCCACTCCTCGCTTTGCAAAGAATCATCCCAAAGAGCTAATCATTGGTGATCCATTTGAGAGAGTGAAGACACGAGCTTCCTACAACAAAGAGAAAGCAGATAGTGCCTTCATCTCATAGCTAGAGCCAAAGAACATTAAGGAAGCTCTTGGAGATGATGAGTGGATCCTAGCCATGCAGGAGGAAATAGAGCAGTTCGAGAAGAACTGAGTGTGGACTCTAGTGCCAAGACCAAGTGATAGAAAAATCATCAGTACCAAATGGGTCTACCGCAACAAGCTTGACGAAAATGATAAGGTTAAGGAACAAAGCAAGGTAAGTGGCTCGAGGCTACAATCAGTAGGAAGGTATTGATTTTGATGAAACTTATGCTCATGTTGCTAGACTTGAATCTATTAGAATGCTACTTGCTTTTGCTAGTCATAAGAATTTCTCGCTATATCAAATGGATGTTAAAAGTGTGTTTTTGGATGGTACAATCAAGGAGGAAGTATTTTTTTCTCAAGCTTCGGGTTTGAAAATGACAAGCTACCTAACCATGTTTATTTGGTACAAAAATATTCCTATGGACTCAAACAAGCACCTCGAGCTTGGTATGAGAAATTAAGGAATTTTTTGTTAGACAATGGCTATGTCATGGGTAAAGTTGATTCTACTCTATTTCTAAAACACACTTCTAACCATTTTCTTATCATTCAAATTTATGTTGATGATATCATATTTGGCAAAACTAATCTTGATCTTTGCAAGGAGTTTAGTTCTCTTATGTAGAGTGAGTTCGAGATGAGCATGATGGGTGAGCTTACTTTCTTCCTCAGCTTCCAAATCAAGCAAACCAAAGATGGAAACTTCATCAACCAAGGAAAGTACACCAATGAGCTACTTAAACGCTTTGGAATGGAGAACATGAAGCCGATGGACATACCCATGTCCAACACCACCAAACTTGATAGAGATGAAGAAGGTGAGAAGGTAGATGAGAAGCTCTATAGAGGTATGATTGGAAGTTTACTCTACTTAACTACCTCTAGACCTGACATAATGCTTAGTGTTGGCTTGTGTGCTCACTTTCAATCAAGTCCTAGGAAATAACATCTTATTGTTGTTAAGAGGATTTTCAGGTACTTAGCCAAAACTCAAAACTTTGGTCTATGGTACCCTAAGTCAAGGGACTTTACTCTTATAGCATATAGTGATGTTGATTACGCGGGATGTTTGATTGACAGAAAGTGCACAAGTGGCACTTGCTTTCTCCTAGGACCATGCTTGGTGTCTTGGTTTTCTAAGAAATAGAGCACTATGGAATTATCAACTATTGAGGCTGAGTACATTACAGCCGGAAGTTGTTGTGCCCAGGTCCTATGGATGAAGCAAATGCTCTAAGACTTTAACATACATTTTGTTGCTTCTCCTATCTACTGTGATAATACTAGTGCAATCAATCTTTCTTATAATCCTATATTTCATAATAGAGCTAAACATATAGAGGTTTGTCATCACTTTCTTCATGATCACATTGCCAAAAAGGATATTTATATCATGCATGTGGACACGAAAAATCAGTTGGCGGATATTTTCACCAAACCTTTAGCTAGAGAGAAATTTAACTTCATTAGATCTAAACTGCTTGTAATTTCTTTAGATGGTATTGGCATGTTATCTAGCTAATTGCTTTTATTATATATGTCTTGCTCATGCTTATATCACCTTGCTTGCTAAAATTGCTAAAATTTGCTTGTTGTCATGCTTAGTTTCACTTGTTTTTGGGCATTTCTCGAATTTCAGGTTTTTATCACTAAATAGTACCCAATGATGAGTGATATGTGCCTAAGTATGTTCAATATACAACATAGACTTGAAAAATAAATTTAATTAGCATTCATATGGCTAGAAATTAATTTTGAAGATTTTAGGTCAGGTTGACCATCGGTCGAGTTTCCCCCTGGAAAAACTCGACCGATCCATGGCCGAGAGCTATTCTGAAATGGACCAATTGGTCGAGTTTTTGACTCTCATAACTCGACCGATCAGCGAGTTGAAGCAAACTTAAGTTGGGTTTGGCCGACTATTCTCCCTCTCAACTAGAGAATAGTCGACTGATTTCCCTTCTTCTAGTCCTAAGCTCTCAACCCCAACCCTTACCTTCCCTATCCTAGCCCCTTTCCGACCTAGATAGGCTATCCTAGATGAACCCCCTTGCTCTGCCTTGGTGTGAGAATGGTTTTGGTGGGTTGTTTTGTTTGTTTGCTCTCTTCTTCTCCTTCTTTTTGCCTCCATGGCTTCTCATAGAAGAAAGAGACCCGCCCCTAGCAATGCTCCATCATCTTCTTCATCTTCTCTCTTGGTTTCCTTTTATGATACTTCTTTTGTCTCAATAGAGGCTGTAAATAGGTATAAGGACCTTCTTCCTAGGAGTCCTTTTCCGTTTAGAGCCTTGTTTGAGCCTGGCCCTAGGCATCAAGCCATCATCGACCAAGTGGAAAAGTTGTTATCTATTCATGACCTATATGCCCTGGCTGTCGAGCGTGACTGATTTCATAAGTCTATGACAATTACAAAAGCAGTTCACAAATTCTATGCAAACATGTGTTGGAATTATGACACCCTTGTACCCCCGCTGAATACTCAAGTGATCCTTACATCCATGATCGCCGGGAAGAGATTTCAAATATCTGAAGATATCCTGAATGTGTTCTTTCTAGGAGATGAGGAGAATGACACATAGCGTAAGGATTACGGGGAGTATTTTGACCTTTTGGATCCTGAGGGTTTCTACAAGAAGAATGAGATCACTCTTCCTGATATCCATCGCTACCTGAAGAAACCCGATGTTCCTTACAATAATAAGATCACCCCTCCCTCCTCCTCCCTTGATCTCAAAAAGCATATTTTAGCCCTAGGTCAACTACAACATCCAACTAAAGAAAAATCAAACGGATATTGCAGAGAACACTGCCGTCATAATGTACTACATTCTTGAGAATGTCAGAGTCAAATGGTCAAGATACATTCTCCACCACATGACCTATTTTGACTCTAGCAAGAACACCTGTGGCACCCATCCACCTTATCCAGCCCTGATCTGTGGTCTGTTTCAATTCACCACTGAGAAATCACTCTTTTCTTACTTCCACTACAAGCTTGCTAGGAAGGGAGTGTGTATCAGTGAGACCACAATTCAAAAGTTCATGTCTGTCTTTGCCTCCACCACACCCAGTGCTTCACCCTCAACCTCTACCTCTATTGCCCCTGCCTCCACCTCTACTCGAGATCCTCCTCCTCAACCACCCAGACCTAGTCGTGCCTTGTTTCGTGTGTCCAATGAAACCCTCATGGGCTACATGATGCACCAATAGGCACACAACCTCTGGGTCCAGGAGTAGCTGCACTAGGATTTATGTTCAATCATGTCAAACATGAACTTATCTTGTGCACACCCATACCCCACCTACCAGTCTTTCCCCAGTAGATATTATGCTTCCTATGCATATCATCATTACTACCCTACCCCCAAGCCTTCCGCTACTACTCCCACTCCGTCTGCTATTGGTGGTCCTGGTCCCATCTACCTGCCATTGCCTGTTGGCCCCTTGGCCACTCTGCTTGCCATTCTTGACAATTCTACTCCTTCCTTCCCTTAGGCCAATGACCTCTATGCTCTTAGTATGACTTGGGATGAGCAGAATGTTTGTTGGCCCAGTTGTGGTTTTGGTTATTCTGTGGATGAGGAGATGACTGACCAAGCTAATGCTGAGACTATTGCTGCTGATGAGGATGGTGGTGATGGTGAGGATGCTTCTAATGATGGTGATGGCTCTGGTGCTGATTCCGGTGATGAAGGCATTGTTGTTTCACCTTCAGATGGAGACAAGGACTACGAGCTTGGAGCTGATGATGATGATGTTGTGCACATAGATAGTCTAGATGTCTAGTTGTTTCTTAGTTTTTAGTCTAGTTTGTTGATTATATATATCTCTCTAGGCTATTTTGTATTAGAAACATCTGGGCACATTATCTGAGATGTACTATTTTATCTTCAATTTTCACTACTTCTCGCTTGTAGCTACTTTTATGAGAACATGCTTCTGAGTTGTAATCTATGTTATGTGCACTCTTGCTCGTTGATCAGTTATATCTTATGAGTTGGTGCCATATTTCACCATATTTTGATTATGACTTAGTTTGTATGTTTCTTTCGTCTCTAGTTGATATATGATATGAGATTGCATGTATGATTATCTGCTTGATTGTGTTTGGAGAAGACCTAATTATATGCTCTTCTACCCCCCCCTCACTTTTTGATAATGTCAAAAGGGGGAGAGAACTTCAATGTCTTAAAACTCAATCATATTGTCATACTGCTTCTTATTGCTTATGAGATCCTTTTCTTGTTCAGTATATGCTTTATCGTGTAACTTGCAAAGGACCATAGAGTACATGTATGCTATAATTGCTTTGTGTAGATAGACTAACTATGCAGGTTAAAGTAAGCATAGATTGAGGGAAGCAATTCACATTGTTCAAATCTTGAATCCCCCTAATTCACAAGGCAAAGGTATAATTTCTATATCCTTTTCAATATGTTTGAGGAATGGCTTGTCATTGTCAAAAAGGGGGAGAATGTTGACCTAGAGGTGTGTCCATATTTTGATAATGACTTAACCATTCCATTCATATGTGTCTAATATGTGTATTCAAGATTGATTTCAGGTGTTAGGTACATGAAAAGTATCAAATTACACAAGTCCTAGCTTGTCAAAGTTCACGTCAAAAGCATGCAAGTGTGCTAATTAGGAAATCCATGTAAATGACCTTATAATAATTTTGTAATCACTTGTATTGATGATATGACTTGTAACTAAAATGAGAAAATTATGTGGGACACTTTATACCAAGTGTTAATCACTTTTTAAGCACTTTGGAAAATCAATCACAGGTTGTTGATCGGTCGAGTTCCAATCTCGACCAATCCATTGGATCAATTTTCTGAAGAGTGCATCGGTCGAGTTGTGCATACACAGAACTCGACCGATCGGGTTACTAACCAAATGCTATTTTCATTGGTCGGTCAAGTTTCCTCAGGACAAACTCAACCTATGGTTTGAAATTTGGATTTGTCTTTTACCTGATCGGTCGAGTTACCTTTATTGAAACTTGATTGAATGCACTGTACGAAAAATGCAGAAAAAGTGATTCTAACTGTTGGTGACTTGTTTGGACAAAAATAGATATGTTGCCTTGTGCAAAAACGGCTATAATTCGACCATCAGTGTTCCCTAACTCAAAGGGGCACCCCCAACTATAAATAGGACCACTTGGAGTTCATTCCAAGGTTGCTCATTCAATATATGCTTGGCCCTATGCTAGTTGAGAGTGTTGCATCCCTTTGAGTCCCTTTCTCTCTACTTTCAATTCAAATTTGTGAATATGAGTGAGTTAGGATCCCTTATAAGAGAGTTATCCCTTGTATCCATGTAAAGCTCTCCACCTCCATCTTCCTACCCCCTTTCCTGTTTGAAGAAAACGCTTGAAGATCTTCTCCAAGTGAAGGAGAAGGAGTTGTTGTTCTTCAAGGTTGAAGAAAGCATGGTGATCCAGATCTCCGAGTGAAGGAGATAGGCAAGGCAGACGTTCAAGAAGGATAGATAATCCCTGGATGGCCACAGACTTGAAGGTGAAGTGGGTAAGTCCTTGTTTAAGGATGAAGACTCCTTGCTCAAGTGGGTAAGTTCCTTCAGTAGGTTGAAGATCCTTGCTTGAGGTATTAAGTCCTTGGATGAATGTGGTTTTGTCTTGTAATCTTATGAATGAATATAAGAGCATCAAGACTGCAAAGTCCTAGAGACTAACCACCTCTAGGTAGTAAACTGACTCACTTCTACTTTGAAGTGTGGAACCACTCTAAACCACTTTGTCCAAGTGTATGTTATCCTTGTCTCTCATAGTTTCTATGCTTGTTAGTTAGGACTTCAAATTGGTTGTATGCTTAAGCTTTTGCACTTAATATAATTTGAAGGTCTAATATGTTTTGTGAGATTTGTGAAGCGCTATTCACACCCCCCCCTCTAGAGCCCTTGATCCAATAGAAAGGATTCATGTAATATTCAATTCTACTTCTTTCCAAGTCTTGGATAATGAGGAACCTACTAAATAGTTATACTCTTTTAATGGTACTAGGTAAGGGGTTCCCATTGCCCCATATCTTTTTGTAATTTGACTGGAAGGTCTAGATGTGAATAAAGAGAATAACAAGTACATCCACCCCATTAAAAACTCTTATAAGCTTGGCATTTTGAATATAATCTTTGTTGGAGACATGCTTGTTTTCTTGTAAGTTGATGAGATAAGCACCAAAAAAATTAATTCTACTATTTTGGATGTTGAAGTTTGTGGTTACAGGCCTAATCCAATTAAAAGACAATTCATCCCTAGCAAGCCACCGTACACTATTGTTTGCTCCTCTATACTAGGCATGAGTTTTACGAACTACCAGTTAAATTCATGGGTTCACGTTTGTTCACCAGTAGGATTAGGAAAAGTTTGTGTTCTCTATTGGTTGAAAAAATAAGAAGTAATTTAGATCCCTAAATTGGAGCTTTTTTATGGCAGTGGGATGAACTAGTTAACCATCACACCAACGTATTGTATGTTTTTGACAACCACTTTTCCTATATATTTGTAAGTAATAAATGAAATGGAATGCGTGTATAGATGATCCCTTGGGTGGTAAATAATGTACAAAGACATTTCATGTTTTTTCCATGAGAAAAAACCTACAGAACAAAACATGAAGGAGGAATGGCAATGGTATGGTCATAGACATGGTACATGCAAGTATGATAAAGAACTTATAGGTCCTTGCTACTCAGAAGATGAGTTTATGAGTGAATGGTCCCAAGGAAAAGATTTCATATGTGATTTTGTATGGTTTATAGATCCACAAGTAAATCTTTCATGGTTCATCAGAAAAATCATCAACCACCACCGCAAAACTTTTCTACATATGAATTTTGATATAGTTAATGATATGAGATCTCTTATTTGGTTGAACCCTTGGCTAGAATATGGTTGTCTAGCTAAAGGTATGAAGAATAATAAGATCCTTATTCTAGGAAAAGGTAGATACTACCAAGGGGTGATATAATCACCAACAACCACTGGAATATTGTAGACTCTAAAGACTACAACGACTAAAGGATGTATGAAAGAAACAAACTTCGCCTCATGAAGGAGGAGAAGTTAGTCTTATTAACAACTTTATATCTAATAACACTAAGGGATTTGGGGATCTAAGAAGCGTGCTACACAAGAAAAGTACAAAAATTGGTCTGGCCTTAATGGTTCTAGTTATCCAAAGCACTAAAAAGATTAATTATTATGGCATGGGAGATGTTGAACCATGTAACATATAGAAACCTAGATTTTTGACTCTATAAACTCTAATCCTATGATTAGGTGGTTAGTATGCTTGGTCCCTTATATTCTACCAAATAAGGATAAAGTTATGCCTAAATGTATATTGTTAATGTGTGTGACGTGAATAAGTCAATGGTGACCCATAACAAATACATAGGCTTGAAAACAAATATTAATACATTATGTGGCATTAGGCTCTGTAATCAACATTGCATGTTGTAATACACTCACATTAACATAATAATCTCTATGTGTGCTAAAAAGTAAGTGAATGCATGCAATGAATCATATATGATCCCTTTGTTAACATATATTCACATTTTTTTTAGGAAGGGCGCCCGCCATTTTATTAAGTAATCAAATCGTTTGCAGCAAGTACAAGGATCCGATCCTCAAAGTCCTCACCAACAATGTGAGGATTAACAAAATGACAGGCAGCAGCGGCTAAGGCATGAGCTACTCTATTGCCTTGCCGTTTAACAAAACACAAATTAAAAGAAAGGAAACTACAAGAAAGATCAACAATATCCTGAGAAATATAGTCTTCATAACCGCGTCCGTCGTATCCCTTCTTGACCGCTTCCACTAGTAGCAGGCAGTCCGTCTCAACCACAACATCTGTGTACCCTTCCCTAAGAGCCAGTCGCATATCGTGTAGGACAGCCAAACCCTCTGCACTAAGCACCGAGTAAGGTTGTTCTAACCGGCATTGGAAGGTCCACAAAAGTTGACCGCTAACGTCCCGAATGACTGCCGCACATCCGTTCTCTTCCGTTGTAATGATTGATGCATCTATATTGATCTTAATGCAGCCATGTGGTGGGCAGCGCCATGAAACCTGACGTGGAGATGTGGAAGAAAAGGCAGCTCTACCCACAACCCCATGATAGCGTGCATGGTCAGCAACCATGCTGAGGTAAGAAGCCACAAGACCCGGAATATGGGGGGGATGATCCTCAAAAAGAATTTTATTCCTCGCTGTCCATGAGACCCACATAAGAGTAGCGCCCTCATCTTTTTGCCTGCTATCCTCCTCCTATAAAAGACTCCTAACAAAGGATGCCACGTCGTGATTGCCCAGCCGTCTGCCCCAATCAAACACATCGGCCGCCCATACCTGTCTGGCTACGTCACAGTGTAGCAGTGCATGAGAAGAATCCTCCCGCTGTCCGCAGCGATGGCAGCTGTCATCCGGTGTCACATGCTTCCTTAGCAGTTCTGACTTAGTGGGAAGTATATTCCTGAGAGCTCTCCATATGAATTGCTTCAGTTTTTGTGGCCAACCTTGCTTCCAAACCCTCTTCCACAAATCAATATCCAAGCCGTCAACTAAATCCTCTCCTGTCTGAATAAAGAAATAAGCACTCCTGACAGTAACCTCCCATTGCCTTCCTTATCCCAATATAGTGTGTCCTAGTCAATCCGTTGTGATAGTGGAATGTTAAGAACTCCCGGGCTATATGTGTAGGAAAACAAGTCTCCACCGCCTCTCTATTCCACCTCTTAGGTCCTCCAACCATCAAATCGCTCACCCATCTGTAATCCACTGGACCATGGATCAAGTATCTGTCCGCTGTGCCCCCCAAGTGTGGAATCCATCTTTCCTTGTAGATATGAATATTTTTTCCATCCCCCACCCTCCACCTGAAGCCACTCTTAACTACTTACAGTGCCCCCCAAATACTCCTCCATGTATAGCTGGGATTCCCCCTAACTCGACATGTAGAATAGAAGATGTGTTGTAATATTTCACCTTGAGTACCCGAGTGGCAAGAGACTCTCCATAGACTGCCAACCTCCACCCTTGTTTAGCGAGGAGTTCTTGGTTGAAAGCTTTCAGGTCCCTAAATCCCATGCCCCCACTCTCCTTGGGCTTACACAATCTATCCCAGCTCATCCAATGAATTTTCCTTTCCCCCTCCTTAGATCCCCACCAGAACCGTGCCATCATAGAATGGATATCATCAATAATTCCCTCCGGAAGTTTGAAGATGCTCATGAGATACGTAGGAATTGCTTGGATGACTGCTTTGATCAACACCTCCTTCCCTGGTTTGGACAACAATTGCTCCTTCCACCCCTGTAATTTTTTCCACACTCTGTCCTTTATAGTCGCAAACACCTGCTTTTTGGACCTGCCTACCACCGTGGGAAGGCCTAGATACTTCTCATGCCTGTCCACCTCCCTCACCTGTAGCAGATTTTTAATGAACTCCCTTCTCTCACTAGTGACGTTTGTACTAAAGGAAACCTCCGTCTTCTCATAATTGATTTTCTGCCCAGATGCCCTCTCATATTGGCTGAAAATTTCAGCTAAAGCGGAGCATTCTTCTGAGATAGCCCTTGTAAAAACAATGCTATCATCTGCAAAAAGAAGGTGAGTGACCCGCGGTGCCCTTCTGCATATTCTTGTCCCATGTATTTTTTTGACCTGTGCAGCTTTGGATAGAGAAAAAGAAAGTGCTTCAGCACAAAAAAGAAAAAGGTAAGGGGATATAGGATCACCTTGGCGAAGTCCTCTGGATGGTTTTGCAGACCCTCTCCTATTGCCATTGACGATGAACTTGTGGGATACGCTTGTAACACACTCCAAAACCTTCCTTCTCCAAATAGATGGCAGCCCCATTCTCTCCATAACCCCCTCCAGAAAAACCCACTCGACTCTGTCGTATGCCTTGCTCATGTCCAGCTTAAGTGCCATAAGCCCCTCTCTTCCTTTCTTGCGGTGTTTCATGGTATTAAACAGCTCATATGCCACTAAGGCATTGTTGGTGATCATCCTCCCTCCTATGATAGCACTTTGATTCTCTGAGATAATCCCATTCATCAGCGGTTTGATTCTATTTGCCAAGGCCCAAAGTAATAATCTTATATGAAACGTTGCACAAGCTGATAGGTCTATATTCAGTCAGGCGGACAGGACTATTTGTCTTAGGAATGAGAACTATATCAGTGTCATTAATGTCATCCAGGCCAATCTCCCCGCTCCACCATTTAGAAATAAAATCCATCAAACTACTTTTAATTACCTCCCAAAATTTTTGGTAGAAAATAGCCTTCATCCCATCCGGGTCGGGAGCTTTGTTCAGATGCATTTGTTGAAGAGCTTTCCAAACTTCTGTCTCAGTTGGAACCTTTTCCAGATCTGAAAATGAAGATTCATCAATCACCCTAGGCATGCCATCAAGAAATTCCTCCATCTCGTGAGGGTTTGAGCTGGAAAAGAGGGAATTAAAATAAGAAAAAATAATTTCAGCAATGGAATCCTCCTCCGTATGCCAACTCCCATCCTCCTTAAAGAGACCTTCTATGGTGTTGCATCTCTTTCTTTGGCTAGCTTTATGATCAAAGTATTTTGTGTTCCTATCTCCGTCTCTCATCTCATTGGTCCTAGCTCTTGCCAACCAATAGCTCTCTTCCAGCCTCTGTAAATCCTGTAGTTCTCTCCCTAAAGATTCACATTCTTGCAACATGTCATGAGATGGTGGCTTATCTTGGGCACGACCAAGTCTCTTCTCGAGCTGCTGAATTCTCCTTCTTATGTTACCAAATTTATCCGCCGCCCATCCAGCAAGCTTTTCCGCACAACAGTCTGTCTGTCCTTTAAGACCCAAATCATAGTTGCTGTCCCAAGCCCGAGTGATGACATCTTTGCATTTTGGTGAAGATAACCAGAAGGTTTCAAATCTAAACCACTTCTCCACCTGCCCACCGTCATGATTCCTGTGCTCTGCCCATAAGAGAATCTGCCCATGATCCGAGTTAAGAATAGGGAAGTTTTTGACCTTTCTGATATTATAAAAATCACACCATTTCATGTCTTCTAGAAACCTGTCCAGTCTTTCCAGAATCATCGTGTATACCTGCTGTCCCCTCTTCCACGTAAATTTATTTCCGATGGATCCCAAATCAGTGAGCTGACATCTCTCCATTGCCCCTCTGAAGTTCCGCATCTGCCATTCATGCCTAGGTTGACCTCCTTGTTTCTCAGATTGAAAAAGAATCTCATTGAAGTCCCCGCCGAAGACAATAGGCAAAGTCATCTATGCACAAAGCTCCTCCATCAGCCTCCAAGTGTTGTGACGCTCATGAGTTGTTGCCCAACCATAAATCCCCACAAAGTAAAAGCAATCCTGGATGTCCTCCCTTCCCACCACCGCACTGATATGATGGTCCGAAAAAGACTTCACCGAAACATCCTCCCCTATCCACCACACACCCAAACCTCCAGCTCTCCCCCTGCTGTCCACTCCAAACCCCGCATTGTACCCACATCTCCTTCTTACCTCCTCTTGGTCCCTCCCTCTACACATAGTCTCCATCACAAAGACTATGTCGGGCATCTCTCTCCAACACTACCTCCTAAGAGAGTCAACCGTCCTAGGGCTACCCAGACCCTGGACGTTCCAACATAAGATTTTCATGGCTCTTCACGGGCCTGGACCTCACCAGCACCCGCTACTGTTGTGTGATTTGGTTCACACTGCACCACCACCCGCACCCGTTTTCCAACCAAACCCATCTCGCCTTCCTAAATCCCCTCCATACCTTCCGTACCCCCTTTCCTCCTCTTTCCCCCCTCCAGAACTCGATGTGACGCCCTATCACCCCCCCCACACCCACCTGCTGCGACCCAAGCCTTGTAAACCTTTGACTTCTTCCCTTGTTCTTTCCCACCCCACCCTTCCTACTATGGTGCATCTACCTCATAGCAAGCATCCTCACCCCTTCTTCCCCTGCCCCTCCTTCCCCAACACCTCCTGCAACGTCATTAGCCTCGTTGTTATCCTGGAGCAGCTGTGCCACCCCTGTGTCGACGTCCTCCATGGATGCCTGAGCGTTGTTGTCCCCTAACATGTGAGCCGCCATGTTGGAAGACACACCTAACACCTAGCCTGCACCGTTGGATGACATCGTCGGACCTTGCACATTGATGTCCATGCCCCCATTGGACGTTTGAGCGTTGTTATCTGCCATCAGTCCCGTAACGTTGCGTCGGCTCGTTGTTTGGCTCTCCGTCGCCTGTTGCATCTCCGTCAGTGACGTTAACGTCACACCCAACGGCGCCCCTGTCCCCTCCACAGCTTGGTGCCCAGCACCCTGAACAACATCCGTCGACGCCATAACAGCACCCCTCGTCCGCCGCTCAAGGTCAGTAGCCGTCGGCCCCGTTGCAGCATCAACACGGTTGCCAAACGCCATTGTCGACATCGTGGCAGTGTGAAAACGCTTGCCAAACGCCCCTGTCGACGATGTTGCAGCGTCCGCCCGCTTGATGAATACCTCGTCTAGGTCCACCATCTCCACCGAATCATCCGATGCCTCCTCCCTCCCCGGACGCCCGTCAGCATCAAGACGCCATCTACTTGCGTCAGTGTGGCATTGCTGCTCCCCCGACGTGGTGCGTGTAGCGATCGGTTTGGAGAAAAACCTCAATTCTTTAGACGCTCCCTCTCTTCCCATGAGTTCCTCCCTGATCGGAACAATCCACCGCTTCATCGGCGATGCTTTGATCCAAGGCCCCCAGCGCCTAGGCGTCACACCTTCCTCCGCCCCCTCTTCCTCCTCTCTGCAGTCCTTCTCAAGGTGGCCCATGACGCCACAAAGATAGCAAAAAGCTGGAAGCCATTCATATCTAATCTCAATTGGAACAACCTTGCCGCTCTTGTCCCTTATCTTTCACATAATAGATAAGTTATGTTTAATGAGGAGTATAATGTGCTTAAGATATGAATTTGACTAATAATTTGTGTTTCTATGTCCATAACTATGAATAATGTGCCTTTATTTAAATAAATATTTAATTAATGGATTTAATATGTTAAATAAGTAAAATATGGAAATTCTTGCATAATAATATAAGGAAAGTCTTTTGGTAATAATGTGAAGATAATGGGACTCTAAATTAATAAGTAGTGATGGTAATGATGTAATATTGTAATAATACAATGGTGATGGCCCTAAGACTATAATTATTATAGAACTCACAAAAGGAAATCTCAAAACCTAGAACTAATGGCAAAATTATGATCTTTGGGTCCCAATTATCTTGGGTGCCAACTTTCACGTTATTTGAACAATTATAACTATCCTAATTTCATTAATAAAACAACATATGAGATCAAGCCAAAAATATTAATTAAATTATTTAAAGACTTCAAAGGTAGAAACTAATTACAAATTCTGAATCTATATGTGTTAATTAGTATATATATAAATTGATAGTTTTTTAATACAGTTAATCGCCCCAATTTGATTAAAAAAGAAATGAGTAATGGATAGATCCTAAATGAACTGGATTGCAATTTATTTGATTTATTTTACACTTTGATAAATTTTTTATTTGGCCATCTCCTACCTTCTTTAGATACCTACTTTCCCGATCACTAACCAGATGCCTTTGCTCCATTTTCTCTTGCAATTTTATCTCTTTTCCTCTTCGCTCTTCGGCGGTTATTTCTCCATTGTCCTTCTCTCTCAATTTTGATACTTTTAGTACATGGTTCCCTTTTATCCGCAATCCCTGTCTCCCTAGAGAACTCTAATTTCTTCCTTCTCCAAACTTCAACCGCCAACCAAGATCCTACTATATAGGAAGCCTCCCTTTTTCTTTGCACGATGACAACCTCAATTCTATGAAGGTGGATTTTCTTTATTCTGCAACTAAGAAAGCATTTCTCCTATGTGAAGCACATCTAGACGAGTACATAGGGTTCCCCAATCCTTTTTGCTTAGTGTTGGTGCCTAGGAAGATTATCCCTAAACCCTAGGTGTTGATCATTGAAGAAAACACATTGTGCCCTATGGATTCTTCCAACATGCAGCGTCAATGACTACAAATTGGCGATCGAGATGGATCAATAAGGTCCAGTTATGGTTCCTTTTTATGACCTCTTGTAATGACTTGCTCTTTCCTTATTTACCTCTCACCCTAACAAATAAATTCATGTCCCACTTTCACCTTGCTTGTGATGTTCATCAAGGATAATTTGAGTATTAGACATGCTATCTTGGAAACACCTATCTTTTTTATTCTAGTTTCGCATGATGATTTGTGGGCATCATTTAAGCCTTTTCATCATCTAGTTTGTGGCCCCATGTTGGAGTTTTATATTGTCGTCTATCATTTGAAATGGTTATGTACTATTTGTGGTCCTTCTACTTTGCCTCACTGTCGTTGTGATTTCTGGCAATGTTTGAGTCACTACACGTGTTTGGTCTTTGTGCTAGTTCTTGATTTTGGTGGCTACCAGCCTACAGCTCTTTGCATGCCTTGGCGATGGTTGTAGGATGAATTTTGACTCATCTCGTGATCTATATTTGGGCTTGCCAAGATTTGTGGAATGTGAGTAATGATGTATGGTACCTCCATTGATGCCCTTTTGAGATGAATTTGGAGTTTAGTTTCATGTTGTCATGTTCATCGGACCATTCGTTGGGTTTAGTTTGCTTATCCTTGTAGGTTGGACGCAAAGCAGTGGAGTCTCTTCTACCCACGGCTCCTCCCCATATGCTAGGGAAGTCCACAGGCAAATGGGAGTGTTTCCAACTTCCCCTGGTTTGTGAGTAACGCGAGGGAAGAAGATGATGGGACAAGAAGTCTTCTTTGACCTTGATGGTCTATAATTTTCCTCTATGCAATTTGAGGGTACATGAGTCTTTTTATCTTCTAATGATCTAAGTCAAGAAGGTTTTGGATTCATAAAAAATGACTGTAACATCCCAGGATTTGAGGCCTCGAATAACATGATCTTAAAAGGAATGATTGGACTACCCATATCAGCAAGGTGCACCTCTTTTTTTGGGAGCCCATCACTAAAGAACTCCATAGTTAAACATGCTCAGCTTGGAGTAGTACTAGGATGGGTGACTAGTCGGGAAGTTGACCCTAGCTTGCGCGTGAGTGAGGACAAAGCGTGCAGTTAAGGCTAGTGGTGGTCTACGGGGCCAGTCATCATTCCTAAAACTCTACTAGAGCTTAGGGCAGTGGGCCCGGGCATTACAAATGGTATCAGATCCATAACCCCTCTAGTAGGTGGGGCCCACATGAGCATGTGGCATGCTAGTCTGGAGCCGTGCAGTCCATGCATGTAGGAAAGGGTTGTCCATGGTTGACGTAGCCACCCTTGCGCTGGTATTCTGTGATCGGGAGTTGGGTGTCCATGGGCCATTGTGGGTCTGCACTGAAATGGGGTCAGATTATGAGGCCTTATAGTTGAGACTTGACGAGGACGTCAAGAGTCTAAGTGGGGGAGATTGTAACATCCCAGGATTTGAGGCCTCGGATAACATGATCTTAAAAGGAATGATATCACCAAGGTGCACCTCTTTTTTCGGGAGCCCATCACTAAAGAACTCCATAGTGAAACGTGCTCATCTTGGAGTAGTACTAGGATGGGTGACCAGTCGGGAAGTTGACCCCAGCTTGCGCGTGAGTGAGGGCAAAGCGTATAGTTAAGGCTAGTGGTGGTCTATGGGGCCAGTCGTCATTCCTAAAACTCTACTAGAGCTTAGGGCAGTGGGCCCAGGCATTACAATGACCAAGGAACCATGTCACGCACTAAGGTTGTAAAACTTCATGCAGGGGTATTCCAGTCATTTGGGTTTGTTTTATTTGTTGGTGGTCTATGGGGCCAGTCGTCATTCCTAAAACTCTACTAGAGCTTAGGGCAGTGGGCCCGGGCATTACAATGACCAAGGAACCATGTCACGCACTAAGGTTGTAAAACTTCATGCAGGGGTATTCCAGTCATTTGGGTTTGTTTTATTTGTTAAATTCACATAAATCCATTTATCTAAGTAGTTCATAACAAACTATTCATAAACCAAAAAATAAAATAAATTATGCTTTAGAATCATCAAAGTATGAGCTACCAAGTTAAGAGATGGCTCGTGGACGGAGCGGACGAAGATGAGGCCGTGGGTGATCCTCTAGCAGACAAGGGGGGAGGGGTTATGCAGTAGAGTCTTCGACTCCTCCAAACTACCGATCGGAGGCAAATGGAGAAGGAAGTACCCTTGAGAAATCCCCAAACACTACTAGGGTTTTGCTGCGCAAGGATAGTGAATCCACCACCAACCCCCCGAAGACTCCACCCCACAGATCTGAGGAGGCGTCTTCCTCAAATCGGCTGGTTGGCTGGTTGCAAGCCAGCAGACTGGGCCAAGAAGAGGTTGACATTGAGCTGATGGACTTCATCGAGCCAAGCATCAAGGATGGAAAGAGGTGTGCGTCCATCTCGAGTAAGGACAGCTCCAACCCCGACTGGGACGAGTACTTATCCATCAGGTTTGTTGGTCGGAAACCGTATGGTGTCCAACTAACTGGATGGATTCAAAGGACTTGGATACCTAGCAGACCTGTTGAGATTGTGTCCGAGGAAAGGGAAGGGTATATCCTCAAGTTGCTCTCTTGTGGCGATAGAGATCGGGTTCTTAAGGAGGCGCCCTGGTTCATGGATGAACTATTGATTGTAGCCCAAGCATGGAAGTCTGGCTCTCTTCTTCAACCCCTCTCTTTCATGTAGGTCCCCGTTTGGTTCAAAATTGAAAACATGGGGATTCCCTGGACTTGCAAGCGCATCTCCTGTGTTGCCAGTACCATAGGTTGGCCTGTGGACATTGATGTTTACTCAGCTGCCGCTGGATGCTATGATGTTGCATGGGTGTGCATAGAGTTGAGTCACAAATTGCAAATTTCTAAAGAAACATTGGTAGAAGTCGATTCAGTGCTCAAGACTTTGAAAACTGAAGCTATCTCCAAGATGGTGATTTGCTCCAGTTGCACAAGGTTTGGGCACAGGACCACTTCCTGTTTAATGAAGTCAAGATGACCTCCGCCGAAAAAGGACCTGCAGGTCCGGCTGGGAATATCTACAGGTGTTCGAGATAATGTCAACTTGACTTCCAAGGAGCAATCTAAGATGGCTCAAGGAGAGAAAATTGGCAACCAGATGGAGGAGAACATGAACTCCTCTGCTGCATTAGATGAAGTGTTTCGAGACTCCATTGCACAGTAGGTGAGAGATGTTGTCCTGTCTGCTGCTGTTGAGCATCACTCCCAACCCAATCCTCACATTCCAGAACCTGAGATGTTTGGGTCTTCTCCGGTTTCCAATTCTAGAAGCCTCAACTTGGAATGGGAGTTAGAGTTGAGCAGGTTAAGCAAGGGAGCTTCAAGCTCTACCCGATGGCAGATCAATAAGATCTGGAATAGCAGAGTGTTTTATTCTGAATTCCAACAAGAAAAGGAAAAAGTGTGTGGAGATGATGATGAATCCAATATGGATTCAAACTCGGGGCTGGATTTTGACCCATGGGAAGCTGACGCTTTGGATTTCAGCAAGTTTAGGCTGAATAGGAGGAAAAAGTCGCCAAAGCAAAATAAGGATGGAGGTTGATTTCTCCATCCCATCTCCCTGTCGAGTACCTGGTACTCCTTTTGACTTGTATAAGTGTTTGCGGCATTATGTTACTGCTCGATGGCTAGGGAGCTTCCTCTTGTTGTCTCTCTCCACTAATTTTTGTGAATGAGGTTAATGCTAGTGTGAAAAGATTTCAAGGTCTAGTTTCTACGGCATTCGTGGCAGCTGATATGGATTGCCATAGGTTCTTTGCTAAGTCAGTTGAAATAACATGATGGTGCCAATGTGGTTGCTTTCACTAGCACGAGTTCATTAGCAAAGGGTTATCCCCTTCCTATCACGCTCCTTGCTTATTGATTCACCAAAGCTCTAATCAGTGTTGACAGGTGGATGCTTCATTTCTCTTATTCTCCTGATCGCTACTTTCAGGGGACGAGCATATTGTTATGTGTGAAGGAGTGTAAAGGAGATGAACCAACAACTTGTTATCCTGATGTGTAGTATTTGGAGTCTCCTACGAGTAATTTGGGTGACATAACAGACACTGCACATATGCAGGTGTGAGAAATTGTTGCAACCCCAATATTTGGGTTCATTTGGTGAGAAATGTAATTTCTCATATTAAAGATATTTGAAAAAATAATGACATAATTTGGTTTGAATAAATGGTTTTGGTTTACAATAGCCTTGATGTTTGTGTTGTGGGCTTTATTGGCTATTGGACCCAAATAACAAGGAAATCCAATTAGTAAATGAATAATTAAATTTCTAAGAAAAGAAATATGTGGAAACCTCTATAAGGCAAATCCAAAGAGGGATTTCGTGCCTCTTGGGTTCCTTGGGTTCCAAGGAGTCCAAACTTGCATAAAGAGTGCAATAAGAAAAGAAAATACCAATTAAATATTTCTTTATTAAGAAAGAGATTGAAAATAATGGTAAAATGTGGAAAATAAGTAAAAAGCGGTACAATTGAGTTATCCTTATTGGAATTTCATATCCCAAGGATTCTTAATGATAAAAGGAATACCCATGAGGAAAATAAAAGAGAAATGAAGGGAAAACCTCAAAAAGAGTTATTTTAATAGGAAATAAACAAGATAGTATGAAATAATGCATTTAGATGCATCTAGAAGGATAATGAGTATCCTTATGAAGGAATTTCGAAATCATAGAGTTTCTTGGGATCCAAGGAGTCCCAATAAGGAAAGAGGAAAGAGAAAATAACAATAATGACAATTAGTAAGATAATATGATGCATTATTAATGATTTTGGTGGCATTGTGAAAAAGGAAGTGATTTCTATTAAAAGAAAATAGAAATTCGTGCCAAAGAACTAAAAAGCAAGAATAAAGAGAATAAGGGGAAAAGGTTTTTGAATTTATAAATATTCAAATAACATAATTATCTAAGGAGATAATGAAAGAGAGAGATGGTTTGTTTCACAACCAAGGAAGGTATGTTTCCTTTCAAGAATAGGACTTGAGTCCTCAAGGAGGCACGCCTTAGGGCCTCGTACTCATCCCTATATAAGGGGTAGAATGTTTGGTCTGAGTTAAAGATAATCCTGAGGAAGCTTTTCTTTCCTTCTTCTTCTTCTTCCTCGTTTTTACCCTTAAAACCCTAGCTATAAGAAACAACACGAGCAAGAGGTTGGAAACGGCCAATGCATGGTTTCGATGAAACCCAGGAGTGCCCCGGATCTGAGGTGAAGCACAGCCATCGAGGTTGTGCCCTAGGGTGCGCTCAAAGGCAGCCGTCGGGCCGCAGTGACAGCCGCAGAAACATGGCCAAGAAGTGGAGAACCAGCCACGTCAGCTGCGGTTTGAGGGAGCTTCAGGTGCGCCCAGGTGCGGAAAAGGTAGGGAAGCTATTCCTGGTGAAGATCGCGGCCCACGGAGAGGGAGAGAGAGCCCGTGCATGGGTTGCAAAGTGGTGCCTAGGGCGTCTGCATCGTGAGTTCTGAAGGAGGAAGATGACCAATGAAGATTGGATGAAAATACCCCCACCCGCGGGCTGAACAAGCAGGAGTTTAAGTGAGGGCATAACGGTCAATCCTTTATGTTTCCAAGCGAGTCGTATTGCATGGAAAAGGATGATGTGGCGCCATCTGATTGGCCGAGAGGTACATTTCTTTGCTAAAATCATAACTAATTCTAGAGAACTCGGATTAAAACAAGTCATACATGAAAATTGATCCTCAGAACGAGAGGAATGCAATGAAATTATATTTGAAGCTTAAATATGCTTGGAACACAAAAAGTATAGGGTTTTACATATTTTAATGCATTAATTGACATAAAAACCCTAGAATGATATAAAATTAATCATGATGAATCTTTTATATGTTTTTGATCGATCTTAACTTGTTACGAGTGGTAAGATCAGAAAAGGATAATCCATATGATGCTTTTAGAGTTTTATGATCATGAGCATGGTTTAATGGACCAAAAACCCTATTTTGAGTAAATATGAGTTCTAGTGGTCATATACAAAATTACAAGTATACAACTATAATATAATGACCCTCAATGAAGATAATTGATATGATTAGGGTTTTGTGAATAAGAAACCTAAGAAACCCTAATTGAGTATAAAGGATGAAACTTTGTGGTTTAATAGGTTAATTTGAGAAGTATTAACTTGTTAAAAATTAAAGTTGAGTTTCAATCTTTTTCACATGAAAAGCTGACTAATTTAGGGAAAATAAGAGATGATCATATTTAATTTGAAAATGTAAAAACATGTTGTTATATGATGGTTCTAAGTTATTTTGAGTACAAAAGTCCTTAATTCTGGATAAATACCCTAAATGTAGTAATTAGGGTTTTCTCATGAATAAAAGGTAGAATTGATGGCAAAACAAGTTCATATGTTAAAAAGACCCTAATGAACGTTGAATTGATGATAAAGGCGTAAAATGATCTTATCATGGAATAAAAGGATAAGAATAGTGGCTTTAATGTAAAAGAGGCATAATGGGCTTAATTAATGCTTAAGTGTGCCTTTAATCTGAAATTAGGGTTTGTAAGTAAATAAATAGAAATAGGGTGTAAAATGGTAAATGGTGTGAAACCCTAATTTCCCAGGGAAACCCTAAAATTGGAATAGAAATCCTGAGGAATATGATGATATTGGATAAATGTTAATAAAAGGAAATTGGCATATTGATTTCAGGATTCTATGCATAATTGGTTGCTTGATTGGGATTTCTCTGCTATGGTTAATTCTGTCTCAAATCATCAAATCAAGTATGTGGTTACACTTATGATTATCCTGACTAGTTTTCTGAGGATTTTATCGATGTTTCCCTCATGGCTTGAAATAACTGTTGGATGCTTTTACTTCATGCAACTATAGAGTGACTATGACTATCACTATGAATATACATGTATAACTGACTAGATCTGGGTCCACCTCTAGGGCTTGTAAAGGCTAAAAAGGGGTAACCTAGACTAAGGTATAGGTTATCGTGGGTTAGAAATTGGGCTACCAAGTGTAGTGCCATGAGGACCATTAGCATGCCATGAGTTAAGGAGTGTGCTACTTATGAGTAGTGACATGTGACTCAACCCTTAGAAACTGGTTCACCTATAGGTGGGACCATGAGGGGTTTAATGGGGATCTACCATAAGGAAGGTAGTATCTAGGTCCACTGCAGGGATAGCACAGAGGATAAGGTACTCAGGGATTACGGAGTTATATTTAAAACGTAATCTTGGTTGTTAAATGATTAATTGAATGATTACGTTGTTATCATAGTTGCACATTTATTGTTTCCCCCACATACCAGCTTTGGCTGACCGACGTTTTGTTTGTTGGCATTTTTGGTACAAGCCAAAAGGACAAACAGTAAATCATCATATTGTGAAATACATGAAGTAAAATACAAGGAGGATTAGTTAGAATAGAATCCATAAGTGCATAGAATTTTAGAGATCCAAGTTTTCAAAAAGGTATGCAAAAGTTTATTTTCTTACAGCTTTTCAGTTTAGTATATTAAAATTTAATAATTGTTCTTGGTTAATTGATGAACCTTTGATCTGGAAAGTATGGGTACGGCTTCGACCTCTCGGTCTCCCTTAATAGGGGGTTACCGGAAGGTGGGATCGTAACATTTGGTATCAGAGCGTAGGTTTCTCAATTAACCATTAATAATTATTAAATTTTACAAACTCCATAGAACCCAAGGGAGTTATTAGAGGATTATCCGAAAGACAGAGGTGTCTAGAAAAGGATCACGACCGGGGGCTGGCAATATTTTCCTCTGTACCGCTAGTCAGAATACGAGGACTGCCGGATCCGTGTGACTTCCTGGCCAAAGTCTTAGGGTATGAATCAAAATAAGATACCTTTAGGACTTTCTCATCTTATTCGTCCCTTCTCATCACAAATTCTTTTAAGGACCTTAAGGTTTAGGATTTTCTCTCTTCTCCTCACCCTCTTAAGGTATGGGTATGATTAATAAGGTCTAAGGAATCCTCCATCAAATTAATGAAAAGCATGTAAATAAGATGTCATGGACATAAGCTTAATAGATTAAGTGCAAACTAATAAATACATGCTTATGACGTATGACATAAGTAGTCATGCCCTCAGAAAAGACCTGAGGCTAGACCTTCTCGTCAGGTGGATATATAAAGAGAGTTAATCTTGGAGATAGAGATCTCTATTACAAGTAGAGACCTAGATCATCCTTTAGGGATGATGTTACCCCCCAACCCTAAGTGAAGGTTAGAGAGAGAGATGACATGATGAGTTAGATGTCATGGTTGACCTGGTGTTTGGATGGACATGCCTTGGATGACGTATGAGCCATGAGGAGTTGGATGACCCGGTACCTCTGGCGACCCAACCCTGGGAGGGCTCGTGCATGTTTGAGTGAAGGACAGATCCTTCATTGATGAGGTTAGAGAAGAACCTATGGAAACCCCATGAGCTCATATGGGCATGATAGGCACCCAGAATGTATCAGTAGTGCGAGCAATAGGATGAAACCCTGGCCGGGAGAGTTTGATGGATAGCTTAGGTGATAAGCATAAGGGGCTATGGATAACCTTGAGCAAACATAAGTTTGAGCCTAGGCTTCACCCATGTAGAGGATGCTTTTGAGGTCGATCCTTCATGAAGAGAGGACCTCTAATGGTGAGGTTGGTTGTAGGGTTAGCTCTAGAGAGAGAGAAGGAAACCAAGCAAGAAGGTTGGAATCCTAGACTCTGAGATATGAGGAAAAGTAGGGAGTTGAGGATGATGCGACCTAAGTGGATTATAGTGGTCACCACATGCTTGATCCCTGGAGGTTGATGATGTCTTAGTTTCCATGAGAAGAACCAAACCCTAGAGAGAGGATGAATCTATTGATACCTCTGTGCCTTTGGTATAGGTGTTACCCTCCTGAGATAGGAAGAAGAAGTTTTGTATACCCTGGAGAGGATTAGTAACAGGTTATGAGGCCTTGTACCTTGTTGTTTGTCCTTGAGGGGGGGACTCAACTCAGAAATGTTTCTTGAATAGAAGGATGACAAGAAGTGCATGTCATGCCTTTTGCATGCCTGATCCGTGGTTAAGAGATAGAGCGTGTAGTTGGACACCTAAAAGTGAACCTAGGGTTCCTAGGCCTAAGAGGGGAAGTGGTGTACCTAATGCTCATGGCGAGAGTTGAGTTTCTATAGATGTGAGCATGGTACTTCCTATGTTAAGAGGAAAGGAAAACCCCTTAAGTTTAAGGTATGTTTGATGAACCCCTCACAGCTAAGTTGATGACAATGGAAGGTATAATATTGATCAAGTATTGAGGAAAGAGAACAAGTATGACCTAGCATGGTTTAGTGATCTGCTTGTGCCTTAATAGCTTACTAGGGTTAAGCATAAGGATGTAAACCCTATACCTAAGGATGTTTGTGACCTTGTGGTCAAGCGTTGTAGTTTCCTCCCATCCTGGGAGAGGGACCCTTTTGAGGGGTGTATACTAGTTTTGTTGGTTTAAGTTAACCTAAAGAGATCTCATAGGATCTTGAGAAGCTAAGTGAAAAGTACATGGTATGAGGATGAACCTCTAGACCCATAGATAACCATCTCTAAGTTCATATGGATGTGTTACCATGGAGGTAACCGGTATGGTGCTTGACCAAGGTAGGTAGGTTGCCATGATCCCTATGAAGGGATGAAAGACAGCCCATGAATGCAAAAAGAGAGATGTTGAAGGCTTGGGTAAGGTTCTAAGTTGAACATCTACTATGAGAGAATCCTAAGTCTATCCTAGGGTCTGATAGGGATAAGACTGATGGAAGTAGGAGTTGCCTAATTCCTTGCACATGACCATAGGGTCGGGAGGTAACATCTATCATTGTCTGAGGGTCATTGGTTAGGAGATTGATCACCTTCATGAACTCATGGGACCCAAAGGGTAGATGAGTAGGGCACTCTCTGGATGCATAAGGGAAGAGGGATGACCCTAAAAGTGTCAGCACCCTATAGACCTAGAGGTGATGACCAAGGATTGTGTTGTGACCCAAGTAGGTTCGAGACCAGTTTTCCATGGAAGTAACCTTGATATCGAGATGATTGTGATGTAGAGACATGAACGACATGTTTCAACTTAGATTTAAAGGTGTACTGGCAAGGTGGGATGTACCATCTCTACCCTTGGAATAGGAAGAACTCTGTATTTGGACTGCAGCCAAATGCTTATTTCCTCTTGTTATGGGGGTGAGAGATAGGACAGTACGAATGCCATACACCAAGGATAAAACATGATGCGAGTTGGAACGTTGCTACGAGGTATAAGGACAGAGATGATAACATACCCTGGTGAAGTGAACGATACCTGGATGGTTTACAAATACTAAAAGGAATGAAGGTAGTCACCTTATGAGGATGTTTTTAGCAGAAGCTAGGTGGAACTTGCAAGTTATACTAGGTGGAGTTTGATCACCATGATGATGAGATCAGAGAGTGTACTTGATGAGTACAGACTTAGAGTCGAGATGAGATGATAAGTGGAATACATGAAGGTGTATGTCATCAGCATTACCTAATACGTAAGGACGTGAAGTGGTAATGGATGCTCTATATCTACCTAGTTTGGCTAGAGGCTAGAAGAGGTTGTTAGGCTAACCCTAAGTTTGGTAAGGAGATGTGATTGGCTAATACTCAGATGTAACAAGATATGTTGAACAAGTTAATGGTTGTTTGGTTAGACAGCCTAGGGCTTGATGAAATGAAAGGATGGTTGTAGAACCTCAAATGCACTTCTTTGGAAAGGAAAGTGATGAAACCCCGACTAGAGCGGTTTAGGGTTTTCGAGGAATCGATATTCAGGAATCATGACCTATAGGAAATCATGATTGGAGATCACCATACACCGTGGTACTACCAAGATAATAAGTGACAGTAGTACTTTAGATGCCTAAGATAAAGTTGCATGTGGTATATGGCCATGCAAGCCGAAGGTGAAGGATGAACGCCAGTAGCCCAGTGCTTTGATATAGAGGATAAAGAGTTCCTGAGAGGGAATGGGAGTTCATCACGATGGATGTGGTGATAAGTCTCCCTAGACTCAGGGAGGTCAAGATGCAATATGGGCTATGGTAGATCGCCTTACCTAGATGAAATGGGAAAGAAAGAGTTCTGTCAAGGGACCGATCTGGTTGAACTAACCATGAGAGAGATGGTTCAACTACACCATGATGCTAGTTCAAAAGTTCTTGAGTTTGACCTAAAGGTTCCCTTCCATAAGATGGAAGAAGGTACATGAAGAACTCGGTGTTAGTACAGTTTATCATCCCTAACTAATGATTAGTATAATCCAGACTAAAGGGTCTGATGAGAGCATGTGTGCTCGATCAGGATGATATCTAGAGACAGTTCTTGTCATATGAAAGATGTGATGATAACCACCATCGCCAATATCGGGAGTTAAAGAAGCTCTGTAAGGGGAGATTGTGTCGGTCACCACTTCAGTAAGGTGATGTTGGTGAAAGGACCACGTGATGGTTAGAAGAGGACCACAGTGTGTGTAGATGAAGTCGCTTTGACCGTGTAATGGCTGAAAGAAGCCTAGAGACGATGAGAGTCGTGAGCAAATGCAAAGTAGACTGACATGCAGTTCACTGTGGGAGAATATGTGACATGAAAATCTGACCCCTCTAAGTTATAGCTAAGGGAGCTGAGTCCCCGATGCGTGGGTTCATGTGACATGGTTTGGTGGAGAAGGTTAAGTTTGACCTTACCCCTCAGGATAAAATAATGTGTGATGAGTTCCATGTGTCCAATTTAGAGTACTATGTGAGGTACCCCGACCATGTGCTGATGCAATGAACCTAGTGAGCCCCAAGGGAGGCTGAAATGGCCTGAGTCACCTGTGCAGTTTATAGACGCCAGGATGAGAGAACTCAAAGAAAAGAACATGTGATGATAAAGGTTCTGTGGAAGCTCCATGAGTACGGTAAAGCCACATAGGGGCCAATGATGGACATGGAGAAGGCTTATCCTGCAATTGCTTGTTTTCTTGATAGAATTTTGAGGACAAAATTCCTATAAGAAGGGAAGGATGTTGCAACCCCAATATTTGGGTTCATTTGGTGAGAAATGTAATTTATCATATTAAATATATTTGAAAAAATAATGACATAATTTGGTTCGAATAAATGGTTTTGTTTTACAATAGCCTTGATGTTTGTGTTGTGGGCTTTATTGTCTATTGGGCCCAAATAACAAGGAAATCCAATTAGTAAATGAATAATTAAATTTCTAAGAAAAGAAATATGTGGAAACCTCTAGAAGGCAAATCCAAAGAGGGATTTCGTGCCTCTTGGGTTCCTTGGGTTCCAAGGAGTCCAAAGTTGCATAAAGTGTGCAATAAAAAAATAAAATATCAATTAAATATTTCTTTATTAAGAAAGAGATTGAAAACAATGGTAAAATGTGGAAAATAAGTAAAAAGAGGTACAATTGAGTTATCCTTAGTGGAATTTCGTATCACAAGGGTTCTTAATGATAAAAGGAATACCCATGAGGAAAATAAAAGAGAAATGAAGGGAAAACCTCAAAAAGAGTTATTTTAATAGGAAATAAACAAGATAGTATGAAATAACGCATTTAGATGCATCTAGAAGGATAATGAGTATCCTTATGAAGAAATTTCGAAATCATAGAGTTTCTTGGGATCCAAGGAGTCCCAATAAGGAAAGAGGAAAGAGAAAATAGCAATAATGACAAATAGGAAGATAATATGATGCATTATTAATGATTTTGGTGGCATTGTGTAAAAGGAAGTGATTTCTATTAAAAGAAAATAGAAATTCGTGCCAAAGAATTAAAAAGAAAGAATAAAGAGAATAAGGGGAAAAGGTTTTTGAATTTATAAATATTCAAATAACATAATTATCTAAGGAGATAATGAAAGAGAGAGATGGTTTGCTACACAACCAAGGAAGGTATGTTACCTTTCAAGAATAGGACTTGAGTCCTCAAAGAGGCACACCTTAGGGCTTCGTACTCACCCCTATATAAGGGGTAGAGTGTTTGGTCCAAGTTAAAGATAACCCTGAGGAAGCTTTTCTTTCCTTCTTCTTCTTCTTCCTCATTTTTACCCTTAAAACCCTAGCTATAAGAAACAGCACGAGCAAGAGGTTGGAAACGGCCAATGCATGGTTTCGATGAAACCCAGGAGTGCCCTAGATCTGAGGTGAAGCACAGCCATCGAGGCCTTGCCCTAGGGTGCGCTCAAAGGCAGCCGTCGGGCTACAGTGACGGCCGCAGAAACATGGCTGAGGAGCGGAGAACCAGCCGCGTCAGTTGTGGTTTGGGGAGCTTCATGTGCGCCCAGGTGCGGCGGAGGTAGGGAAGCTATTCCTGGCGAAGATTGCGGCCCACAGAGAGGGAGAGAGAGCCCGTGCATGGGCTGCAAAGCGGCGCCTAGGGCGTCTGCATCGCGAGTTCGAAGGAGGAAGATGACCAACGAAGATTGGACGAAAATACACCCCCCCGCGGGCTGAACAAGTAGGAGTTTAAGTGAGTGCATAACGGTCAATCCGTTATGTTTCCAAGCGAGCCGTATTGCATGGAAAAGGACGATGTGGCGCCATCTGATTGGCCGAGAGGTACATTTCTTTGCTAAAATCATAACTAATTCCAGGGAACTTGGATTAAAACAGGTCATATATGAAATTTGATCCTCGGAATGAGAGGAATGCAAAGAAATTATATTTGAAGCTTAAATATGTTTGGAACTCAAAAATTATAGGGTTTACATATTTTAATGCATTAATTGACAGAAAATCCCTAGAACGATATAAAATTAATCATGATGAATCTTTTATATGTTTTTGATCGATCTTAACCTGTTACGAGTGGTAAGATCATAAAAGGATAATCCATATGATGCTTTTAGAATTTTATGATCATGAGCATGGTTTAATGGACCAAAAACCCTATTTTGAGTAAATATGAGTTCTAGTGGCCATATCCGAAATTACAAGTATACAACTGTAATATAATGACCCTCAATGAAGATAATTGATATGATTAGGGTTTTGTGAATAAGAAACCTAAGAAACCCTAATTGAGTATAAAGGATGACACTTTGTGGTTTAATAGGCTAATTTGAGAAGTATTAACTTGTTAAAAATTAAAGTTGAGTTTAATCTTTTTCACATGAAAAGCTGACTAATTTAGGGAAAAGAATAGATGATCATATTTAATTTGAAAATGTAAAAATATGTTGTTATATGACGGTTCTAAGTTATTTTGAGTACAAAAGTCCTTAATTCTGGATAAATACCCTAAATGTAGTAATTAGGGTTTTCTCATGAATAAAAGGTAGAATTGATGGCAAAACAAGTTCATATGTTAATAAGACCCTAATGAACGTTGAATTGATGATAAAGGCGTAAAATGATCTTATCATGGAATAAAAGGATAAGAATAGTGGCTTTAATGTAAAAGAGGCATAATGGGCTTAATTAATGTTCAAGTGTGCCTTTAATCTGAAATTAGGGTTTGTAAGTAATTAAATAGAAATAGGGTTTTAAATGGTAAATGGAGTGAAACTCTAAATTCCCAGGGAAACCCTAAAATTGGAATAGAAATCCTAAGGAATATGATGATATTGGATAAATGTTAATAAAAGGAAATTGGCATATTGATTTTAGGATTCTATGCATAATTGATTGCTTGATTGGGATTTGTCTGCTATGGTTAATTATGTCTCATATCATCAAATCAGGTATGTGGTTACGCTTATGATTATCCCGACTAGTTTTTCGAGGATTTTATCGATGTTTCCCTCATGGCTTGAAATAACTGCTAGATGTTTTTATTTCATGCAACTATAGAGTGACTATGACTATCACTATGAATATACATGTATAACTGGCTAGATCCGGGTCCACCTCTGGGGCTTGTAAAGGCTAAAAAGGGGTAACCTAGAGTAAGGTCTAGGTTATTATGGGTTAGAAATTGGGCTACCAAGTGTAGTGCCATGAGGCCCATTAGCATGCCATGAGTTAAGGAGTGGGCTACTTACGAGTAGTGCCATGTGACTCAACCCTAGAAACTGGTTCACCTATAGGTGGGACCATGAGGGGTTTAATGAGGATCTACCATAAGGAAGGTAGTATCCAGGTCCACTACAGGGATATCACAGAGGATAGGGTACTCAGGGATCGCAGAGTTATATTTAAAATGTAATCTTGGTTGTTAAATGATTAATTGAATGATTATGTTGTTATCATAGTTGCACGTTTATTGTTTCCCCCACATACCAGCTTCGGCTGACCGACGTTTTGTTTGTCGGTGTTTTTGGTACAAGCCAAAAGGACAAAGAGTAAATCATCATGTTGTGAAATACATGAAGTAAAATACAAGGAGGATTAGTTAGAATATAATCCATAAGTGCATAGAAGTTTAGAGATCCAAGTTTTCAAAAAGGTATGCAATAGTTTATTTTCTTACAGCTTTTCAGTTTAGTATGTTAAAATTTAATAATTGTTCTTGGTTAATTGCCGAACCTTTGATCTGGAAAGTATGGGTATGGCTTGGACCTCTCGGTCTCCCCTAATAGGGGGTTATCGGAAGGTGGGGTCATAACAGAAATAGAGTTGCATCGGAATAGGAGTGCTACCCAGAGTGAGACTCTAAGCGAAGTTGGTGATTCTAAATTTTCCTATTGAGCCTGCTATCTTTGTGGGTGGTCAGTAATGCTGCAGTGTCTTAGTTGTGTAGGCGGATAAACTATAATCTTATGTTTTGTGTGTTAATTCTTGGTTGCCTCCTCCTGGACTGCATGTACCTTTGTTTGGTAGATCCTTCATTTAAGACCTTTTGTTGTCAGGTCTTTTAGTTTTCATTTGTAATCCTGTAAAGGTTTAGGGGGTGCATTTTATTCATGTACCTAAAGTTTTGGTATCATTTAATAGTAACAGAGTTTTTTGCCAACCAAAAAAAAAGTATGAGCTATCGAATGGTATCAGTTTCATTACCTAAATCCAATATAGTAAATATATGATTTTTATGGATTTTTAAATGGTTAGACTTCTAAAAGTTGTATCTATAATTTGTATGTCAGAAAATTAATGCTACGAACACAAAAAAAATATAATCTATAAGATCACATGGTTTTGAATATCCAATTCATTAATAATCAAATTTGGTTTTTAGGGTATATGTAATTGATGTGGAGTTAACCCTAATTTCATATATGCTTTTAATAGGTGGTTTGTGACCCTGACATGGACATAGGGTTGAAGTTGTACATAGTAGACTCGATCTAAGGTAGGTTGTATTCTACTATCTATATTGAGCAAATAGCCTAAATTTACTCTCTCTTGATGTATTTTTCATCCCCTTAAATATACATTGAGCAATTACTATATATCTTCTTTCTCTCTTGGTCCTCTCCGACATTTTACCCTACACACTTTTCTCACTTTTGAGAGGTTGTCTCATTTGATTAGTTATGTGTTGATATAGATCTTGTGAACTTCTTATTTTGTTGAATATGATTTTTGGAACCTAATTTGTATCTTGCTCATCTTATTCCATGTGGAAACCCTAATTTGGGTACTTGAACTATACGATACATAACTCTCATGTGGTGGACTTTTATGATCTCATGATGCACGTTAATTGTGAATATTGTTGGATATTTATTATTGGGTCCTTTGACCCCACTTAGTATCGGTTGGATGTTTAAATTCCTTTATCGAGTTTGACTAGACTTATATCTTGCCTCTACATTTTTTGCATGGCTTAGACATTTATTTCTAGTAGAAGGAAATATGTACAACCATACATTTGGGCGTGTGTATTTTGTCCTGAGTGCACACATTCCACTCATACATATATAAAGGGCACATGCATTCTGCACAAGATGTGCGTCTTCCACCCAATACATTTTGGCTGAGATCCTATGGTGTCCCAACCCTGCTTGAAATAACCTTAGTCTAATGTTGTTTACATGCATCGCTTGTGAATTGTGATATTATTATAGCATTATTTTTGGTGTAACAAGCATGCCTCTCTCTTTTTTCCTTTTTCTATTAAGAGTAAAGTTTTGTACATGTGGTATATGAAGGGACCTTTATAGTATACAGAAGAGGAGGAAGATGTACATAAGAAGGAGGAAAAAAAGTAAAATTGTCTAAACATGTCCAAGGTTTAAAGAAATAACTAAAAAAAGACATTTGTGCACATATACCCTCAACTAGAGAAATAAAAGGCCATCCAAACTAGCTCTTCAGAGAAGACATCTTCACTAAAACTCTTCAGAACAGGCATCAGCAGCAAAAGAAAACTCGAACATCAACTTGATCAAAGAAAAATGGAGGCAGAGGGGGAACATAGAGTCAGAGACAGAACCAAAGCACCCCTTCAGCATAATAACTAGAAACATCTTCAATGAACACCACCAAATCAGAATTAGAAAAAGTTCAAACCAAGAAAATCATCATCAACAGAAAACTCTGAAAAAGAACCAGCTCCAAAGCAACAGAGCTCCCCTTCAGCATTCACACCAAATAACTCCACCAAAAAAAGTTCAGAGGCCGAAGAGGTTCAAGCTAAGAACCAATCCCATAAACAGAGAAAATAGATATACACCTCTTCAGATAAAGATATAAACAGCCAGCATCTCAATTATGAAAGGCAAGAAATATCTGATTGTTTATTATAATCTTATTGAAAATTCATATTCTTTTGATATCCACTTGGATGGTACTTTTCCACTTGGATGGAAAGCCATCTCATATTTTATGTCCTTTTCCTAAAGTTTATCAATTCATATTATATACACAGACAGGCCTTTAGGTTGATAACATCCATTTTGTTTTTTCTTTTGGGGTATGCTTCCAACCCCTTGGGTGAAGGACGTGATGGACATAATGATATGGAATTGGCATAGAGGGGTCGACTCTTAGGAGATCGACTTGATATAGTTTGTATATCCCTTTACTTAGATCCTAAAGTTATTCTTTCATGTAAACCCCATAATGGGAGATTCTTTTGTAATCTTGATAAACTAAATATAGTCATGATTTATTATTCCGCGGTTATAAATTGGTCATTTTGTATACCATTATTTTAGAAATGAAAAATTACACCTATTATAGCACACTCATTAGTGTGTTGGATAAGATCGATTGATTCCTCAAATTAAGTAGGGAGCGGATCCCCTTTTTGGTCTCACTCCTTAGATTGAACTATTTCCTAACCTATGACGAGTTGAGAATATGTAGAATTTTTACTATATCTAGCTTCTCTCTACTTTGTTGCGAGGCATAGGACACAAAACATGTAATTATTGTGTATTTCTAGACCAAGATGCATAGATAAATTGCAATGGGATATATTCCTTAATCTGAGAACTTAATAGATATTGTATATTAAAAAAATAAGGAAGGAACGTCTACTAGAAATTTAATTCTTTATCACATTTGGAATGCAGTAGATGAGTTTCGATAACAAATTTTTAGATCCATAAAACTTTGTAAATTTAAAAAGAAAAATTGTTATACACTTGTACACATAAGAATAAGATAGATTTTTTGTAAGGAGTGAGACCCGATGGGGAATCTACTCCTTACTTCTTATGAAAAAAATTCAAAAATCCTAACTAAACAACCACAACATAATATTTGCAATAGTAAAGGGGTGTGTGCCAATTTATCAATAACTTTGTAAAGAACAAAGGGTATTATAGCAACGGAATTAAACTAAACTATTACATATATTTAAGCAATGTTCAACACTAGATATTGAAAAGGACAAAAAAATAAAAGGTACATCTAAGCTACATAGATTGGTTGTATTGAGCAACTGGACCATCTCAGAACTTTTCAGCAACTAAACTAGAGTAGCTTCTCCAAACTCCTAGTCCACATGCGGCTCAACTCTTGAGTGGGTTGGGAACAACACCTAGAAGAAGAAAACAAAAGAGAAACATGAATTAGTAAAACTTGAGTATGCACAAAATATAATCAATTGGGCATCTAAAAGAAATAACTAAACCGTAGAAAGTTCCCAATCAAAAAGGAATTTGGTAGATATAAATTAGTTCTAGAAGAAAAAATATTAAGAGAATATTCAGGTCAAGATATGAAGCATTTAAATACACACAAGGTGATCACTAGACAAAAATCATTGCCTTTACAATTTATTTTAGCAATATCTCAAAGAATAATAATGCATGTAAAAGCAATCAGATTGAGATTATTTAAGGTGAGTTGATACCCATAAAATATCAAGACAAAAGTGTTGGGTGTGAAGTGCACCCAGGGATGAAGTATCATGGCATTGTATGTAAATGAGTGGAAAATCACACTGTAGATGAAAATAGTGTAACATGTTATATGGTGGTACAGAGGTATGGCTACTCTAAATATTATTATTCTAATGTACATGCACAATAGAGAGGCAAGATGAATGCTTAGTCAGTTTCAGTTTCTTTCAAATAAAAAGGGGATGAGAGCATTCATATTTTAGAAAACAAAAGTTAAAAGAGTTATGAATATATATCAATAAAGAGAGAGAAAGGCTCACAACAATAGACATTTAAAAAGATAACATGTAGTAAAAAATAGATCCATTTTCACAAGATAGCCTCACATGGAAATCTTAGGGTTTTGGTAATATTGCCCAAAAGATAACAGGGTAGATGCACATGCCTCAACCTTATGCTAGGTCAAAGCAAGACTTCTATTGTCCACCAATTAGGGTTTTCACACATACATTCATTATCTTCACAAATTATGGTTCATGTATCGTTAAATACAAAACCCTAATTTTTTTCTTCGAAACCTTCAAATTAAACGGTAAAGATAGTCTCAATATAAATATATCATGTTTCTTATTTCAAAAACATGTTTATTTATATTTTCTGTTTCTTTGATCATTAGTTATGTATTTTGATGTTTTATATTATATATTGATTTATTAAAAGGAAAGCTTAGTCAAAAGATGGAAATAACCTTGTATGCAATATCAAAGCATGCAAGGGTGACATGGTAAATACATCAAAAGCACATGCGGGAAATAGAGAGGTCATCCAAATCACATTGGATGAAAATACTATATTTCCCTATGATAATAAATAAAAAAATATATGAAAACTAGAGGGGTGGAGTCTTATAAAAATGGTGGGGACTCTTTCTCCTCCAGATCTCACAACATTAATGGTGAAGAGCTTTTGGCTACTCAGTCAGGCCGACCTTACGCACCCCTAATCCTGAAATTTGATCCAGGCGGCATTGTGAGGCTACGTTGAAGATAACAAACATTGGCTCATGGCTTGGGGTTTCTAGACAAGGGAAAAGCACATCCTCCATTGAAGGCGGACGAGAAGAAGTATGGGAGGGGAAAGAGGTGAATTTTGTAGAAAACTAAGCATGAGATAAGACTTGGGATGAAGAAAGAAGTTTATTGATAAGTAAATTGTGGGTTGGTGAACCAAGGTGGTCTCATGGATTCAAGGTTACCGAAGATCAAGAATCTCCAATGCACAACACTCGGAGGGGTTTTGGGATCAATTGAATGGACAAGAATATGTGGAATATCAAAAAAGGTTGGTAGGTGCTTATAGGAATAGGGATTTAGGGATTGAGCATAGGAATTTGCCTTCAATGAATGGCGGCGAGCCAATTAGGGTTAAATTAGAGAAAGTATGTACACACCTCCATGCCACCTCAAAGGGATAGAAAGATGTGATATCCAATATGTAGGTTGGGAGAAAGAATTAGGGAAAAAGGTTGAGTAGGGAGGAAGAAGAGGGTGAAAGAAACTCAAGGTTTTGCGCATGTACTAAACTATTTGTGGTCTCCTACCCAAGGTAGGATATGAACCTTGTGCCATCCAATCAAGATAATATTGTACACAATGGGTGTGTGATAACTAAGGAATTAGAAACTAGTATGTTACATGTATTTGAAACATTAAATACAAATTCTATATAGTTTTTATCATTTTATTTATATTTTTATTTCCTTGTCGAACTAGGTGAATATTTAATGTTTGGTTTTCTTAAATTGATATTTAGGCTAATCAAGGGATGAGGAATATGATTTTGGTGTTATTCTTCACTTTTGACACTTTTAAATATATAAAACCATGACTTGATGGAGAAGTAATCTTTTGATGTAATTGTCTCTTCCTTTATCCATTGAATTCCCAATTTTTACTTTCAATTGTTTACCTCATATAGTCAGCGGGAAATTCTAGTGAACTTATTTTAAAATAGAAATCTATTAACATTATATTGTAGAACTAGCCCAAAATTATAATATTAACCCAATTAATTACACTTAAGGCCTCAAATGACTTGATTATAAACTAAAACTCTATGTTTTTTTTATTTCTAAGCTTCCCAATTTACTCTAAATCAAGAAATATAATATTACGGTCGACGTTATCAGAATATCATAAAGTAAGGAAAGGTCCAGCCATATACTTAGAGATTGGTATGTTACAACACTCCATTCCTTAAAAAATATTTCATCCTTGAAGTCTCAAGCAAAAATAGAGGGGTGAGTCTGTAACAACTCCTCCTCAAACTACGAAGTTGCATCTTCCAGTCCATGATATTTCTAGAGGACTTTCACCAACTCTATTTCTTTGTTCTTCAATTGTTTTACTCTAGAGTCTAGAATCAATGTTTGGAACTCCTCATTAGTCTTCTCATATCTCTAACACACCTATAATAAGCACATAAGAGGGGTCTTTCATATACTTCTTCAACACATGTACATAAAACATATAGTAAATTGTATCATAAGCAGGGGCAGGTCCAAATGGTATGCACATTCCTCAACCTTATTCAAAATCTTAAATGGTCCCACATATTGAAAAATAAGATTGACTTTTATATTGGATCTAGAAATGGATCGAAAGGGCTTTATCTTCATGAAAACATAATCCCCGTCCAAAAAGCTTATATCTGTTATTTTCTTGTCCTTCTCATTTGTGTATAATTCGTCTTTACAAGTGTAAGTTCTCCTATATCATCCCAATGTAACGGAGAAAGAGACAATCAACCATAGAATGATTTGAAAGGTGGCATACCAATACTATCTAGGTATTTGTTGGTTAAGAAAACTCAGACACCAGGAGATACTTATCTGAATCACCTCCCCAATCCATCACGCATGCATGCAAAAGATATAAAAAATTATACTATCTTCTCATAAAGCCAATCTGTCTGACGGTGGTAAGAAAAATTGTATTGTAAATCTAAACCCATAACTTCTTGTATCTATCTCCACAAATGGATTTAAGACTTTGGGTCCCGACCAAAAACTATAGACTTTGACGCTCCATGTAAATGAATGATCCATTTGACATACAATTGTGTCACATTATGAAAATTAGAGGTGGTTGTAAAGGGAAAGAAGTGATACAGTTTGGTCAGATGATCCATGACAACCCAAACCAAATTGAATCCACCTCATGACTTTGGAAACCAGTCACAAAGTGTATGGTGATGTTCTCCCACTTTCATTGTAAAATCTCAAGAGGTTGTAAAAGATCACCAGGTTGTTGATTCTCTATATTCACTTGCTGACAAGTTAGACATTTTGCAATAAACATTGCAATATCTCTCTTCACATTTCACCACCAAAAGCCCTACTGCAAGTCCTTGTACATTTTTGTTGCACTGGAATCAATGGTGTACTTGAACCCATGGGTTCACTCAACACTCATTGTCTCAAGTCATCAACATAATAATTCCAAATCAACAGAGAGAGAATATGGCACCATCTATTCTAGAAGAGAAATTTGATGTAGCCTCTAAGTCAACAACTTCATTTCTTTGATATCATGAGTGTCCAATTGAGTGGCAATGAATTTAGAGATCCAAGAAGGGATGAGAGATAAACTAGACTTATGCACCCTCAAATTTTAAGTAACAATGTCATATAATAGCTCAGGCCTCCAACTATAAACATGAACTAAACTCTTCCATAAGAAACATCAGAGTAATACATAGGTAGATCTTCTTCTGAATGAGGACATCCACGATGACATTTGCCTTTCATGTATGGCATGAAATTGTGAAGTTATAATCCTCGGGATACTCCATCCATCTCCTTTGGAACATATTCATATCTTTTTGGGTCATAAGGTAAATAAGGCTTTTATGATCTAACAAGGCATCAAAGTACACTTGATACAAGAAATGCGGCCAGATTTGAAGTCTTTGGACTTTGTCTACAAGCTCCAAATCATGATTAGGCCAATTCTATAGCATGAGTCATAAGAAACTACTCATCCTTATTACATAAGGACACAACCCAAACCATGTTTAGAGGTGTCATTGTTAATGGCATAGGGTTTCCCTTCAATAGGAGGGGACAAAATAAGAGCAAAATTCAAACATCATTTTGTCTTCAAAAATCCTTTATCTCACTTTAGAGTCCAAACAAACTTAGCATCCTTATGGTTCAAGTTTATCATGGGAAGGCCTACTTGAGAGAAATTCTTATTAAATATTTTGTAGTAACCCAAAATACCTAAGAAATTGTGTATATCAAAAGGGTTCTTTAGAGATTGCTACTTATTCATAGCTTCAAATTTAGTTGGATCTACAACAATGTGATTGAAAAAGATCACATAACCCAAAAACATAACTTCCTATATATGTAGTTCACATTTTGAAAAAAACATCCATATAGTTGGTTCTCTCATGATGATTGTAGGATAATCCACATATGCTTGTGGCGATGACCCACTAACTCAGAGTAGATATCAATGAATGTCACCATGAAGTTGTCAAGTCAAGGGAAAGAAACCTGATTCATAAGATTCGTGAAGGATGTTGGGGCATTAGTCAAGCCTAAGGTCATAACTAACAAATAGTAGTGCCCAAGCCCAAGGGCATAAATAACAACTCATAGTGCCCATAACATGCACAATGGGCCATGGGTACATCCTCATCCTTCACTCACATTTGGTAATAGGCACTTTATTGGTCCTTTTTAGAAAACAATGATTGGGTTCAACTGATCAACCAAGTCATCAATGAGTAGCAAACGGTAATGATTCTTTATTATCACTTGATTCAACATGTATTACTCCATGCACGTTTGCATTGAAACGTACTTTTTCTTCATAAATAGACACGGAGCTCCCTAGGGAGAGACACTATGGCAAACAAAGTCCATGTCCAATACATCTTGTAGTTGTTTCTTAAGTTTATCGAGCTACATAGGTGTCATATGGTATGAAGGCATTAAGATGGAAAATGTGTGTGGTATGAGTAATTGATGTAGAACTAGACCACGTGAGTGGGAGGGATAGGAAAAATGTCAAGAAAATCTCAAATATTGTTGTTGTTGTCTGTGTTGGTGGTAAAGGGTCAAGGATGGTAGACACCAAGTAGGTTCTATAGGCATGCAAGATAAGCTTCTTATCTTTGATTAATAAGATGAATCACCTATCATCACACTATTTTTCCTTATTATAGAGTATCTCACCACCAAGGTGCAACAAGATAACCTTCTTTTCTCCATAAAATATGCTACATCAACTTTTTCAACTAATACATGAGTAAAATGATGTCAAAGGGAATCATGTCTAAGAGGATGAAGTTGTATAAGAGATATGGACCCACTAACCAGGGTTTAGTCCTACCAAAGAGAAACTAGACTAACCATTCACTTTTAATTACTAACTAAAAATCAGCTTAAATATATTTTCTTCCTCAAAATGTGATTTTACTAAATGATAACATCTTTTTTAAGAATAACACATAACATCTTGTTTAAGCATAACATGAAATGTTACAATAGAGTTCAGCTTTTGCATAAAAGAAAGACTTCTCGTTTAATATCTACCAAGTACAACTTATTACAAACTACTCTCTTTCCTCACTCTCTCATTCTGAGGATCTATATGAGGGATATTAGACCATCTAACTAAACTATACATTCCTCTCTAGACCTTAGTACATGATGGGATCTAGCTTTTAACTCCTCTTATAGAGTTGGACCCTTACCTGAGAAAAATGTTTGAGTAGACTGTAGGAGTTAGTGGCTCAGTGCATAGAAAATAAAAAAGAAACCATGCTAATTCATATGCATGATGTTGATAAAATAGGTAAATCATCTGAATACTAGCATGGTAGGTGAAGTCTTTATAATCATGTGACAAGACGGGAAATACCAATAAATAACTATAAATGTAAACAACTAAATCGATTCATATTTTCTTTAAACCCTTTTATTCTTATATGTCCTGGACCCACATGAGGTGTAATAAAACATGTGGAAGCAGCATATCAAGTTGTGACCCCATTGTACAAGACTAAAGTATAGACTTGGGGACTCTAAGTATACTAACTAGCTATGTGCTCTATGACGAGCCTCACCATGTCTGGCCTTGATGGCTAATGGTAGCAATTGGCTTATCTAGACTCCTCCTCTAAACCTGGATACTCAAGTAGGGAGTCAAAGCACTTTGGCTTAATTATCTGCATCAATTCTTCCACAAGGGCTAACCAACTGATCAATATTAAAGTTCTCTATACCAAATTGACTACCACCGGAACTTCTAGTAAATGTTAGGTGCTCCACTGTTATATGAAGTCCTTACTCATTGGGCTTAGACTCCTATACCCTTATGGTATGCTTTGTATATCTCATTCTAGACTCTTCCAGTTGGTATGCATGTTTCCCCCTTCATAGTGTAGACCTCTGTGATGGATTCTATAATTTTTAGGGCATCTAAATTCTAATGAATCTTTAGTTTCACAAGTAATAAACCATTATTTTCTACTTATTATCTTAAATCTATACTTAGGTTACACTTAGCTCTAGCATCAAATAGATCACTAGTATTTATAGAAGAACAAGCTTACATCGATATATGAGCATTCTAAATTTATCACTAAAATGTCATGTTCATTGTACTTTATATACTTCTGAATAGCAACATTTACCAATCAAGTCTTGAATTCACAATATAATTCATTAGCTGTAGAAATTAGGGCAAATCACAGGTCTCATGTTCTTATGATTCTACTCTTACAATTTAGCATATCTAATGACAAATCATTATAGGCATAATACGTTACGTAAACATCTCAAAAAACAAATTCTATCAATCATCATTATAACTGAGATTTAGCATTTAGTGCCCAAAAATTATGTGAATAAATCACCAAGTAGAATGGTATAATATTTTTATGTTATTTGATGCATTTAAGCCTCTGGTGGATTACAATGAGAGGACCCTCTCTCATCCTACATTTTTGTGCTTTTTATGGTTGAACCAATTCATAGAGATGAAAGTGCAAGAAGGAATATGGAAACCAGCTAAGATGATGAGGTTGGGACGCATGTCTACTTAGCAAACAATCTTGTGCTATTTGAAGAAGCATCCATTCATCAAACTCAAGTCATGATTTAGTGCTTAAATGGGAAATCTTCTAGATCTATCCAAGGAAAGTCACAGTCTGGTTGGTCAAACATAAGTTATCAATCCAATAAGACATTAATTCTGACAAATCAAGGTTTAGAAGAGATTTTCCACTCACCTGGATCAGATCCTAAGTCATTGGTCTCAGATCTAAGCTTGGTAAGTCTAGATTCATGGTTTACTGAGCTTGGACTCAAGCTTATAGCTTCAAAAGGTGCCTTCTAACCACCTGATTTTTTATCTATAGCTCTAAAAGGGTCTTCCAGAGAAAGAAGATGGAGAGAAGGGTAGTGATGAATGCATATTCATCCTAGTTTAAATAGCATTTGAGTCTAGTTTTGCATATGTTTCCAATATTTTAGCTTAGAACTAGCTTGTCATATAGGTTTTCCCAATTTTATGATTATTTTTAAGGTTTTGATCCAAATTTTTTGTTTTTATAGTAATCTTGAACTAGGTAGTGGTCCCTCTATCTGATCAGTGTGAACAAGAAATTAATGGACCATATTTTGATTATCTATTCAACCATCGGTTGTTGATTCCACTATTTCATGCCTTTTGGACACATATCATTTTACACATGCCAATACCCCCCTCTCCCCCACCCAGGGAGGGGAATTTACATCTTCCAAACAATCAATTTACATTAGTTCTACCCAACCTTCATTTTATTCCACTCTGACAACTAAAGGGAGCCCAACACCCGCCTACTGGTGGTCGCCTTCTGAAGGCCCATCAATAAATGGTTGTTGCCGGGTGCCTATTTTCCAAAGGAAGTATTACATTCCCCTTCTGATGATTGTTCTACATCTGAAAATTGAAGGTGGTTCTACACGGTCTTTTGATTGCCAACAAGTGATAGTTGTCCTTCTATACACTTTCAATGGAACTTATACACATGCCTTCCACAGACATCTTCTGAAGGAAGTCTAGTGCTCAAAAACTAAAGGAAATCATGCACTTGGATTTTAGTGGTTGCCTTTTGATGGAAGTATTGCATCCTTTTTTGATGGAACTCTAGACTCTTCACGTATTGATGGCCTCCTACCATCCACCTACTGACGGATTTATTGCTGATCATAGATCCTTTGTTTTCCTCACGCAACCTCTATATCTTCACCTCCATGGTGGCCAGGTGTTAACTCCAAGTGGTTGGGAAGGGCTCCAAACCCTAGCATATGCTTATATATAGAAGAAAACTACCAATCAAAAATAGATTTGTCATTTGAGGCTGATAGGCTTTCGAAATCCATACTCGTCTTCCACCTCGAGAAACCTTCTACGATTTCCATCAGTTGATGAACTATAAACCGAATATGCTTCCACCTCCACCACCAACAAGGTGCCAAGGTTCCAACCTCAAAGGAAGTCTATTTTGTGGGACCTTCAACCATTAATTGAAGACCTCTGCTTCTGTAAAAGTGTTGCTTTCTCTACCTAGAAACAAATCCAATTCATAAGGAATAAGAAATGTCACTTCGAGTCCATCCCTGACTAACATCTAGGGGTATCCATGCCATATTATTGAAGCCTTTGTCTCAAAGTCTAAAGAGACATTTTTGCACGCCACAACTATGACTTCTTCTTCTTATTCTTCTCTAATCATGGATTTCTTTCTTTCTTCCCTTGTTGTTTCTGCTGATGCTTCCATGAGCGAGTAGTCCTCTCACTGTGGTCCAAGGAGTATCCTTACTACCCATATTTTTTCTCTTATTGCTTCTTTTATTGTATGAAATGTTATATATAGAACCAACCATTTTATGCTTATATTCTTGCCTGGTCTATAGATTTACATATTTGTCATGATCTTAGATGTAGAAAACTTTGAACCCAAGGTCTAAGATATCAATTGTTTCTTATTAAACAATTGATGAGAACTTCGGATAGGTATTTTTTAGGCAATATATGTATGATTTGTAGGTAAAATGATATCAAGCTTAGAGTGATATTCTTCTAGGTTTTGATCTTAACACCTAAATGAGGATTTACTTAGCCTCAGCATACATATGATCATGCTTAAATTGATACAATGAAAGAGTGAATGATGTGTTGTATTGTTGAAACTCATTCTACCCTAGTGTTGCCATCCATTAATAAATCTAGACTTTAATCAAACTTTTATTACTTTTAGCCATAAAATAATCAGTAAACAACCTTTATGTTGAAATATAGTTCTTGCTTGGTTACCTTGATTAGATGATTTTAAAAATGATTTCCTTTGGGTTCAATCCTGAACCATACTATGATAAGATTTGTCTACATGTGTGTGGTGATTATTGTATGTTGGTTAAGGTAAACTCTAGGGATTTCACCCCTAGTGAATTTTCATGTGCAATATCATCACATCAAGTTTAAGAATGTCTTAGATGAGTCTCGCAAAAGATTTAGATCAAGGAAGGAAGCAAAGAGAAGATATCTATAGTCAAAAACTAACTTACCATGATTGATTTGTGGCTAGATCATTTGTTTTTTCCATTCTTAGTGTTCTTCAAAAAAAACTACCCTAGAAATCACCTTTCCTTTCACCTCTTCAGCGGTTTAGGTCTATAGTTGCATGAAAAATTGAAATACAAATCCAACAAGATGAATTTATGTATTCGAGTGTGTATAGCAAAAGTTATGGTCATTTTAGTGATTGGTTGTATTAGGTGACAATGCAAGTTCATTTCCAGCTTGATCATCAACCTACATCCATCAGTCTACATGGCCATAGGGGTCTGGTCATTAGTATGTGTGGCCATTGGGGTCCGATCATTAGCCTCTATATTTGTCGAGGTCTGGTCATTGGCTTGTGTGGCCATCGAGGTCCGACATTGTTCACCACTACACATATAATACCTAAATGTGATTGGATGTGTTAACATGCATAAATTGTTGGATGGTATCTAATGTACTAAATATGTGTAATGCAATAAGAATTAGTCTTTCAAGTAAATATAAATGGTTAATGTGGCACTATTCAAGTTGGTGTGACATTAATGGACTTAACGTGAAATTTAACAAAATAACATATTTCATGTGAAATAATCTAATATAACCTTGATGGTGATAATATGAGGGAATTAGAACTCTAAATCCTAAATTTTGAGGATAATGATAATACACAATAACAAATATTAAGATACTTAACTTACGCCCTAAGTATACTAAAACTCATACTAGAAAACCTCAAAACCTAAATCTAATCCCAATCAGATTATTTGAGTCATAATCAATCTAGGTGTCAAATTTCAACTTAATTAGATAATCTTAGATATATCAATTTAAGTTGATAAGAAATTATCTAAAATCGTAATTCTAATGGGGATTTTATTCAATTTATTTAAACTGGAATATAAATGGCACGCAATATTTTCTTATTCTAGTATGAGGTCCCTATGTCTTGCTCTTTTGGTCTCTGTCCAAGTCAGACCTGGGTCCACGAGATATGCCTCTGCAGTCATCATCTGACTTGGATCCGACCCTAATTGGGACTCTATTGTCTCGACATTTCCTCTCTCAAAATTCTCTCTCTCCTCTCCTCCATGTTCTTGACTCTTTCTCTCTCCACCTTCCTCATGAGTAGGCATGGAGTTTGATCCCTGACTTGACTGGGTTTCATCTACAAAGACCCCAAGTCATGCACGACTTCTTCCTGGTTCCCTTATTTCCCACTCCCGTTGGGTTTCTCACTTTTTCCAACTTTGATACCTATAAATACATGACCCCTCAAACTTTCTGACACACCTGAAGTCAATCTAATCATCAAGTTTGAACCTTGTGACTCTGACGCTCATCCACCCTAAGTGCTTTTCCTGTGGTGACTTTCCGAAGACCAACAACCAAGTTGCAACCTGTGGTGGGCCTCTAGACGCCTAAGGCACTTCAAGACCATCATATGAAGTGTTTGTGAGGGATGAATCTACCCAAATTGTAGTATTTCCATTTCCCCCAATTTTCCTACCATTCTTAACCTTGTATCAGATTGTTGCCTTTTCATCCATTGGAACTTATGTTTTTCTTTATCTAGAGCTTCATAATACTTTGGAAAAATTATTACATGTATTGAAGTGGTATCCTCACATCTAGTCATATGTTCCCTAATCTCTCATTCAAGCTTGTTGGGGTGGCAATTTATGGATTCTCTGCATTTCATCTCGCAATGATTGTCTGGGATCATTGGATTTAGTGAGAACCAGCAGACACAGAAGGTCTGATGGTGTTTAACGTGTAGGATCTTCACTTTGGCTACTCGAATTGATGGTTCTCACTTATGTGTTTACATATCGGGTGTGATCGACAAGAAGAAGATTACTATGAGACATTTTACATTTTTGCCCAAGCTTTTATTCGATCTTGTCGCGCATATAATGGGGGTTTCAGTCCTTTTGTCTCTAATATGGATAAATTTGTGGGATTGATTTAGCTAGTTGTTTTTACGAGCATGCAATGTCACATATCAACATATTTATGTGTGCTGTGGGGGAAGGTTTTTGTCTTTTCTATTTGATTTTTTATTTAAATTTCAATTATAGCTTTATCTTTTGGAATTCATAACTAATTATATGGTTATCAAAAATTATATAAAAGTATGTTCTGTAATTGAAAAAAAACAAATTTTACCTGATGTCATATGTTTCATAACCTAAATCCAATCTGTTTAAAAATTCAAAATTCTAGGGTTTTATAATATATACTTTAGTTAATGATTTATTTACCTAATGTGTTATCATGTGAAAGTGCAAATTTTGGATCTAGGGTTTGGACCTTGACTTCTTACACACATCATTGAGGTATGTTGTATCCCTCTGAGTCTAAGTTTAATAATGGTCATAATTTCCTCCCTATTTTGACCTTATTTAAGGATATATGTGAACTCTCTCTTGTGAGATCTATTTGAATGCAAATCAGTTATATATCGACATTGCTCTATTAAGATTTCACTTTGGCATCTAAATTTTATACTCTTGTTCATGCTATCTCTAGTTGAACTCTAATTAGTGGAATTGATCTATATTGTAGTATTTATACATTGAAACCTTAATCTGCTCATGATGGATTCTTATGATCTGATGTTTCACTTTTAATTGGATAATCTTATTTAAAAGAATATGATGATTCAACTTTATTTGCCTCTACATTGCATGCTTGTTGATATAGTACTAGGGTTTTATAATATACTTTAGTTTTTGGGTTGTGTGCCTTTTATGTCTTGGGATGGAGGTCATGTGCCCTATACCCAAGTTTTGTGCCCACCTTGATATATTTGGGAGTCTGGTCATGTGCCATGCTCTATCAGGTTTATGGTTATGTACTCAATCCACCATTGTTTCTTTATATTTCACTAGTACTATGCTTATCTCACATGCATGATGTTTATTCATTAATGTTGATGGGTCATGTTCCCTAATTTCTCTGTGTATTCCCTTCAGGTATACTTTGTTTTAAATCATGGTAAGTACATTTATTTATTATCATCTTCTTGGAATGTTTTCTTTTCATATCCACTTGGATGATTCTTTTCTCTGTTTGTTTGGGAAGCTTACTTATATTTGATGTCCTATTTCCATATAATTTCTCAATCACTATTGATATGCACATATCAGCATTTTATTCTTCCAACCCCTTACGTAGAGAGCAAGGAGGAGTTGACCAAAGTTGACCAGGACTTATCCATGAGTAGTTGATCTTTCCTGGGAGGTGAATTGAAGTTGTTGATTTACCCTCTGCAACTTATTTCCTATAATTTTATTTTATGTACATCCTTCATGGTGAAGAAAAATGATAGACATAAATGTTGTAATAGTATGATTCTCATTTTCCGCTGCTATACTTTATGGTCTTGAATTTTAGTATTCTATCCTTTGCAAAAATATTATTCTCAAATTTGGTATTGGATGGTTTTCTATTATTTCTTCAAAGTAAGCTAAGTGTCTCCCGTATCGGTCCCTCTCCTTAAAACTATGGTATTAGAGTTAGTGAAATGGATTCATTTGACTATTCCAATACTATCTCCCTTAGGATATTTACCTTTTCCCATAGGTTTCTTATACTTTATCCCCTTTCCTGGTGCAAGCACACATATATGGCTAGATACAAGTCATTCGTTTATAACCTAGATGGATTTGAGACACCCCAAACCTGAAGTAAGGAATGTCAATGATAGATCATCCTTTAACTCCTCTAGCATCTCAAGCTCAGGCAACAACTGGTGTTCAATATGTAGTGAACCAACCTACCCAGCAACCAGCTATGACCATCTCGGGTTCTGACATCTCTCCTAAGAAGAGTTGTCCTTCATGTGATAGTTTCTTTCTACAACCCAGGAAGGCTAACCCAAGTTCTGATCCAAACAATCCCAGGGAGTACTTTCTTGCAGAGTTCATGAAGATGCACCCCACATATTTCAAAGGTGAGAGCGAGTTCAATAGGGTGCATAAGGCCTACAACTTGGTGCTTTCCGTGGATCATACTTTTCATGGTATGGAATGCCTTAAGAACCATAAGGTTAGTTCTACCACTTGCATACTTGATGGACCTACTCTCCATTGGTGTAATAGTGTTGCAAGGACTCGATACGTCTCCATGTCTTGGATGCAACTCATGGTGATCTTTCGTGAGAAGTTCATCTCATCTATAGCTTTGCATAAGAAGGAAGCAGGGTTTTTATTACATAATGCAGCACTCCATGACTATTGCAGAGTACGTACAGAAGTTCACCCTATTAGAAAGGTATGCCAAAGGTTTCGTTGAATAGATGTGTGCTAACATGTTTCTTGAAGGACTCAACTTCAACATCGGTCATGCCATAGTGCCTCAACTTCCTCTAACATTTCAACAATTGGTGGACAAATCTATGAAAATTGAGGCTTATCTTGGTTATCAACCCCAAGATCATAAATAGAGGAGTATGTTCTCATGTGAATAACATAATAGGAAAAAGTGTGCAAAGTGTCATGGACATTATAACATCCCAAATTTCAAGAGTAATTCAAACTGTAGAATGCAGTTTTCTTAAATAAAAATATTTGAGGATCACAATGCAAAAATAATATGAAATGGTATTTCTTGTAAGTAATGAAAGTAAGAGAAATAAAACGGGACTTAAATTGATTTTCTCTTTCATCCATGAATTATGTGTTGTATTTAACTCAGTATTAGTTTCCTATTTTCTCTATCCTATCCTTGAAAATTGTAAAGAAATAAAAGAGTAAGGTAAAAGACTTGGAATTCGAAAATATGCATATGATATGGAAACCTTGGGCGAGAGTTTTCCTTTTTCATTTTATGGCTCTTAATACAAGGTAAAGTATCCTTTATTATCTTTTTCTCTCTCCTCCCCTTTGGAATACTCAAAAGACATAAAGAAAGATGTAATGCACTTAATGGACTAATATTGTATGCATGAAAAAGAATATACACTCCATCACATTTTGTTGAGATTACCTTCCTTTCCCTATTGAATACATGTAAGATTATCTTCTCTCTTTTCTCTCTTTTCAAGAAGAATTCTTCAAAGGGCATAAAAACAAGGATATACAACTTAAATATTGAATGGGTAATTATTATTCATATCATTTTTAGACTCAAAGAAATAAGTATGGAAAGATGTATAGATCACATTATCTCATCCTTTATGAATTATAACTCAAGATAATGTCCTTTAATGAGTTAATGCACATTATATGATCAAAATGAAAATCTAAGTGGATAGGAAGAATCTAGACTACCTGTCTAGCATGTGTCCAATTTTGGTTTCGTTTTGACTTAGTTTGACCCCTAAAATCAATCGAGAAGGTTTATATATAAGTTTAGGTAAGATTTAGGGGATAATTCATTTAATATGATTACTAAATCGAAATTCTAGTTATTTAGTGCCTGTCACGGGCTTTCTTTCTCTTTTATTTTCACACGCCCCACCATCACCTTCCAATCACCATAAAAAGGTCATTGCATAGTCTCCTACCTTCTGAAATTTTCTCAAGTTTGGACACAGTACTGTTGTTTCCTTCCCCAATCACTCACTCCCTCATCATGCCACCATTCAGTGTGATTTCTTCTCAAGAGATTGGGGACACCTTCCTGAATCAAGGAAGCTATCCCTCACCCTCTCTCTCCCTCTGTGTACAAAATTCCCAACTAGGGTTTCGAACCCCTCTCCATCATTGACTGTAAAACGCCTCCATAAAGTGCCTCCTTCTTACCTAAGGGTGCCTAAAGCACCGCCGCCCCTCACACGATTCTCCTCCACCGCCACATAGGCCCCTCATTCCCTCATATGTCTCTTCCTACTTGTGTTTCATCTCTGACATACTTGGTCTCACACCAGCGTTCCTCACCTTATTTGTATCAATTGAGGATTTAGTAAGCATCTACAACTCCTCTCTATGTTTTTGCATCATCAGTTTGCCATGTGTCCATCCCCGTTGTTGTACCCTATCATTGCCTTCAAGCTAGTCACCACAGGTACTCAGAGCCCCTTTGGTCACAGAAGTGGTTCCCCTAACTTTGGAGTACCCTCATGACCCTTTATCATGTCCTTGTGCTCAAATTTTTCCTCACCCCATCATTACTGGAACTTGGCTCGTTTCCCCTATTTTGTGCCATTCATATGGTCTAGGGACACATTGGTCCCTCTCTTATCATATTTGTTGCTTTGGCTTCGACCTACTTTACTGACTCTCTTTCATCGCCCTTTCATGAGGTTTCATGAGCCCTTGTTTTGTCGACTATGCTCTGACTATGTCCAAGCCACCCTGATGCCTTTGTGCACGACAATTCCCCCTCGATGTTTTGTTGGCCTCAACACTGTACAAGGATGTTTTTGGGGATCTGTGCTCGTCATGCTTGGCCCTCTAGTGCCCGCTCTGGCTGTAGTTTGGATCTCCAGGTCTAATCGAAAGCCATGGCTCGTGAAGGTAGAATCCAGGTAAAGAAATGACCTTGGTGCCCCCATCACTTTAATCGAGTCATTTTTACCGCATGAGCTTTTTTGGTTTTTCTCACTTGGACAACTTAGTGGGCATGTGATTTGTTTTGAGTGGGCATGTGTTGCATGACTAGTGTTGATTGACCCACCTCGGATGGCCCATGACACATCGGTGGATATATATTGCCTACGTGGATTTTTGGTGCTTTCTAATTAGTTGGATTTTCCAAAAAATCATAGTAGTTGAATCTATGCTCAGAAAAATATGCAAAAATATGCTTCAAAAAGGATTTTTTATTTTCTATCGATTACAATTGTTTTCAGGATTTGTTTTGCACTTTCAAACCCTTAAATAATCCAATAAACAAGTTAGGGTTTAGTGGTTATGAATTGATGTATATGTTATGATATTAATCTGACTTCAGGTGACTAAAGGATCAACCAAGTCAAGGGGATTGACCTAAGGTGGTTTCCTCTAGATAAAGTGCTTTTTGCCCATGAGTGTTCATGTGTTTTGAACTCAGCACATTTACAGTTTTCTTATATAATACTTTCATGATCCAATGTTCTATGATTTTTGAAGTTAAGGCATGCAAGCAAGATCTCCTATACATTTTTTATTATGAAATTTTGTATGCTCAATATCTGAGGTAGAGATATGTCATGTGATGATTGAAGTTCATGAATTAATAAGAAGAATACAAGGATGCATTCCTATCATATTTTTTAGTAATCTTTCATATGAATACTCAAGACTACAAGGTAAGAAATGCAATTAAGACTGTCTTACTTCCATGGTTATGTGATATAATTATGTATTGAGATTTTAAGGATAAAATTCTATTAGGAGTTCTAATATATAGCTATAGACATGTATTAATACTTCAAGTATAAAATGTTATTAAAAGTCCTTATATATAGGGATATAAGAACTTATTTTAGCTTCTTATAATGATTAATATTTAGAAATTAAGTAAATTATCATGATATAAGTTTTGAACATCTTAATACATGATCAATTTTTCTAGATAAAGAATATATTGAGATCATAATGCATTACAAATTGAGTTATTGATATTATTATAAGATTATGATGCATTAAGTTATGATTTAGTTGCAAGATAAGACTTTTTAAGGTTCCTATTATTTTATTTTATTTTGTCAGTCAAAACTTCTGGTGCTTTTTTTCATTTTTGGTTTTTGAAAAAAATACAAACTTGTTAGCTCTCAAAATTGAGAGACCAACTGAAGAGAAAAAACTTTTCTATACATCAAAAAAAATTGTATGTGAAAAACTAAGCAAACCATCACCCTCAAAAGCTAAACCATCAAAACCTAAAACCAGGAAAGAACCCTCCAAAAGAATAACCAAAACTCTCAGCAAGATTGAACCAATTAAGGTTCCTATTTTAAGAATTAAGGTTTAATATTTAAGCTCATATGAATTCATTAAGATTCATGGTAAGATTAGATTCAATGAAGTTTTATAGATATTGAGTCATCTTGTCAAAAATCATATTTTAGATATTTATACTTAATTTACCTTGATATACTTTACCTAAGTTACTTTCGTATACTTAGTATTGCTATAGTCAGTTAGGATCCTTTTTCTTGGAACTTTAGACTCATTTTTCATGTACCTAGAATCAAATTTAATTAAGTCATTCTATCAAATTATAGTTTTAGATTAGGTTTATACAGACAATAAGAATATCAGATTTAGATTCAGACTTGTATTACTCATTATGTGAGTATACAGATATGGGATAAATATACAAGATAATGGTTTTTGACTTAATCTCAGTTGTGTAGTAATTGAGATTCATATTCATATTCAGATGTAGATTCAATTCAGAATTTGAGAGCAGATATTCATATTCTAGATTCAGTACATGTTCAGTGCTCAATATTCAGTTTTACTAAGAGATAAGTTCTGATTCAGAATTTAGTAAGTTTATACTTAAGATAATTAATTCAGAACCTTCACATAATACATTATATGATAAGTCCTCATTCAGTTAGTTCTGGGACAATTCAGAGGCATATATTCTCAATTCAGAGGAGTGTTTACTCCAACTCACAGGTACTTGAGTACCAATTCAGAGACACTTTAGTGTCATTCAGAGGCATGTAGTGCCAATTCATAGGTACCTTGGTACCAATTCAGGGTGTAGATATCCAATTGAGGAGGACTTGTTATATAATGGTGGCCAAAATCACATAAAAATTGTAAATAAAATATACCTTAGTTTAGAGTTGGTCCATAATCTCATCCATGAGAATGATCAGAGAGGTTCATATAAGAATTTGTGATCCAGGCACTTTGGTGCATGTCATGAGACCCAGGTACCATAGTACAAGTCTCAAAAGAAAGATAAAGTAGAAAGATTAGTATTGTATTAGAGAAATAAGAGATAATATGTTTTAGATTTTACTCAGAGCTTGATGTTAGTTTCATGTTTATAATGTCCAAGAATATTTTGTAGCATTTCATTTCTTCGATCAAGTATATTTTAGAATACTCATGCTACTTACTCTAACAACTATTTTTCCCAATGCATGGTTGGGGACGTGATGTCTGCATGATTTGGAGCAATTGAAGAACAAAAGAACGAGCAAAGGACTAGGAGATTTTTCAAGCATATCCCAACGGGGTTCCATTTACCAAGTCGATCCAGAGTTTTAGACATCTTTTATTATGCTTACTTATGTTACTAAATATATTAGATTTCAAGAAGAATAAGTTGTAGTTTTCTTTTTCCAAGAACTATATATATTTTAGTTTTAAATCAATGCATGGTGTTTTCATTTACTTTAATTGCAAAGATCAGCATATTACGACTAAGAATGCTTCCGCTCAATGATGTTTACACGTTTTGAAAAGTGGGTTGTTATACTATGGTATTAGAGTAATTTGGTAATTGGCCACTAGGCAATTATGCTTCTCATAGTCACCCTAGAATGACAATATGAGATTAGGGTTTAGGAATGGGTTCCCAAGGAAAGATACCAAAACCTGGAATGACTAGAGTTTTCAACCTAGAAGTGATAGAGATGACAAAGATAGATGATTACCCAGCTTAGCTCTCAAGCATTAACCTAACCCTGTCTAAATGAGATAGCATCTTTATTCTCAATGGTCATGCCAGGCAAATGAGAATTAAATAGGGATGTCAAACGAATTAGACTTTTGATGCATTCCTCTTTTCTCACTAGTCCATGTGGTATGGGACACATGTATTAGTAGGTTAATGATAGTTTGCATGACAATATACCACATTTTTGGGTATGTTCCTGATCACCACATATCAAGAAATGAAGGATTTACCTATAAGGCCTAAGATTAGATATTCATTTGCACCTAATGATGGAGAGTCTTGACAACCTAAAAGGTAGATGCCCTAAGGATAGTGCTAAGTTTGATTTCATAAACCCTGAGCATGGATTGAGAACAAGACCAAAATAATAGTTAATTCATGTTCACATAAACCTTGATGAAAACATGTTTATTTTCATGCAAAATTTTGAAATGCTAAATTTCATTAAATGAAGAGGTAAGCAAACCCCTAAGGTGGATAGTATCCAAGAGAAATTTTGAGGATGAAATTTATTTTAAGATGGGTCGAATTACAACATCCCAGATTTTCAAGAGTAATTTAAACCTTAGAATGTAGTTTTTCTTAATTAAATATATTTAAGATTTTAATGCAAAAAGACCATGAAATGGTATTTCTTATAAGAAAGATTTCTTTCTCAGATATGCTATATATTATACATTGATTCAAGAAGGGCCTTCCAAACTGGATCATCCAGAAACAAAATGGGACTCAAAATAGATTTTCTCTTTTATCTATGCAGTATGTGTTGCAATTAACTCAATAGTAGTTCCCCTTTTCTTTTTCTCTCTCCTATCCTTGAAAATTGTTTAAAGGAAATAAAAGAGAAAGAGAAAGATTTGGAATTCAAAAATATGCATATGGGATAGAAACTGAAGTTTTCTTTTTTTTCATTTTATGGCTCTTAATACAAGGGAAGGTATCATTTATTGTCTTCTATCTCTCCTCCCCTTTGGAATACTCAAAAGATATAAAGAAAGAGGTAATGTGCTTAATGGGATAATTTTGTATGCATGGAAAAGAATATTCACGCCATCACATTATCTTGAGATTACCTTCCTTTCCCTATTGAATGCATGTAACATTATCTTCTCCCTTTTCTCTCTCTTCAATAAGATTTCACTAAAGGGAACAAAAACAAAGACATACAACATAATTCTCGAGTGGGTAATTATTATTAATATCATTTTTGGATTCAAATAAATAAGTATGAAAAGATAAGTATATATCAAATTATCTCATCCTTTATGTACCTAACTCAAGATAATGTCCTTAAATAAGTTAATGCACATTATAATCAAAATGTAAATCTAAGTGGATAGGAAGAATCTACACTACCTATCTAGTGTGTGTCAAATTTTGGCTTTGTTTTGACTTAGTTTGACCCCTAAAATCAATTCGGAAGGTTTTTATATAAGTTTGGGTAAATATTTAACGAATAATTCATTTAATACAATTATTGAATCAAAAGTTCAACTATTTAGTGCCTACCATGAGCATGCTTTCTCTTTTATTTTTTCATGTGCCACTATCATCATCTAATCACCATCTAAAGGTCACCATTGTTTCCTACTCCTGAAATTGTTGCAAGTATGGACATAGTATCATTATTTCTTTCCCGAGTCACTCTCTCCATCATCTTGCCACCATCCAATGCGATTTCTTCTTCAAGAGATTGGTGAGGCCTTCTCAAGTCAAACAAGCCATCCCTCACCCTCTATCTCCCTATGTGTAGAAAATGCCCAACTAGGGTTTCAAACCCCTCTCCCCCATTGACTGTAAAATGTCTATGCAAAGTGCCCCCTTCTTACCTAAGGGTGCCTAAAGCACCACTGCCCCTCACATGATTCTCCTCCACCGCCAAGTATTCCCCCCTACCCTCATATCTCTCTTCCTACTCATGTTTCATCTCTGAGAAACTAGGTTTTACCCCGACGTTCCTCACCTTCTAGTATCAATTGAGGATTTAGAAAGCATCTACGACTCCTCTCTATGCTTTTTGCATCATCAGTTTGCCCCGCATCCGTCCCCATTGTTGTACCCTATAGATGCCTTCAAGGTCCTCACAGAGGCTAGTCACTATGGGTGCTTAGAGCCCCTCCAGCCACGAAAGTGGTGACCCCAACTTTGGAGTACTCTCAGAATCCTTTCTCATGTCTTTGTGCTCACATTTTCCCTCGCACCATCATTACTGGAACTTGGCTCATTTTCCCCTATTTCACGTTGTTTTCTGACGATCTGGGGACACAGTCGTCCCTCCCTAATCACGTTTGTTTCTTTGGCTTCTTCTTGATTTAGTGACTCTCTTTCGTTGCCCTTTCATGAGTTTTCATGAGCCCCTATTTTGTTAATGCTACTACGGCCATGTCCAAGCTACCCTAATGCCTTTGTGCACGACAATGTCCCCTCGATGGCTCGTTGGCCTTGACACATTGCAAGGATGACGTAGGGGATCCCATCTTCTCACGCTTGGCCCTCCAATGCCCACTCTGGCTAGAGTTTGGATCTCCGGGTATGATCAAAAGCCATGGCTCGTAAAGGTTGAATCCATGTCAAGAAATGACCTTGGTGCCCATGTCACTTTAATCGAGTTATTTTTGTCGCATGGGTATTTCTGGTTTTTCTCACTTGGACAACTCCGTGGACGTGTGATTTGTTTTGAGCGGGCCCATTCTACAAGGTTGTTTCTAATTGGCCCACCTCATATGAGACATGATGCCTCAGTGGATATATATCACCTGCATAGAATTTTGGTGGTTTCTAATTAGTCAGATTTTCTAAAAAATCATCGTAATTTAATTCATGCTAAAAAATACGCAAAAATGTGTGTCAAAATGGATTTTCAATATTCTATCAATTAGAATTGTCTTTAGGATCTATTTTCCACTTTCAAACCCTTAAATAATAAATAATGAACAAGTTAGGATTTAATGGTTATGAATTTATGTACATGTTATGATATTAATCAGACTTCAGGTGACTAAAGCCCCAACCAAGTCAAGGGGATTGACCTAAGGTGGTTTCCTCTAGGTAAGTGGTTCATGCCCATGAGTGTTCATATGTATCAAACTCAGCACATTTACATATTTCTTAGATAATACTTTCATGGCCCAATGTTCTAAGATTTTGAAGTTAAGACATGCAAGCAACATCTCTTATACGTTTATGATTATGAAATTTCATATGCTCAATATCTCAGGTAGAGATATGTCATGGAATGATTAAAGTTCATGAATTAATTTTAGAAGAAGAATATCAGGATACATTCCTTTAATGATTCTTAGTAATGTTTAATATGAATACTTAAGACTACAAGGTAAAAAAGGCAAGTAAGACTGTCGTACTTCCATAGTTATGTGATATAACCATGTATTAAGATTTTAATTATAAACACTCTTTTAGGAGTTCTTACATATAGATATAGCCATGTATTAATATTTCAAGTGTAAACATGCTATTTAAATTCCTTATATATAGGAATCTAAGAACTAAGAATTTATTTAGATCTCATAGAATGATTAAGATCTAGGAGTTAAGTAAATTATCATAATATACATTTTGAACATCTTAAGACATGATCAAGTTTTCTAGATAAAGAATCTATTGAGATCAAAATGTATTGCAAATTGAGTTCTTGATATTATTTTATGATTATGATGCATTAAGTTATGATTAAGTTGCAAGATAAGATGTTTCAAGGTTCCTATTTTAAGATTTAAGGTTTAATATTAAAGCTCATATGAATTCATTAAGATTCATGGTAAGATCAGATTCACTGAAATTTTATAGAGATTGAGTCATCTTGTCAGAAATTATATTTTTAGATAATTTATACTTAAGTTACTTTCATATACTTTACCTAAGTTACTTTCATATACTTAGTATTTCTATATTCAGTTAAGATCCTTTTTCCTAAACCTTTAGAATCTGTTGTCATATACCTAGAATCAAGATTTAATTAAGTCATTCTATCAAATTGGAGTTTCAGATTAAGGTTTATACAAATAATAAGAATATCATATTTAGTTCAGACTTGTATTAATCATTATGTGAGTATCCCGATATGAAATAAATATACATGATAAGGGTTTTAGACCTAATCTCAGATATGTAGTAATTGAGATTCATATTCAATTCAAATGTAGATTCAGTTTAGAATTTAAGAGCAAAGATTCAAATTCAGGATTCAATACATGTTCAGTACTCAGTATTTAGTTTTAGTATAAGATAAGTTCATATTAAAAATTAAGAAGTTTATACTTAAGATAATTAATTCATAACCTTTACATAATACATTATATGATAAGTCCTCATTCAGTTAGTTACAAGATGATTCAGAGGCATTTGTTGGCAATTCAAATGAGTGTTTATTCCAATTCAGATATACTTTGATACCAATTCAGAGACACCTCAGTGTCATTCATAGGTATGTAGTTCCGATTCAGAGGTACCTTGGTACCAATTTCGGGCATAGATATGCCAATTTAAGAGGACTCATTGTATAATGGTGGCCACAATCACATTAAACTTGTAAATAAAAGATACTTTAGTTTAAAGCTTGTCCACCACAATCTCATCCATGAGTATGATGAGAGAGATTCAGAAAAGATATTTTTGACCCAGGCACTTTGTTGCAGTTCAAGAGACCCTAGTTGTGGGCTCTGATCTACAAAACACAAGATAAACATAGCAGAAGCGATTCGATTAACAGCGGAATACGAAAAATCATGAGAAATTAAAACTTTTCGAAAACGAGATCTCAAAAACCTGAAACTCCTTTTATAAAAGTAAGATGAACTGTTTACATCTCTGATAAATCACTTCTCGAGTGATTATATACATCATGATATAAAATCTCAAGACTTCAAAATTCTCAGATCAACAAACTCCTAGGACCTGAGTGTACAGAGACGAAATAAGACTATTCTGACTACAAGACTAGACAGCACAGTGTTTCCACCTGAAATCACTACTTCTCCTGGTTTTGCTGCTGCTGCTGTCCACCTGCAGATCGGTTCCTTCGACCTCGACGTCCACCTAAAGGTAGAAATCTACGGGGTGAAACAATTTCAAATAATTGTCCCAGCGAGAGTTATAACTCTCCGTCAGAAACTTTGTTAAAAGCTATCAAAGGAATATCATGAGCAGGTAACTTAGATTACTCACAGCAGGCTTGATAACAATTACTCACCTTTATTAAGGAATATGAAGAACATGTATACTAATACTTGAACAGGATATTAAATGCAAGCGATGTAATAACAATCAATGTTCTTCGTAGTTCAACCTAAGTAGTTATGCTACGCGGTTGATTATGTTTTACAAACATCATTATGCCCTGCGGAGATGAGGTATACCACTCATGCTCCAACCGATCACTAGTAAGTCACATCGGTATCATACTAGGTCATCGAAAGAGCCGGATTCTCATGACCTTCAACTACCTCAGTCAGAATGAGGATAAACATGCAGGACATCTAGTGTCTCTGCTATTATAGCTCACCAGGGTATTCTGGTACTTCACTATTAGAGTCACAGTGGCATTCTGCACTCTCTTCGCTATCGAAATATTTCATGTTTATCTCTCATTGATGCGGTATAAAAGATTTCCTCGGGAGAATAGTGTTACATCACCCCGGCATAAACACATAGTGATGGGTTGATGGATTAAGATATATCCACATCAACTTCTACACTAGGATGTAAGGGTATTCACATTCATATTCCCCACATACTCAAAAGTATGTGATCCAGGAGTTCCCTTAAGAAAACCTATTTCACCATCATTTAACTCCTGACAATGATGGATCTATGATCAGGGATCTACATGATATGATTATACTTGGTTATTAGGTACATTTCATTATTCTTTTAGCATCATACATGTTTCCAAACATTCAAGTACTAAACATGGCTATAACAGAAGAATACTAAATGTAACAGGTATTACTCATATCAGTTATCAGATGGATATCAATTCTTAATCATCTTATCACTATGATTCAGGATAATGGTTACTTACACCCTTATATCATCATAACACTTGCTATCAAGTGACATGTCAGCATCAAGTCATCTATTAGCATGACCTTGATGTCATTCATGGCCCTCAAGGCATATCAGTTTCATATGATGCCACTTGCATCTAGGCAACATAGTTATTTCGGTTCATAAGCTATTGACATACTTTCAATGGATATGATGTCATGATCCTTACCTGGATATGATTATTCTCTTATAAGAATCTGCATGATTAAATCAATTGATAATAATCAACAATTCATAGTCAGATTAGTAGTCAATAAGACAGAATTATCCTTTCAATTCAAGGTTATACTTTTATGTCCTTACAAAGGGTAAGATTCCCTTGTTTATATCATTTAGGGTTATTCAACCCTTTCATTATGATTAGGAATAATGGTTCCTCATCTCATATTTTGATCATACAATTCATGCTTAAAGGAAAATCATGAGTTTAGAGTTTATTGTTCATTTCAACATATTGCCATGAACTAGGGTTTACTATTCACATTACTCATGATTACCCTAAAACTAGGGTTTACTATTCACATTACTCATGATTACCCTAAAACTAGGGTTTACTATTCACATCATAGTGAAATGAGCTCATAGTATCATCATGAATGAGAAACATCATCATTGATGCTTTCAAATTAGGTAAGACTCATCAATTATCTTAATTAGGGTTTTCATGATCTCTCATAAGTGGATCATGCCCTAATCCTACATATTCATATACATTGAAGGTACTTTATTTGAGTTTTAACCATAAATGGTACTTTCTCTCTCTCCTTACTAATAGATGGTGATTATATCACTCTAGATAGGGTTGGTTTAAGTCCTCATTGATTAACATAAACCAAATCACCACTGTCATGTCATTAGGGTTTGAATAAAACAAGGTATCGTTTAATTGAACCCATTTAAGCTTTAAACGAGAGTGAACCCATTTGAGCTTAAATGAGTGTGAACCCATTTGAGCTTAAACGGGTGTGAACCCATTTGAGCTTAAACGAGTGTGAACCCGTTTGAGCTTAAACGAGTGTGAACCTGTTTGAGCTTAAACGAGTGTGAACCCACTTGAGCTTAAACGAGTGTGAACCCACTTGATTTCAAACGGTTGCAAACCGTTTAGACCCATTGGTCCAAGATCATTTAATAAAGTTGGATAAGGACCAACATAGGTATTAACGCCCTTCGTCTTCAACCTTGAAACCAAGGTCTTTTTTTTTACGAAAAAGCTTGCAAGAGTGCAAAGAAAGATGGGGAAGAAGAAGAACTAACTATTATTTGCAAGAATCAAAGTATGCATAACAAAGCAAGGTTTAGAGTTATAAAACCCACCTCAAACGTTGTTCCTAGAGCTCCAAGCTTCCAAGCTTCAAGCTTTTAATGGTGTCTTGAGCTCCATAGGTTGGCCAAAGGTGATTCACCAAGGAAAAGATGGAGATGATCGGCTAGAACAAGAAACCTAAGTGAATTAACCATGAAACCAACCTTATACAAGGATTTCCTCCATGAATCCAAGCTAGAAGATGGTGCTCTCTTACCTTAGAATAGGTTGGTCGTTTCCCTGAGCTCCAGAGCTTTGCCTTGGTCGGTTGAGAAAGATGAGAAGTGAGGAAGTGAAGGGAATATGTTTGGTTGTTTTACAAGGAACTAGGCTTATATACCTTAGGTTGTTTTCTACCATAAGGACCTCTAAAACATAGATTTCTCATCTAAGTCCCTTCTTCTTTCTAAGGCACGTACAAGCATGATAATCTTATGCAAAGCTCATCAAAACTCAAGATCTAAGGGTAGAGAAAACCAGCATGCATACTAAGGTGCATATATGAAGGGTCTCCTTACTCATACTAGGTGTTTTCACTACAAAGGTCATCCTTCTTATCCAATTATTTAATTGAAGCGCCCCTCTCATCATTTCTTCTCTAAATGATGTCAAGAGTCATAAAAGACATACTAGAAGGTATATTTTACAGGTTGCACTCCATATTTTGGGTAAATTGCACTTTTACACCAAACTCAGAGTTTTTAAGCACAAGGACTACTCCACAAGCTGCTTCTTGGTGCCCAAGCTTGGAGAATCCATCATACCTCATCATATTCATTCATATGATGTCTCATCATCAAAGTAACATCATATCATGTTAATATTGCAAGTTAACCCTTCTAATTGGGTAATTTGCACATAGGTCCCTGCATAACAAAACAATACCACAATCATTGTTTTAAAAGGACAGAAATGAAAATGTATGTTCCTTTGGAACTTAATTACATGCCATAAGTTAATCACAAGTATCTTAATTACATGATTTAAGTAAAACACCTAGGGTTAACTTATAACCCAGGTCAGGGATGTTACAAATTATCCACCCCTCAAAAGGATTTCGTCCCCGAAATCGATTTAGCATATTAGGAGAAAAGAGCAGGGTATTTCCTCCTCATCTCTTCCTCCAGCTCCCAAGTGGCTTCTTCAACACCACGATGATTCCAGAGGACTTTTACAAGACTTATATCTTTCTTCTTTAACTTTTTAATTTTGTTATCAAGTATTGACACTGGTCCCTCCTCGTAAGTTATATCTTCATTCACTTCTACTTCCATAGGTTGTAGAAATGACTCGGTATCAAGGTGACATTTCCTTAACACAGAAATGTGAAACACAGGGTGTAACTTCTACAATTCTGGTGGCAATTCTAGTTTACAGGCTACCTTTCCAACTCGTTCAATGATTGGATAAGGCCCCATAAATCTAGGAGCTAACTTTCCTTTCCTTCCAAAACGAAGGACTCCTTTCCAAGGTGAGACCTTGAGGTACACTTTGTCTCCAACCTGGAACTCTAAAGGTCTACGACGTCTGTCAGCGTAAGACTTCTGTCTATCCTGTGCAGTCTTAAGTTGCTGTTGGATTACCTTAATCTTTTCTGTGGTCTGTTGTACAAGATCAGGACCTAACAACTGATGCTCACCAGTCTCATACCAGCATAAGGGTGATCTACAACGTCTACCATACAAGGCTTCATAAGGAGTCATATCAATACTATGTTGATAGCTATTGTTATAGGCAAACTCTATCAAGCTTAGGTGCAGATCCCAACTTCCTGTGAACTGGAGAACACATGCTCTCAACAAGTCTTCCAAGGTCTGTATAGTCCTTTCCGACTGTCCATCAGTCTGTGGATGAAAGGCTATACTAAACCTTAATTGGGTGCCTAGTGCCCTATGTAACTGTTCCCAAAAATGACTTGTGAACTGAGGACCTCTGTCAGAAACTATAGTGATAGGAACTCCGTGCAACCGCACTATCTCTTGAACATACAACTGTGATAACCTCTCAGCAGAATAGGTTGTTTTGACATGTAAGAAATGTACTGTCTTTGTCAACCTATCAACTATTACCCAGATGGAATCATGTCCTTTGTTTGTCCTGGGTAGGCCAACAACAAAGTCCATGGTCACATGGTCCCACTTCCACTGTGGTATGGGTAAAGGTTGCATTATCCCTGCAGGCTTCTGGTGTTCAGCTTTAACTTACTGACACACAGGACACCTCATCACAAACTCTGCAACATCCCTCTTCATCCTGGGCCACCAATACATATCCTTCAAGTTCCGATACATCTTGGTGCTTCCTAGATGCATAGCATACATTGAAGAATGAGCTTCTTCTAGGACTAATTTCCTCAAGTTGTCCTTATCTGGCACTATCATCCTCCCATGATAACATGCTACTTGATCATCTGAGTCATGGAAACCATCTCGCTTCTCGTCACCATACTCTGACCTAATCTGCTGAACTGCAGTATCAACCTGTTGTGCCTCTTTGATCTGCTCTCTAAGGGTAGATTTGATATGCATCTCAGCCAACAACCCAGCTAACAATGACACCTTCATCTGTACATTGTCTTGCCTTAAAGAGATAAGCATATCTCTCTTAGAGCATACTAAAGAGTTTAATTGTGCCCTATCAGAGGATGATGTTGTTGATTTCCTACTCAAGGCATCTGCAACCACATTGGCCTTCCCTGGATGGTAATCTATCGTACAATCATAATCCTTGATTAACTCCATCCAACGACGTTGCCTCATGTTAAGGTCATGATGAGAGAAGATATACTTAAGACTCTTATGATCAGTGAAAACTTGGAATGTTTCTCCATATAGATAGTGTCTCCAGATTTTCAAGGCATGAACCACAGCAGCTAACTCTAAATCATGTGTCGGATAATTCTCCTCGTGTTTCTTAAGCTGTCAGGAAGCAAAAGAAATCACATGCTTATCCTGCATCAGCACACATCCGAGTCCATTCTTGGAGGCATCACAGAAAACTATGTATCCTTTGCCTTGCTCCGGTAACACAAGTACAGGTGCACTTGTCAACCTCTCCTTCAACAACTGAAAGGACTGCTGACACTTGTCACTCCAAGTAAAAGAAACATCTTTCCGGGTCAACTTCGTCAAGGGTAGGGCTATAGAACTGAAGTTCTTAATGAACCTTCGATAATAGCCAGCCAACCCTAAGAAACTACGAATCTTCGTCGGTGTCTTCGGTTGTTCCCATTGTAGAACAAACTCTACCTTTTTAGGGTCAACATGAATTCCCGAGGCAGATACCACATGTCCAAGAAAAGATACCTCCGACAACCAGAACTCACACTTGATAAACTTAGCATATAACTCATGTTGTCTTAGCAAAGTTAGAGCTTGACGAAGATGTTGTTCATGTTGTTGAGCATCTCTACTATAGATCAGGATGTCATCTATAAAGACAACAGCATACTGATCGAGGAAAGGTCGGAAGATTCTATTCATAAGCTCCATGAATGCAGCTGGTGCATTAGTTGGTCTGAATGACATAACTGTTAACTCATAGTGACCATACCTTGTTCTGAAAGCAGACTTGGGTATGTCACTGTCCTTAATACGAAGTTGATGATATCCAGACCTCAAATCTATCTTTGAGAAGACGGTTGCACCACGCAACTGGTCAAAGAGATCATCAATCCTCGGCAGAGGGTACTTATTCTTTATTGTTACTTTATTTAATTGCCTGTAATCAATGCACAACCTCATTGATCCGTCTTTCTTTTTAACGAAAAGGACCGGAGCACCCCAAGGTGAAGTGCTTGGTCAGATGAAACCCTTCTCAAGCAACTCTTGAAGCTGCTTCTTGAGTTCTGCCATCTCAGTAGGCACCATCCTATACAGTTTCTGGGCTATAGGTTGGGTATCTGGGATCAAATTGATCTCAAAATCAATTTCCCGAGGCGGTGGCATACCTGGAAGTTCTTCAGGAAATACATCTTCAAATTCCCTGACTATAGGAACTTCAGCAAGGTTAGGACTTTTCATGGTGGTATCTATCACATGGGCCAAGAATGCATAACATCCTTGCCTCATCAGCTTATCAGCAACCATAGCAGACACAAGACAGGTGGGTAGAATCCTTCTCTCTCCTTGAAAGATCCATGTGTTGCTCTCATCAGCAAACACAACATGCTTGGATTCACAATCCAAGACAACTCTATACCTTTCCAAGGTATCCATCCCAAGGATTATATCAAATCCTTGCATCTCAAGTGGTATAAGATCCACTTGAATGCGATGATCATAAAAGAAGAGGATGCAGGGAGAGCATACCTCTTGCAACACAGCAGAACCTCTCAACGGAGTCTCGAGCAACAAGCTATCTGCCCTATGACTAACTGTCATATTGCAGTTATGAATCACTCTTCGAGTGATAAAAGAGTGTGTAGCACCCGGGTCAATCAAAACAGATACAACACAGGATTTAGACATATCAGAATATAAAAGTTCCATCTGACATGCCACAACCCGTGGATTGACCACTGCTTCTGGTGGATTCATAGCATAGACCCTCGCTATCGCCTGGTGTTGAGTTGGTGTTGACGATCCAGCTTGAGATGCTTGTCCACGTCCTCTAGTTGTTCCTTGAGATTGCCTTCTCTGTGATCCCTGTTGATTCTGCCTCTGAGGCTGTGTCACACTGACAGGCCTAGACCTACAGTCCTTCATCAGATGTCCCCCCTTCCCACAGTTATAACAGCTTCTTTCCAGTTGTTGTGGTCTTGGTGGTCCTGTGACTGACATTGATGCTGAACTACGAGTCTCTTATAGTGGTAGGCTTCGTCCCCTGTCTCTACTTGGTGTCCATTGTGTCTTAGCACTAGATCTGGGTGGTGGAGGTGTAGGTACAGAGAATCTAGGCTTCTTAAAGTCTCTAGATGAAGAACCATGGAACTGCGGATATCTCTTATGGGTTTGTCTCTTCTCGACTACGGATTTCTCTATCCTCCGGACTGACTCAACGAAGGTAGCAAACCTCTCTCGGTTCTCTAGGGCAGACACGGGAGTAGTCAAATCAGCGTTTAAACCCTTCTCAAACCTTCTAATCCTCTCTTCTTCTGTGGCAGCCATGTGCGGACAGAATCGTAGCAACTCCATGAACTTAGCTTCGTACTCGCTAATGTTCATCATGCCTTGTCTTAATCTCTCAAACTGAGAGATCTTCTCGTCTAGGAATGTCTTTGGAAAGTATCTGTTGACAAATCCCCGACGAAAATCTTCCCACGAGATCTCCACTCCAGGCCTCTTCTGCTCTTCCATGGTCCACCAGTGACCAGCACTTCCTTTGAGAAGATAGACAGCATGTCTAACCTTCTCAGCTTCTGGGATGTTCAAGATTCTGAAAGCTTTCTCTAACTCAGTTAACCACAGATCGGCATATGCAGGATCAGCTGTTCCAAAGTACTCGGTTGCTCTGACACGACGAAGTCGCTCGAACGTCTTACCGATACCTTGACCCTCAGACTGGATAGGTGCCCTAGGTGTAGGCATGGGCATCCTGTCGGTGATGTGTGTCATGGCAGTCATAAACTGCCTGAACATAGTTTGAACAGCTGGGTTTCCCATGTCAGTTGGATCAAACTGAGGTGGCTCCATAGGTAGCTCAGGTATAGGTTGCTCTATTTCTAGGTTCCTTGCCCCTTCTCGAGGTGCAGCAACACTACTTTCTGCCTCGTATTCCTCGTGTGGTCCAGACATCCTTAATTATCTTCTTCTCCTGGGGAGCAGAAGACTCTATTAGATAAGAAAGAAGTACTAAGGATAGACTCGACATTCTAAGTCCTATGTCTCTGTAGACTCAGCGAACCTAGAGCTCTGATACCACTAATTGTGGGCTCTGATCTCCAAAACACAAGATAAACATAGCGGAAGCGATTCGATTAACAGCGGAATACGAAAAATCACAAGAAATTAAAACTTTTCGAAAACGAGATCTCAAAAACCTGAAACTCCTTTTATAAAAGTAAGATGAACTGTTTACATCTCTGATAAATCACTTCTCGAGTGATTATATACATCATGATATAAAATCTCAAGACTTCAAAATTCTCAGATCAACAAACTCCTAGGACCTGAGTGTATAGAGACGACATAAGACTATTCTGACTACAAGACTAGACAGCACAGTGTTTCCACCTGAAATCACTGCTGCTCCTGGTTTTGCTGCTGCTGCTGTTGTCCACCTACAGATCGGTTCCTTCGACCTCGACGTCCACCTAAAGGTAGAAATCTACGGGGTGAGACAATTTCAAATAATTGTCCCAGCGAGAGTTATAACTCTCCGCCAGAAACTTTGTTAAAAGCTATCAAAGGAATATCATGAGCAGGTAACTTAGATTACTCACAGCAGGCTTGATAACAATTACTCACCTTTATTAAGGAATATGAAGAACATGTATACTAATACTTGAACAGGATATTAAATGCAAGCGATGTAATAACAATCAATGTTCTTCGTAGTTCAACCTAAGTAGTTATGCTACGCAGTTGATTATGTTTTACAAACATCATTATTCCCTACAGAGATGAGGTATACCGCTCATGCTCCAACCGATCACTAGTAAGTCGCATCGGTATCATACTAGGTCATCGAACGAGCCGGATTCTCATGACCTTCAACTACCTCAGTCAGAATGAGGATAAACATGCAGGACATCTAGTGTCTCTGCTATTATAGCTCACCAGGGTATTCTGGTACTTCACTATTAGAGTCACAGTGGCATTCTGCACTCTCTTCGCTATCGAAAGATTTCATGTTTATCTATCATCGATGCAGTATAAAAGATTTCCTCGGGAGAATAGTGTTACATCACCCCGGCATAAACACATAGTGATGGGTTGATGGATTAAAATATATCCACATCAACTTCTATACTAGGATGTAAGGGTATCCACATCCATATTCCCCACATACTGAAAAGTATGTGATCCAGGAGTTCCCTTAAGAAAACCTATTTCACCATCATTTAACTCCTGACAATGATGGATCTATGATCAGGGCTCTAAATGATATGATTATACTTGGTTATTAAGTACATTTCATTATTCTTTTAGCATCATACATGTTTCCAAACATTCAAGTACTAAACATGGCTATAACAGAAGAATACTAAATGTAACAGGTATTACTCATATCAGTTATCAGATGGATATCAATTCTTAATCATCTTATCACTATGATTCAGGAACATGGTTACTTACACCCTTATATCATCATAACACTTGCTATCAAGTGACATGTCAGCATCAAGTCATCTATTAGCATGACCTTGATGTCATTCATGGCCCTCAAGGCATATCAATTTCATATGATGCCACTTGCATCTAGGCAACATAGTTATTTCGGTTCATAAGCTATTGACATACTTTCAATGGATATGATGTCATGATCCTTACCTGGATATGATTATTCTCTTATAAGAATCTGCATGATTAAATCAATTGATAATAATCAACAATTCATAGTCAGATTAGTAGTCAATAAGACAGAATTAACCTTTCAATTCAAGGTTATACTTTTATGTCCTTACAAAGGGTAAGATTCCCTTGTTTATATCATTTAGGGTTATTCAACCCTTTCATTATGATTAGGAATAATGGTTCCTCATCTCATATTTTGATCATACAATTCATGCTTAAAGGAAAATCATGAGTTTAGAGTTTATTGTTCATTTCAACATATTACCATGAACTAGGGTTTACTATTCACATTACTCATGATTACCCTAAAACTAGGGTTTACTATTCACATTACTCATGATTACCCTAAAACTAGGGTTTACTATTCACATCATAGTGAAATGAGCTCATAGTATCATCATGAATGAGAAACATCATCATTGATGCTTTCAAATTAGGTAAGACTCATCAATTATCTTAATTAGGGTTTTCATGATCTCTCATAAGTGGATCATGCCCTAATCCTGCATATTCATATACATTGAAGGTACTTTATTTGAGTTTTAACCATATATGGTACTTTCTCTCTCTCCTTACTAATAGATGGTGATTATATCACTCTAGATAGGGTTGGTTTAAGTCCTCATTGATTAACATAAACCAAATCACCACTGTCATGTCATTAGGGTTTGAATAAAACAAGGTATCCTTTAATTGAACCCATTTAAGCTTTAAACGAGAGTGAACCCATTTGAGCTTAAACGAGTGTGAACCCATTTGAGCTTAAACGGGTGTGAACCCATTTGATCTTAAATGAGTGTGAACCCGTTTGAGCTTAAACGAGTGTGAACCTATTTGAGCTTAAACGAGTGTGAACCCACTTGAGCTTAAATGAGTGTGAACCCACTTGATTTCAAACGGTTGCAAACCGTTTAGACCCATTGGTCCAAGATCATTTAATAAAGTTGGATAAGGACCAACATAGGTATTAACGCCCTTCGTCTTCAACCTTGAAACCAAGGTCTGTTTTTTTTTACGAAAAAGCTTGCAAGAGTGCAAAGAAAGATGGGGAAGAAGAAGAACTAACTATTATTTGCAAGAATCAAAGTATGCATAACAAAGCAAGGTTTAGAGTTATAAAACCCGCCTCAAACATTGTTCCTAGAGCTCCAAGCTTCCAAGCTTCAAGCCTTTAATGGTGTCTTGAGCTCCACAGGTTGGCCAAAGGTGATTCTCCAAGGAAAAGATGGAGATGATCGGCTAGAACAAGAAACCTAAGTGAATTAACCATGAAACCAACCTTATATAAGGATTTCCTCCATGAATCCAAGCTAGAAGATGGTGCTCTCTTATCTTAGAACAGGTTGGTCGTTTCCCTGAGCTCCAGAGCTTTGCCTTGGTCGGTTGAGAAAGATGAGAAGTGAGGAAGTGAAGGGAATACGTTTGGTTGTTTTACAAGGAACTAGGCTTATATACCTTAGGTTGTTTTCTACCATAAGGACCTCTAAAACATAGATTTCTCATCTAAGTCCCTTCTTCTTTCTAAGGCACGTCCAAGCATGATAATCTTATGCAAAGCTCATCAAAACTCAAGATCTAAGGGTAGAGAAAACCAGCATGCATACTAAGGTACATATATGAAGGGTCTCCTTACTCATACTAGGTGTTTTCACTACAAAGGTCATCCTTCTTATCCAATTATTTAATTGAAGCGCCCCTCTCATCATTTCTTCTCTAAATGATGTCAAGAGTCATAAAAGACATACTAGAAGGTATATTTTACAGGTTGCACTCCATATTTTGGGTAAATTGCACTTTTACACCAAACTCAGAGTTTTTAAGCACAAGGACTACTCCACAAGCTGCTTCTTGGTGCCCAAGCTTGGAGAATCCATCATACCTCATCATATTCATTAATATGATGTCTCATCATCAAAGGAACATCATATCATGTTAATATTGCAAGTTAACCCTTCTAATTGGGTAATTTGCACATAGGTGCCTGCATAACAAAACAATACCACAATCATTGTTTTAAAAGGACAGAAATGAAAATGTATGTTCCTTCGGAACTTAATTACATGCCAGAAGTTAATCACAAGTATCTTAATTACATGATTTAAGTAAAACACCTAGGGTTAACTTATAACCCAGGTCAGGGATGTTACACTGGTACTAGAGTGCATGTCTCCATAGAAAGATAGAGTAGAAAGATAAGTATTATATTAAAGAAATAAGAGATATAATGTTTTAGAGTTTACTCATAGCTTGATGTTACTTTCATGTTTATAATGTCCAAGAATATTTTGTAACATTTCATCTCTTTAGTAATGTATATTTTAGAATACTCATGCCATTTACTCCAACAATTATTTTTCCCAATGCATGGTTGGGGATGCGATGTCCACAGGATTTGGAGCAAATAAAGAACAAAAGAACAAGAAAAGGACTACGAGATTTTTTAAGCATAGCCTAGTGAGGTTTCTTTTACCAAGTCAATCTAGAGTTTTGGACATCTTATATTATGCTTGCTTATTTTATTAAATAGATAAGATTTCAAGAAGAACAAGTTGTACCTTTCTTTTGCCAAGAACTATGTATGAATCAGCATATTGTGACACCCCCTCAAGTAAGAATGCTTCCTATCAGAGATGTTTATATGTTATGAAAAATGGGGTACTACATGAATCATCCTCCTGGGAAGTGTCCCTCTATAGGAAATCCATATGTTCCAAATTCAGACTTCTAGGTTATTTGTCATCATTATGGGGAGCCTGGACATATCAGAATTTGATGCCCTATTTTCATGATGGACATGCACCAGCTTAGAAACAACAACCTCAAGCTCCTCCAAGAAACAATGGCCACAACAATAATGGAGGAAAGCCTACTAAGGAGCGTTCCCAGTGTGTATTTTCTTTAGATGGACATGAAGTACATGAGAAAGAACATATTGTACGTAACTGATATTCTATTAGTTATCTTTCCTATATAGTTATGTTTATACCTTCACATGATATCATTTATATAGAATAGTTTTTGTGCCTCGGTTTTGTATGAATTATTAGGTTACACCTTTTAAGAGGTGGAGTGTAGTAGTTTGATAGTCCAGGGATATGTTGATTTTGAAGACAAAATCCTTTTAAGGTGTGGAGTCATGTAACATACCAAATTTTGGCTATCTTGGCTTTTGGAAACGTCCCTAGAATAGAAGATTAGTATTCTTGACCTTTAGATTTTACAAAACAAGGTTTGAGTTATATACCCTGACATACTTGGTTGTTCCCTAATAAACATATAATGTATAAATAATGAGTAATTCACATTCTTGTACCCTAATGCATAGTTAATGGCTAACCCTAATGTATGTATATTTGATGATTATTATGATGCATTAGTGACTTTAGGTTCCATAATCACATCAAATATCATGATACACTTATCTTTACCTAATAGCCTAACAATGACTTAATATGTGAATAAATTCATAAAATATATGTCACATTATTCGCCGATACACATATAATGACCTAAATGTGATTAGATGTGTAAACATACGTAAATGGTCGGGATGGTATCTAATGTACCTAATATGTGTATTGGGATAAGAATTAGACTTTTCAAGTAAATAGAAATGATCAATGTGCAATTATTTAAGTTAATGTGACATTAATGGACTTAATGCAAAATTTAATAAATTAACCAATTTTGTGTGATATGATTTAATATAACCTTGATGGTGATAATATGAGGGAATTAGAACTCCAAATCCTAAATTTTTAGGATAATATTAATACACAATAATAAATACTAAGACAATTGAGTTACACCCTCATTATATAAAACTCATACTAGATAACCTCAAAGCCTAAATCTAATCCCAAAACCTGATTTTGAGGGTCCTAATTAGTGTAGGTATCAAATTTTAACTTAATTGGATAATCCTAGATATCTCAATTTATGTTGAGAAGAAATTGTCTAAATTTTAATCCTAATGTTAATGGGACTTTGATTCATTTTATTTAAATCAGAATTTAAATTTCACACTTTATTTTCTAATTCTTGCATATGATCCCTATGTCATGCTCTTTTGGTCTCTGTCTGAGTCAGGCCTAGACCCGTGAGATACGCGTTTGCGGTCACCTCTCTGACCCGAATCACAACCTAACTAGGACTTCTCAGTCCACAATGTTTATCATCTCACAATTCTCTCTCTCTCTCCTTGTTCCCAACTCTTTCTCTCTTCTTTTGTGTTTTGACCTCCTTGAAGGTGATGAACCTATTTTGACCAAACCTTGATGTTTGGCTCTTGTTTCGACCTCTAGGAGGTGTTGCAACATGGACCACCTATTGGGGACCTAAGTATATCGATACCCAACATTGGTTTTATCACCATCTCGTGCATGTAAGGTTTAAGTTGTTTCATGTTGGTTTCTTGGGTGGACAAGTGTCTCTTTGGTGATTTTAGGTGTTGACACCTCATCTCCACCCTAACTTCCTCCTCCTTTGGTATATAAACCCTTTCTTCTTCTTCTTGCAAGTGAACCTTTCGGTCCTCATTCTTCCTCCCTCTCTTTTGGATCGTCCTTGGAGCTTGGTGGAGAAAATAAGTGATGATCCTTGAATCTTTGATGATCAGACCCCTTGCATGTGGTGATCCTTGCTCATATTCAACCTTGGTAAGTATCTCCTCATCTTTTGCAACATTTTCCTTGGAATCCCTACTCCATCTTAATCCCTTTTCTTAGTCAAGGACCATGCTTGGATGTGGTGGTCATTCTTAAGGAAGAAACCCTCATCTCTAAGGTCTTGGGGCATGGTGGGATGAAGTTCTTTCACCTTTTCCTCCTTCTTCCTTGGTTCGGTTAGGGTTTCTGTTACGACCCCACCTCCCGATAACCCCCAATTAAGGGAGACCGAGAGGTTGAGCCGCACCCATTAATCTCGGATCGAAGGTTCGACATATAACCATAAACAATTATTAAATTCTAACAGACTATACTGAAAATGGTAATAAAATTTTTCTTTACATACCTTTTGAAAACTTGGATCTCTATTCTTCTATCCACACCGATACTAATCTATCTAATCCTCCTTTGCACTTTAATTCTCATTTAGTATCACATGTGCCACTTTACTGTTTGTTCTTTTCATTGTAGCTAAAATGCCGACAAACAAAACGTTGGTCAGCCATAGTTGGTATGTGGGGGAAACAATAAACATGCAACTATGATAACAATGTAATCATTCAATTACTTATTTAACAACCAATATTACGTTTTAGATATAACTCTGCGATCCAAGAGTACCCTATCCTCTGTATTGTCCCCATTAAACCCCTCATGATCCACCTATAAGTGAACCAGTTTCTAGGGTTGAGTCACATGGCACTACTCGCAAGTAGACCACTCCTTAACTTGGGATTTGCGAAAGAGTCTCTAACTCACGGTAACCTAGACCTTACTCTAGGATTACCCCTTTTTTAGCCTTTTCAAAGTAACAGAGGTGGACCCGGATCTAGCTAGTTATATATGCACATTTATAGTGATAATCATAGTCACTTTATAGTTGCATGAAATAAATAAACATCCAACAGTTTAGTTGCATTCAATGTGATTAAACATCCGGAAATCCATCGGGAAATTATAGTTGTTATTCATAATCGTAACCACATACCTGATCCATAGTAACTTGATGTCCATGCATTAACATCCAACACAATTAACAAGCAATCAACAATATCCTGAAAATAATGCATAACATTCAAGTGTCATTGTTTTATTCAAACATCCTCAAGGTCAACTTGGATTCCACCTTATGATTTCTAGGCCAACTTTAGGGTTTTATTAGGGTTTTAGCCTTCATTATACATTTATCACTTTTAATGCTCTTTTAGTTCACAAACCTTAATTTCTGCATCATAGGCACAATTGAATGTCAATAAAGTCTAATATGTTTCTTTTACACTAAAACTATTATCTTTATCCTTTTAGGTCATATCCAAAACATTAAGGCTAATTATCATCTTCGGTTTCTTTCAAATTGACAAATTATATTTCATTATAGTTCAACTCACATATATGAACCTTATTTATTACTATTTCCACTTTTATACACTAGGAAACACTAATTATCCAAATAATTCACATTAAAGATCTTTGATACTCAATTTATCTTCGAATCATCATATTTCTATTTTATTCTTCAATTTGTACAATTAAAACCATTAGAATTCATGTCAACATAAATTAGGGTTTCTAATCCCATTAAGGCATATTCATGTACATAGAACCCTAAATTAAACCAACTATATATAAAGATCATCTTTTTAAATCCTATTTTCACTTTTATTAACAACAGGTTAATATCAGCTTGAATTATCCATCTATCATCAAATCTAAGGGTTTTTCCTTAGTTAAATCATTAAAGATGATAACTTTATGTACTTTTCCAATTTCAAGCATATAAACTCTAAATTAGACTAATCATGTGCAAAGTTCTTCATAATGTACCTTTTTACATTTAACAGGTTAACATCAACTCTAATGATCCATTAAACCCAATGAAACACATTAATCATATCAAAATAGGGTTTCTTAATCTTTAATTCATTAAAGATGATAATTTACACTATATTTCGAACTATGATCAGATTCAGGCTGTGAAATTATTTTTAATGGGTTCCTTGCATTTTTCTGATCAAAATACATATATAACTTGTCCTAATCGGAGTTACCAATTAAGAGTTATGATTTTAGCACAAATATCACTAACTGACAAATAGGGAGGTGTCACGTAGGCAACCAATCCCCATGCACATACCTTGCGCGCCCATCTTCAGATTATAACGAAAAGACAGGTTTAACCCCGCGTAAGTTGCTCCTTCTATAGCCCGTGGAGGGGCATTTCGGTCAAAGGCCTCTTTGGCCTTCTTCTTCCTCGCGCAGCCACTGCTGCGATGCCCTGGCCGCCGCCCTGTGGAGGTCTGTGAACCACCACCTCCACCACGAGGCTCTGTACTCGTTTCCAATTGTTCCCATGGCTCCGCCGCCTCCCTGCGCACCTGGGCACTGTGCGATCATAGCCGAAGACGTCCTTATCTTTCTCCTCTGGCCAGCGATGTGCGGCTGCTCTTGCAGCCGTGCGGCCACTTCTGCTTGCAGGTTAGGGTATAGGAACGTCGGCCAAGCATCGCCTAGCTTCTTGGGCCAACAAGATTCCGTCTCAAACCCTTCATGGCTCTTCATAGTTCCCTGATCATGCCGCTTTCCTTAGTTAGGGTTTTATGGACGAAAAAGAAGAAGAGGAAGAAGGAAGGGAATGTGGGGTTCTTTGGACTCAAACTAGAGGATCTCCCCTTTATATAGGGGTGAGTAAGGAAGCCCTAAGACGTGCCTCTACGAGTCTCAAGTCCAAAACTCGCAAGGAAACTTACTTTCCTTGATTGAGAAGCAACCATATTATTTCTCTCTTTCTCCTCATTAACTTTTATTTCCTTGATAATCCTTTTTGCATGTCTATTTAAAAATACGAAATTTCTCTCTCTCTTTTGCTCTTTATCATGCCTTTCAATATAGTAGCCACGAAAATTATTTCCTTTCATCAAATTTACATAATTAATGGATTATGTATTCCCATTATCTCTTTATTTTACAATTATGGTATTTTCTCTTCCTTTTTCTTTATTGGGGCTCCTTGGCACCCAAGGAACTTTATTATTTCGAAATTCTCTTTATTGGATATTTATTATCCTTCTAGATGCATCTTTATGCATTATTTCACATTATCTTGTTTATTTCTCATTTAAAATATCTCTTTTGAGGATTTATCTTTATTTCTCTTTTATTTTCCTCATTGGCATTCCTTTTATCATTAGAAAACTCATGGATACGACATTTCACCAAGAAATCTCATTTATGCTTCTTTCCACTCATTTTCCACATTTTCTCATTGTTTTCAATTTCTTTCTTAATAAAGAAATACATAATTAATCTTTTCTTTTTCTTATTGCTTTTCTTTGCAACTTTAGACTCCTTGGAACCCAAGGAATCCAAGAGGCACGAAATCCCTCTTTGGATTTGCCCTCTAAAGGTTTCCATCTTTTTCTTTTCTCAAATATTCAATTACTCATTTACTAATTGAATTTTCTTGTTATTTCCTTATTATTGGGCCCAATAGCCAATAAAGCCCACAACACAAATATCAAGGCTATTGTAAACAAAATCCATGTACTCAAAACAAAATATACCATTCTTTTTTCAATTATCTTTGATATGAGAAATTTCATTTCTCACCAATTGAACCCAAAATTTGGGGTTATAACAGTTTCCTTTCTTTCCCCTTTTCTTGGGCTATCTTGCCCTTGGTATCTTCTTCTCTTGGAGGTGTTGTTGTGGCCGAAAGTGGGACCTTTGTTGGATCTTCTTCAACCTTTGGATCGTGTGCTTGGATCTTGGAACCTTGGAGCATGAGGATCCTTGGTTTTGAGCTTCTTAAGGAGTTGGTTTGAATAGAATCAGAAACTCTAATTGTATACCCGATTTTGTGATAATTATAAGATAATGGTGGTTTTCTTCATCCCGGGGATATGATCTTGAATATGTTCTTTGGGGTTCGTATACCTTGATACCTTAGGGCATTTTAAGTTCTATTTTTAGTATGATAGCCATGGTTTTTCACCCATGAATGTGGTTTTTTCATGGAGTTCTCTTGGTTCTAGTTTGGGGTTCTTGGTGATCATCTTAAATAGAGTTTTTCACCTTGATGATGGAGGTGTTCTATGGTGTTCCTTACTATTCCAAATCTGTTTCATTCCTATTTTGACCTTGGGGATGTGTTGGTGATGGTCTTGACCTTGTGGGGTCTCTACCCCTTGAGTGTTGAAGCTGATACCCTAGCTTTGGGTCAACATGGGCGTAACATGTTAGCCTCTTGAGTGGTAGGTCGATACCTTTTCTTGTAGCAGTAGAAACCATGTCCTTATGGACTAGTTTGGCTTCTTTTGTTGCGGTCGTGACACCACATAGGTGGTTGACCTTCTAGTTGTTGGGTGTAGGATGAAACAGTAGTAAAGATGAAGGGTGGTGACCATAGTTTCATGGGTGGTCGCTACCTGTTGAAGTGGTGCTTTAGCCATGTGTTTCGACCTAACCCTAACCCTAGTGGGTGTAGTGGTTGAAACCACTTTGGTTTGTTGTGGTCGGAACAAGGGGGGTGTTATGGTAGTAACACATGGCTAGGTCAGGTCGATACCCTTGGTTACATGCATGGTTGTGACCTAGATGGTAGAGGTTCGTAACACATGTTGGTGGTGTGGGTTAACACCTATGTATGAATACATGGTTAGCACACATACTTGAACACATGATGATACATGTATAATACCATTTTTATAACAAAATTCTTGACTTTAAACTTGATGCTTAACTCTCATGTGATCCAAGAAAGTGGGAAACAATACACCTAGGGTTTGATGATGTTATATGATACAAAACCTTAATGTTAAGTTCCTGAATTGGAGGATAAATGTGTTATGGTGGATTACTTCCCATGTTTTAATCTTGGTTTTGGTCACATACATGAGGTCAGTGTGCCTTGATGTATCTTGGATTCTAGTTTCTATTTTGAAGTTGTCAAACGTGGTCTTCTCTCCCTTGCACAAATACCTTTCACGATGAGTTTATGATACAAGTTTTATGATTTTTAGTGACCAATTTTGAGTGAAGTTCCTCTCCTTGAGGATGGTGGTCTTCCATGTTGTAATCTACTGATTTAACCTCTAGATATGATATTAGTGAGCTAGATGATGTTATCATGAATTCAGGGTTCAAGACCTTGTAGCATTCTCATGTTGATTACTCTTTTTCTTAAACCCTAAAATTTATGTAACTGGTTTGATTTTTTGTCGGTTGAGGTGATCTTGATACATGCAATATAAGCTTGGGTTTTATCACCATGATAAGTTTTAGGACTTTATGATTTCCTTGGTGTTTTGGATGTTTTCCTCACGTGTTGAGGTTTGACTTTCTCTATTCTATATGGTTTTATTAGATGATCTCCATAGTGTTTGCTTTAGGGTTTGTTAATCTTGGATCCTTGAGTTTTAAACCTTGATGGTGCTTGGTCTTTGATTGTCGGATCTTTTCTTGAACAAGTTACTTTTGAGCCTCGATGTTTAGGGTCGACTCATGTGCTTTCTTGCTGCTTTGGGGTCAAGACTCATTGCTTTCAGTTCTGGTCAGATTGGATGTTCTTATGTTGTCAATAACATTGGAAGAAATGACTGATTGCAAAGACTCACTTTGACATTGTTTGATCCATGCTATGCCACGGGCACGACGTTGTTATGCAGTAGTAGTCATAGCTCCATCGTGTTGGGGTCGCGACCCCATGTAGTGTTTCTGGTCGAGACGTCTGTGTTGGTATTGATCGCAATGACATGCCCTATCACGGTCATGACACTAGGTGGGATGGTGGTCATGACACCTAGTTAGTGTGGATCGCAATGCCTAGTCAATGTGGATCGCGATGCCTATTTAGTGTGAGGTCACGAGCCTAGTTAGTGTGTGGTTGTGATGTATGCATAACATCACGATATTATCTACATGTACATGTATTTGATAGTGTCACCTAGGGTTGTTGACACGATGAACTTGTATGGTTAAATTTTGATTATCCTTAATCCTAAAAGTGCTCTAAGGTTATGAGAGATGTCCTATCTAGGGTTGAGTACTCGTATGTTCCTATAAAACCCTAATCGGCTAAAACTTGGAACCCTAATGCTAAATTATGTGTTTGCTTTCTCTCTTGTGAGATGTTCATCATATAGAATGTTTTTCTCTCTCTTGTTTATAAGCCCTAACTTTAAAGGTGGTATGTATGTCATGGCTTGTGTATTCTATGGTGATGTCTATGTGATACAGGGTAGTGCTTATGTAAATTAATGAGACAATGTGTGATGATGAACATGCATGGCTCAATGTGATGGGTCCTATGACCTAGTGATGGCTTAATGTACATTGAGGGGTGATATCCTCAAGTGATGTGGTTAAGGAATTAAGATCCCATGGTGATATGTGACATTGATGATTGCATTATGGATGGCAAAGCTTTGAGTACCATGTGGTGGTTGTGTGACAAGTTCACACCTTATATGTTTTATATCTTCTAAAGTTGCAACACACCCTTATTCTTATAGAGTTTGTTTTGGTTGTATACAATGTAACTTGATTGATGCTAAAATTTGCCCAATTGTCTGACTATTCATATACATTGAAGGTACTTTATTTGAGTTTTAACCATAAATGGTACTTTCTCTCTCTCCTTACTAATAGATGGTGATTATATCACTCTAGATAGGGTTGGTTTAAGTCCTCATTGATTAACATAAACCAAATCACCACTGTCATGTCATTAGGGTTTGAATAAAACAAGGTATCCTTTAATTGAACCCATTTAAGCTTTAAACGAGAGCGAACCCATTTGAGCTTAAACGAGTGTGAACCCATTTGAGCTTAAATGGGTGTGAACCCATTTGAGCTTAAACGAGTGTGAACCCATTTGAGCTTAAACGAGTGTGAACCTGTTTGAGCTTAAACGAGTGTGAACCCACTTGAGCTTAAATGAGTGTGAACCCACTTGATTTCAAACGGTTGCAAACCGTTTAGACCCATTGGTCCAAGATTGTTTAATAAAGTTGGATAAGGACCAACATAGGTATTAACGCCCTTCGTCTTCAACCTTGAAACCAAGGTCTTTTTTTTTTACGAAAAAGCTTGCAAGAGTGCAAAGAAAGATGGGGAAGAAGAAGAACTAACTATTATTTGCAAGAATCAAAGTATGCATAACAAAGCAAGGTTTAGAGTTATAAAACCCGCCTCAAACGTTGTTCCTAGAGCTCCAAGCTTCCAAGCTTCAAGCCTTTAATGGTGTCTTGAGCTCCACAGGTTGGCCAAAGGTGATTCTCCAAGGAAAAGATGGAGATGATCGGCTAGAACAAGAAACCTAAGTGAATTAACCATGAAACCAACCTTATACAAGGATTTCCTCCATTAATCCAAGCTAGAAGATGGTGCTCTCTTACCTTATAACAGGTTGGTCGTTTCCCTGAGCTCCAGAGCTTTGCCTTGGTCGGTTGAGAAAGATGAGAAGTGAGGAAGTGAAGGGAATACGTTTGGTTGTTTTACAAGGAACTAGGCTTATATACCTTAGGTTGTTTTCTACCATAAGGACCTCTAAAACATAGATTTCTCATCTAAGTCCCTTCTTCTTTCTAAGGCATGTCCAAGCATGATAATCTTATGCAAAGCTCATCAAAACTCAAGATCTAAGGGTAGAGAAAACCAGCATGCATACTAAGGTACATATATGAAGGGTCTCCTTACTCATACTAGGTGTTTTCACTACAAAGGTCATCCTTCTTATCCAATTATTTAATTGAAGCGCCCCTCTCATCATTTCTTCTCTAAATGATGTCAAGAGTCATAAAAGACATACTAGAAGGTATATTTTACAGGTTGCACTCCATATTTTGGGTAAATTGCACTTTTACACCAAACTCAGAGTTTTTAAGCACAAGGACTACTCCACAAGCTGCTTCTTGGTGCCCAAGCTTGGAGAATCCATCATACCTCATCATATTCATTCATATGATGTCTCATCATCAAAGGAACATCATATCATGTTAATATTGCAAGTTAACCCTTCTAATTGGGTAATTTGCACATAGGTCCCTGCATAACAAAACAATACCACAATCATTGTTTTAAAAGGACAGAAATGAAAATATATGTTCCTTCGGAACTTAATTACATGCCAGATTTTAATCACAAGTATCTTAATTACATGATTTAAGTAAAACACCTAGGGTTAACTTATAACCCAGGTCAGGGATGTTACAAATTATCCACCCCTCAAAAGGATTTCGTCCCCGAAATTGATTTAGCATATTAGGAGAAAAGAGCAGGGTATTTCCTCCTCATCTCTTCCTCCAGCTCCCAAGTGGCTTCTTCAACACCACGATGATTCCAGAGGACTTTTACAAGACTTATATCTTTCTTCTTTAACTTTTTAATTTTGTTATCAAGTATTGACACTGGTCCCTCCTCGTAAGTTATATCTTCATTCACTTCTAGTTCCATAGGTTGTAGAACTGACTCGGTATCAGGGTGACATTTCCTTAACACAAAAATGTGAAATACAGGGTATAACTTCTGCAATTCCGGTGGCAATTCTAGTTTATAGGCTACCTTTCCAACTCGTTCAATGATTGGATAAGGCCCCATAAATCTAGGAGCTAACTTTCCTTTCCTTCCAAAAAGAAGGACTCCTTTCCAAGGTGAGACCTTGAGGTACACTTTGTCTCCAACCTGGAACTCTAAAGGTCTACGACGTCTGTCAGCGTAAGACTTCTGTCTATCCTGTGCAGTCTTAAGTTGATGTTGGATTACCTTAATCTTTTCTGTGGTCTGCTGCACAAGATCAGGACCTAACAACTGATGCTCACCAGTCTCATACCAGCATAAGGGTGATCTACAATGTCTACCATACAAGGCTTCATAAGGTGCCATATCAATACTATGTTGATAGCTATTGTTATAGGCAAACTCTATCAAGCTTAGGTGCAGATCCCAACTTCCTGTGAACTGGAGAACACATGCTCTCAACAAGTCTTCCAAGGTCTGTATAGTCCTTTCCGACTGTCCATCAGTCTGTGGATGAAAGGTTGTACTAAACCTTAATTGGGTGCTTAGTGCCCTATGTAACTGTTCCCAAAAATGACTTGTGAACTGAGGACCTCTGTCAGAAACTATAGTGATAGGAACTCCGTGCAACCGCACTATCTCTTGAACATACAACTGTGATAACCTCTCAGCAGAATAGGTTGTTTTGATAGGTAAGAAATGCACTGTCTTTGTCAACCTATCAACTATTACCCAGATGGAATCATGTCCTTTGTTTGTCCTGGGTAGGCCAACAACAAAGTCCATGGTCACATGGTCCCACTTCCACTATGGTATGGGTAAAGGTTGCATTATCCCTGCAGGCTTCTGGTGTTCAGCTTTAACTTGCTGACACACAGGACACCTCATCACAAACTCTGCAACATCCCTCTTCATCCCGGGCCACCAATACATATCATTCAAGTTCCGATACATCTTGGTGCTTCCTGGATGCATAGCATACATTGAAGAATGAGCTTCTTCCAGGACTAATTTCCTCAAGTTGTCCTTATCTGGCACTATCATCCTCCCATGATAACATGCTACTTGATCATCTGAGTCATGGAAACCATCTCGCTTCTCATCACCATACTCTGACCTAATCTGTTGAACTGCAGTATCAACCTGTTGTGCCTCTTTGATCTGCTCTCTAAGGGTAGGTTTGATATGCATCTCAGCCAACAACCCAGCTAACAATGACACCTTCATCTGTACATTGTCTTGCCTTAAAGAGATAAGCATATCTCTCTTAGAGCATACTAAAGAGTTTAATTGTGCCCTATCAGATGATGATGTTGTTGATTTCCTACTCAAGGCATCTCCAACCACATTGGCCTTCTCTGGATAGTAATCTATCGTACAATCATAATCCTTGATTAACTCCATCCAACGACGTTGCCTCATGTTAAGGTCATGCTGAGAGAAGATATACTTAAGACTCTTATGATCAGTGAAAACCTGGAATGTTTCTCCATATAGATAGTGTCTCCATATTTTCAAGGCATGAACCACAGCAGCTAACTCTAAATCGTGTGTCGGATAATTCTCCTCGTGTTTCTTAAGCTGTCGGGAAGCAAAAGAAATCACATGCTTATCCTGGATCAGCACACATCCGAGTCCATTCTTGGAGGCATCACAAAAAACTATGTATCCTTTGCCTTGCTCCGGTAACACAAGTACAGGTGCACTTGTCAACCTCTCCTTCAACAACTGAAAGGACTGCTGACACTTGTCACTCTAAGTAAAAGAAACATATTTCCGAGTCAACTTCGTCAAGGGTAGGGCTATAGAACTAAAGTTCTTAATGAACCTTCGATAATAGCCAGCCAACCCTAAGAAACTACGAATCTCCGTTGGTGTCTTCAGTTGTTCCCATTGTAGAACAGACTCTACCTTTTTAGGGTCAACACGAATTCCCGAGACAGATACCACATGTCCAAGAAAAGATACCTCCGGCAACCAGAACTCACACTTGCTAAACTTAGCATATAACTCATGTTGTCTTAGCAAAGTTAGAGCCTGACGAAGATGTTGTTCATGCTGCTGAGCATCTCTACTATAGATCAGGATGTCATCTATAAAGACAACAACATACTGATCGAGGAAAGGTCGGAAGATTCTATTCATAAGCTCCATGAATGCAGTTGGTGCATTAGTTAGTCCGAACGACATAACTGTGAACTCATAGTGACCATACCTTGTTCTGAAAGCAGACTTGGGTATGTCACTGTCCTTAATACGAAGTTGATGATATCCAGACCTCAAATCTATCTTTGAGAAGACAGTTGCACCACGCAACTGGTCAAAGAGATCATCAATCCTCGGCAGAGGGTACTTATTCTTTATTGTTACTTTATTTAATTGCCTGTAATCAATGCACAACCGCATTGATCCATCTTTCTTTTTTAACAAAAAGGACCAGAGCACCCCAAGGTGAAGTGCTTGGTTAGATGAAACCCTTCTCAAGCAACTCTTGAAGCTGCTTCTTGAGTTCTTCCATCTCAGCAGGCGCCATCCTATACGGTGTCTGGGCTATAGGTTGGGTATCTGGGATCAAATTGATCTCAAAATCAATTTCCCGAGGTGGTGGCATACCTGGAAGTTCTTCAGGAAATACATCTTCAAATTCCCTGACTATAGGAACTTCAGCAAGGTTAGGACTTTTCATGGTGGTATCTATCACATGGGCCAAGAATGCATAACATCCTTGCCTCATCAGCTTATCAGCAACCATAGCAGACACAAGACAGGTGGGTAGAATCTTTCTCTCTCCTTGAAAGATCCATGTGTTTCTCTCATCAGCAAACACAACCTACTTGGATTCACAGTCCAAGACAACTCTGTACCTTTCCAAGGTATCCATCCCAAGGATTATATCAAATCCTTGCATCTCAAGTGGTATAAGATCCACTTGAATGCGATGATCATAAAAGAAGAGGATGCAGGGAGAGCATACCTCTTGCAACACAGTAGAACCTCTCAATGGAGTCTCAAGCAACAAGCTATCTGCCCTATGACTAACTGTCATATTGCAGTTACGAATCACTCTTCGAGTGATAAAAGAGTGCGTAGCACCCGGGTCAATCAAAACAGATACAACACAGGATTTAGACATATCAGAATATAAAAGTTCCATCTGACCTGCCACAACCCGTGGATTGACCACTGCTTCTGGTGGATTCATAGCATAGACCCTCGCTATTGCCTGGTGTTGAGTTGGTGCTGACGATCCAGCTTGAGACGCTTGTCCACGTCCTCTAGCTGTTCCTTGAGACTGCCTTCTCTGTGATCCCTGTTGATTCTGCCTCTGAGGCTGTGTCACACTGACAGGCCTAGACCTACAGTCCTTCATTAGATGTCCCACCTTCCCACAGTTATAACAGCTTCTTTCCAGTTGTTGTGGTCTTGGTGGTCCTGTGACTGACATTGATGCTGAACTGCGAGTCTCTTGTAGTGGTAGGCTTCGTCCCCTGTCTCTACTTGGTGTCCATTGTGTCTGAGCACTAGATCTGGGTGGTGGAGGTGTAGGTACAGAGAATCTAGGCTTCTTAAAGTCTCTAGATGAAGAACCCTGGAACTGCGGATATCTCTTATGGGTTTGTCTCTTCTCGACTACGAATTTCTCTATCCTCCGGACTGACTCAACGAAGGTAGCAAACCTCTCCCGGTTCTCTAGGGCAGACACGGGAGTAGTCAAATCAGCGTTTAAACCCTTCTCAAACCTTCTAATCCTCTCTTCTTCTGTGGCAGCCATGTGCGGACAGAATCGTAGAAACTCCATGAACTTAGCTTCGTACTCACTAATGTTCATCATGCCTTGTCTTAATCTCTCAAACTGAGAGATCTTCTCGTCCATGAATGTCTTTGGAAAGTATCTGTTGACAAATCCCCGACGAAAATCTTCCCACGCGATCTCCACTCCAGGCCTCTTCTGCTCTTCCATGGTCTACCAGTGACCAGCACTTCCTTTAAGAAGATAGATAGCATGTCTAACCTTCTTAGCTTCTGGGATGTTCAAGATTCTGAAAGCTTTCTCTAACTCAGTTAACCACATATCGGCATCTGCAGGATTAGCTGTTCCAAAGTACTCGGTTGCTCCGACACGACGAAGTCGCTCGAACGTCTTACCGATACCTTGACCCTCAGACTGGACAGGTGCCCTAGGTGTAGGCATGGGCATCCTGTCGGTGATGTGTGTCATGGCAGTCATAAACTGCCCGAACATAGTTTGAACAGCTGGGTTTCCCATGTCAGCTGGATCAAACTGAGGTGGCTCCATAGGTAGATCAGGTACAGGTTGCTCTATTTCTAGGTTCCTTGCACCTTCTCGAGGTGCAGCAACACTACTTTCTGCCTCGTATTCCTCCTGTGGTCCAGACATCCTTAATTATCTTCTTCTCTTGAGGAGCCGAAGACTCTATTAGATAAGAAAGAAGTACTAAGGATAGACTTGACATTCTAAGTCCTATGTCTCTGTAGACTCAGTGAACCTAGAGCTCTGATACCACTAATTGTGGGCTCTGATCTCCAAAACACAAGATAAACATAGCGGAAGCTATTCGATTAACAGCAGAATACGAAAAATCACGAGAAATTAAAACTTTTCGAAAACGAGATCTCAAAAACCTGAAACTCCTTTTATAAAAGTAAGATGAACTGTTTACATCTCTGATAAATCACTTCTCGAGTGATTATATACATCATGATATAAAATCTCAAGACTTCAAAATTCTCAGATCAACAAACTCCTAGGACCTGAGTGTACAGAGACGACATAAGACTATTCTGACTACAAGACTAGACAGCACAGTGTTTCCACCTGAAATCACTGATGCTCCTGGTTTTGCTGCTGCTGCTGCTGTCCACCTGCAGATTGGTTCCTTCGACCTCGACGTCCACCTAAAGGTAGAAATCTACGGGGTGAGACAATTTCAAATAATTGTCCCAGCGAGAGTTATAACTCTCCGCCAGAAACTTTGTTAAAAGCTATCAAAGGAATATCATGAGCAGGTAACTTAGATTACTCACAGCAGGCTTGATAACAATTACTCACCTTTATTAAGGAATATGAAGAACATGTATACTAATACTTGAACAGGATATTAAATGCAAGCGATGTAATAACAATCAATGTTCTTCGTAGTTCAACCTAAGTAGTTATGCTACGTGGTTGATTATGTTTTAAAAACATCATTATGCCCTGCAGAGATGAGGTATACCGCTCATGCTCCAACCGATCACTAGTAAGTCGCATCGGTATCATACTAGGTCATCGAAAGAGCCGGATTATCATGACCTTCAACTACCTCAGTCAGAATGAGGATAAACATGCAGGACATCTTGTGTCTCTGCTATTATAGCTCACCAGGGTATTCTAGTACTTCACTATTAGAGTCACAGTGGCATTCTGCACTTTCTTCGCTATCGAAAGATTTCATGTTTATTTCTCATCGATGCGGTATAAAAGATTTCCTCGGGAGAATAGTGTTACATCACCCCGGCATAAACACATAGTGATGGGTTGATGGATTAAGATATATCCACATCAACTTCTACACTAGGATGTAAGGGTATTCACATCCATATTCCCCACATACTCAAAAGTATGTGATCCAGGAGTTCCCTTAAGAAAACCTGTTTCACCATCATTTAACTCTTGACAATGATGGATCTATGATCAGGGCTCTACATGATATGATTATACTTGGTTATTAGGTACATTTCATTATTCTTTTAGCATCATACATGTTTCCAAACATTCAATTACTAAACATGGCTATAAAAGAAGAATACTAAATGTAACAGGTATTACTCATATCAGTTATCAGATGGATATCAATTCTTAATCATCTTATCACTATGATTCAGGAACATGGTTACTTACACCCTTATATCATCATAACACTTGCTATCAAGTGACATGTCAGCATCAAGTCATCTATTAGCATGACCTTGATGTCATTCATGGCCCTCAAGGCATATCAATTTCATATGATGCCACTTGCATCTAGGCAACATAGTTATTTCGGTTCATAAGCTATTGACATACTTTCAATGGATATGATGTCATGATCCTTACCTGGATATGATTATTCTCTTATAAGAATCTGCATGATTAAATCAATTGATAATAATCAACAATTCATAGTCAGATTAATAGTCAATAAGACAGAATTAACCTTTCAATTCAAGGTTATACTTGTATGTCCTTACAAAGGGTAAGATTCCCTTGTTTATATCATTTAGGGTTATTCAACCCTTTCATTATGATTAGGAATAATGGATCCTCATCTCATATTTTGATCATACAATTCATGCTTAAAGGAAAATCATGAGTTTAGAGTTTATTGTTCATTTCAACATATTACCATGAACTAGGGTTTACTATTCACATTACTCATGATTACCGTAAAACTAGGGTTTACTATTCACATTACTCATGATTACCCTAAAACTAGGGTTTACTATTCACATCATAGTGAAATGAGCTCATAGTATCATCATGAATGAGAAACATCATCATTGATGCTTTCAAATTAGGTAAGACTCATCAATTATCTTAATTAGGGTTTTCATGATCTCTCATAAGTGGATCATGCCCTAATCCTGCATATTCATATACATTGAAGGTACTTTATTTGAGTTTTAACCATAAATGGTACTTTCTCTCTCTCCTTACTAATAGATGGTGATTATATCACTCTAGATAGGGTTGGTTTAAGTCCTCATTGATTAACATAAACCAAATCACCACTGTCATGTCATTAGGGTTTGAATAAAACAAGGTATCCTTTAATTGAACCCATTTAAGCTTTAAACGAGAGTGAACCCATTTGAGCTTAAACGAGTGTCAACCCATTTGAGCTTAAACGGGTGTGAACCCATTTGATCTTAAACGAGTGTGAACCCGTTTGAGCTTAAACGAGTGTGAACCTGTTTGAGCTTAAACGAGTGTGAACCCACTTGAGCTTAAATGAGTGTGCACCCACTTGATTTCAAACGGTTGCAAACCGTTTAGACCCATTGGTCCAAGATCGTTTAATAAAGTTGGATAAGGACCAACATAGGTATTAACGCCCTTCGTCTTCAACCTTGAAACCAAGGTCTGTTTTTTTTTACGAAAAAGCTTGCAAGAGTGCAAAGAAAGATGGGGAAGAAGAAGAACTAACTATTATTTGTAAGAATCAAAGTATGCATAACAAAGCAAGGTTTAGAGTTATAAAACCCGCCTCAAACGTTGTTCCTAGAGCTCCAAGCTTCCAAGCTTCAAGCCTTTAATGGCGTCTTGAGCTCCACAGGTTGGCCAAAGGTGATTCTCCAAGGAAAAGATGGAGATGATCGGCTAGAACAAGAAACCTAAGTGAATTAACCATGAAACCAACCTTATACAAGGATTTCCTCCATGAATCCAAGCTAGAAGATGATGCTCTCTTACCTTAGAACAGGTTGGTCGTTTCCCTGAGCTCCAGAGCTTTGCCTTGGTCGGTTGAGAAAGATGAGAAGTGAGGAAGTGAAGGGAATACGTTTGGTTGTTTTACAAGGAACTAGGCTTATATACCTTAGGTTGTTTTCTACCATAAGGACCTCTAAAACATAGATTTCTCATCTAAGTCCCTTCTTCTTTCTAAGGCACGTACAAGCATGATAATCTTATGCAAAGCTCATCAAAACTCAAGATCTAAGGGTAGAGAAAACCAGCATGCATACTAAGGTGCATATATGAAGGGTCTCCTTACTCATACTAGGTGTTTTCACTACAAAGGTCATCCTTCTTATCCAATTATTTAATTGAAGCGCCCCTCTCATCATTTCTTCTCTAAATGATGTCAAGAGTCATAAAAGACATACTAGAAGGTATATTTTACAGGTTGCACTCCATATTTTGGGTAAATTGCACTTTTACACCAAACTCAGAGTTTTTAAGCACAAGGACTACTCCACAAGCTGCTTCTTGGTGCCCAAGCTTGGAGAATCCATCATACCTCATCATATTCATTCATATGATGTCTCATCATCAAAGGAACATCATATCATGTTAATATTGCAAGTTAACCCTTCTGATTGGGTAATTTGCACATAGGTCCATGCATAACAAAACAATACCACAATCATTGTTTTAAAAGGACAGAAATGAAAATGTATGTTCCTTCGGAACTTAATTACATGCCAGAAGTTAATCACAAGTATCTTAATTACATGATTTAAGTAAAACACCTAGGGTTAACTTATAACCCAGGTCAGGGATGTTACACTGGTACCAGAGTGCATGTCTCCATAGAAAGATAGAGTAGAAAGATAAGTATTATATTAAAGAAATAAGAGATATAATGTTTTAGAGTTTACTCAGAGCTTGATGTTACTTTCATGTTTATAATGTCCAAGAATATTTTGTAACATTTCATCTCTTTAGTAATGTATATTTTAGAATACCCATGCCATTTACTCCAACAATTATTTTTCCCAATGCATGGTTGGGGATGCGATGTCCACAGGATTTGGAGCAAATGAAGAACAAAAGAACAAGAAAAGGACTACGAGATTTTTTAAGCATAGCCTAGTGAGGTTTCTTTTACCAAGTCAATCCAGAGTTTTGGACATCTTATATTATGCTTGCTTATTTTATTAAATAGATAAGATTTCAAGAAGAACAAGTTGTACCTTTCTTTTGCCTAGAACTATGTATGAATCAGCATATTGTGACACCCCCTCAAGTAAGAATGCTTCCTATCAGAGATGTTTATATGTTATGAAAAATGGGGTACTACATGAATCATCCTCCTGGGAAGTGTCCCTCTATAGGAAATCCATATGTTCCAAATTCAGACTTCTAGGTTATTTGTCATCATTATGGGGAGCCTGGACATATCAGAATTTGATGCCATATTTTCATGATAGACATGCACCAGCTTAGCAACAACAACCTCAAGCTCCTCCAAGAAACAATGGCCACAACAATAATGGAGGAAAGCCTACTAAGGAGCGTGCCCAGTGTGTATTTTCTTTAGATGGACATGAAGTACATGAGAAAGAACATATTGTACGTAACTGATATTCTATTAGTTATCTTTCCTATATAGTTATGTTTATACCTTCACATGATATCATTTATATAGAATAGTTTTTGTGCCTCGGTTTTGTATGAATTATTAGGTTACACCTTTTAAGAGGTGGAGTGTAGTAGTTTGATAGTCCAGGGATATGTTGATTTTGAAGACAAAATCCTTTTAAGGTGTGGAGTCATGTAACATACCAAATTTTGGCTATCTTGGCTTTTGGAAACGTCCCTAGAATAGAAGATTAGTATTCTTGACCTTTAGATTTTACAAAACAAGGTTTGAGTTATATACCCTGACATACTTGGTTGTTCCTTAATAAACATATAATGTATAAATAATGAGTAATTCACATTCTTGTACCCTAATGCATAGTTAATGGCTAACCCTAATGTATGTGTATTTGATGATTATTATGATGCATTAGTGACTTTAGGTTCCATAATCACATCAAATATCATGATACGCTTATCTTTACCTAATAGCCTAACAATGACTTAATATGTGAATAAATTCATAAAATATATGTCACATTATTCGCCGATACACATATAATGACCTAAATGTGATTAGATGTGTAAACATACATAAATGGTTGGGATGGTATCTAATGTACCTAATATGTGTATTGGGATAAGAATTAGACTTTTCAAGTAAATAGAAATGATCAATGTGCAATTATTTAAGTTAATGTGACATTAATGGACTTAATGCAAAATTTAATAAATTAACCAATTTTGTGTGATATGATTTAATATAACCTTGATGGTGATAATATGAGGGAATTAGAACTCCAAATCCTAAATTTTTAGGATAATATTAATACACAATAATAAATACTAAGACAATTGAGTTACACCCTCATTATATAAAACTCATACTAGATAACCTCGAAGCCTAAATCTAATCCCAAAACCTGATTTTGAGGGTCCTAATTAGTGTAGGTGTCAAATTTTAACTTAATTGGATAATCCTAGATATCTCAATTTATGTTGAGAAGAAATTGTCTAAATTTTAATCCTAATGTTAATGGGACTTTGATTCATTTTATTTAAATCAGAATTTAAATTTCACACTTTATTTTCTAATTCTTGCATATGATCCCTATGTCATGCTCTTTTGGTCTCTGTCTGAGTCAGGCCTAGACCCGTGAGATACGCGTTTGCGGTCACCTCTCTGACCCGAATCACAACCTAACTAGGACTTCTCAGTCCACAATGTTTATCATCTCACAATTCTCTCTCTCTCTCCTTGTTCCCAACTCTTTCTCTCTTCTTTTGTGTTTTGACCTCCTTGAAGGTGATGAACCTATTTCGACCTAACCTTGATGTTTGGCTCTTGTTTCGACCTCTAGGAGGTGCTGCAACATGGACCACCTATTGGGGACCTAAGTATATCGATACCCAACATTGGTTTTATCACCATCTCGTGCATGCAAGGTTTAAGTTGTTTCATGTTGGTTTCTTGGGTGGACAAGTGTCTCTTTGGTGATTTTAGGTGTTGACACCTCATCTCCACCCTAACTTCCTCCTCCTTTGGTATATAAACCCTTTCTTCTTCTTCTTGCAAGTGAACCTTTTGGTGCTCATTCTTCCTCCCTCTCTTTTGTATCGTCCTTGGAGCTTGGTGGAGAAAATAAGTGATGATCCTTGAATCTTTGATGATCAGACCCCTTGCATGTGGTGATCCTTGCTCATATTCAACCTTGGTAAGTATCTCCTCATCTTTTGCAACATTTTCCTTGGAATCCCTACTCCATCTTAATCCCTTTTCTTAGTCAAGGACCATGCTTGGATGTGGTGGTCATTCTTAAGGAAGAAACCCTCATCTCTAAGGTCTTGGGTCATGGTGGGATGAAGTTCTTTCACCTTTTCCTCCTTCTTCCTTGGTTCGGTTAGGGTTTCTGTTATGACCCCACCTCCCGATAACCCCCAATTAAGGGAGACCGAGAGGTTGAGCCGCATCCATTAATCCCGGATCAAAGGTTCGACATATAACCATAAACAATTATTAAATTCTAACAGACTATACTGAAAATGGTAATAAAATTTTTCTTTACATACCTTTTGAAAACTTGGATCTCTATTCTTCTATCCACACTGATACTAATCTATCTAATCCTCCTTTGCACTTTAATTCTCATTTAGTATCACATGTGCCACTTTACTGTTTGTTCTTTTCATTGTAGCTAAAATGCCGATAAACAAAACGTCGGTCAGCCGTAGCTGGTATGTGGGGGAAACAATAAACATGTAACTATGATAACAATATAATCATTCAATTACTTATTTAACAACCAATATTACGTTTTAGATATAACTCCGCGATCCAAGAGTACCCTATCCTTTGTATTGTCCCCATTAAACCCCTCATGATCCACCTATAAGTGAACCAGTTTCTAGGGTTGAGTCACATGGCACTACTCGCAAGTAGACCACTCCTTAACTCGGGATTTGCTAGAGAGTCTCTAACTCACAGTAACCTAGACCTTACTCTAGGATTACCCCTTTTTTAGCCTTTTCAAAGTAACAGAGGTGGACCCGGATCTAGCCAGTTATATATGCACATTTATAGTGATAATCATAGTCACTTTATAGTTGCATGAAATAAATAAACATCCAACAGTTTAGTTGCATTCAATGTGATTAAACATCCGGAAATCCATCGGGAAACTATAGATGTTATTCATAATCGTAACCACATACCTGATCCATAATAACTTGATGTCCATGCATTAACATCCAACACAATTAACAAGCAATCAACAATATCCTAAAAATAATGCATAACATTCAAGTGTCATTGTTTTATTCAAACATCCTCAAGGTCAACTTGGATTCCACCTTATGATTTTTAGGCCAACTTTAGGGTTTTATTAGGGTTTTAGCCTTCATTATACATTTATCACTTTTAATGCTCTTTTAGTTCACAAACCTTAATTTTTGCATCATAGGCACAATTGAATGTCAATTAAGTCTAATATGTTTCTTTTACACTAAAACTATTATCTTTATCCTTTTAGGTCATATCCAAAACATTAAGGCTAATTATCATCTTCGGTTTCTTTCAAATTGACAAATCATATTTCATTATAGTTCAACTCACATATATGAACCTTATTTATTACTATTTCCACTTTTATACACTAGGAAACACTAATTATCCAAATAATTCACATTAAAGATCTTTGATACTCAATTTATCTTCGAATCATCATATTTCTATTTTATTCTTCAATTTGTACAATTAAAACCATTAGAATTCATGTCAACATAAATTAGGGTTTCTAATCCCATTAAGGCATATTCATGTACATAGAACCCTAAATTAAACCAACTATATATAAAGATCATCTTTTTAAATCCTATTTTCACTTTTATTAACAACAGGTTAATATCAGCTTGAATTATCCATCTATCATCAAATCTAAGGGTTTTTCCTTAGTTAAATCATTAAAGATGATAACTTTATGTACTTTTCCAATTTCAAGCATATAAACTCTAAATTAGACTAATCATGTGCAAAGTTCTTCATAATGTACCTTTTTACATTTAACAGGTTAACATCAACTCTAATGATCCATTAAACCCAATGAAACACATTAATCATATCAAAATAGGGTTTCTTAATCTTTAATTCATTAAAGATGATAATTTACACTATATTTAGAACTATGATCAGATTCAGGCTGTGAAATTATTTTTAATGGGTTCCTTGCATTTTTCTGATCAAAATACATATATAACTTGTCCTAATCGGAGTTACCAATTAAGAGTTATGATTTTAGCACAAATATCACTAACTGACCAATAGGGAGGTGCCACGTAGGCAACCAATCCCCATGCACATACCTTGCGCGCCCATCTTCAGATTATAACGAAAAGACAGGTTTAACCCCGCGTAAGTTGCTCCTTCTATAGCCCGTGGAGGGGCATTTCGGTCAAAGACCTCTTTGGCCTTCTTCTTCCTCGCGCAGCCACTGCTGCGATGCCCTGGCCGCCGCCCTGTGGAGGTCTGTGAACCACCACCTCCACCACGAGGCTCTGTACTCGTTTCCAATTGTTCCCATGGCTCCGCCGCCTCCCTGCGCACCTGGGCGCTGTGCGATCATAGCCGAAGACGTCCTTATCTTTCTCCTCTGGCCAGCGACGTGCGGCTGCTCTTGCAGCCGTGCGGCCACTGCTGCTTGCAGGTTAGGGTATAGGAACGTCGGCCAAGCATCGCCCAGCTTCTTGGGCCAACAAGATTCCGTCTCAAACCCTTCATGGCTCTTCATAGTTCCCTGATCATGCCGCTTTCCTTAGTTAGGGTTTTATGGACGAAAAAGAAGAAGAGGAAGAAGGAAGGGAATGTGGGGTTCTTTGGACTCGAACTAGAGGATCTCCCCTTTATATAGGGGTGAGTAAGGAAGCCCTAAGACGTGCCTCTACGAGTCTCAAGTCCAAAACTCGGAAGGAAACTTACTTTCCTTGATTGAGAAGCAACCATATTATTTCTCTCTTTCTCCTCATTAACTTTTATTTCCTTGATAATCCTTTTTGCATGTCTATTTAAAAATACGAAATTTCTCTCTCTCTTTTGCTCTTTATCATGCCTTTCAATATAGTAGCCACGAAAATTATTTCCTTTCATCAAATTTACATAATTAATGGATTATGTATTCCCATTATCTCTTTATTTTACAATTATGGTATTTTCTCTTCCTTTTTCTTTATTGGGGCTCCTTGGCACCCAAGGAACTTTATTATTTCGAAATTCTCTTTATTGGATATTTATTATCCTTCTAGATGCATCTTTATGCATTATTTCACATTATCTTGTTTATTTCTCATTTAAAATATCTCTTTTGAGGATTTATATTTATTTCTCTTTTATTTTCCTCATTGGCATTCCTTTTATCATTAGAAAACTCATGGATACGACATTTCACCAAGAAATCTCATTTATGCTTCTTTCCACTCATTTTCCACATTTTCTCATTGTTTTCAATTTCTTTCTTAATAAAGAAATACATAATTAATCTTTTCTTTTTCTTATTGCTTTTCTTTGCAACTTTAGACTCCTTGGAACCCAAGGAATCCAAGAGGCACGAAATCCCTCTTTGGATTTGCCCTCTTAAGGTTTCCATCTTTTTCTTTTCTCAAATATTCAATTACTCATTTACTAATTGAATTTTCTTGTTATTTCCTTGTTATTGGGCCCAATAGCCAATAAAGCCCACAACACAAATATCAAGGCTATTGTAAACAAAATCCATGTACTCAAAACAAAATATACCATTCTTTTTTCAATTATCTTTGATATGAGAAATTTCATTTCTCACCAATTGAACCCAAAATTTGGGGTTATAACAGTTTCCTTTCTTTCCCCTTTTCTTGGGCTATCTTGCCCTTGGTATCTTCTTCTCTTGGAGGTGTTGTTGTGGCCGAAAGTGGGACCTTTGTTGGATCTTCTTCAACCTTTGGATCGTGTGCTTGGATCTTGGAACCTTGGAGCATGAGGATCCTTGGTTTTGAGCTTCTTAAGGAGTTGGTTTGAATAGAATCAGAAACTCTAATTGTATACCCGATTTTGTGATAATTATAAGATAATGGTGGTTTTCTTCATCCCGGGGATATGATCTTGAATATGTTCTTTGGGGTTCGTATACCTTGATACCTTAGCGCATTTTAAGTTCTATTTTTAGTATGATAGCCATGGTTTTTCACCCATGAATGTGGTTTTTTCATGGAGTTCTCTTGGTTCTAGTTTGGGGTTCTTGGTGATCATCTTAAATAGAGTTTTTCACCTTGATGATGGAGGTGTTCTATGGTGTTCCTTACTATTCCAAATCTATTTCATTCCTATTTTGACCTTGGGGATGTGTTGGTGATGGTCTTGACCTTGTGGGGTCTCTACCCCTTGAGTGTTGAAGCTGATACCCTAGCTTTGGGTCAACATGGGCGTAACATGTTAGCCTCTTGAGTGGTAGGTCGATACCTTTTCTTGTAGCGGTAGAAACCATGTCCTTATGGACTAGTTTGGCTTCTTTTGTTGTGGTCGTGACACCACATAGGTGGTTGACCTTCTAGTTGTTGGGTGTAGGATGAAACAGTAGTAAAGATGAAGGGTGGTGACCATAGTTTCATGGGTGGTCGCTACCTGTTGAAGTGGTGCTTTAGCCATGTGTTTCGACCTAACCCTAACCCTAGTGGGTGTAGTGGTTGAAACCACTTTGGTTTGTTGTGGTCGGAACAAGGGGGGTGTTATGGTAGTAACACATGGCTAGGTCAGGTCGATACCCTTGGTTACATGCATGGTTGTGACCTAGATGGTAGAGGTTCGTAACACATGTAGGTGGTGTGGGTTAACACCTATGTATGAATACATGGTTAGCACACATACTTGAACACATGATGATACATGTATAATACCATTTTTATAACAAAATTCTTGACTTTAAACTTGATGCTTAACTCTCATGTGATCCAAGAAAGTGGGAAACAATACACCTAGGGTTTGATGATGTTATATGATACAAAACCTTAATGTTAAGTTCTTGAATTGGAGGATAAATGTGTTATGGTGGATTACTTCCCATGTTTTAATCTTGGTTTTGGTCACATACATGAGGTCAGTGTGCCTTGATGTATCTTGGATTCTAGGTTCTATTTTGAAGTTGTCAAACGTGGTCTTCTCTCCCTTGCACAAATACCTTTCACGATGAGTTTATGATACAAGTTTTATGGTTTTTAGTGACCAATTTTGAGTGAAGTTCCTCTCCTTGAGGATGGTGGTCTTCCATGTTGTAATCTACTGATTTAACCTCTAGATATGATATTAGTGAGCTAGATGATGTTATCATGAATTCAGGGTTCAAGACCTTGTAGCATTCTCATGTTGATTACTCTTTTTCTTAAACCCTAAATTTATGTAACTGGTTTGATTTTTTGTCGGTTGAGGTGATCTTGATATATGCAATATAAGCTTGGGTTTTATCACCATGATAAGTTTTAGGACTTTATGATTTCCTTGGTGTTTTGGATGTTTTCCTCACGTGTTGAGGTTTGACTTTCTCTATTCTATGTGGTTTTATTAGATGATCTCCATAGTGTTTGCTTTAGGGTTTGTTAATCTTGGATCCTTGAGTTTTAAACCTTGATGGTGCTTGGTCTTTGATTGTTGGATCTTTTCTTGAACAAGTTACTTTTGAGCCTCGATGTTTAGGGTCGACTCATGTGCTTTCTTTCTGCTTTGGGGTCAAGACTCATTGCTTTTAGTTCTGGTCAGATTGGATGTTCTTATGTTGTCAATAACATTGGACGAAATGACTGATTGCAAAGACTCACTTTGACATTGTTTGATCCATGCTTTGCCACGGGCACGACGTTGTTATGCAATAGTAGTCATAGCTCCATCGTGTTGGGGTCGCGACCCCATGTAGTGTTTCTGGTCGAGACGTCTGTGTTGGTATTGATCGCAATGCCATGCCCTATCACGGTCATGACACTAGGTGGGATGGTGGTCATGACACCTAGTTAGTGTGGATCGCAATGCCTAGTCAATGTGGATCGTGATGCCTATTTAATGTGAGGTCACGAGCCTAGTTAGTGTGTGGTTGTGATGTATGCATAACATCATGATATTATCTACATGTACACGTATTTGATAGTGTCACCTAGGGTTGTTGACACGATGAACTTGTATGGTTAACTGTTGATTATCCTTAATCCTAAAAGTGCTCTAAGGTTATGAGAGATGTCCTATCTAGGGTTGAGTACTCGTATGTTCCTATAAAACCCTAATCGGCTAAAACTTGGAACCCTAATGCTAAATTATGTGTTTGCTTTCTCTCTTGTGAGATGTTCATCATATATAATGTTTTTCTCTCTCTTGTTTATAAGCCCTAACTTTACATGTGGTATGTATGCCATGGCTTGTGTATGCTATGGTGATGTCTATGTGATACAGGGTAGTGCTTATGTACATTAATGAGACAATGTGTGATGATGAACATGCATGGCTCAATGTGATGGGTCTTATGACCTAGTGATGGCTTAATGTACATTGAGGGGTGATATCCTCAAGTGATGTGGTTAAGGAATTAAGATCCCATGGTGATATGTGACATTGATGATTGCATTATGGATGGCAAAGCTTTGAGTACCATGTGGTGGTTGTGTGACAAGTTCGCACCTTATATGTTTTATATCTTCTGAAGTTGCAACACACCCTTATTCTTATAGAGTTTGTTTTGGTTGTATACAATGTAACTTGATTGATGCTAAAATTTGCCCAATTGTCTGACTAATGAAGTGAAACTTAATGATGTAGTTTTCCCTGACCATAGATCCATTCTAGTGTAAGCTTTATTTGCTAGATTAGTGAAACGAGTTTAACTCAGAGCGGATATTTTTGAATATGTGGGGTGCAAGTGGTGTATCTCCTTGCATCCTTAATTACACATTGTGTGAGACATCCATGAGTGAGATGGTCTCCTTATGATATGGATGGCTATGTGTGAGCCACTCCTTCTTTTAAGAACGGTCATGTGTGAGCCTATTCTTCTAGCATTGTTACCTATACCAAGGTGGGTAGGTGTTTATATATGGATGGCCAAGCGTGAGTTGATCCTTATGTTGACTATATGTCACTTTTTGCAATTGAGTGATATGTCTCTAATGTGTTCTCTTGTGTTGACCAAGAGGTGTTGAAAAGGTTGTGGATTCTGGCTCTTCCATTGACTTTGTATGGAACTAATTTCAACTTAGCAGTGGTTAGATAGATCTGGGTGGTACGACTCAAATCCTCCGGGATTAACAAAATACGTAATCAGCCGAGTAGCATATTTTCTTAGGATCAAATATGAAACATTTCTTGAGGCCTTGTTTTGATTTTGTATAGTTCTATGGATAGAAAATATACATGTTCTTCATATTCCTTTTTAGAATATTAATTTCTCTACTTATATCGTTTAGCTGAATATGCTTATCTATTAATAGTATAATCTCATGTGTAGTTATTTGTGCTTTTAATAGATGTTAGCAGAGAGTTATAACTATTGCTGGGATGTTTGGTCTCACCCTATGGGTTTCCAAATCTTATAGGGGTACATGCACGTTGGGATAGAGCTCGTCTTGTTGAGACAGACATTCTGAGGTGTTGTAGTTGTTGGATCATGGATATGCATCTAGTGTCTAGTAATAGAGTCCTATGTCTCATCCATGTACACTCAGGTCCTTGGGGATGTTTTATAGATGTTGTACATTGGTTTGAGTTTTTGAGTCTATACGATGATGGTACAAAGATCGTTTGTGTACATGAGCAATAATAAATTGTGGCTAGTTAGATAGTGAACAATGTTATGTAACTCGTTTTGATATGAATAAATGCAAGTGGCTCTAGATTATGGCTTCAAACATGATGAGTTCATCTTGATGCATGGTTATGAAATCGTTTTAATTTCTTGCATTTTTTGGTAATCTACTTGCTTAGTGTTAATTTTGTGCTTGGTTTTGAGTAATCTCCGTTTGTGTGACAAAGGGTGTCACATTTGGTGGTATCGGAGGTCTAGGTTTGTTGAGTCTATAGGGCCACTAGTATTAGGATTAGAAGGGTGTCTAGGTTGAGAACATGACATAAAACATGGTGCATACTACCTAATCTCAGTATTTGAGTGCCCTGGCCAGGCATACAACTATTGAGAAGAAGGTGAGTATGGAACTCTTAGGTTGCTTTCTTTCTGATTACTCTGATCAAGTAGTCATTTTAAAACAACCTAAAGAGTGTAGTTAGATAATAATCATGGTAATAATGCCTTCATCTTACCCTGAAGAATGAAAGAACCACATCATAATATATCATAACTTGAATGACTGATAATCATAAAAGGATGACATGACACTATAAAACATGAATTTGAATATAGATAAGCTATAAGAGATCCATGAAGTCGTGATGCCAAGGAGTTTCTAAAGTAAAAGACAGATAAATATATGTTAATAAGGTAATTCAAGGTGTAAAACTCGCATAAGATGAAGAGAAATCCTGAGATAAGTATAACAAAAGGGTGACAAATGAAAATAATGATGAATTGATACAGTGGAATCTGAGCTAACCTCAGACCAACCTATGTGAATATAAAAGTACTAAATAAAAACCTTCATGACATATGAAAGATTTAAGGATGAATGACTTGTGTTTAATGAAGGGAATATGAAATATGATGGTTTACCTCTTAAAAGAAGTTGGAAAACGTATTAAAACAAGAAAACATACATGAGGATGATGAAAAATAACCATAAATGAAGTTATTAGATGCTTTAACCTTGATGATTCCTATGATGATAGCAAGGAATCCAAGTTGAAAAGGGTAAATGACATATAATAAGTTTTAATTCTATATGATAATGAAGAGAGTTGGTAAACCCTTCCCTGCTAGTTGGACTGTTGATATAGTCACCAGTAAGATTGATGTTAAATTAACAAATCAGAGTGGCGCAATGGAAGCGTGGTGGGCCCTTAACCCATAGGTCATGTGACATGAACTAATAGTGATTTTAAGCTCAACATGTTAGGAGTGTTCAAAGATGGTAGTGTTATCCCCATCAGTCATTGGACACATGATGCTTCATGACAGATGATGGTTCATGTTACCACACCATAATGTAGCTAAGTATCCTGAGTTGATTTAACTAATTCCTTAACTAATAGTTCCTTTGGTTATATGATTCAATATTTAGACCTACATATTGACCAATAGTTTTGAAATTATTAAACCTAATTCAATAGTTGTGAATAAATGTCATAACATCTAATGGTTTATAATGAAGTTGATAGTATAATGTTTTGGTTCTAATAATGAAAATTCGATGATTTATACCCTTAAACTTGTAGTCTTACCTTTACCCTCAGATAAATATGATAAACTCCCAGATGTGTGAATCTTATCTTGTAATGTTACAAGTTGATAAGGTAACTTACATATTAAAATTTTCATCTGAGTTGTACAAGGTACGAACAGTGTTTGTATGTTGAGGGTGTGTCCTATGTGCCAAATCATGTGTAAATCTTGGGCAAAGATCATGATGTTGGATAAAAAGTATTATGACATCACCAATGTATAGAAGAATCCACTTGAGAGCTTGAGGTAGAAATGCAGAGGTAGTGCTCGTCTCTTTCCATTGAGGATTTCAGGGGTAAAATCCATGTTAGGGGTTTATGGCTTGTAGGCCCCTAACCTAGATTTTGGGTTAACCCTAGTTTATTTGGATTGATTATATTCTTAGAACATTTCTCTAATCATTAGATATGATCTTATATCTTGTGGATAGATAAAGTGTCAAGTTTGAGCTTGTTTGGATGATGTTTGTGCTTTGTGTGCTAGTTTTGGTGCAAATTGTAATTTACACAAAATAGGGGGTTGGTGTGCAATTTGTCACCTCTAGAGTGTGTTTTCCATCATAATTCATCATCTAGAATAGATAGGAATAATTGGGTGCCTTATTTGGGCCTTGGTTGAGTAGTGGCATCACTAGAGGTGATTAGGGTTTCTAGGGCTTTGTGAGTGTCAACTTGTATAAGCACAGTTGGAGGGTAGTGGCCCTTATCTCGACCCTAGTTGGTGTTTTGGTTGTGTTACAACCAAAAAACCTTTGTTATATATTGTGTTTTCGACCATGATGGTCTTGGTTGGCTTAGGTCGTAATGGTTTGTCTTTTTGAGAAGTGTATCGACCTTACATGTATGGTGACCTTTTGTTTCGACCTTGCTTGAGTCTTGATCTTGGTAGCGACCAAGGTAGTGACCTAGGGGTTTATTTGGTTGTTTTACAACCAAAACACTTGCCTAGGTGTGATTTTTTTATGACCATGATGGTTTGGGACCATGTGATCTGACCAAGAGGCTTGTCCTTTTGTGTTTCGACCTCCTTGAAGGTGATGAACCTGTTTTGACCTAGCCTTGATGTTTGGCTCTTCTTTAAACATCTATGAGGTTTTGTGACCTTGACCACCTGTTGGGGACCTAATTAGGTCGATACCCAACATATATTTTATCATTATCTCATGCATGCAAGGTTTAAGTGGTTTCATGTTGGTTTCTTGGGTGGACAAGTGTCTCTTTGGTGCTTTTAGGTATTGACACCTCATCTCCACCCTACCTCCCTCCTCCTTCGGTATATAAACCCTTTATTCTTCTTGAAAGTGAACCTTCTTCCTCCCTCCCTCTCTTTTGGATCGTCCTTGGAGCTTGGTGGAGCAAAGAAGGGCTAATCCTTGGATCCTTGGTGATCAAACCCCTTGCATGTGGTGATCCTTATTCATCTTCAACCTTGGTAAGTATCTCCTCTTCTTTTGAAACATTTTCCTTGGAATCTCTACTCCATATTCTTCCCATTTCTTGGACATGGACCATTCTTGGATTTTATGGCCGTTATTAAGGAAGAAACCCTCATCTCTAAGGTCTTGGGCTATGGTGGGATGAAGTTCTTTCACCTTTTCCTCCTTCTTCTTCCTTGGTTTGGTTAGGGTTTCCTTTCTTTCCCCTTTTCTTGGGCTATCTTGACCTTGGCATCTTCTTCTCTTGGAGGTGTTTTTGTGGCCAAAATTGGGACCTTTTTTGGATCTTTTTCAACCTTTGGATCGTGTGCTTGGATCCTAGAACCTTGGAGCTTGAGGATCCTTGGTGTTGAGCTTCTTAAGGCGGGTTTTATAACTTTCTACCCTCCTCTATTATTAGCACTCTAAATTTTATTTGCATGTTGTTGTTTTCTCTCTGTAAAACGTACCCTTGTCATGTTAGTTGATAACTATGATTTCTAGATCTGGTTGGTAGAGAAAATCTTGTTTTGTTTGATAAGAATTAGAAACTTCAATTGTATACCCAATTTTATGATAACTATAAGATAATGGTGGTTTTCTTCATCTCTCGGCTATGATCTTGAGTATGTTCTTTGGGGTTCGTATACCTTGATACCTTAGGGCGTTTTATGTTCTATTTTGAGTATGATAGCCATGGTTTTCCACCCATGCATTTCGTTCATTCATGGAGTTCTCTTAATGCAAGTTTAGCGTTCTTTGTGAACATCTTGTATGGAGTTTTTCACCTTGATCATGGAGGCATTCTATGGTGTTTGTTGTTGTTCTAGATCTGTTTCCTTCCTATTTCAACCTTGGGGATGTGTTGGTGATGGTCTTGACCTTGTGGGGCCTCAACCCCTTGAGTTTTGCAGTCGATACCCTAGCTTTGGGTCAACATGGGTGTAACATGTTAGTCTCTTGAGTGGTAGACCGATACCTTTTCTTATAGCGGTCGAAACCATGTCCTTATGGACCAGTTTGGCTTAGCTTTTATTGCGGTTATGACACCACATAGGTGGTTTACCTTCTAGTTATTGGGTGCAGGCCGAAATAGTAGTAAAGATGAAGGGTGGTGACCATAGTTTCATGGGTGGTCGCTACCTGATGAAGTGGTGTTTTAGCCTTGTGTTTCGACCTAACCCTAACCCTAACCCTAGTGGGTGTAGTGGTCAAAACCACTTTGGTTTGTTGTGGTTGTAACAAGGGGGGTATGTTATGGTTGTAACACATGTCTAGGTCAGGTTGATACCCTTGGTTACATGCATGGTTGTGACCAAGATGGAAGTGGTTCGTAACACATGTAGGTGGTGTGGGTTAACACCTATGTATGAATACATGGTTAGCACACATACTTCAACAGATGATGATACATGTATAATACCATTTTTATAACAAAAATCTTGACTCTAAACTTGATGCTTAACTCTCATATGATCTAAGAAAGTGGGAAATAATACACCTAGGGTTTGATGATGTTATATGATACAAAACCCTAATGTTAAGTACCCGAATTGGAGGATGAATGTGTTATGGTGGTTGACTTCCCATGTTTTGATCTTGGTTTTGGTCACATACATGAGGTCTATGTGCCTTGATGTATCATGGAGTCTAGGTTCTATTTTGGAGGTGTCAAACGTGGTCTTCTCTCTCTTGCACAAAGACCTTTCATGATGATTTTATGATACAAGTCTTAAGGTTTTTAGTGGTCAATTTTAAGTGAAGTTCCTCTCCTTGAGGATGGTGGTCTTCCTTGTTTTAATCTACTGATTTAACCTCTAGATATGATATTAGTGAGCTAGATGATGTTATCATGGATTTAGGGTTCAAGACCTTGTAGTATTCTCATGTAGATTACTCTTTTTCTTAAACCCTAAACTTTATGTAACCGGTTTGGTTTTGTGATGGTTGAGGTGATCTTGTTACATGGAATATAAGCTTGGGTTTAATCACCATGCTAAGTTACGGGCTTTATGTTTTCCTTGGTGTTTTGGATGTTTTCCTCACGTGTTGAGGTTCGGTTTTCTCTTTTCTAAGTGGTTTTTGTTATATGATCTCCATAGCGTTTATTTTAGGGCTAGTCTTGGAACCTTGAGTTTTAAACCTTGATGGTGTTGGTTTTCTATTGTTGAATCTTGTTTTTACCAAGTTAGTTTTGAGACCCACTGTTTAGGGTCGAGTTATGTGCTTTCTTGCTGCTTTGGGGTCAAGACTCCTTGCTTTTAGTTCTGGTCAGGTTGGATGTTCTTGTGTTGACAATAACCTTGGCCGAAATGACTGATTGTAATGCCTTTCTTTGATGTTGTTTGTTCCATGATCTATAATGGGCACGACGTTGTGCAGTAGTGGTCACGACGTTGTGTCATGTTGAGGTTATGACCCCGTGTAGTGTTTCTAGTTGAGACATCTATGTTGGTGCTAATCACAACACCATGCCCTGTCGTGGTCGCGACACTAGGTGGGATGGTGGTTGTGACACCTAGTCAGTGTGGATCGCGATGCCTAGTCAGTGTGGATCACGATGCCTAGTCAGTGTGAGGTTGTGATGCCTGGTTAGTGTGTGGTTGTGATGTGCGTATAACACCACGATATTATCTACATATACATGTATATGATAGTGTCACCTAGGGTTGTTGACATGATAAACTTGTATGGTTAAATGATGATGATCCTTAATCCTAAAGTTCTCAAAGATTATGAGAGATGTCCTATATAGGGTTTAGTACTCGTATGTGCCTATAAAACCCTAATCAGCTAAAGCTTGGAACCCTAACCCTAATGCTGAATTATGTGTTTGCTTTCTCTCTTATGATATGTTCATCATTTAGAATGTTTTTCTCTCTCTTTCTTATAATCCCTAACTTTGCATGTGGTATGTATGACATGGCTTGTGTATGCTATGGTGATGGCTATGTGATACAGGGTAGTGCTTATGCACACTAATGAGACAATGTGTGATGATGAACATCATGGTTTAATGTGATGGGTCCTATGACCTAGTGATGGCTTAATTCCTATTGAGAGGTGATATCCTCAAGTGATGTGATTAAGGGATTAAGATCCCATGGTGATATGTGACATTGATGATTTCCTTGTGGATGCAAAAGCTTTGAGTACCATGTGGTGGTTGTGTGACAAGTTCACACCTTATATGTTTTATATCTTCTGAAGTTGCAACACACCCTTATTCTTGTAGATTTTGTTTTGGTTGTATACGCTATAACTTGATTGATGCTAAAAGCCACCCAATTGGATAACTAATAAAGTGAAACTTAATCATGTAGTTTTCCTTGGTCATAGATCCATCCCAGTGTCAGCTTTATTTGTTGGATTGGTGAAACATGTTTAACTCGGAGTGCATATTTTTTAATATGTGGGGTGCAAGTGGAGTATCTCCTTGAGTCCTTAATTATAGGTTGTGTGAGATGGCCATGAGTGAGCCAATCTCGTTGTGATATGTATGGGCATGCGTGAGACACTCCTTATTTTTAGAATTGTCATGTGTGAGCCTGGTCTTCTAGCATTGTTACCTTTACCAAGGTGGGCTAGGTGTTTGTATATGGATGGCCATGCGTGAGCCGATCCTTGTGCTGACTATTTGTCACTTTTTGCAATTATTGATATGTCTCTACGGTGTTCTCTTATGCTGACCAAGAGGTGTTGGAGAGGTCGTGGATTCTTGCTCTTCCATTGACCTTGTATGGCACTGATTTCGACTTAGCAGTGGTAAGTTGGATTTGGGTGGTACGACTCAAATCCTTGGAGCATAAAAAATACGTAATCAGACGTGTAGCAAATTTGCTTAGGATCAAATAGGAAACATTGGTTGAGGCCTTGTTTTGATTTTGTATAGTTCTATGGATAGAAAATATACATGTTCTTCATATTCCTTTTTAGAATATTAATTGTTCTGCTTATATCATTTAGTTGAATCTTTAGCTATTTGTGCTTTTAATATATGTTGGTGGAGAGTTATAACTCTCGTTGGGATGTTTGGTCTCACCCAATGGGGTTTCCACATATTTTAGGTGGACATTCATGCTAGGATAGAGATCGTGTTGTTGAGACAGACATTTTGAGGTGTTGTAGTTGTTGGATCATGGATATGCATCTAGTGTCTAGTAATAGAGTCCTATGTTTCATCACTGTACACTCAGGTCCTTGGGGTGTTTTATAGATGATGTACATCGGTTTGAGTTTTGAGTCTCTACGATGATGGTACATAGATGGTTTGTGTACATGAGCAGGTTATCACATGTAATAGATTGTGGCTAGTTAGCTAGTGAACAATGTTATGTAACTCCTTTTGATATGAATGAAATACAAGTGGCTCCGGATTATGGCTTCAGACATGATGAGTTCATCTTGATGCATCGTTATAAAAATTGGTTTTAATTTCTTGTGTTTTTCGGTAATCTACTTAGTATTAATTATGTGTTTGGTTTTTGAGTAATCTCACTTTGTGTGACAAAGGGTGTCACGTTTATCTTCTACTACTACACTTTATGGTGAATGATACATTACATACTTGAATTTTCATCTTCTATCCTTTACAAAGAATTGTTCTCAAATTTGGAATTGTATGGTTTTCTATTATTTCTTCAAAGTAAGTTGAGTGGCTCCCCTTTTGGGTCCCACTCCTTACCATCCAGGATGCGTTTTGCAAGTCAATATGGGCAAACATCTCCATCAACAACACAACCTTGATCGTCCATCTACTCTCCCCTTTTCGAAAGGCATGGAACATTGTTGGAACAACATGTGTCTAGTTCACAAACATTGCTTTGAAGACCATCTTTGATGGAAACCCAAGGAGATGACAATGAAATCAATCAAAACACTTGTTGGATAGAGAAAACTCCATTACATAGATCATAAGTTTCTTTTCCTCCTTTCTAATTAATTTTATAATATAAAATAAAGGTCAAGGATACAAGGGTAATAAGAAGATTATATCCAGACATGGAAATTAGCTAGGACTAGTAGTTGTTTAGGTCTATATGTGCATGCATATTCATTATAGAAGAGAATGTATACATATTTAAATAGGTTATGCTATAAATATTATTATTTCATTTAGTTGGTTAATTAACAAGTTAAGTAAGGGTAAAAGATAAAGTATAATGATAAAATGGAAAGACTATTAAACTACATGAATGCTAACTACATTAATGCACATATTAATGTATACTCGTATGTACAAATTGGAAAAGCCCCATGTGTCTTCACTTGAGAAATAATTTCTAAATTTATTTATAAGATATAACTATTTAACTCATGCTAAGAACTAAAAGATATATAAGGTATCTGTAACGAACCACACTTTTGAGTGTTCCCCAATCAAGGTGAACCTTAAATTCAAGAGTCATTATCTAAAAATTTCTAGTTTCAAATAAAAAATAATGATCCGTAATTTCCATTAATTGAAAAAAAAAATGAATATAAATGTATATTGAGGCTCCTCTAAGGAATGACATGGTTTTCACATGAAAAGCTAACACATATAAGAAGAAGTACAAAAGGATTTAACTAACGAATCCTTCATGTGACTTAATTTAATCCTTTTGATGTACTCAACTAGTTCTCCATATCTTCACATCTTTATATGCATGGTAGTTACCTAAAAATAGACAAACAAATAGACGGATCAATATTTAAGATATTGTGTATGTGGTGCAACCAAAAGGTGTGCATGTATAATAACAACATATAATGCTCACAATTAATTATTTGCAAATATGAAATTGTATTTTCATTACATAATCTAACCCACTCTTGGCATGCTATCTCAGGTGTAATCATTGTCCATTCTTGGACTTATGTTTATTATCCCTTGATACATTATCAAGGTTATGAATATCATAGTTTACTTATGTGATATTCATATTGGCATTATAGTTGAGCTGAAGTAAGTAAACATCCCACAATTTTATTCATTGAATCAATAATTTGGAAATTATCTGACAAACTTCAGAATTTGATAATTATAGGGTACTCATAAATTCATGTACCTCAATTTAGAACCATGTAGTATACTTCAAGTACTTAAGTATGTATCCAAACATCCAAACAATCAACATTATATGCATGTATGTGTAACCCTGAAGTGTCACCAACCATTCACAAATTACTAATTAAGTCTAGAGTAGATCTTGACTAGGGTTCAGGGTTATCTAGGTTTTGGAGTAGGAATAGGGGATATTAAACCCTAATATCTTCATATCATGACTTCTAAGGGTCAGGAACCCTAATTACATATTAGGTGCAACCCTAATCATCAAATTGAACATGCCATGTCATTATGAACGTCTAGATCAGATTATGTGAACTGAAACCATGACAAGTTGTAAGAATTAGTTTCCAAAACCTTAACTTGCTTGTATATGGATCTACTAATTTAGATACCCTAATATACATCATCATTGCATTCAATGAGATCAGGTAATATCACTAAATGAATGCATTTTATACATATAACATGTTATTCATCAAATCTAGGGGTTACATCTATAACTCACCCTATATTCATGTTTTATATGTACTTTTGGAACTTGAGGCATATTTGGACTCTGAAACTATTTTATTTGTAACCTCCTTATTTTTTCAAACAATTTCATACATAGTTTCATCATGATCAAAGATATCGATAATTAAGTACATTTATTGCAAGTTAAACATATTATGACAAATTGTAGGATGACATGTCAGCACCTAGCATTCTATCAACTTTGGTCGTGGAGCCGGGCCTGAGTCAATGGGCTCTATCCATCTCAACTCCTACCTCCATGTGGGATGAGTCCTAATAGCATGCTAGAGGACTTGACTACCCTTGTGATGTGAATCAGTGTCACACACACATGGGATGAGTATTAATACGATCGAGTACATTTCTTCTTCTTCGTTGAAGAAGCTCCTTGGTGCTTGGACATGTCAACACACCAATTGACTCTACTCTTCTATCTTTGAGGCATTCAATGAATATTTGGGAACCTTCTCCAGGCTATGTCCAATTTGGTAAGCCTTAGAGTGTGGTGTGGTCCAATGGCCTACACCTCCAAGACCGAGGTCGCCATGGATGGTCCTAAATCAAGGCTAATAACATTAGTTTGGGAGGAAAATTAGCATTACCTAAGCATTACAATCACATTGGTTGCATTAAACATTTCCTCTTGTATTGCAACCTCCCACAATGATTTAGGCATGGTGGTGTGTCTGCCTCGTCATCTTGAACACTGGCAAGGAGCACAAAGCTCAAAGGATAGATTGTAGTATGACCAAGGTGCAAACGATATTTGAATTGTGTTGCTCCTCTTGCGGTAGAGCCCTAGAAGCCCTTTTATAGGAGTAATATGGTGAGGGGAAGTCGAGGTGGTCAACATATTTTTTGGATAATAACGGGGTTTGAGCATTATCTGAATTCTCAGTGATAATGGTGAAGGAAGTGTGTGTTAGAATTGGTTTTATCTCGCAAGGTCACTGACACCAAAATCGGGAATTGAGGGTGTCTAGAGATGAATATGGAGGGTTTATATGGTAGGAGGACTTCTTTTATCTATAGAAATATAATTCTAGGCAAGGGAGGTAACCCCACTCACAACTCTACCTAGATCTTGGTGAACTCTGCTTCCTCCATTTTCCCATTTTTCTTTTTAAATAAAACCCATATAATATCTTCTAATTATCTAGGCCACATTGTAGCTTTTATTTATCCCAAACTTTAGTTTAATCTCTATTTATCCATCATCTAGGGTTTGGCAAAATATTAGGTTGGAAAAAGGTTGTTTGATACTCAAGACTTAGCTTTGAAGCAATAGCTAGATAATTATTTAATAAATTTTCCAAGCCACATATTATCTTAGAATATCTTGAAATCCGTTTATGATCTCATTATATGTTTATATTTCAACGTAAAATTAGCTTTGATATTTAATATCATCACAAGATATCGAAATACTACTTTTTATCTCAAGGGCCCAAATGTAAAGCCATATTGGCCCAATCGGGATTGAATTGGGCTTAGGTTCCATGGCTCATATCTTGGCCTTCCGAAGGGTCCACAGTATTTTTTGTCTTCTCAGTTACAAAATTAAAGCTTTGACAATTATGATATCTTTGAAGCCCTATATAAATATATTTGCTCAACATTTCATTGTTCACTTAATTTGAAGATTTTGGAAGCCCTGTATAAATATATTTGCTCAACATTTCATTATTCACTTAAATTAAAGATTCCATCTAAGTCTAGGGCTTATATTTATCACATCAATTATATCAAAGCCATACAATTGATATCATCATTGTATTATTACTTTCATTTTCTTATAGTAAATCTCAATACATTACTATTTAATTCATATCATAGAATCTAAATTTACTAAATTTGAGGATCTTACATTCACCCCTCATTGAATGGGAATTTTGTGCCAAAAATTCAACCCACTCACGTTAGAGTGAATGATAACTCATATTAGCCTCAAACATTAGGGCTAGCAACCTTCCTTGGATGTTTTATCTAGTTTATTGTTAATAACTTTTATTGATGCAAAAATTTCTCATGTTATTGAGGTTGGAACCTGAATTTAGTCTAAGGGTATTTCCTCATCCTCATTCATGACATCACATTATCACTTGGTGATTTCAATTTCTCTTGGTTTTTACACTACACCTAGGTTTCAAACCTATTATTTGTCTATTTTCGTGTAAGGGTGAGATAACCCCTTTATACCCTAGCTCATGTCATTTATATGGGTATTCATCGTTACATGTCAATTTTATGCATCACGTGTATCTACCTAATCTCTCACACACATAATGAGATGAAATAAACATTTGGTTGGAGCCCAAATACAAAGTTCATTCTATTCCACATGCAAAGATAATGTACCCACACATTATCCTTTAATTCAAATTTTTGGTTCAATCATTCTAAACACTGACATCCAAACCATGCATACATTTTAATTCTACAAAGTTTCTTAAATTTCATGAACTCGAGGGATAGTTCTTTTCTCAAGTCCTGAGTTTGTGCACAACTCCCTTTAAGATTCTACTTCAATCATTATTACATAACTTCTTATATTAATTATATCTACATCTCATGTACCACAAGCCTTATCCATTCCCTTAAGGTTTCTATGGGTATATGTACTTTTAGAGTGATCTCCTATTGACCCCAAGGGTCTTATGTATCTATGGAGTGCCTTTCACATTGACCCCTTGGGCCTTATGTACTAGTGGAGGTGGTCATTCTCCTGGCCGCATGGGCCTTGAGTACTCATATATAACTTTCTCCTGACCCCATGGGCCTTGTGTACTCAGGGCGTGCTCACATCCTAACCCCCTTGGTCTAATGTACTTCTAAGCATCCTTACTTGATCATAGGTCTAACATAGGGGTCTACCCTACCTAGGGTTTATTGAGATGTCAAAACTTTATTTTAAATCTCTTATAGTTACACCCTATTTGAGGAAAAGGGCCTATTTTATATTTATGTATCCCATGACTCATCCTACTTAAGGAGAGTCTATACCTTAGATTTCTTTCATATGATTCCTTTCAATGTGTTATTTTCCATTATACATGTTACTTGATATTACTCTAACAAAAGCTTTCCTTCTTAGATCCAGGGCATTGAAACAAACAATCACCATTCTTTTCTAGACATGGTAGCAGTAGGGCTTACATGCCATAGATGCATTATTACATTTCTGTCGGTGTACTTTACTTGCATTACATATTTACCATGGAATTTCTCTAATCATGGTTTCCGCATTTAATACATGTTGGAGATAGATTTCACATTTATTAAGGACAGATCATTTTGATTTATTGGGGGTAAGGGATCCCATGGTGTGTGCCCATACCATCCCATCATATCCCATTCCTTTAGGGTTAGGTCCTTTGAGGACGTCCAAGGTTACCTAAAATCTCAAAATGAGGTTGGTCAATTCACCCTTCCATAGAAGGCCCTAACCTAGGGTGTCTTCCTGGCTTTCAAGAGGAGGTTTGTCTTGGTAGCCACAACGTGACCCCATAGTTATGCCTCCCCTGTAGGTCTTTTCCCAACAATGGATTGACCCACCACATGTCAAGACACCACCACTAAAAGTGAATTGAGGATCCTATATTTTCATTATGTCATTACTAATTTCATATATATCACACATAAACTCGTCATGTGCACCATGCATACATGACTACTTATATTACTACGTACTTGCTATCTTGGCAACCTACATGTATCCAATTTTTGGTACCCAGACTAGTTTTCCCAACTCATTAGTTTTTCTCTTACCTTTTACCCTAATTAAAGTTTGTTTAGGTTGCATTATAATTTTACCCATAATACTCCCATTACCCAGGATTGGGATTTAGAGTTAGGGTACACCTTACATTTTAGGGTTAGTGATTTCCTTGACCCGGTAAGGTTCTCATACCCTACTGGGTTATCCCACTCAAGTCCTATATGGACAACTCACTTTCCCACTCATACTTAGGTCATCCTAGGGTTTACCCTCACTAGAGGGACATACACTACATGTCTCATCTTTCACAATTATATCTCTACTTAACATTATATTTTAATCTGTGGAGGATTCCTTAATCATAATTCTTCTCAAAACCCTAACTTGAGATGAGGAGGGGAGTGCATTTTAGGGTTGATTAAGCATTGAGATGATAAGAGGACGAAACTTAGAGATGAGAAAACTTGGGAAAATGTTATTTTATGCAAACCCTAGGTTCTGGATAGGCAGGTATCACATTGGCTAAGAGAGTCCCGATATACAAACTTAATGTTGTGGAGGAAAATATTTTCATCCCCCAAAGCTATAATACTTTCTAGACACCATCATCCTAAGAATGGTCTAACAATTTTACTTATACTTCTATGGTTTATTTAAAGTTATTAACTACTAAATACTGTTTGATAAATATGGGATCTGATTCCAAATGTAACAACTCCCACTTTTAAGTGTCTCTCAATCAAGGTGGACCTAAAGTCAATAGTCATTATCTAAATTTTCCAGGATCCAGATTCAACAAATAATAAATAATAATCATTTTTATTAATTGAACAAAGATTAGGAACAAAGTGTATATCGAGGCTCCTCTAAGGATTTACATTAATTTCACATGAGAAACTAACATATATGAGAAGAAGTACAAAAGGATTTAACTAATATATCTTTCTTATGACTTAGCTTAATCCTTTTGATGTATTTAACTGGTTTTCCATATCTTGATATGTTTATATGTATGGTAGTTACCTAAAACATAGATCAATATATTGCTATACTATGCACGTAGTGCAACCAGAAGGTGTGCAAGTATAATAACAACAAATAATGCTCACAATCAATTATTTGCACATATGAAGTTTTGTTTCCATTACATATTCTAACCCACTCTTGGTATGCTATCTCAGGTGTAATCATTGTTCGTCCTTAGACTTATGTTTATTACCCCTTGATAAATCTAGGGTTTAGAATATCATAGTTTACTTATGTGATACTCATATTGGCATTATAGTTGAATTGAAGTAAATAAGCATTCAATAGTTTATTCATAGTATCGATATTTGGAAATTATTCGAAAAACTTCGGAATTTAGTAATTGTGGGGTATACTTCAAGTACTTTTAGAATGTATCCAAACATCCAAGTAATCAAATAATCAATCAATATTATATGCATGTATTTACAATCCTAAAGTGTCACCGACCATTCACAAGATACTAATTAGGTCTAAAGTAGATCCTAATCATGGTTTAGGGTTATCTGGGGTTTGGAATATGAATAAGGGTATAGAACCCTAGTTCCATCATATCATGTCTTATAAGGGTGAGGCACTCTAATTCATATTAGGTGTTACCCTACTCATCAAAATAAATATATCATGTCATTGTGAACATCTAGATTAGATTATGTGAATTGATAGCATAACTAGCTATAAGCATTGGTTTCCAAAACCCTAATTTGCTTATGTATGGATCTACTTATTTCAAAACCCTATTATGCGTCATCAACATCATCATTATTATCATGTAATATCATTATTCAATGAGATAAAGTATAATCACAAGATAAACATATTTAATACTTACAACATGTTATTCACCAAATCTATGGTGTACATGTATTACTCACCCTATATTCATGTAATAGCTACAATTTTAGACATACATGATATTTACACCCTGAGACTGTTTTATTCACAATGTTCTCATTTTTTTGAACAATTTCATATATCAATTCATCATGATTGGAGCTACCAATAATCAATGAAATTTAATACAAGTTAAACATATTATGACCAATTATAGGATGACATGTCAGCACCTAGCATTTTATCCACTTTGGTCATGGGGTTAGGCCTAATCCAATGGTCTATGGCCATCTCAGCTCCTTGTGCCACATGGGATGAGTCCCAATAGTAGGCTAAAGAACTTTATTACCTGTGTGATGTGAATGAGTGTGTCATAAGAACATGGGCTAAATGGTAAAACTATTAAGGAGATTGTTTCTTCTTTGTTTACCCCATGAACATGTCAACATTCCAGTTAACTCTGCTCTTTTGGCTTCAAGACACTGAAATTAGTATCTGGGAACCTTCACTAGGCTGTGCCAAATTGGGAAAGCCATAGAGCATGGGGTGCCATGGCCTAGACCTTCAAAACTGAGGTCGTCATGACGGGTGTAGGGAGAAAAATTAGTGTTACCTGAGCATCATAGTCACATTGATCATGTTAAGTGTTTCCTCTTGTATGTCCATAGCCTCCCACCATGATCTAATTTGTAGTGGTGGGTATGCCTCCACATTTTGAACCCCAACGAGGAGCATAAAGCTCAGAGGGTAGTTTGTGGTATGATCAGGGTGCAACTAATAGCCGAATTGTGTCTCTCCCCTCACAGTGGAGCTTTGGGCACCCATCTATAGGGGTAAGATGATGAGGGGAAGTCAAACCTAGTTTTTGGTAACTAGGGGGGTGAGCATTATCTGAATTCTCAATGATAATGGTGTAGGATGGGTGCCTTGGAATCATTGTTATTTATCGAGGTTGTTGACACCAAAATTGGAATTTGATGATGTCTAAAGAGGGATATGGAGAGGTTAGATGGCAGTTGGACTCCCTGATCTGTGAAAATAGAAGTCTAGGTGAGAGTGGTAAACCCACTCGTGACCGTATCCGGATCTGGGTGGAGTCTGCTTTCTCCATTTTCCCATTTTTTTAATTAAAACCATATGTCTTCTTTTACTTTTCTAGGACACACAGTAGCTTGTATACATCCCAAACTTTGGGATAATATTTGTTTATCTATTGTCTAGGATTTGACAAGATATTAGGTTAAGGAAATGTTGCTTGATCCTTGAGACTTGGTTTCCAAGAAATGACTAATTACTTATTTGATTAATTACCTAGGCCACATATTATCTTAAATTTCTTGGAAATTTGTTTATGATCTCATTACATATTTTTCTTTCAATGGAAATTATCGTTGATATTTAATATCATCACAAGATACTAAATTACTAATTTGTATCTCAAGGACCCATATGTAAATCCATATTGGCCCAATTGGGCTTGAATTGGGGTTTCTAGGGCCCATGAACCATATATTTTCCTTCTAAAGGGTTCATAGGATTTATTATCTTCTTAATTACAATGTTAAAGCTTTCACCATTATGATATCTTAGTTTAAGGTCATATAAATATATTTTCTCAACATTTCATTATTCACCTAAATTGAAGATTGACTATAAGTCTATGGCTTATATTTATCATATCAATTCAATCAAATCCATACTACTGGTCTCATCATTATAATATGACTGCTATTGTCTTGAAATGAATCTCAATCAATATTGTTGAATTCATATCATAGAATCTAAATTTACCAAATTTGAGGATATCATAGTATCTCAAAGCATTATATGAATTTAGGAGCACATTTATGTATATTGGTGTATTCAACTTTTAAAAAATGTATATTATTCTATAAAATGGGAATCTAGAGAAAATCTAAATACATAATTAGCTTTGTCAAATATAAAAGTAGAGAATTAGATAATTAAAAGAATGAATTTAGATGACCATTCTATAATTTACATACATGAATTTACTTTACATTTTCATATTCTATATAATTGGTACATGTTTGAAACCTATATGAGACATGTATATGTGATATATGTATCTATATCTAATAAGGATAGACCTTTGGTATATCATGAGTAGTATATATTGTCTTGAGTGTAACCTAAATTGATACTTAATGATAATCACGGGATAGTATGACTACCTAAGATACAAACTAATGGAAAAAATAATAAACTTTCACCAAATATCGTTTAATAAGACATTGCAATCCAATAGTAACCATATTGTTCCAAATTGTACATATCTCTCTTCACTAACTCTTGAATATGCTTAAATCTTGATCATGAAATACTGGACTCTTGCTTGAGATAATGATAGTGAATTCTCTATATCATTATTCTGATATTTTATCCCTCCTCAATTGCATTCATGGGATCTTGTCAAGTGGTGAACCCAACTTGTTTATTAACCTTTTCTTTCCTATTTGAATGTAACTATTACTATTTGAAATCTTGAATATTGTTTAATGTTGAATTAATTTATATTTTGTATTGGCACCAAATTCAAATATTGGCTAGAGATATGACTCCTTGATTAAGTGGGTCCAACTGTGCACAATGGGTAATGGACATAGAGGTCCCTTAGTACCTGTTACCCCAAGAGTCAAAAGTGTCATTCTCTCATAGAGGGAGAACACTAGGAACCTATCCCTGGTGATGAAGAAACATTAGGTAGAATATTCCAATGGATAAAATTGTTAAATTTTAAATACTTTGACATCTTGTTATTTGGAACTATTAGTACTCTTGAGTACATCTTGTCATGGTAATAATATTGCAATTGTTTTTATTTTGAATATATTGCAAATTTTTGTCCTTGAAATCCTTAATTCATTGACCTATGTCCACCAAATACTCCTTACCTAGTTTGTAAATATATCAAAACTCCTCTTGTTTCATTTCTTTTAAATAGCTCAACAATAAAGATATGGTACCATCTTTGCTAACTCAAGCCTTTCTTTTGGTCCATGTGTAGATTCATTCTCTATCAAAATTTATGGACATGTGATATAAAGAAGACATAGAAGAGACATGCAAGAGATGTCCTATGTGGATTGAAGAGTATATATGATCCATTTATATCTTAATTTTGCAGTCCTTATGTATAGTCTTTTGTGAACTTTATGTGAAGCATGAATGTAAGATATTTGTATATATATCCTAATATAAGTTTTGCAAAAATTTGATCATAAAGATTAGATCTTTACAACATGGTATCAGATCTATAAATAGTTGGCACTCATGCATGTATAATGGAAAAATAATGTTAGTTAGGAAAACACAACTTGAATAGTGGAACTTAGTCTCCTATTTGACTAGCAACACTAGAACCACTATTTAGATATACCTTAAATATAAACAAAATTGATCAAAACTTAGATGATCATATATGTACAATAGTTTTCACTCTAATTTTGGACACTTAATGCAAATAGAGAAACATAGAATTAATACATAGCATCATCATAATTTAATTGATGTCAATATCCTTACATTAGATATGACAAATTTGAAATTGAACTGTGAAAACAATTTGTTAACATAAATAGTAAAAACAATCTTACATACAATTAATAGATCATAGCCTTAATATATTAATTATTTAAGTAGGAACCATGATCATGCTAGTGGAGATGAGTTGAGGTGTCTAAGGAAGGGTGTTTACAGGATATTTTGGCATAGTTATTCTCAATCCACTTAGGTGGTGGTGGGGTTTCCTCTCTTTACATACTAGTTTGTCCAAGGTGTAGGGTTGTCAACGGGGAGGGAATGGGGATGATAAAGGCTTATCTTACCCTTACCCTACTGGAGGTAGTGGGTAAGGGTAAGGGTAAGGGTAATTACCATTCTTGTGTATTTCCTTACCCTCCCCTTACCCTTACCCTCTTACCCATAGGGTAAATGGGGAGGGTAAGGATAAAGTGGGTAATTAGTATGAAATGCCATAATCTACCTCTACGAATATCACTTCTCATAAACCTCACATACTTCAACAATTGGTCTTTCATACACTTGTTATCACATACAATAAATAAATTTTCCAACATTGAAATTAAATAATTAGTATACATTGTTGTATGCACGTTATAAGGCTCCAAAATAGTCTTAATCAGTACAGATTCATCCAATATCCATTGTATGATATATTTACTTTTTGATTAAAAAACGTCCAAGGCTTTGTATGCACATTAACTGTTGATTCGACAATAATATACTAAAAATAACAAAATACTACTTTTTGAAGACTCAAAACATAAATACTATCAAAATAAGTGACAACGTACAATATATTGGTTGATCTTACAACATTAATGGTGTTAGTTAAACACATAAGTTGTTGTCAACAAAATGTTTAGAACTACTCGAAAATCAGGAGTCCACAAAATGTTCAGAACTACTCAAAAATCAGGAACCAATCCATAGACATCTCTACAATGATATATATAAGTATATATAGAAACAAAACTACAACTACAAGTGGGCTTAAATACAATATTAATGCATAATATCTATTTTCTCAACAAATGCAGATGTCATTTTAAAACAAATTTGTTGGGATACATCATGACTCATAAGGTGCATGTCTCCAATGTAGATGTCATGTCGTTTAAGGCATGTAGGAATAGTATATGTGTATGCAAAAATTGGATTTTGTCATCCCAATTCCAAGTTGCACAAGGTTGTGTGCCTAGTGAGTGGATGTGAAACTGGTTGCAGTATAATATACATGCAGTACTGGGTGGGGTTTACCGGCTTGTAGTAGCTAGATTTGCAGTCTAGATGAAGGACCGCTTGCTCGGGGCAGAAATTCATTGAGAGTTACAACATTCTATGTGTGAAGGCACAAAGCACATATGTCGCCACTGTCGTGGTGTGTTTCTTGTGTGTTGGAAAATGTAGATATGTTGTGCATATGGATGTCCGGTTGCAAAAGTGTGTGGCTTCCATGTGGAGATGTGGCTGGCAATGGGTAAATCTGCATCACCTCATGTGTGGTTTCTTTATGGCTTGTGATCTTCCACTAGGGAAAATGGGAGAGACAGGAGATGACTAAAGGAGTGAAGGGGAAGCGTATGATCCGTAACTCGTTGCATCCAATTTTATAGCTAGGCTACACCCCTGTGACGCTCTTCTGGACTATTGGGGTTGGGCTGGAGTTGTTACTATTTTCCTTTTTTCTTACTTTCACCTTATATTGTGTGTGTGTATGTATGTGTGTATATATATAGTAGCGGGTAAAAGGGTAACGGGTATGGATAACTTTTATCCCTTACCCTTACCGTATAAAGGAGTGGGTAAGTGGGTGAAGGGTAAACAGGTAACGGGTAGGTAAATTCCTTACCCTTACCCTTATCCTGCATGGTATGGATAAAGGATAAATGGGTAATACTCGCCCCATTGACAACCCTACCAAGACAATTTTTACTACAAAATAATAATAAATCCTGAACAAAACCAACCCAATTTAGAATATCTAGGCAATATAAATATTATAGTTGCCTCATAGATGTCATGGTAACTTTGAAAATAATAATAACAATATGAACACTTCTGCATAAAAAGACACATTCCCAAGAGAAGGAAAACATACCCCAAAAAGATTATTCCCTATTAAAATGTAGGCATACAATTATATTTAATAACTAAGAACATATCTTAACTATATCCTTGGGTAAGGTTTCCTTTATAAAATTTTTAAGAAAAATATAGAAACCAAAACAAAATGATAGAACATGTGATTACAATTTTTAAACAAGTAGTTGAATACTTTGGGATAAGAGAGGATGAAAGTGGGATGGAGTGCCTAAGGTTGGTTTTGTGAGTTCCTGATTAGTAGAAGACTATGCTGGAAGTTAAGATTCTCAAGTAGTCTACTAGGTTCCATGGAGATCTTATTTTTAAAAATTGAGTCAAGTATGGTGGATTGGTAGTAAGTAGAATGTTGGTAATATGTGATTGTGACTTGGTTCTAGCATTGATTTTGGCCATTCTTGGTTTTACATTGAGAAATTATTTCCTTTATAACATTATACGTAAAAAGAAGAGTATTCTAGAATTTGCCAAAGATATCCTGAGCTAAGTCAAAATCAAAGAGGTATGGAAAAACCTTATAGTAGAGTTGCATTGGATGGATACATGATTGATAACACCCAAACTTTATGGTAGACTGATTCTTAATAAGAAATTGAAGAATATTAGACATTAGTTAACATGCTATGTACACATATTTCGATTGTTACTTGAATCCTTTTATGGGGTGGATGGTCTGCTGTGTAAGATCATACATGTGTGGATCTCAGGGATGAAATCCTCTTTAAGGGATGGAGTATTGTAACGTACTAAATTTCGGGTACTAAAACTATTTTGACATATAATTCATATTTCCCCTAGCTTGATCTTATTTACATTATTGTCCTATATTTCAAATCCCAATTAAATATTTTGATTAAATTATTATTGTCTTTGATACAGGTTAGTATTTAATCAAATTACCTTAGTCTAAATATGTTTATTATCCTGACTTGAGAAACATTCATGAATTAGTTCATTAGTTTGGCTTTGTGAATCATTTTTATATCAACTACTATGATTTGAATCATTTGTCTCCTAATATCTTGATTAGACCTCCATTCATAGAGTCATCTTGAAATTTCAACTGATGGCTTTAGAATCAATATATAATATTCATTTATTTTAAAGGTACTAATATTTGAATATACTATGAGAGAAATTAAATTAGCACGGTCAAAGGTATAAATGAAGGTGTTAATGTTTTTCTATACATTAAACCCGTGATCCAAATTTCATCATATTTAGGCTTTGTTTGACCCCCAAAAAAAATTGTCAAATTATTTACATTTATGTCATTCACAAGATCCTTATTAAGTTACCTAATTATATTAATTCTCTAGCACATACATTTCCTAGTATAAAAGCGCTTATGCATCTTTCTCGTCACATAAAGAAATAGACGCCATCAATGGTGTTTTATGTTCTCTCTTCTTCCCCTCTCCCCTTACACTCCTTCTCCCTATTTCTTTCCACCACATGCTTTTCTCTTTGTTGAAAAACATTAATCTTTGTGCTCCTCGTACTTTTTTACCCAACTGTTGTAGTAGGGAAATACCCACCACCTATTGCAATGCCTAGATACGACCCCAACAATTGCCAAACAACCATGTAAAACCCTACGTAGATCTTGAACCCACAGATCCCCCAGACCCAACTCCTCCACCTCACCACTTGTTACCCCAACACCACCTATATTTCCCAGATCCCTCAACAAACAGTATTATAGCTCTGATTAAACGCTGCAACACTTATTGAACAACTCAAAGGAATGATACCATGTCTGCAATGGTGACAGGGAGACACAAACCTACAATAATGGGCATTTGACCAATCCAACCTTCAACACCACCAATCTCCTCTCACTCTACTGAAGCATTGAAGGATTGATATACTCTATAACTAGACCTTGCTGCCATTCTCACAACTTTCAAAAATGGCGTCAACTTCGGCAAAGCCTGGTGATCTCTAATGACCATGTGACACCTCAACAATCACCTTGGGTAAACAAGAATTCCACCGTCCCACATGTCCAGATTCAAGAGAAGACTTCCCTCTTCCTACCTTGAGTAATCAATGATGCAACTTGAATGTAGTGTTCAACTCGCACACATTTGGTTTGATTCCATTCCACCTCCTCATGAAACAAGCACCACAACTAAGAACACTACATTGCATCTTGAATGTAGTGTTTGACTCATAGACCTTTGGTTCAATTCCATTCACCTTCTCATGAAACAAGCACCACAACTAAGAACCAATAGATCAACAAAAAATCTTCAGAAGTCATCTTCTCCAACAACACCAGTGTTGAGTTTTATAAGTCTGTATGGATAGACCTCTTCGACGCCAACACAACCCCAATCACCCACCTACTCTCCCCTTTTTTGAGAAACATGGAACACCATCAAACAACATGTATAAAGTTCAACGACCTTTATCTAGAGACCATCTTCAATAAAAATCCCTAGGAGATGATAAGAAATCGATCAAAAGACCTGCCAGACAGAGCAAACTCCGATACAAGATCATAAGTTTCTTTTTCCTTCTTTCTACTATATAAAAAATAAAGACTAAGGATATGAGGGTAATAACTAGATTATATATTATCATAGTAATTAGCCAGGACTAGTAGTTGTTTAGGTCTATGTGCGCATGTATGTTGATTATAGCAAAGAATGTGTTTGTATTTCAATAGTTTTATTCTATAAATATTGTTATATCATATAGTTGGTTAATTAGAAATTTAAGTAATGGTATAAGATAAAATATAATGATGTCTTGGAATGAATACTTGAGTACATCAATGTAACTACACTAATACACATATGAATTTATATTCATATGTACACATAGGAAAAGCCCCATATGTCTTTAATTAAGCAATAATTTTAGAATTTATTCGCAGGACTTACTATTTTTCACTCATGTATGAACCACAAGATATACATGGTATATCAAAGATTGATATAAATGCAGGAAACACATTTATATATAGTGGTCTATAAAATGGATATCTAGAGAAAATGTCTAAATACATATTTGCATTGTTAGATATATAAATAGATGATTAGAAAGTTCAGAAAAAATAACTTCAGATGACCTTTCTCTAAATTACACACATGAATTTACTTTACCTTTTCATATTGTGTATACTTGGTACATGTTAGATATCAAAATAAAACATGTGTATGTGACATATATATATATATGGCAACGATCCAGTGAGAAACATATCTGGTGAGAGCATGAGAGGCATTTGAATAAATCTCTGCATAGATCAATTTTTCATAATCTAACAGTACAGATTACAAGTATACCTTAATGTCTACCTTCCTTTAAAATTTTATCACCATCCAATTTATAGATCATTCACAACAATCAAATATTTTTCGACGCTCTATATTGAATTTCAGGCTGACCGTTGGATGTAAAAAGTGTATATTGTACATATGAATATGTAAACAATGTTTGATTGCAATGATTTTTTGCGAAAAGGTAAATGAAATGATGCTTTTTCCATCTATACAGTTGGATTTTACAAATTAGTTACGAATTTTTAGTTATTCAAATGCCTCTCATGCTCTCACCGTATGATGTTTCTCACTAGATCGCTACCCTATATATGTGTGTGTGTGTGTGTGTGTGTGTGTGTGTGTTGATGGTAGTCCTTCGGTATATCATGGGTAGTATATAGTAGCATGAGCCTAACAACCTAGATTGACACTTAATGACAATCACGGGGTAATACGACTACCCAACATACAAACTAAAAGAAAAAATAATTCACCTAATATCATTCACAAGACATTCTAAGCCAATAGTAACCATATCATTCCAAAATGTAGATCCTCTCCTGATCAACTCTTGGAGATGTTCAAATGATTAAACCTTGAATTTTTTCTTGAAATAAAGGTATGGAATTCTCTATTTCAATTATTTTTATACTTTATCTCTTTTGACTGCATTCATATAATATTATCAAGTGGTGAAATGAACTTGTTAATTTTCCTTGTCTTTACTATTTGAAGGTCACCACAACTATTTGGAGTCTTAAACATTGTTGAATGTTGAATAAACTTGGATATTTACATTAACACAAAATTTGAATATCGACTAGAGCTACTGCTTCTTGATTTGATGGGTTATATTCACCAACTCTGCACAATGGATAATGGACATAGGGGTCCCCTGGTACTAGTTACCTATACTCTTTTGAATTCTATCTTATAAACCTGTGTCTTTGAAATTTTTAACTCGTTGACCTTAGTCCACCAGACAGTCCTTACCTAGTTTGTAAATGTATTGAACCTCCTCTTGTTCCATTTCTTTTAAATAGCTCGGTAATAAAGATTTAGTACCAACTTTGTTGACCCAAACCTTTCTTGCGGTCCATGTGTGGATTCATTCTCTATGGGGATTCTTGGATAGGTGATACACAGAAGACATATGAGAGACATGGAGGAGATGTCATGTGTGGGTTGAAGATTAGATAGGATCCATGTGTGTTTTAATTTTGTAGTTCTTATGTATAGGCTTCCGTGAACTTTGTGTAAAGCATGAATGTAAGAAGTTTCTTTTATCTATTTTGATATAAACTTTTTAAAATGTTTATTATAAAGATCAAGTCTTTGTAGGACATCACATGGAAATTAAGATAAATGTCAGTGATGGATCCAAAACATTCTAGAGTCACAAACAAGGTACAAATCATGAGAAGGTAAAAAAAGATAAGATATTCAAATTTCCAATTTCCAATTTCCAATTTCCAATTTCAACATAGAGATGACACTACATGCATTTTTTAGAACTTCAACTCAAAACAGGTCAAATAGACTCAAAAGGATAAATTCCATCATATAGACTTCAATTAGGTCAAAGATGGAAGATACAAATCTACTACCCAGTATACATAGATGCAACATGCATGTCTAGATTCAAACTAGGTCAACTAATCCAAAGCCAAGTATGATCCAAATATAGGTTAAACATCAACACAAATAAGTTAATTAAATTAATTACTTAAACCCTAAACATTACTTCTTTTTTATTATTGATTTGGTTTATAGAACCATCACCAAATGAAATGGAAAAATCTCATGATATTGAAGCATATTTATTTATAGTCTTGTGACTTACCAACAATTAGTTATCAATTACCAAGTTAAATTAAATTTATTTATTTAGAAATCCAAAACCTAGATGGAAATATGTTAACTACCCCACATCAGACTTTATTTCATTGGATCATGATAGGATAATATGGTAATATGACACACATCAAAACCCACAACCAAAAAAAATTCTAAGAAAATACCGAATTACCCATGTGAGACATGATACAAATAAAAGAGATTAGATGGAAAAGGGGTATATCAACATCAAACAATCTTTTAATCATTAGCAACTATGAAGAACAATGCATCAATCCTATAATCCATGAGTCGTGCAAGAGAGGAAAAGTCAATAGAGAAAACCTACCATGTGTTTTTCAAGCCAGCCATGTACCAAAGGCCCTTGGCTTGGGACCTATGGTAGTTAGACAACTAAAAATGGAAAGTTGCCATTACAAGTAATGGTGATGCAGGTGGGAAAGTAAAAAAAAATATTACTCCTAAAATGCCTTACATCAAAAGCCAAAGTGTTATGAGCCAAATGCAAGGATACAAGAAAAATGGTGTTGATATCATCCTGAATTGGACAAAGGTTCCTAGATGGGTGCAAAGACGAGAAAGGAGTTTATTGAGATTGGGAATGAATTGAAAGGAAAAATGCATTTGCACGAGCAAGAGGAGGAGTTTCCTGGAACCTCTAGGTTCTGTTATGGCCAACATACCCATGTCAAACCTAGTTAAATAACAAAAGCTAGGTGGGGTTTGAGCAGTATGGTGGCAATAGCGCATGGTAATAGGATGATGAAAATTGCTATTAGGGGTGTTGTGGAGGTAACGAGGTTGTTCAGCATGAGTTCAGAGTCTTAGGGCACTTATTGGATTCAATATAGAAACATGGTGGATATACAATTGGGGTTTTCTAGGGTTCTACATGAGATTGAATCAAAGAGAATTTAGGAGCATTGTAACTAGGGAAGAGTAAGGACACTCGTAGAGAAGAAATCTCAATATTGGTGAATGGAGATAGAGAAGATAGTTTTGGTTCCTATCGTATTGGAAAAGGGATGAAAGTGGGCAAGGGAGGTGATCAGACAATATGGGATAGATTTGGTCACAATGGAAGAATCTATCTATCTCTATAGAAAATAGCAGAGACAAAATTGGGTTCCTATCGTGTTGGAAAAAAATTAAAGCGAGTAAGGGAGATGATAAAACAACATGGGATATGTTCGGTTCCAGTGCAAGAATCTCCCCCTCTCGCTGGAGAGAGAGACAGTTGGATCAATGAACCTAGTGTGTAAAAGGGAAATCAAATAAGTTTGATGTAATAGATTACAAATCATAGCCAAGCGACAAAATCGAACCAATAATTCATATTTGTAGGATTTTATATTAACATTTTATTCCAAAATTTAGTTGGAGGATCATTTTATTCAGTAAAGATCAAACTTGACTGCCAAGCTAGTAGAAGTTGTAGATTCCGATTTTTACAGTACTTTCACTGACATTTTTTTTTATTAATGAATATAATAGTAGTAAAGTGATGTTATTTTTAAATGAGTTACAGCTACGTACATATGTTCCGTGCGGTATTCTGCTTGATTTTCAACCTAATCGGCTGCATACTTTGTCATTTTAGTTTGCTTCGTTTTTCCTCTTGCTTCCCGCTGACTTAAATAGCTGAATTTTCTCCTATATACAAATTCTCCGCGAGGTAGTATACCACATGATTAACACAGAAAAATTACAAACTGTGTTACCATGTACTGAAGATTACATATGCATGTTGGTAGCATACTGGCCACCTCATACTTGCTTTTTTACGACCAATATGTATCTCTTTAGATCTCCCACACACTGCAATAACTTTGCATTTCCTCTGATAGTCTTCGCTTTTGCTGATTTTACGGCTCTCCATAGACACTGCAATAACTATTGCAATCTTTCGTCGATCTTCGTGTTTGTTGATTTCACGTTGCACAGTTTTGGAGGCTTATGTCCTTACTTTTTTTAACATGTTTATTTATTTCGAGAGAATGTATGAGTTTTGTTTAAGTATTTTAAAAATATGTATTATGTATATATGTCAGTTAGTTTAATCCCACATTGAAAGTTGGAGGAAGACAACTACCGGTTGATAAAATTGTTCTCTTTTAACATGTAATTTGTAAATTGTTGTTGGTACTAATATATTAGTCATAAAGTGACACACAATGGTTATAAAGTACAATGGTTATAAAGTGACACACAATGGTTTGGAGGGTCAGCTGACAATTAATCGAGTTGTTCTCTTTTATTGAGTTGCATATAAATTATTGTGGGTCTAATATATATTTTTTATACTGAGATAATGTTCATATTGACACACACAAGTTGTAAGGAGTCAATTTACAATTAATCAAGTTGCTCTTCTCTATAAGTATATGTAAATTATTGTGAGTATTATACATATAATTGTTCTGAGCATAATTTTTTTATAGTCCCAAAGTACATGTTTGAGGGAGTTAGCTGACTGTTAAAGGAGTTATTATCTTTTTCTAAGCCTTATGTAAATTATTGCGGGTACAAATTATATATTAGTTGTCACTGACTTATACCCAAGAAGGTAGCACATGTAACTTTAATAATAACACATTACAATCTGGAAGAAGTCAACAAGTAATTTATCAAGTCACCTTTTAGCATGTCGCACCTAAACTATCGTAAGTTGGAATAACATTAGTCATTAGTTGCCATACCCAAGAAAGAGAGCAGATAATAATTTTAAAAATGACACGTTATAGTTGGAAGAAATCAGCTGACGGTTAATGAGATTGCTCATTTAGTATCCAAGATATATGCATCTTTGTTAAAAGTTCTCTTCTTAATTCTCGACATCTATTGTGTTTGTTTGGCAGGGGTTACTTATAGTTTTTTGTGTTTTATGTGTTGATAATATAATAGTTGTCGCGAATTATTTGGTTGATCGAATTGGTTGCTTATTTTTAAGGGTAATATTTTTCTTATGCGTATGTCTATTTGTTTTTTTCTGTTCAGTGTATCGGTACGCATTTTTTGGCGTATTCTAATACCCAGTGCTACCGTGTTTATTTGGTTTGTCTTAAGAAGATTCTTTATGCATATTGAGCTCGATAAGAAAATAGTTATTACTATCTAATTAGTTGATCTAATTGTTTGTTTGTTTTCTGGAGTAAGATTTTTCCTATTTGGTGTGTTATTTTGAATTTCGGGCATGCCTCAAAGTGGAGTTAGGTATGAAATTAACGTATGTGTCAGTGCAATATTGATCGTGGACCCAATTACACTGATCAATGAGAGTCAACTTTAGTAAATTTTATCATACACACATATACAATATTACTTATAAAATAATTCAATTATATAAGATATGCTCCGTTGGTGATCTTTTGCTAGTATCTTTACTATTCTATAAATAAACATCCGAAATTCTTGACGTAACCGGACTCATACCCCAGGAGGTCGCCCATCCCACACCCCAGGACGTCGTCCAACCTACACTCCAAATCAGCGCCAGACCTAAACCCACTTTGGCTCCCATTTTGACCATTCCTCAAACGTTCCTCCCCTGATTCTTGCTTCTTCTCCTCCCACGCGATTCCCTTCCCCGCGACTTCCTCTCCTTTCCGCCTTTCACCCCGCGACTTCCTCTCCCACTTGGATGCGGTTGCGGAGGAGGCGGAATTGAGAGGACCTCCAGGAACCTTCCCCTCGCGCTTCGATGTAGTCGAGCTTGTCCTCTTCGGTCGTCCACCGCCCCTTCTTCAGCCCAACCTTCTCACAGCAAGGGGTGCGGCCCATCACGTGGAGAAAGGTCAGTGAATTCCGATGAGAGAAATGGTCAGGAGTGGCGTCATTGGGCTCCCACGTCATTGGGGGGAGTCAAACATTTTCATAGCCGGATTCCCAGGTTTACAACGCCTTTCGAGCTCGATTCGACAGATTCCGTCTTCCGATCAATGGTGGTGGGTGCTATCGGTGGGTGGATCTGGCCAGAATGGGGGTTGAGGTGTTTGGTTGGGGGTGGGTATGTAGGTAGTTGGTGGAGAGGCTAAGAAATTGGGGGTTGAGAGCTATCGGTCAGTGGTTTAGGTTTTACCCAACTTTTTCCAGTCATCCAGGGAGCCATCAGCTGAAATTTCCCGTGCGAGTCCCCCCCTCTGGCCGACGTAGAGATGATGACCAAACGACTAGAAAATTTTGAGATTCCTTCCTTCCTTCCGTGTCGAGCCGCTCCAACTAGCTTGAAATTTCCCCATCACCTCACCTTTGCTCCCCTTTTTCCAACCAAATTCCTTGTTGCAGACTGCCGTGGAGATTGTGGGTTCTTCTGGCAGACATAGGTCGTCATTCTTCATTTGTTTCATAACCAGGTATGCCTGTTTTAAATCCAAATGTTTACTCAGGCTGTTGAGATTCGTAACAGATTGGTGAAATTATACTTTCACTTGACAGACTGAAATATCAAGGAAACTTTGTATCTTGATGTTTGTACCCATTATTGATTGCATTGCTTATTTATCGGTACCCCCTTCCCTTCTCTCTTCCTTTGGTTTTGGATTTCTTCTTTTCCTTCAATTGCATATCTTTGTATAATTGTGGACTTTGATTTGGCACTTTGAAAGGAACTAAGGGATATGTTTACATAGGGGCTTGTTTGGTTGTCATGGAATCACGTAGTCATATTTTCTCTAGCCTAACATATTCTATTATGTTACCCTAACTTGTTCCCTCTCATTCTCAATGCTTTTTGTTATCGCTTCATTCATATAGTATAACATGTGGTTCAGACAAGCTTTATTCATATTGTATTCTTGTTGCAGACTGCCGTGGAGATTGTGGGTTGTTCTGACAGACATAGGTCGTCATTCTTCCTTTGTTTCAGAACCAGGCATTCCAATTTGCAATCCAAATGTCTACTCATGCTGTTGAGATTCTTAACAGATTGGTGAAATTATACTTTCATTTGTCAATTACTTGACTGAATAAAATTACTTGACTGAAATTATACTTTCATAGAGCTTAGTCAAAATAGAATTGGGCCAAAAAAGATAAGATGGTTTGAAACAAGAGGTAGAAGAGAAAGCGGGATAAATATTGGAGGCTTTGTATTGGATCTAACTTAGATGTGAAATATTATTAGCAAAAAGAAAAAATAATTGTCAAGAGCCAACTTGCCAACAACAACGCAAGCATTTCAAGAAATCATTGTCAACTTTCCATAATCCCAAAAATGATACAAGATGTGGTGAACATTGGCATTAGAAGAAGAGATGAGGTATATAATGGAAATAGAATAAGAGATTAGTTTCAATTATAGGGAAAATTTTGGAAAATAGAGGTTGGTGTAGCACCTAGTTGTGACCCAAAAAGTAGTTCTTCTTTCATGGGGAGCTCCGACAATAGCATCATATGTGAAAAAATATTGGGTTGCCAAAGGAGACACTAGTGGTGGTGATTATGTAATGGTGAAGCTAGGGAAGGACAAGGCAAATCCACACCAAAGAGGAGGAAGTGGTCGTGGGTGGAGCGGCTAGGAGAAACATCTTGGTGGGTTGTCAACTCTATGTAGGTCATTCATGTCCATTCTAGTCCATGCTCAGTTTTCTTTACCCGTAGGCAAGGGCATGTGATAGTTTAGCTAAGGCACATGCTTTCCAAAAAAAACTATGCATTTGGGTCGAATTTAGGAGATTCACGGGGGAAGGTGATGCACCTACTGTGGGTATTGTTGGGGCTCTTCATCTCTCTCTGGTTGTTGAGTTTTGACTTGAACCAACTTGTGACTAGGTTTTTACCAATCTTACCAGATGCTACTAGGTCATGGGCTCGTGATTTTTTTATTGGAGGTTGATCATTCATGCCTATGTTTTATTATTTCTCTTGTTACATATGCATTAGAAATTTTAATTTAGAATATATCCACAGTATATTTATTTAGTCTATTTACTTAGTATATCAACATTCATTCACTTGTGGGTAGCTATGGGTCATCCCTGAAACTTGTCAACTAAATGGGGGTATAGGGTTGGGTTATTTTGAGTGGGTGGTAAATTTCATCAACAACCCCAACATAAATAGGTCAACCCATGGGTTTCCATGGATTTGACCTAGTTGGACAGGTATGTATATATTCTCTTTGGTGTGTCTACATCCTCTATTGGTTTAGCTTCTACTTCTTTTCACCATCAAAGGCACTAATACTTGTAATTTATATCAATATTGGAAAGATAATAAATTATAGGTTGAGAAACCCTAATTGGAAACAACTAGGTAGTGGAGCTATAAAATTCCAATGCAGACCCACTATACATCCTTGTATCATTTGTGATTCTTCGCTTGTCAATTACTTGACTTGCCTTCATTGCATTATTATTCATCCAAATGTCTACTCATTCATATTGTATTCTTATTTTAGACTACTTTGGAGATTTTGGGTGGTTCTGGCAGACATAGGTCGACATTCTTCACTTGTTTCAAAACTAGGTATGCCTGTTTGAAATCCAAATGTCTACTCATGTTGTTGAGATTCTTAATAGATTGGTGAAATTATAATTTCACTTGAGTGACTAAAATATCAAGGAAACTATGTATCTTAATGTTCATACCCATTATTGATTGCATTGCTTATTTACTAGTACCCTCCTTTATCTCTTCCTTTGGTTTTGGATCTCTTCTTTTCCTTCAATTGCATATCTTTGTAAAATTGTGGACTTTGATTTGGCACATAGAAAGGACCTAATGGATATGTTTGCATAGGGGCTTGTTTGGTTGTCATGGAATCACGTAGTCATATTTTCTCTAGCCTAACATATTCTCTTATGTTACCCTAACTTGTTCCCTCTCATTCTCAATGCTTTTTGTTACTTGTTCATTCATATAGTATTACGCGTGGTTCAGACAAGCTCCATTCATATTGTATTCTTGTTGCAGACTGTCGTGGAGATTATGGGTTTTCCTGGCAGACATAGGTCACCATTCTTCCTTTGTTTTAGAACCAGGTATGCCTATTTGCAATCCAAATGTCTACTATACATATATGAAGTGACAATGTTGTTTGCATAGATAGTCTAATAAATGTGAGTTTATAATAATATGCTTATAAATTTACAATAAAGCCTTTCCTTGTGAACTATTGTGTGCTCACTCCTCTAGCCTACCTTGTTAGTCAGATTTGATGAAGTGGTGGTGACAGCCTCCAGCCTGAAGGTAAACGATCAAATATGAGGTTTGTTAAGCCTTTAAGTTTTAGTACAGTAAACTAACATACACGATGATTATAGAGAGCTCCTCTACAAGTATGTTATGTTTATGTAGTTGTTGCCTTACTGTCTTAGATATAATTGTATAATTTTTCATATAGGAGGATTTTCTGGATCTACTGTTTACAAAGAACATGGATAGGAGACTCTTGAAAAAAAAGAATAACATATACTCTTATGTTACCCTAACTTCTTCCCTCTCATTCTCAATGATTTACAATAATATTCTTATAAATGTATGCTAGTCTTATAAAACATGGAAGATCCCTTATGCTAAGATGTCATGGACACTTTGTGCTAAGATGTCATCAAAGATCCCTATATTCATAAGGTTAACATAATCAAGATCATGCAACCTTGTTTACCTTATGGTACTTGCCAGATTTGACAATGAAATAAACTGAATTCGGGATGTATAGTCGAACTATAATATTTGGCATAGATCCTTGGCTAATACTAAACATTATACCATAGAGTGGTACTCGGGTTACAGAACCATGAGGGACTCTAAAAAAATCCGATAATCATACAAAGACAAGAAACCTATTGTTTGGCATAACGTGCAAATTGGAAATTAAAACGCTAAATAGACAATGATATTCTACATCATGTTTGATAAGTACAAATCCTATGAAGAAAGTAAACATAACATGGACATTGAAAATTATGAATTTTGCATTTGTACTAACTGATTTTACTTCTTCTTTTTCAGATGTCACAAAATGCTTCAATTGATCTGAACCAAGATTACAATCAAGGAAATGAATCTAATGTTGGTCAAGATAGAAGAATCACTATCTTTGAGAATTCCACTGATTTAGTCATTCTTAAACCAACTGATGATGTAGATAAGCATGTAGTCAGGATGGTATTTGAATGTGAATCTGACGCAAAGGCTTTCTACAAGAAATATGCAGATTTATGTGGTTTTGGTATCAAGATTGCTCATTCAGAAAAATTGGCACCCAATGATGAAAAAAAAAGAATAACATATTCATGTTTAAAATCCGGAACTCTGCCAACCAATTCAAAAGACTCTCTATACCGACTAAAGCCAACTGCAAGAACTTCCTGTCCAACTCGGATTACATTCAAAAGAATCTATACCAGTCAGTATGCTATAGCTACTTTTATGGAAGAACACAATCATGAGCTATTGGATTCATATATGATTAGACTACTACCCTCAAAAATAAAGATACCTGATGAAATATGTCCTCGTATCGAATTAAACGATAGTGCCAATATTGGTGTGTCTAAAACTATGGGTGGAAGTTGGATGCTATGAAAACCTTACATTTACATCTAGGGATGTTCGGAATCATCTCAATTATTAAAGGAATCTAAGGATAGGTGAAGGAGATGCCCAAGCTATACAAGCATACTTTGTTAAGATGCAAGAGATAGATCCCAACTTTTTTATGTCCTTGATTTAAATGAAAATGGAGTTCTTAGAAATATTTTTTGGGCTAATTCTCGAACAAGGAGAGCATACTCATTTTTTGGTGATGTTATCACTTTTGACACTACTTATTTGACTAATCAATATGACATGCCATTCGCACCATTTGTTGGCATAAATAATCATTGCCAATCCATATTGATGGGATGTCGCTTATTATGCGAGGAAACGTTGGAGAACCACATATTGTTTTGTGATACCTGGCTTAAATGCATGGGTAAATACATATTACTACTTTATTTGATAAAAGTTAAGTAAAAAACTAGTATTAGTTAGACTCAATATGTAATTTGCACATCTAAAGAATTTTTCTAAATTGTTTGTACAAGAAAGCTTATGAATGGTATTGTAACTGATCAGGCCCAGAGTATAATGAACGTTGTCAAAGCAATTTTTTCTATCTACTAGACACAGACTTTGGCTATGGCACATTATAAAGAAACTTCCTGAAAAATTTGGTAAAGATGGCAAGGCAGCAAGACTGATTAAATTTGTTGTGTACGAGAGCTCTTTCATTGAGATATTTGAAAAAAAAATTGGGCTACTTCTCTACAACACTGCTACAGTACTAAGATCAGTTGGCTTGAAAAAAAAAATTGGCTACTTCTCTACAACACTGCTGCAGTACTAAGATCAGTTGGCTTAATACTATGTATGAAATCAAATAGTTATGGGTTCCAGCATATGTGGATAACTTTTTTTGGGCAGATAAGCCAGATATGACAACTACTCAACACAGCGAATCAATGAATTCATTTTTTGATTTGTATGAAAATTCCAAGACGTCATTGAAACAATTTGTAAGTCAGAATGGACTTGCCTTGGAAACAAAGTTTGAGCAAGAGAAAAAAGTTGACTATGAGTCACTATTCAAGAATGCACCTTTGAAGAAGGAGTTTCTCATGGAGGTTCAAGTGAGAAAATTATACGCATTGTCAATATTTAGAAAAGTCCAAACAGAATTAGAAGGGATGATTTGTTGTGAGGTGAAGCTGATCTCTGATGATGGTGTGAATGCAACCTATGGAGTTACTGAACAATGTAGGATTTGGCTTTCTGATTCTGAAACAAAATTAATAGACAAAGATTTCCAAGTGCAATATGAATACAACAACAGAAATATTAAGTGCATCTGCCATTCATTTGAATGCAAAGGCCTCCTTTGTCGTCATGTTTGTTGTGTATTGAATAGAAATTTGAAAATCGATGATTATCTAAATCAGTACATATGTGAAAGATGGAGAAAAGACATCTATCGGGAGTATTACTTGAAACAAAGGGCAGAAAAAAAAATTGACAAACCTATAGAAAGAATTCAGCATCTTTCTAATATATGTGGCCAAATATTTGACATAGCAAGGATTTCTAATAAAAGCTATGAAGATGTTAGGAAGTGTCTTGTAGATTCTCTTTCTACACTAAGTGAAAAATATCCAAATTCGATAATTCCAAATTTTGTCATTTTTACTATCTAAACTTTACAGGGAACATATCTACTTCCTTTTATATGATTCTAATGGTTTATTTTTTAAGAAATGAATGAAATGCTTAGGATAAACTTTAAAAAGATTATACTTAAAAAGATTATATATGAGTGAAACAAAGATATAATTAGTTTAGCTTTACTTAAGTAACTCTACTTGTGCAAATCTCAAGTGACTCTACTTGCATTCAAATCATACATTAAATTCCTTATGCAAAACCTACAAATCATGTCAGGCATTAAATTCTATTACACTTATTGTTGAGTCTCAGTGCACCCACTTCCAAGTGTCTGCACTAGCATTCAAATCATATTTCAAAGCTTTGTTCACATGCTAACAATCTTTAACAGAAAATTGAATAATAGCACAGTTAGAACTCAATCTGTAGCACATGATGCTAAGCATTAATTCTTTTTCAATGGGGAGAAATATGGGGAAGTGGTTCATCTGATTTTTATCAAATCAATCATAAATTCGTTGCTTGAAGTAGCAATTTTTACAGTACTACATTATTTATATATGTATGTTTCTATTAGTTCCTACTTGAGTAATTCTTTTAAATGTACAACATTGTTTTGGAGAATATACAAGTTCCATGTCAATAAAGAACTCGGCTTTGTCCAAACGTTGTGGTAGACCATGTTCAATCCATAGGAAAACATGAAAAGAAACTCATTCCTATAAAACCAATTTAGCGGGAAAAATATCAAACAGACAAGAAAGGTGAAAGAAAAGGTACATAATATTGTCATTATAATTGAAAATATAAATGCGCCAGTTGGGTACGAGTTGGATCTAAATTCAGACATTATTTCCCAGGAATGAGACTGACAAAGGTATGTAACTATTGGTTTTTTTTGTTATTTTGTAATGTATAATTTATTTGTTGGATAGATTAACAGAAATTAGACTATGGATTATATGTTCCATGATTGATTGTACTATATGAGTTGCCATAAAAATCTGTGTGTAATTTCTTAAGTTCTGACTTTGAGTGTCTGTTTCAGATATATTGTGTTTTACTCAATTAATGTATGAGTGAATTGGCCAAGATTAATGAATGTAATCTTCATTTATTTAATATATCTTGTATATTTGTTATACAACAAATTTTTAAGTTTTATGTTTATTTCTCTATTCAGAACTTGATTATCTTTTGTAGAATTTACTACTTAAGGGTTGTTGTCGTGTTCATGTTGGAGATAACTCTGATATCACTGTTCTGTAATCATGTTGCATAAAAAAATTATTATATAAAATTATCTTAGCACATGCAAATATGCAATAGTAACTCATTTCAAACATGTTTATTTTTTGTTTATAGGTTTCTCTCTCTTGTTGTACTACCACTCTTCTTGCTAGCTTGAATTGAAAATATTGATTATTTGTTTAGAACTTGATTATATTTGCTTCAGAACTTATTCCTTAATGGTTTTTTTAACAGATACCAAAGGTTTACTGTTGTAATCATGTTGAAGATCTATGTACTAACTCTTCTGGGTTCATGTTAGATAAAATCATGATAAGAACCGTTAGTTAACTGACTACTACCTCAATATATTCAGAGAACTCTTCTGGTATAATGTTAGATACAAATATTGATCTTGTGTACAACTCTGATCAAATGTTGGATGTATTTCTTCTATAATTATCTTACATACATCTCTGTTCAAAGGCTAAAGTATTTTTGTTGGTATTATATTGAGACAAAGAGGATCTTTGATGCATGATTTTATTGAATATAATCTGGTTTCTGTACTGCTTTGAGACAAAGAGAATCTCACATACAATTCTGTTGAGACAAAGAGAAATTGTGGTTCAGACAAAAAGGATCTTTATGTATTGTGTTAAGACAATTTTTGGGTCTGTATAGTTGTCATAACAGGCTATTTTGAACCAGCTTCCTGCAAATATGCTACGTTTCAGAGGACGTCAACAATTTGCTTCTAAGGGTCATCTTTTTTTATCAATTATTGCTATTTTTCTATAGGGACAACTCCTTTTATAACAGCTTACTTACAAAATACATTCAATGTTATTGGATTACAATTATAGAGAAATGCAATCCAGATGATCTGTTGTGTTAAGACAAAAATGATCTTTCATGTCTCAGTTTATGGAAATTGTGGTTCAATCAAAGAGGATTTTTATGTAGTGTGTTGAGACAAATTATGATTCTGTATAGTTGCCATAACATGCTATTTTGAAACAGCTTCCTGCAAATATGCAACGTTTTAGAGGATGTGAATAGTTTGCTTCTAAGGATCATCTTTTCTGATCGGTTATTGCTATTTTTCTATAGGTACAACTCCTTTTATAAAAACTTACTTATAAAATACATTCAATGTTATTGAATTACAATTTGTAGAAACTTCAATATATTGGATAATGATTTATATAGAGAAATACAGTCTGGATGATCAGCTGAACATTGCTCCATTATGATTCAATTATTTTTAGATGATTGTTTATATATATTGAAGTCTTTAAGTAAATTAGTAATTGAGATTGTTTTCAAACTACAAATTCATAATTGAGATGATTCAATGATTTTGTATGTTTCTACCCCTCTTTTCTAACCGATAATGTTTCCAAAGGTTTTAACTGAATACCAAGTGTTGATTTTCACAAGAACTTCTCCCCCAGTCATTGAAACGGGTACAATCTAGTTAGTATTGTCACTCCATGTAGTTGAAAACTACACCAACTTGATTTTGTTGTTATAAAGTCCAGTTTATAATGATTGCCAAAAAAAGTCTGGTTCATGTTGGATAAAAAGTCATGTTCTCCTTGATTCTCCATGTTGATTTTATTGATCGTACACATGAGTACATGACTATACACTTACAAAAGATCCTTATGTACTATCTAGATTGAATACAAAAGATCCTTATGTATTGTACACATACAAAAGATCCTTATGTGTTATCACATACAAAAGATCCTTATGAGTACATCACTGGAAACAAAGTATATCTAGATTGATGATTAGATATAGAATCAATAATGACCATGTAGATAGAAGCAATGCCTTTGTGGCTCGTATATATTCCAAAAAGTAAGGGACTTCTACATGAACATACACTTGATCCTAGATCATACAGTTGAATCAATAAGATTGTACATATGTGTACAAGACTGTACACATGGTCCTACAAGTGTACTCATGGTCCTACAACTGAATCAATAAGACTGTACACATGGTCCTACAACTGAATCAATAAGACTGAACACATGGTCCTACAAATGATGGAAAACTGACGTCTAGTGGAAATAAAGGACAACTGAATCAATAAGACTGTACACATAGTCCTACAACTAAATCAATAAGACTGTGCACATGGTCCAGCTCAGATTACATTCAGAAGAATCTCATAAGATTGTACACATGTGTACAAGACTGTACACATGGTCCTACAAGACTGTACATATGTGTACAAGACCGTACACACGGTCCTACAAGACTGTACACATGGTCCTACAAAACTGTACACATGTGTATAAGACTATACACATGGTCCTACAAGACTGTATACATGTGTCACAATACTATACACATGTGTCACAAGACTATACACATGGTCTTATAAGACTGTACACATGTGTACAAGATTGTACAAATGGTCCTACAAGACTGTACACGTGTGTACAACACTGTACACATGGTCCTACAAGATTGTACACATGTGTACAATACTATGCACATGGTCCTACAAGACTTTACACATGTGTACACGACTATACACATGGTCCTATAAGACTATACACATGTGTACAATTCTGTACACATGCTCTTGCAAGACTGTACACATGTGTCACAATATTGTACACATGTGTCACAATATTGTACACATGTGTCACAAGACTATACACATGGTCCTAAAAGACTGTAAACATGTGTACAAGATTGTATACATGGTCTTACAAGACTGTACACATGTGTACAAGACTGCACACATGGTCTTACAAGACTGTACACGTATACAAAACTGTACACATGGTCCTACAAGACTTTACACATGTGTATAAGATTGTACACATGGTCTTACAAGACTATACACATGTGTACAAAATTGTACACATGGTCCTACAAGATTGTACACATGGTCTTACAAGATTGTACACATGTGTACAAGACAGTACACATGGTCCTACAAGACTATACACAAGGTGCTACAAGATTGTACACATGGTCCTACAAGACTGTACACATGGTCCTACAAAACTTTACATAAGGTTCTACAAGATTGTACACATGGTCCTACAAGACTATACACATGGTCCTACAAGATTGTACACATGTGTACAAGACTGTACATGTGGTCTGACAAAATTGTACACATGTGTACAAGACTGTACACATGGTCCTACAAGACTGTACACATGTGTACAAGAGTGTACATGTGGTCTTACAAGAGTGTACACATGTGTACAAGACTATGCACATGGTCCTACAAGACTATACACAAGGTCCTACAAGACTATACACAAGGTCCTATAGGACTATACACATCATCCTACAATATTGTACACGTGTACAAGACTGTACACATGGTTTTACAAGACTGTACACATGGTCCTACAATACTGTACACATGGTCCTACAAGACTGTACACATGTGTACAAGACTATACACATGGTCCTACAAGACTGTACAATGCTCCTACAAGATTGTACACATGTGTAAAAGACTGTACACATGGTCCTACAAGACTGTACATATGTGTACAAGACTGTACACATGGTCCTACATGACTGTACACATGTGTACAAGATTCTACACATGGTCCTAAAGATTGTACACATGTGTATAAGACTATACACATGGCCCTACAAGATTGTACACATGGTCCTACAAGACTATATACATATGTACAAGACTGTACACATGGTCCTACCAGACTGTACACATGGTCCCACAAGACTGTATACATGGTCCTACAAGACTGTACACATGTATACAAGATGTCAAGACTGTACACATGGTCCTACAAGACTATACACATGTGCACAAGACTGTACACATGGTCCCACAAGACTTTATACATGGTCCTACAAGATTGTATACAAGTGTACAAGACTGTACACATGGTCCTACAAGATAGTACATATGTGTATAAGACTGTACACATGGTCCTACAAGACTGTACACATGGTCCTACAAGACTGTACACATGGTCATCCAAGACTGTACATGTAACATCCCTGACCTGGGTTATGAACTAACCCTAGGTGTTTTGCTTAAATATGTAATTAGATACTCATGGTTATCTTGTGTAATGTAATTAAATCTTCTGAGGCACATATATTTCCATTTTAGTCCTTTTTGAACAATGTTGTAATATTGTTTTGTTAATATTGGACTAATGTGCAAATTACCCAATTAGAGGGGTTAACTTGCAAATTGCACATTTTAAGATGTTCCTTTGATGTTGAGACATCATAAGAATGCATATGATATGGTGTAATGGATTCCACAATCTTGGGCACCAAGATATAGCTTGTAGAGTAATCCTTGTGCTTTAAAACCTAGTTTTGGTGTAAAGTGTAATTTACCCAAAACTTAGGGTGCAACATGTAAAATATACCCTCTAGAGTATCTCTCATGTTTCTTGGTATCAATTAGAGCAAAGAAAATGAGAGGGGCACCTCATTTGAATGATCAAGTAAGAAAGATAACTTTAATAATTAAGTAACCAAGTTTTAAGCAAAATGACCCTTTTATATATGCAACTTAGTAAGGTGTTTGGTTTCTTTCCCTTTAACCTTGGATAAGGAAAGAGTGTTGCATAAGGATAAAAGAAGTAAAACGTGGCCAAGAAGTGGAGGAGGACTTGGTGGATATTTAAGAAATAAAGGAAATAATCCTCTTTTCCTTGAAAATATCCCAAAAATATATAAGTACATCCTTTTAACAAATAAGGGATCGTTTCCCTTCATTCCTTCCCTTATCTTCTTGATTTGGCTGACTAAGGAGAAGCTCAGGAGCAGAGGAGAACGAACAGGCTAGTTTGGGTAAGTCTTGATTATCATCTAACTCGAATCCTTGGAGGAAATCCTAATACAAGGTTGGTTTGTTAGCTTTGCTTGCACAATTCTTCTTTCTAGCCTTCTTCTCCATCCAAACCTTGAAGAACGGACCTTGGGCAACCTTTGGAGCTTCATCCACCATTAGATCTACGAAGCTTGGAGCTCTGGATCAGATCTTAAGGCGGGTTTTATAACTCTAAACCTTAAACTTTGTTAAGTGCATCTTCTTCTCCTAGAATTGTTGCTTGTTCTTCTTCTTTAGATACTTCTAGTGTTCTTGCAAACAATTCCGTGAAGAACCGCCCTTGTTCTTGAGGTAGAAGATGATGGCATTAATATCTATTTTTATCCTAAATCTTTCTTTAGCAAACGGTCTTCCAACTTTTCCAAACGGTTTCCCAAACCGTTTGGGAGCAAACGGTTTCAAACCGTTTGAGTGCAAAAGGTTTCACAAGACCGCATACAAGCAAACGGTTTAAGACCGTTTGGATGTGTTGACCAGGCATTGACCATTTGGAGGTCTATTGTAAATAATGTGGACTAATCACCCACCAAAAATCATCATCTAATTCCAAGTAAATCACCAATTGAAGGCACACTAGTCCTCTAAACCCTAATCGGGTTAATTGTTGATTTCAATAAGTTAATCATGTTGAAGTTTGGGTTGAGTTGCCCAAATGGTTTCAAAACCATTTGGGGATCACCCAAACGGTCTCAAGACCGTTTGGTGATCACCCAAGATCGTCTGGAGGTCTGGGGTTAAGTAGGGTTGACCAATTGAGGGTCTAAAGATATCAAGTTGTTAAACAATTAAGTGTTGATTTGGTGACAAAACCTAGGGTTCAACCCTTGAGTGAATGACTTGGTTTTTGATAAAATAATGGGCAAACGGTCTCAAGACCATTTGGAGGTCTTCCAAATGATCCTAAGACCGTTTGGAGTGAGGTCATGACCAAATTGAATGATGTTTCAATGGGTTCAACATCAATTAGACTCATGTTGATACATATTGAAGGAAGATCGATTCCAAACCCTAATTCAATTGACCCAAGCCCTAATTGCTGCTCAATTGAGGGTCAAGTGAGGGTCAAATCAGTTGAGAGTTGACCTAATTGACTCAATTGATAAGTGGCTAACAAGTGCATGAACGATTGAGGGGTTCAACATTGGAAACCCTAACTCAATTGGATTGGTTGAGACACTTTTTGGTCCATGCGGTTTTGAGATGGTTTGGACCAAACGATCTCAACACCATTGGGTCCAAACTGTCCCAAGACTGTTTGAGTCCAAACGGTCTCAAGACCGTTTGGGACCAAATGATCCCAAACCGTTTGATCTCATGCGGTTTCAAGATCGATCTTGCCCATGCGGTTTCAAAGTCAAAGTTGGCCAAACGGTCTTCACCTCACCTTGGGCAAACGGTCTTGAGTGTGTACTTGGCCAAACGGTTTCAAAAGTCAACAAATGGTCCACACCACCAAACGGTTTCAAAACCATTTGGGGTTGAAAGTGCAAAACCGTTTGGGGTTTAAATAGGTTAAGAACGTTTGATGCTTTAGAGGTTAAGATGGTTTAGTGGTTGATTAACCTAAACCTTAATGATACCTAAAGTAATTAAGGGACCAAGTAATTAGTGGACTAATTCATTTTATGACTAAGGGTGAACATTACAAAAGTACCCTTGATGGGATAGTGTGACTAATACCCCTTGATCAAGTAAACCCTAATGACCACAATGGTGATGACATAACTTATGTTGTCAAGGTTGATTTGACTTAGTCTACTCAAAAGTGATGTAAACATCATCTAATAGTAAGAGGAGAGAGAAGACTCCTAATATGAAAGAGAATCAAGTAATAAACTTCCTATATGTATGAATGCATCTAATTAGGGTATGAACCTTCATAGTGAGATCATGGAAACCCTAATTATGATGGTTAATAAATCTTAACCTAATTGAGGGCATTAATGGAAGTAATCCTCATACATGATGATGGTATGATCTTAATTCACAGTAATGTGAATAGTAAACCCTAATCTAGGGTAATGTGATGTAATGTGAATAGTAAACCCTAATCTAGGGTAATATGATGTAATGTGAATAGTAAACCCTAATCTAGGGTAATGTGATGTAATGTGAATAGTAAACCCTAATCTAGGGTAATGTGATGTAATGTGAATAGTAAACCCTAATCTAGGGTAATGTGATGTAATGTGAATAGTAAACCCTAATCTAGGGTAATATGATGTAATGTGAATAGTAAACCCTAATCTAGGGTAATGTGATGTATTGTGAATAGTAAACCCTAATCTAGGGTAATGTGATGTAATGTGAATAGTAAACCCTAATCTAGGGTAATATGATGTAATGTGAATAGTAAACCCTAATCTAGGGTAATGTGATGTAATGTGAATAGTAAACCCTAATCTAGGGTAATGTGATGTAATGTGAATAGTAAACCCTAATCTAGTGTAATATGATGTAATGTGAATAGTAAACCCTAATCTAGGGCAATGTGATGATGTGAACAGTAAACCCTAATTCTGGGTTATGCTTTTAAGCATGAAACTCTATGATTGAACTAGGAAATAATTTGTATTGTGCTTATATAGACAAAATGTGCATGTTATCAATTGTGCTAATCATGCAAGTTTTTATACATAAGTGATCATAGCCAGGTAAGGGTTATGATGTCATATTCATTAAAAGCACTTTATGAGTTTTGAAAGTAATGACATGCTATGTTGCCTAGTAAGAGGTAATATATGATCCATGAGAAATGTCTATATTGCCATCAAGTTATCAATATGTTACTTAATAGTAAGTGTTTTGATGATCTAAGGGTTTGAATATCCATGTTCCTGAATCATAATGATGAGATGGTTAGGGATTGATATCCCAATGATAATTGGATGTGAAATGAACTTGATACAGTTAGTACTCTTTCTTTATAGCAATTGTTTAATGGTTTATGTTTGAAAACATGCCTGATGCTAAAAGAATACCATAATGTACTTAAATAATCAAGTATAATGATATCATGTAGAGCCCTGACCATAGATCCATCATTGTCAGAAGTTAAATGATGGTGAAACAGGTTTTCCTAAGGGAACTCCTGGAGAGCATACTTTTGAGTATGTGGGGGTTATGGATGCGAATATCCTTACGTCCTAATGTAGGATTTGATGTGAGATGTACCTGTAATCTCCCAATCCTTCATTATATGTTTATGCCGGGATGATGTATCACTAATCTCTTGATGATGTTGTTAATGCCGCATCATGTGAGATAAACAAGAAATCCCTCGATGGCGAAGAGAGTACATCATGCCACTGTAACTCTAATGGCGAAGTTTCCAGGATACCCTGGAAAGCTATTATAGCAGAGACACAAGATGTCCTGCATGTTGTACCTCACACTGACTGAGGAAGATGAGGTCATAGGAATCCGGCTCTTCTGATGACCTATGTATGGTACCGATCGCGATTTCGTAATGGTCGGTTGGAGTATGAGAGGTGTAACTCATCTCCTCAGGGCATAAATATGTTTGAAAAATGTAATCAGCCATATAGCATAACTGCTTAGGTTGAATTGCGAGAAACAATGATCGATGATACATTGTTCATAATGCTCTAGTTGAATAACTAGTATACATGTTCTTTATATTCCTTAATGTTATATGTCTTGTCATTCAATTAAGTTATAATTGAAATGATTGCTTAAAGGAATGTTGCTTCACTTAGTTTATACAATGCTAAACATGTTGTTGAATGTTTATAATCCTATTACTCAATGTCATTTCATTTAATTGCAATAACAAAGTTTCTAGCGGAGAGTTATAACTCTCTCTGGGACAATTATTCAAATTGTCTCACCCCCGTGGGATTCGACTTTTTAGGTAGACGCCGAGGATGAAGGAACCCATCCGTGGGTGAGCAACAGCAACAGCAGCAGCAACACCAGGGACAGCAGTGATCCTCATGTGGAGACACTGTCTGTCAAGTCTTGTAGATAGTATGTCCTATGTGTCGTCTCTGTACTCTCAGGTCCTAGGAGTCAGTAGATGTTTAAAGATAGATCTGAGATTTTTGGCTTAATGCCTCGAGATTTTTTTGTACCTTGCCTTGTATAGATAACAAGGTGGTTGATGTTTGTAATACTCGAGATGTGACATTAAAGAGATGTAATGATGGATCAGTCTGTAAACAACTTATCATGTTCTTTATGAAAGAGTTTTATCATTTACAGATCTCTTTGCAAAAAGTTTTAATTATTAGTAATTTTCAATATTTCCGCTGCTAGTTAATCGCGTCCGCATTAGTTTAAATTTGTTGATCTTGTTTTCCGAGAAGTTGAGTCGCCACAAATTAAGTGGTATCAGAGCTCTAGGTTCGCTGAGTCTATAGAGACATAGGACTTAGGATGTTGAGTCTGTTCTAGTGTCTTACAGTATGTCTGATAGTGTCTTCTGCTCCTCAGGAGAAGAAGATAAGACTAAGGATGTATGGACCACATGAAGAACACGAGGAACACATTGCAGAAAGTAGTGTTGCTGCACCCAGAGAAGGTGCAAGAGACCCAGATAGAGAAGAACATGTGCTTGAACCACCCCAGTTCAATCTAACTGATATGGGGAACCCGGCCGTCCAAGCCATGTTTGGGCAGTTTATGACTGCCATGACACACATGACTGATAGGATGCCTATACCTGCACCTAGGGCACCTACCCATCCTGAAGGACAAGGAATCGACAAGACGTTTGAATGACTTCGCCGAGTTGGAGCCACAGAGTATGCTGGAACAGCTGACCCAGCAAATGCTGACTTGAGGGTGGTTAACTTAACTAGAGAAGGCCTTTAGAATCCTGAACATCCCAGAAGCTGAGAAGGTTAGACATGCTGTATATCTTCTCAAGGGGAGTGTTGGTCATTGGTGGACCATGGAAGAACAGGAAAGGCTTGGTGTAGAGGTTGAATGGGAAGTCTTTCAACGGGAATTTATCAATAGATATTTCCCTAAGACGTTTATGGATGAGAAAATCTCTCAGTTTGAGAGGTTAAGACAAGGTCTGATGAACATTAGCGAGTATGAGGCTAAGTTCATGGAGCTTTTGCGGTTTTGCCCGCATATGGCAGCTACAGATGAAGAAAGAATTAGGTGTTTTGAGAAAGGATTAAACGCTGAGTTGACCACCCCTGTATCTGCCCTAGAGAACAGAGAAAGGTTTGCTACCTTTGTAGAGTCTGTCAGAAGGATAGAGAGGTCTGTAGAAGAGAAGAGACAGACCCAGAACAAGAGGTTGTATCCCCAATTCTAAGGATCTTCATCTAAAAGTTTCAAGAAACCTAGGTTTTCTGTGCCTACACCACCACCTAGATTCAGTACCCAGACGCAGTGGACGTCGAATAGGGGTAGAGGACGAAGCCTACCACTAGAAGGAGCTCGCAGTTCAGCATCTATGTCAGTTACAGGATCACCCAGACCACAACAACTGAAGAGAAGTTGTTATATATGTGGAAAGATGGGACATTTGATGAAAGATTGCAGAGCCAGAGAAGTGAGTGTGACACAACCCCACATGCAAAGTCAACAAGGATCCCAAAGGAGACAGTTCCCAGGAGGAGCTAGAGGACGTGGACAAGCGTCCCAAGTTGGATCATCGGCACCTAGTCAACGAGCATCGAATCAACCACAGGAAACAACAAGGTTTTATGCAATGAATCCACCTGATGCAGTGATCAACCCTCGGGTTGTGGCATGTCAGATGGAATTGTTATATTCTGATATGTCTACATCTTGCGTTGTATCTGTTTTAATTGATCCAGGTGCTACGCACTCCTTTATCACTCAAAGAGTGATTCTTGACTGCAATCTGACTATAAGTCATAGAGCAAATAGTTTGTTGCAAGAAACTCCGTTAAGGGGATCTGTTGTGCTGCAGGAAGTATGTTCTCCCTGCATCCTCTTCTTTTCGAACATCGCATTCAAGTGGATCTTATACCACTTGAGATGCATGGATTTGATATAATCCTTGGGATGGATACCTTAGAAAGGTATAAGGTTTTCTTGGATTGTGAATCCAAGCAATCTGTGTTTGCTGATGATAGTGACACATGGATCTTTCAAGGAGAGAGAAAGATTCTACCCACCTGTCTTGTATCAGCTATGGTTGCTGAGAAGCTGATGAGGCAAGGATGTTATGCATTCTTGGCCCATGTGGTAGATACTACCATGGAGAGTCCTAACCCTGCTGAAGTTCTTGTAGTCAGGGAATTTGAATATGTATTTCCTCAAGAACTTCCAGGTGTCCCACCGCCTCGGGAAATTTATTTTGAGATCAATTTAATTCTGGACACGCAACCTATAGCACAAACACCATATAGGATGGCGCCTGCTAAGATGGCAGAACTCAAGAAACAACTGCAAGAGTTGCTTGAGAAGGGTTTCATCCGACCGAGTACTTCACCCTGGGGTGCTCCGGTCCTCTTTGTTAAGAAGAAAGATGGGTCAATGCGGTTGTGCATTGATTATAGACAATTAAATAAAGTAACAATAAAGAATAAGTATCCTCTACCGAGGATTGATGATCTTTTTGACATGTTATGTGGTGCAACCATCTTCTCAAAGATAGATTTGAGGTCAGGATATCACCAACTACGTATTAAGGATAGTGACATACCCAAGTCTTCCTTTAGGACGAGGTATGGTCACTATGAGTTCACAGTTATGTCGTTTGGACTAACTAATGCACCAGCTGCATTTATGGAACTCATGAATAGAATCTTCCGACCTTTTCTCGACCAGAGTGTTGTTGTCTTTATAGATGACATCTTGATCTATAGTAGAGATGCTCAGCAGCATGAGCAGCATCTTCGTCAGGCTCTAACTTTGCTAAGAAAGCATAAATTATATGCTAAGTTTAGCAAGTGTGAGTTCTGGTTACCAGAAGTATCTTTCCTTGGACACGTGATATCTGCCTCGGGTATTCGTGTTGACCCTAAAAAGGTAGAATTTGTTCTGCTATGGGAGCAGCCGAAGACGCCGACAGAGATCTGCAGTTTCTTAGGGTTGGCAGGATATTACCGGAGGTTCATTAAGAACTTCAGTTCTATAGCTTTACCCTTGACTAAGTTGACCAGGAAAGATGTTCCTTTTGTTTGGAGTGATAAGTGTCAACAATCTTTTCAGCTGTTGAAGGAGAGGTTGACAAGTGCACATGTGCTTGTGTTACATGAATAAGGAAAAGGATATATAGTTTTCTGTGATGCTTCTAAGAATGGATTAGGATGTGTGTTGATGCAGGATAAACAAGTGATTTCTTTTGCTTCCCGACAGCTTAAGAAACACGAGGAGAATTATCTGACACACGATCTAGAGCTAGTTGTTGTGGTTCATGCCTTGAAAATCTGGAGACATTATCTTTATGGAGAAACATTCCAAATTTTCACAGACCACAAGAACCTTAAGTATATCTTCTCTCAGCATGAGCTTAATATGAGACAATGCTGCTGGATGGAGTTAATCAAGGACTACGACTGTACAATTGATTACCATCCAGGGAAGGCCAATGTGGTTGTTGATACTTTGAGTAGGAAATCAGTAACACCAACCTTAGATAGAGAAAAACTGAATTCCTTGGTATGCTCTAGGAGAGATATGCTTATCTCCTTAAGGCAACACAATGTACAGTTGAGAGTATCATTGTTGGCCGGGTTGTTAGCTGAGATGCATATAAAACCTACTCTGAGAGAGCAGATCAAGGAGGCACAGCAAGTTGATGCTGCAGTCCAATAGATTAGATCGGAGTATGGTAACGAGAAACGAGATGGTTTCCATGACTCAGATGATCAAGTAGCCTGTTATCATGGTAGGATGATAGTACTAGATGTGGATAACTTGAGAAAGTTAGTCCTGGAAGAAGCTCACTCTTCGATGTATGCTATGCATCCAGGAAGCACCAAGATGTATCGAAACTTGAAAGATATGTATTGGTGGCCTGGTTTGAAGAAAGACGTTGTTGAGTTTGTTATGCGGTGTCCTGTGTGTCAGCAAGTTAAAGCTGAACACCAGAAGCATGCATGAACAATGCAACCATTACCCATACCACAATGGAAGTGGGATCATGTAACCATGGACTTTGTTGTTGGTCTACCTAGAACAGCCAAAGGGCATGATTCCATCTGGGTAATAGTTGATAGGTTGACAAAGGCAGCTCATTTCTTGCCTGTCAAAACAACCTATTCTACTGAGAAGCTGGCACAGTTGTATGTAGATGAGATAGTACGACTGCATGGAGTCCTAGTTACCATTGTTTCTGATAGAGGTCCCCAGTTTACGAGTTGTTTTTGGGAGCGACTTCATAAAGCCTTAGGCACACAGTTAAGGTTTAGTACAGCCTTTCATCCACAGACTGATGGACAGTCAGAAAGGACTATACAAACTTTGGAAGACTTGCTTAGAGCATGTGTTCTTCAGTTTACAGGAAGTTGGGATCTGCACCTAAGCTTAATAGAGTTTGCCTACAACAACAGCTATCAACATAGCATTGACATGGAACCTTATGAAGGTTTATATGGTAGACGTTGTAGATCACCCTTATGCTGGTATGAAACTGGTGAACATCAACTTTTAGGTCCTGATCTTGTGCAGCAGACCACCGAGAAGATTAAAATAATACAACAACAGATAAAGATTGCACAAGATAGGCAGAAATCTTATGCTGATAAGCTTCGTAGACCTTTAGAGTTCCAGGTTGGAGACAGAGTGTACCTTAAAGTCTCACCTTGGAAAGGAGTTCTGAGATTTGAAAGGAAAGGGAGGTTAGCTCCTAGGTTTATGAGGCCTTATCCAATCATTGAACGGATTGGGAAGGTAGCCTATAAGATAGAGTTACCACTAGAGCTACAGAAGTTACACCCTGTGTTCCACATTTCCATGCTGAGGAAATGTCACCCTGATATAGAATCAGTTCTGCAACCTATGGAAGTAGAACTGAATGATGATGTGTCTTATGAGGAAGGACCTATGTCAATCCTTGATAAAAGAATTAAAAGGCTGAAAAAGAAAGACATAAGTCTTGTGAAAGTCCTCTAGAATCATCGTGGTGTTGAAGAAGCCACATGGGAACTAGAGGAAGAGATGAGAAGGAAATACCCTGCTCTTTTCTCTTAATATGTTTGGTTGATTTCGGGGACGAAATCCTTGTAAGGGGTGGATAATTTGTAACATCCCTGACCTGGGTTATGAACTAACCCTAGGTGTTTTGCTTAAATATGTAATTAGATACTCGTGGTTATCTTGTGTAATGTAATTAAAGCTTCTGAGGAACATATATTTCCATTTTAGTCCTTTTTGAACAATGTTGTAATATTGTTTTGTTAATTTTGGACTAATGTGCAAATTACCCAATTAGAGGGGTTAACTTGCAAATTGCACATGTTAAGATGTTCCTCTGATGTTGAGACATCATAATAATGCATATGATGTGGTGGAATGGATTCCACAATCTTGGGCACCAAGATATAGCTTGTAGAGTAATCCTTGTGCTTTAAAAATTAGTTTTGGTGTAAAGTGTAATTTACCCAAAACTTAGGGTGAAACATGTAAAATATACCCTCTAGAGTATCTCTCATGTTTCTTGGTATCAAGTAGAGCAAATAAAATGAGAGGGGCGCCTCATTTGAATGATCAAGTAAGAAAGATAACTTTAATAATTAAGTAACCAAGTTTTAAGCAAAATGACCCTTTTATATATGCAATTTAGTAAGGTGTTTGGTTTCTTTCCCTTTAACCTTGAATAAGGAAGGAGTGTTGCATAAGGATAAAAGAAGGAAAACGTGGCCAAGAAGTGGAGGAGGACTTGGTGGATATATAAGAAATAAAGGAAATAATCCTCTTTTCCTTGAAAATATCCCAAAAATATATAAGTATATCCTTTTAACAAACAAGGGACCGTTTCCCTTCATTCCTTCCCTTATCTTTGAGAATCTCAGGAGTAGAGGAGAATGACCAGGATAGTTTGGGTAAGTCTTGATTATCATCTAACTCAAATCCTTGGAGGAAATCCTAATACAAGGTTGGTTTGTTAGCTTTCCTTACACAATTCTTCTTTCTAGCCTTCTTCTCAATCCAAACCTTGAAGAACGGACCTTGGGCAACCTTTGGAGCTTCGTCCACCATTAGAGATACGAAGCTTTAAGCTATGGATCAGATCTTAAGGTGGGTTTTATAACTCTAAACCTTAAACTTTGTTAAGTGCATCTTCTTCTCCTAGAATTGTTGCTTGTTCTTCTTCTTTAGATACTTCTAGTGTTCTTGCAAACAATTCCGTGAAGAACCGCCCTTGTTCTTGAGGTAGAAGATGATGGTGTTAATATCTATTTTTATCATAAATCTTGCTTTAGCAAATGATCTCCCAACTTTTTCAAACGGTTTCCCAAACCGTTTGGGAGCAAACGGTTTCAAACCGTTTGAGTGCAAACGGTTTCACAAGACCGCATGCAAGCAAACAGTTTAAGACCGTTTGGATGTGTTGACCAGACATTGACCATTTGGAGGTCTATTGTAAATAATGTGGACTAATCACCCACCAAAAATCATCATCTAATTCCAAGTAAATCATCAATTGAAGGCACATTAATCCTCTAAACCCTAATCAGGTTAATTGTTGATTTCAATAAGTTAATCATGTTGAAGTTTGGGTTGAGTGGCCCAAACGGTTTCAAAACCGTTTGGGGATCACCCAAACGGTCTCAAGACCGTTTGGTGATCACCCAAGACCGTTTGGAGGTCTGGGGTTAAGTAGGGTTGACCAATTGAGGGTCTAAAGATATCAAGTTGTTAAACAACTAAGTGCTGATTTGGTGACAAAACCTAGGGTTCAAACCTTGAGTGAATGACTTGGTTTTTGATAAAATAATGGGAAAACGGTCTCAAGACCGTTTGGAGGTCACCCAAACGATCCCAAGACCGTTTGGGGTCAGGTCATGACCAAATTGAATGATGGTTCAATGGGTTCAACATCGATTAGACTCATGTTGATACATATTGAAGGAAGATCAATTCCAAACCCTAATTCAATTGACCCAAGCCCTAATTGGTGCTCAATTGAGGGTCAAGTGAGGGTTAAATCAGTTGAGGGTTGACCTAATTGACTCAATTGATAAGTGGCTAACAAGTGCATGAACGATTGAGGGGTTCAACATAGGAAACCCTAACTCAATTGGATTGGTTGAGACACTTTTTGGTCCATGCGGTTTTGAGATGGTTTGGACCAAACGGTCTTGCGGTCTCAAGACTGTTTGAGTCCAAACGGTCTCAAGACCATTTGGGACCAAACGGTCTCCAGACCGTTTGGGACCAAGCGATCCCAAACTGTTTGATCTCATGCGGTTTCAAGATCGATCTTGCCCATGCGGTTTCAAAGTCAAAGTTGGCCAAACGGTCTTCATGACCAAACGGCCTTCACCTCACCTTGGGCAAATGGTCTTGAGTGTGTACTTGGCCAAACGGTTTCAAAAGTCAACAAACGGTCAACACCACCAAACGGTTTCAAAACTATTTGGGGGTTGAAAGTGCAAAACCGTTTGGGGTTTAAATAGGTTAAGAACGTTTGATGCTTTAGAGGTTAAGATGGTTTAGTGGTTGATTAACCTAAACCTTAATGATACCTAAAGTAATTAAGGGACCAAGTAATTAGTGGACTAATGCATGTTATGACTAAGGGTGAACATTACAAAAGTACCCTTGATGGGATAGTGTGACTAATACCCCTTGATCAAGTAAACCCTAATGACCACAATGGTGATGACATAACTTATGTTGTCAAGGTTGATTTGACTTAGTCTACTCAAAAGTTATGTAAACATCATCTAATAGTAAGAGGAGAGAGAAGACTCCTAATATGAAAGAGAATCAAGTAATAAACTTCCTATATGTATGAATGCATCTAATTAGGGTATGAACCTTCATAGTGAGATCATGGAAACCCTAATTATGATGGGTAATAAATCTTAACCTAATTGATGGCATTAATGGAAGTAATCCTCATACATGATGATGGTATGATCTTAATTCACAATAATGTGAATAGTAAACCCTAATCTAGGGTAATGTGATGTAATGTGAATAGTAAACCCTAATCTAGGGTGATATGATGTAATGTGAATAGTAAACCCTAATCTAGGGTAATGTGATGTAATATGAATAGTAAACCCTAATCTAGGGTAATGTGATGTAATGTGAATAGTAAACCCTAATCTAGGGTAATGTGATGTAATGGGAATAGTAAACCCTAATCTAGGGTAATGTGATGTAATGTGAATAGTAAACCCTAATCTAGGGTAATGTGATGTAATGTGAATAGTAAACCCTAATCTAGGGTAATGTGATGTAATGTGAATAGTAAACCCTAATCTAGGGTAATATGATGTAATGTGAATAGTAAACCCTAATCTAGGGTAATGTGATGTAATGTGAATAGTAAACCCTAATCTAGGGTGATGTGATGTAATGTGAATAGTAAACCCTAATCTAGGGTAATATGATGTAATGTGAATAGTAAACCCTATTCTAGGGCAATGTGATGATGTGAACAGTAAACCCTAATTCTGGGTTATGCTTTTAAGCATGAAACTCTATGATTGAACTAGGAAATAATTTGTATTGTGCTTATATAGACAAAATGTGCATGTTATCAACTGTGCTAATCATGTAGGTTTTTATACAGAAGTGATCATAGCCAGGTAAGGGTTATGATGTCATATTCATTAAAAGCACTTTATGAGTTTTGAAAGTAATGACATGCTATGTTGCCTAGTAAGAGGTAAAATATGAGCCATGAGAAATGTCTATATTGCCATCAAGTTATCAATATGTTACTTAATAGTAAGTGTTTTGATGATCTAAGGGTTTGAATATCCATGTTCCTGAATCATAATGATGAGATGGTTAGGGATTGATATCCCAATGATAACTGGATGTGAAATGAACTTAATACAATTAGTACTCTTTCTTTATAGCAATTTTTTAATGGTTTATGTTTGAAAACATGCCTGATGCTAAAAGAATATCATAATGTACTTAAATAATCAAGTATAATGATATCATGTAGAGCCCTGACCATAGATCCATCATTGTCAGAAGTTAAATGATGGTGAAATAGGTTTTCCTAAGGGAACTCCTGGAGAGCATACTTTTGAGTATGTGGGGGTTATGGACGCGAATATCCTTACGTCCTAATGTAGGATTTGATGTGAGATGTACCTGTAATCTCCCAATCCTTCATTATATGTTTATGCCGGGATGATGTATCAGTGATCTCCCAATGATGTTGTTAATGCCGCATCGATGTGAGATAAACAAGAAATCCCTCGATGGCGAAGAGAGTACAGCATGCCACTGTAACTCTAATAGCGAAGTTGCCAGGATACCCTGGAAAGCTATTATAGCAGAGACACAAGATGTCCTGCATGTTGTACCTCACACTGACTGAGGAAGATGAGGTCATAGGAATTCGGCTCTTCTGATGACCTATGTATGGTACCGATTGCAATTTCATAATGGTCGGTTGGAGTATGAGAGGTGTAACTCCTCTCCTCAGGGCATAAATATGTTTGAAAATTGTAATCAGCCGTATAGCATAACTGCTTAGGTTGAATTGCGAGAAACAATGATTGGTGATACATTGTTCATAATGCTCTAGTTGAATAACTAGTATACATGTTCTTTATATTCCTTAATGTTATATGTCTTGTCATTCAATTAAGTTATAATTGAAATGATTGCTTAAAGGAATGTTGCTTCACTTAGTTTATACAATGCTAAACCTGTTGTTGAATGTTTATAATCCTATTACTTAATGTCATTTCATTTAATTGCAATAACAAAGTTTCTGGCAGAGAGTTATAACTCTCGCTGGGATAATTATTCAAATTGTCTCACCCCCGTGGGAATTGACTTTTTAGGTAGACACCGAGGACGAAGGAACCCATCTGTGGGTGAGCAACAATAGCAGCAACAACAACACCAGGGACAACAGTGATCCTCAGGTGGAGACACTGTCTGTCAAGTCTTATAGATAGTATGTCCTATGTGTCGTCTTTGTACTCTCAGGTCCTAGGAGTCAGTAGATGTTTAAAGATAGATCTGAGATTTTTGGCTTAATGCCTCAAGATTTTTTTGTACCTTGCCTTGTATAGATAACAAGGTGGTTGATGTTTGTAATACTCGAGATGTGACATTAAAGAGATGTAATGATGGATCAACCTGTAAACAACTTATCATGTTCTTTATGAAAGAGTTTTATCATTTATAGATCTCTTTGCAAAAAGTTTTAATTTTTAGTAATTTTCAGTATTTCCGCTGCTAGTTAATCGCTTCCGCATTAGTTTAAATTCATTGATCTTGTTGTACACACGTGTACAAGAGTGTACACATGGTCCTACAAGGCTGTACACATGGTCCTACAAGACTGTATACATGGTCCTACAAGATTGTACATATGTGTACACGACTGTACACATGTGTACAAGATTGTACACATGTGTACAGGACTGTATACATGGCCCTACAAGACTGTACATATGTGTACAAGACTATACACATGGTCCTACAAGACTGTACACATGGTCCTACAAGACTGTATACATGGTCTCACAAAAGTGTACACATGTGTACAAGACTGTACACATGGTCCTAAAAGATTGTACACATGTGTACAAGACTACACACATGATCCTACAAGACTGTACACATGTGTTCAGTCTTGTACAAATGGTCATACAAGACTGTACACATGGTCATATAAGACTGTACACAACAGTTCATGTGTGTACAAGATAGAATTAAGGAGACAGATTTTGATAGTCAATTATCGGTAGCTCGCAAATGATTCTTATAGAAGGATAACAAAGTATATCTAGAAGGATGATTAGAGACGGAATCAATAATGACCATGTAGACAGAAGCAATGCCTTTGTGGCTCGTATATATTCCAAAAAGTAAGGGACTTCTACATGAACATACACTTGATCCTAGACCATACAACTGACTTCTAAAAAAAAAGTTCTACATCAAGATACCAATTGTACACTGAACCTTATCCAAAACATACCATTACATAAATTATTTTTTTAGAAGGTGCATGTAATGCACAACCATATATTTCTATAATTTATTTTATTGTTAGTGATCTTTAAAATATGTTTTCAACACAAAGTTGAGCATGATCAGCATATTTAAAATTCCAAAAATCACATTTCTTTATTTTTAGACAGAGAACAAATAGAAATAGAGAGTCAAAAATGTACATTTCTTTTTTGTATACACATTTTCAGATTCAATGAAAAAAAACACAAGCAGTAAGATATACGGATAGACACGTCTTTTTGTTTATATACAGATAGCCACATCTATTACATATTGGTTCAGTAGTCAACAGTGGTAGCACTATAGTAAGCTACCAATTATACACTAAAAATTCCATAAATATAAGGCGTCTAGAAACAAGGTATTTTAGTCTAAAAAAATATTGCTCTTATCCAAAACATACCATTCCGTAAATTATTTTTTAGGATCAAATTTTGTGGTATACGAAGCTGTATGAATAGATGAAGGTGCATGTAATGCACAACCATATATTACCTGAGTACCAGCTCCTATTACCCATGCACCTGAAGGTCAACATGACAACATGTAAGCTCCACATGTAGCAATGAAATATACACATCCCATTGCATATATTTAAGGGACAAGGAAACTACTTAATTATATAGTTCTAAGACAGATATTGTTCAAGTATCTGGTAAATATATTGAAAGAGGATATACAAATATATTGACTCAAATAGTTACATATCAAAAACTTATGTCTGATATGTATACATTTGACATATATACGAGGCAAAAATGTACATTCATTTCTATATACAGCTTATGACGACACAAATAATTCAGATTTAAAGCAAAAAACAATAAGAAATATATAGGTAGCTACAACTGTTATTGTTATAATTATTCAAACATGTTTTAAAAACAAAGCTGAGCATGATCAACATATTTGACATTCCAAAAATCACATTTCTTTGTTTTTACACATGGAACAAATAGAAATAGAGAGTCAAGAATGTACATTCCGTTTATGTATACACGTTTTCAGATCCAATGAAAAAAACACATGCAGTAAGATATACAGATAGCCACATCTTTCTGTTTATATACATATAGCCATATCTATTACAGATTGGTTCAGTAGTCAACAATGTGTCAGGAAAAGACAAAGGGTGACCTATAAATGATCTTTAATTGATAGCATGATGATTCCAACAAGCGATAAGCAATATGACTCCTTAGAAAATGAAAATCTTCACCACACATATCTTCAATGGGTTGTGTCTCTATAGTGCATTCTATCCATCTCGTAACATACACACCACAATTGTTGCTCCCTAGAACTTGTTGGGGAGCAGTTTTATTTGTTTCAATTCTCCATTTTTTCATCAAATTCTCTCAATAGAAAAGGTAATGTCTTCTTCAATACATAGCACTATGAATTAAAAACAATGTGTGTTATAAACAATGGAAACTAATTAAGGTCATGGAAACTTGTAATTCTAATATAAACAAGAATCAAATAATAAGATAAACAACCCACCACTTCTAGAGCATCTTTAGCATGTTGGTTGGATGCTTTTCTCCTACGCGGCCTTAGACTATCATAATGAATGATACACATTTCCTTCATCCGTACCACAAGTAAATGCCAGTGATGGGAAGAAATGATTGGAACCAAAAGTGTTGAAGCTCTTTTGATCTCCTCACAATGGCTAAACAAACTCATTCACAGAAACTCTCTATTTTTTGCAATATTGTATGTACAATACAAGTATCAAAGATTAAAAAAAATCGTGTATCATTGCACTCCAAGATTTCATCTATAAACAATTGACAATATCCATCAACAATCTATTAAAAAATGCAAATAAAATAGAACTAGGTAATACCAAAATAGTTGATTACTATTTATTTACCATCAAGAATAGTACGTCTGATTCGTATTTTCAAAACTCTTTTAGAGATTACCAATCAATGTCCTCTTTATATACGTTGAGTTAAGGAAACTAATTAGCATCAGTATGAACACATCCAAGTCAGTAACTTTCATCTAAGCATTGCATCAATGCCTAAACTTGATGTTAACTATACTCCTATAAATATCATGATTGGGCAATTTTAGATACTTCAGTCAGATCAAACTAATCACGATTTACCTCGACATCTAATATTAGTGAACTTCTAACCTAAAAAAAGATCAATAACTGACCTAGTGTAGTTACTATTGTGTATTTGATATAAAGATCAAGAAATAAGATTCTTCCACTTGATAACACTTCTTCACTATGTGAAACAACAGTGTCACCCAACACCAGTAAGGAACAAGTCACATTTTTTTCATGCATCAGATTCACCTTCGGTGGCAAATTCAAGCACCAATGACTTATCCAGTACATCAAATCCCCTCCCACCTGAAGCACCCAGAATCACTCAACAATGTCACCTCAACTCCACTTCTTAATATGCATACTAATACTCCAGCCAGAGGGCCTACTAACATACATGAAGCAAGAACCATTTCTAAATTGTGTAAGGCCAAGCAAAATAAACTTCAAGCTTTAGGCATGCAAAAAACATTCTCCCTCATCCAGCAGCTAGCAGGTATTGTAATGAAATGGCTATATAAAATAAAGTATAACTATGATGGTGGCATTTGTTAAAGGTTTTAAACAAATATCGAGGGTTGATTTTTACTAGAACTTCTCTAAAAGGTCACTCACATCCATGTTAGCTGGAAAAGTACACCAACTTGACTTTGGTATTTCTACATGGTTCCATTAAAAAATAGGTCTATGCTCATCTAGAATGCATGCCAACTGTACTTATGGCAATAAGACATCGAATAATATTGAACTTCCAACATGATTTTTTTACAGTCTTGGTACAACCTTGTACAGATGAGTACACATGAATTTTTTTACAACAAGATCAATAAATCACTTAGCCTTGGCACTACTATGTTTTTTATATAAAGTACAATGGGAACCCCCAATTCATTCAAATGGATAGTTTTTTTTCATTATCTGTAACAACAGCATGACCCAACATCAATATGAAACATCTCACTTCTTTTTTTATTGTATATTATATAAGTTGTTATTGTTTAAACCATAATTGTGTTGTACTTTATCAAATTGATAGGAAGAACAATCTTCCTATCAACTTGCTTTCCACCTGACTCTTCCTTGCTCTCTAAACTACACCTAATTGAACTTTGGGAAAAGAACAAGATCAGTAACTATCCTAGTGTTGTTCCTGCTTTTTCTTTGCTCCACCAAACCTTTTACTAAATATTTTTAAAATCTTTCAAAACCACTAAAATTTCAGAAGAATTCTTCAATAAGATACAAAGTTAATCAGGTAAACTTTACTTTATCTGATGAGTAATCTATTAAATTGCATATCAAGGTGGAAGGTGGTTGGAGGCAATACAACTAAACTCAAAGAAACTACAAGATAAGACAGAGTACACAACTAAATAATCAATTAAACTTACATGACTGCAAATTTCTCCGCCAATTCGCATCATGCTCATGAAATCTCTCTAGTAATTTTTGTGTTAGGAGATTCAAAAATTATATCCTCTACACTTTTTTGTCTTATGACCTTCATTGTTAGTTTGTTCATTTTTTATAAAATATTTAAAACAACAATACAAAAAAAGTTAGTATAAAATTAATAAATTCCAATAATTACCCACATTTTGAAGTCACTTTTTGGCATACTCGTTCAATTGATCAACAGCTAACTCATCCCAGGATTTCATTGTACTGGTTTTTTCACAAGTCTCTTGGCTGAACTTAGGCCTTCTCAATCTAGGACTATTTTTAAGCCGCAACACTAAAGATGATGGACTAACTGCTTTCTTTTTAGCCTTTTTTTTAACTTGCTTGTTTTTTGTAATTTGTCCATATCTTTGTAGGTGTCTTGAATCCAAGTGCATAACTCATTTTCCTACAAATCATTTTAAGGTTACAACATTACATTTTTTGTTTTCTGTTACATGTAAATCTTTTTGCATTATCTATAAAAAGGAAGTGTATGGAAGAAAAAAATCAAATAATGTTTGAATCTTTTCGTAGTACTTACTTTAATTGGTGATATATCTTTATCCTTCATTAATATGATATCTTTGTTCTTAGACAACCCTTGATCAATTAATTCTTGAGTTTGGATATTAGCAAGAATAGAGTCCATTTTATCATCAGTAGATGTGATGTCAAGCCAGTCAATGCTGTGAAAAATTTAATCAGATTTATTGTAAGAGAACATTAAACATAGTAAAATGTAGTGAAAAACATTACAAAAAGTTTAAAGTGCTGACCTTTTTGACCTCAACAACTTTCACAGGTCTCCTAACCTTTTCCATAATCTTAGAAACATCTTCATTAGTATATCTTGTCTCAACTCCCCAATAGATCGAAATAGTTGTTCCTTTTATATGTTCCTATTCATAGAGTTTTAATTTCTAAAACAATAATTAAATCTCCATCAATAAAACAAAAATAAGTTAATGAATAAAAACACGACTAATACAATTTTTTTTTACCTTCCTGGTGTTCCTGTTTTTTCCCCAATCTCACATACATCTTCATTTACAGGAAAATTCTTAAATCATTGCATAAAATATTACTTATCAATCGCCCATACATATTATTATTAAATTGAAGAATAAAAAAAGGTGTATAATGTCACATTTCCAACTTTTTCATGGGTGTTAATGGGGATTCCATATCAGACATGTCAAGTAGATTCCAATTAGGAGACATCTACATAAGAAAGATCATTAGAATTGTAAAAAAAAATTGCTATGTTTTCTTACACATTTGAAAATCTATATTACCTTACTGTTAGTGCAAACCCTTTTCAAAGTATCAATCACATCGACATCTATAACAATATTTTTAATTCCCTATACATAACATATCAAATCAATCCTTATAAGACCGTAGCAAATTCGAGATAATATACATAACATGTAATTTATTTTTACCCTTTTAGTCAGGAGCATAATCAGTATTTTCATCCAAATCAACAACTTTTGAAATGGAGGAGATCTATAGAAAGGAGAAAAATATGATCATTGTGTAAAACCAAAAGACCACATATTATATTGGATTAATATTACCTTTGGATCTTTAGAATTTTCTTCACTTTTTATGATCAGAGCACAGGAAACTTCCTATAGTTGTGTTATGTGCATATTAATATTCTACAACAAATATTATAATAAAGCATCAATGTATATTTCCAAAAAAATCAATTTAATATATCACACATAATGTGTTCTTAATTACCTTTGTTGATTCCTCTATTTTTTGTAATATAATAATATGTGCACATTGTACATCACCCAACTCTGTAACTTCTATAATCATCAATCTACAAGAAAAAAATGTATTTGAATATACACCATATTAAAAATGAACATTTATTAATTAAAATGAACAATGCAAACAATTACATAAATAAAGTCTACAGACCACATGTTATATTTGGATTTTCATAGAACTATGAACAGAGAGTTGTGAACAGAAGAAAGGGAACCCACAGACTATTGGGCGACAAGATGTCCCCATTTTTCTATCCCTGTTTCACCTAACATTCTGCAGGTAAAGGATCTAAAGACAAGATGTCCCTCCTCCCTAAAATAGATACACCTATATCTCACTACTCTTGCCACCGTAAGAAGTGTAAATGCTTGGTGACAAACCCCAAGATGGTGGTGATGGTAGGAAGGGGATGAACTTGGACTTGATGATGTATGTCTTGTTTGTATATTACCAGTAATGAATTCAAAGAGATTTGTGAGTTAGTACATAGATCGTGCAACATTCAATAATACTGAAAGGCAGAATGTCCCTACAATAGAAAATCTATTCTTACAATATAACTTGACGCAAATTCTAACTAGTTCATGCATATGATTTTCACTATGTCATCCAGTCATGGGAGGAGATCTTGAGAAGTCTTTGCACATAGGGACCAAAAGGCAAAATGTACCTACACAGTTCATATCCTAGGGTAAGAACCGGAAGTCACCATTGATCATTCTAAGGTGATTTCTTGGTCTTATCAGTATGTGCACACGGGGTGGTGACTACTAGTTGCCTTTTACGTTACTGATTCTAGTTAGGTTTGCCTTGTGTCATGCAGGATTTGAGTGTTTGGAAAAGCACAACCTTCTATGGAATAGCATGAGATACAATTCCATCTAGTTTGTCTCTACACATCTATAACTACATTAGACAAGTATGACATTCAGAATTTACCTTTGGATCTTTAAATTTTTATTGACTTTTTGTAATTTGTGCACATGAAATTTCTTCGCCATGTGTTCTGTCCATATCAATATTTTGTAACAAAAGTATAATAAAAAATCAATCTATATTCAAAAGCAATAAAATATCACTATAATATGTCATCCATTATATGTGTTCTGTATTACCTCTGAAGATATTTCATTTTCTTGAGATATAATAATTTGTCCACATTTCACATCACCCAACTCTGTGATTTCTAAATCATGAATCTACAAAGAAAACAATTGTGTATGAATACGCATCACATCAAAAATGAAAAATATATTAATTAGTAATGCAAACAAGTACACATTTTTTAAAATTGTAATACCTTGTCATTCAATTTTAGGGCCATATCAACAACTTTTTTTATTGATTCAGGTTTAGATTCTTCTCTAGCTCTGAATTCATATTTCTCCTATACATCATTGAACACAAAAATTCAATAAAAACAAAAAATAGGAAGCATAATCAGTAAACCAACTAGAAAATGTGTTAAATCATTAAATAGTACCATAGAACTTGATTGTGTGCCACTATCTTCTACAAAATTTTGATAATCATCACATGGTTCTTGTATGTTATCATTATAATCTAAAGTAGGATCTGGAATACCAAGAGATTGTAAATCATTTCTCAGCAATATAAGTGCATCCTTACTGCTATTGTAAGCTCTTTTATAAGCAACCAACCGAGCTCTGCATCGAATCAAATCTATTCTTAATCCACAGACTTCTTCTCCATGTTTAATCTTTATCATTTCTAAAGTTTTCTTAATTCGAAGGATTTCTGTATTCAACTCAGAAACTTTCCACTGAACAAGATAAAAATTTATTTTGTTAGTAGAACATAAATAAGATTAGTAAGATAGAATTAAAAAAAAAAAGAAATTATATTGCATGGATATTTAAAAATATTCATTATTTAATTAACCGATTTTATATTATTAACCAATATTTAAAAAAAAGATATATTTACTTTAAGTTTTATACTCCCATAAGTGTATATCACTGTCAGATTTCAATAATAAAGGTACAGTTTTAGAAGTTATTTAAAGTATCAAATTAATGTTGCAAACATTTATCTGATCAAAAAGATGAATCTTATTTGAATCGGTATATTTCTATCGAAGCCTTATTCTTTACTTTTAACAAATGCAAATTTTCACCTGCAGCCATTTGTTTGTTGTATACGTAGTAAACGAAAAAATACACAGGGGTAGCAAAGAAGGTAGAAAACAAAATCCATATGTTCATATATTGCTAGTTATCTATTTTATAATTAAAAATAACAACTTCTTTTTATAAAAACTAGTATTGTGAATGATTCTATAGATAAAAATCAATATAAATAGACAATACCAAAAGTAATAAATTACCTGCCAATCAATTTCATGAAGAAGATTGTCTAATTTCTACAATCTTATCCTTTTTAGTATCAACAGTTGTTCCAAACCCCTTAGAAATAAGATCACTATCTAGCGACTTGATGTCAAAATTCGAACTTGTCATGTGAACACTAAACTTGGTCTTATGTTTCCATTTATTCAAAATTGGAGTGGCATTTGGGAAATCTACAATCATCAATTTTGTAACTTCTCTGATCCATACCTACAAAAAAATCATATTGACAATTGTTGAGTTTTCATATATATATATATATATATATATATATATATATATAATCCATAATTGAATTATTGGTACTTGACATCAAGGGAAAAGGAGTCAGATTCCAATCCTACTATAGGATCCTACAATGCTACATACTACTAAAGCTATTTCGGACCATATATTCATTCAAATGTTGAACAGCTTTCCCTAAAGAGAACTTTAAAGGTATGTAAAATGAAAGAACAAATGAATTCTTCATGAAGTTTCAAAGTCAATATTTTACAACTTTCTCTTAACATCAGAATAAGCAATCATATTTAAATCATATTAACAATTCTTTGATCTAATATATGAAGACCTTAACTATTTTAGACATCAGGAGAAGCAATCCTATTTAATTCATGTTAAAAGTTAGATAGAAAATGAGAGTCTTACCATTAAAACAAAGCAGCAACCCTTTAAATATCCAGACACTTTTCTCCCCATAGTGGTCATTCTATCATGAAGAAATTTAAACACTACTTCACTCCAGTTGAAATCACCAAGAACACTCAAGTCGTCACAATAAGTCAGAATCATACTATAAATGTTATATTGTCCATACGGAAACAAGAAGCTAGACATGAGTAGAACTAGTCAAACTTTTACAAACTCAATTTGACTTATGTTTTCAGTCTTGGACGATAATTTTAGAAGAACGGAGTTGGCATCAGTAACCTTTGGATCTACTTTAGGAAAATACTTCTTTCTAATTGAGCTATTCTTTCTATTCTCCTTTGTGAAAATAACTTCTTTTCCTATATTTGATTAGTTTTATCGCTAATTAATAAAATTGATTTCCAAATAGATAAACTATGAATAAAAAATCTACAAAGGAAAATTCTTTAAGTTACTAATAGTTGGAAGACCTAATATCTTTCCAATGTGTATGGAATTAAACTCCACAAAATTAGTGTCGATTTTGAAACACCTCCTATCAGAGTCATACACACTTACAAGATCCCTAATATTATTAACCTCAAAAGATCTCAGAATCATCAGGTCAATAAAATGACCAAAAGGAGTATCCTTCAACATTTTTTTATGGTCTTCAGATGCAATATCCAAAGATCTTATGAACTTTTCAAAGATACGCATGAGGTGAAATCTTTCAACTGGTGTAGGTGTGCTAGGACTTGAATTTTTCATGGAATTCATCTTTGGATTAACTGTTCCAGAAAATAATAAATATTTAAGTAATTAAGTAATGTACGTTAATGTACGTAGATTGATATTCAATATGTAATATAATGATTTGAATAGATGAAATGTAGTCATTTAATTGAAGATAATAGCTACTCACATTACACAAAAATCAATTGAAATAAAGAAGCATCATACTTTTATAAAGAGCCAGAGAACAAAAAAATGCCTAAAATAACATTGATATGACAAAAAAGTCAATAAACTATAATTTAAGGTAAATATTCAATTTTATACAGATATGTAATAGGAGCTTACTTGTTAACTTAAGAGCTACACTGATGTAGCAAGCAATTTTCATATATATATGTTTCAGATGTAATAGCTTTGTTTCAGATGTAATTAGGGCAGAGCAAGCGCTTTTAAAATATTTGTTTCAGATGTAATAACTTGGTTTCAGATAATTTAGGACAAAGCAAGCACTTTTAATAGATTTGTTTCAGATGTAATACCTTTGTTTTAGATGTAATTAGGGCAGAGGAGGAGATGGCTAATATAGCCACGGGATGTTGATGTAGCAAGTGCTTTTTATAGCTTTGTTTCATATGTAATTAGGACACAGAAGGAGATGGCTAAGAGCAACAGACACACAAAGTTGAGGAACTGATATTACTCAGATTAATTTCATTTTTATATATAGGTTGGATATATATGTACTTAGAATAATTTTTATTATAGCCAATTAATAGAGTACACCTTATACCACATACAATTTTGGCAGGGTTAGGATTATTACCTACTGTACACAAGTCTACAGAGCTACAAAATACAAGCTGAAAATAGCAGCATTGTCAATAACCATAGCAAACTAGAAGTCTTGATCGTCTTCAAGGAATATAAGTCATGGGTTTCCCTGCCCACATTTTCCCTGCCTCAATGAACAGAATGTAACAAAAGTAGCAAAGCAAGCTTGACCCCTGAATGAAACTTAAGAAAAAGTAACATAGCTCATTTATGTTTCAAATTATTATCTGTAGAAGACCAATTGATATAGCAACATATTCATTGGATATAAAAATTTTATTGATAGAACATATAAAAGAATCTATATATTTTTCTATTGATGTATGGAATCATATCATCAAGGGGATTTGTGTCAGATGTTGAGCACTAATGTTGCTTTGAGAATGACTATAGCTTGTTTTCAAGCTCAACATCGTGTAGCTAGATATGTACTTCATTGGCTCATCTGTTAAAAGAAGCCTTCTAGTGATCTATTTACTTCACTTGCTTGTCTGTTTGAAGGAGATCATGTAGTATTCTAAGCACTGCATCATTAAGATTCAATTTATTGGAGTTAGAGGGCAGACTAATAGCAGCTTTGGTTAAGCTATGTGCTATGCAACTCATGAGCACTTTGATGACCTAATTTATCATTGACCTTGTGGTTCATACTTATAGGATCTTAGCTACCTTGAGTTCCCTAATGTCAATGATCTATGTTGTTAAATGCATTACATTCATGCACTCTAGTATCTCAACATAAGTATAACACTCTGTTTAGGGTCATAATAGGCTAAACTATGATGTATATGTGAACTTTTATTCAAAAAAACTTCATTGACAAGCACAAACAACAACAAAAGAAATCTCGTTTTGTCACACAAGCTTAGCATCAAACACCACATATGTAAGAAATATTGGGTAGCCAGGTATGATCCAGATCTAATCGTTTTCCTATTTTTAATGCTAGCAAAATAGATACGGTAAGGAGTTGAATAGCATGCAGAGCTCATAGGCCAGAAACAAACCTGAAAGAAGAGGCGTGACTTGGTAGCAAAGGAAGATATTGAACGGGGAAAAGAATGGTAGCATTAGTTTGGGAAGGGATACATGCCCTCTACTTCTTTCCTCTTATCGGTTGGTTACTTATTATAGTTTTTCCCTTGGCATCTGCCCATCTCCATGGCGTGCAGCTATAAGCAGGAAAGGATTCTTCTATTCTCCACTTCCCCTACCACCCACCCTACCCTACATCCTAAAACTAAGTGAAGGGATTGTCTAAATTATTCTCATCTCCACTCATCAATTGTAGTTGTTCCTGTGAGCCAGCCAAGAAAATCTATCTATATAAATGGCATAGCTCTACGACTCTAGTCCCCATCCCTTTCCCATTAAAATCCCTTGAGTTCCTTCCCATCTTATCCCTCTATGGATAGATATATCTCCACTGAACAATATAGTTTAGGCCCATCCCTACCCGTCGATTTTTACAATTTGTTTAGTCATACATGAGTCAGCACTTGAGCAGTGGTGCCATCGTCCATTATAGATGTTAGGGGAAGACCAATGAGTGATTCTTCAACAGCTAGAGAACACACGAGAAAAATAAGGTAAATCCCCCACCTGTCCCTATAGTCCATGCATTGTGTCCCTACAATAAGAGGAGCCAGAGCCAGCCACCTCATCTGCTTCTCCTCTAGAAATCATACTGAGGGGAGGTGGTAGACGGTCCACACCTATGTCAATATTGTTGAAGTGTTGATTACACAGACATGTGCATTCTAATATAAACTCTACCTATACATGTACCTCAATGGTCGGACTTGAGAGGAAGTCTCATAACATCCACGAAGGCCACACTTGTGAGATCTAGTCCAAGCTATGCCACACACACCTGGTCGATCAAGTTCTTAGAGAACAAACCCACCAGCATGCACTTGCTTCTAGCCCCTTCTCCGCTCTTTTCCTCTGCTTCAGTAACTAGCAGCGCCGACAGGGCTTCAACTACCACGATCTTACTCTCGCATCTTCTTCGCAACCCTCCCCATGATCTCTTTGTCTACATGAACTTCATCTTCTTCACAACCCTTCCCACGATCCTATTATCATGTCGCAAACCTCCCAAGGAGCATGTCACCTTATTGTCATGGGGTTGTGTTTAGATGTTACTAAAACAAACTGAGCAACCAAGCTCCAAATAGGGCAGAAAATCAGACGATGGTTAGGGAGACAGGGAAAGAGCGAGAGAACGAGAACAAATGAGAAAAGCGGCGACAGTGAGTAAGGATCGATTGAGGAGAGAAGTTGTCGCCATCTCCTACTCTCGCATCGAAAAGGGGAAAGAACCTAGGATTGCGTGAAGATAGAAAAAATGAGATTTCGCAGGGGGTTAATGTTGGTGGACCATTAATCAGGCCGCTATTGAAGTATTAGACTAACCATTGTAAGGTCGTTTTGGAGTGTAGAATAGGATGTGAGTCTGTTACGTGTATCACGACCCAATAAACATAACTGATGTGTGTGCTTGTGTGCTTTTCACATGTGTGCCACTATGCTTTTCCATTCACTTGGTCATGTAAATTTAACTATTTGAAATGTATTTTTTAAAGTAACGATTTGAAAAAACATAAATATGGATCTCCTTGGATATTATCCAACAAATATTTTGATCTATAATTTAAGCCAAGATTGATTTACATGAGTTATGTAGAAAATTGTGGTTCAGCTTTTTATTTGTCATGGGTCATGCCAAGATAAACGGGGGCCTAAAAACTCAAGCCGTCACCATATTTAACCATTTTTGTTGTTTAACTTTTTCTCCATCACTGGTGACATGTTTGTGTATCTGCTTTTCATGTGTCTGTGTGTTTGCTTCTCCAACAAATAGGGTGTCTGCTTGGAACACAGCTGACATGCCTGTGTGCTTGCTTTTTCAGCATCCAGGGTGCCTGCTTGGCACACAATTCGTTTTTTTTTCATTTTACATTTCTAATCTATGTAATAATTGTCATCTATTTTGTTATTTTTTATTTTTTATTAGGAAATAGTAGGTGGGGGGCATTAGTTGAAGGGAAATTGTGTGTAACACATCTTAAATGTGATGTATCATCATATATATTATTTAAGAAAATTTTCATTATTTTTTAAAATTACAAATCAATCCCTGTGTTTGTACACTACACTTTTATCTTTTATTTTATTTTATATTGTATAATGAGACTCATCAATAATATATAAGAAATGTCGTGTGGGAGGAATGAAATTTTCTCTATTATTTTTTGGAATTACATACCAGCTTGTGTGTATACACTATATTTTTGTCTTTTCTTTATACAATTTTATGTTGTATAAGGAGGCTCACCTACAATATAGAAGAAGCCCACAAAGGAGGATGAATGCAATTTTCTCTATTATTTTTTGGAATTACAAATACGTACATGTATGTGTACACTACACTTTTGTCTTTTCTTTTTAAAATTTTATATTATAGTAAGGAGACTCATTTATAGTATATAAGAAAGCATGTAGAGGGCGTAGGATGTAATTTTCTCTATTATTTTTTATAATTGCAAACAAGTCCATGTGTGTGTACACTACACTTTTGTCTTTTCATTTTAAAGTTATACATTGTATAAGATGACACATCTATACTATACAAGAAAGCACACGTCGGGGGGGGGGGGCGAATGAGATTTTTTTTTGAATTACAAATTGGTCCCTATGTGTGTACACTACAGTTTTGTCTTTTCTTTTTAAAATTTTAGGAGACTCGTCTACACTATATGAGAAAGTCACTGGAGGGCGTTGAAAGCAATATTCTTTATTATTTTTTAGAATTACAAATCGGTCCCTCTTTTAGCAGGTAGTAAGTATCTTGTTTTGAATACTAACTACATATTGGTCATTGACATACATGAAAATGATAATTTAAACTCACATGAAAAGCTTAGCTAACAAATTTATTGTAACGAATAAGAATAAATGTCGAGCAACTCATTATGTCATAATTATTATATGCTCACACATTATATTGAGTCAACTGTATAACACGTGTGTAGTACATGTCTTCTATCATTTTTTTTGTAATTACAAATAGGTCCCTATGTGTGTACGCTACACTTTTATCTTTTCATTTTAAAATTTTATATTGTGTAAGGAGATTCATCTATATTATATGAGAAAGTTCCTAAAGGGGGTTAAATGCAATTTTCTTCATTTGTTTAAAATTACAAATTGATCCCTCTTTTAGCGGGTAGTATGTATCTTATTTAAATACTAACTACGTATTAGTGTTCAACATACAAAAAAATGATAGTTCACACTCACGCGAAAAAGCTTATCCATCAAATATATTGTAGCAAAAAAGAATAGATGTCGACCAACTCATTATGCCATAATTATTATATAATCACATATTGTATTGATTCAAAAGTATAACACATGCATAACACGTGTCTTCTGCTCGTTATGTAAATCAAGGGGCATCTCCACATTCTTTCCCAAATGTCTATGATCCTTGTTTTAAATATGTGTTATAAATTATGCTTCACAAATTTTTTTCGATTAAATAAAACTTTTAAAGGATGATTCTTATGTACTTAACTGCTATCTGGACAAAGTGGCATCTTGTTTTTGCTCACGAGCTAAATGCACATGCTAAGTACGTGATTTTAATTAATTTGACTTGATATAATGCCATACATATCAAAATTACTTTCATAGTATATATAATCAAATAAAACAATATTCGACCAACCAGTGTAGCACATATGGTTCTGTCCGACCCGTTCTCTCTAGGGGACTCGGGTTCGAAACTTCTTGTTGTGCATTGTATCCTTTGGATCATCAAGGTTCTAGCACCTCTTTGATGGAGGGAGGAGACTAATGTCTCTTCTAACTCAAAGAAAAAGAAAAAATATCTGTGTTCACATAAAATGATATACCATTTATAAATTATTTTATATAAATATATACTTTGAAGTAAAGTATGAATGTCAAATTAGCGTGTCAGTTAATTTTTTTGTATTACATTTGGTTACTTTATTAATCGATTTGGGTTAATTCTACAATTATTATAATAGTCTGTAATTTTATATAAGAAAATTGATATTGTATTCTTTTGAAGTTGTAAATTTTACCTTTACATGGTTCTATATTAAAGTATAATTTGGAAGATACGATTTTGTTTATTTCATTATATTTTTTCTTAGTGGATGGGTAATCTAAAAACATAATATATTAAAGTATGCATTAGCATTGATTCTTAAGAACCTATTATTTTTGTAAAGAAGATAAAAGTTAGGACTATCCTACATCCTATATATACGATAAACAAATAGCAAAAGAATATAAACCATGTGTTGCACATATTTTTGAGTAATGATTCTTTAGAGAGATCATGGTTAGATATTGAATTTCAATTTTATTTCCCATATTTCAAATGTTGACCGTGATGAAAAATTCTAAAATCAAAATATAAGAATCTTAAAAGATAAATTGTGATAAAGGTCTTATCTCACCACATACCCTTTTTTATATGCTCACATCTAAGATAATTTTCTTCCAGTTGCCAATTTTTTTATAAAAGATTGACCATTCATTCATCCCGTGGCTGGGGGGTTTCAAACCTGCGACCTCTTAGTCTTACATCAGTACTTTCACATGAACGTGTTATTGATAATTTACATTGTATTTTAGTTATATTTTAGAAAAAAACTAATGGTGTAAATATGAGGATATGAGAGGTATAAACTCTACATTTTTTAGAATAACGAATAATATGTCGATTTCACACATTTTGATGTATTGTATTTCTTCACCATGATAAACATTAGGTAAAGTTATGCAGCTATGTCTAGGCAGGAGACTTGTCATTCATCTTGATGAAATTGACACTAAAATAATCATATATATATATATATATATATGTGTGTGTGTGTGTGTGTGTATGTGTGTGTGTGTGTGTCTAGTCAGTTACATGTTTGAATTGTACACAACATATCTCAGCTTAAAAACTAATTCAGATAAAAGTATACAAAAACATTTTTTTATCATTTCAACAATGCATAACTTATTGCTCTATGTAACATACCGAAACTTAGATATAGTCTCTTTTTGACCCTTTACCAAGCTTATCCTTTCACTTCTATCCTTTTTGTCCTTGATGTTGAGTTTGTGGAAATAATAGTTGTTTGGTATAGTTGCCAAAAAATGGATTCATGCACAATTACCTCAATGAATTTGTCAATCCGGGTCTAATATGCAGATCTATCACTTATGTGACATATTAATAAAAGGAATTTGTTCTAGATCATTCCTTAACATTTTGGATCAAGGAAGAGAAAGATGAATGAATAATGATGCTTTAAACATGATTATGAGATATTGAATTATTTAATATGTTAAATATTGGAAATATTAGATAATTGACTAAAACTCATAAAAGGAAGATTCATTGGTTAAAGATAAGTTGAGATTCGTTTTCCATAGGTTTGGTTTGGCTTGGAGGCCAAGTTTCATAATTTTGGAATAATACTAATTATATTTCTTTTATTTTGAAAAGAAAAGGTGAGTTTTCCTCAAAATATGAAATAAAATACTTATTGACTCCAAAATGGAAAATAATCTTGGATTCATAATCTACACATTAAAAATAGCCTTTGGGTGAATTTTCATGTAATTTGGAGAATCTTATAACCATTAATGAAGGAGGAAAGAGAAAAATAGTTTTGGTTTGTTTAACACATTGAAAGTTCCCAAAAGGCAAAACTAATTGCATATTTGGATTCCTCATATCAAAATTAGGTTTTGACGTCAAATTTCATCCAATTTAGGATTCATTCGCACCTTCAAAAGAGGAGAGAGAAAAGTTAAATAAATTGAATATCACACTTTAGTCAGAATATGGTTTGGCAATGACATTAAATGTCACGCCTAAGGTTGGATGCGCGGGATTAACGTTGTAGGATCTGCGATCTGACGGTCCATGGATCATCTTCCCCACGAGTCCTACTCACCCAGGGAGATGTGTTCGGGCGCACCTTTGAACGATGATAACTCAGCATAGAGTCCATCATATTCCATGATTCTTTCGCCATCGTGTTCCAAATAGAATTCCACACACATCGAGCCCTTGTTTTCGAAGTTTGGTATAGATTTCGAGAAAAGCGCAATTCTTGTTCCCCAAGTAAGATCCATCCTATCCCGATTCGGAATGTTCCTCTACCACACCTATATATATGGGTACCTTGGTCTTCGTTAGTTACCATTTATTGTTCGTGCACAACTAATTTTGATCAAGACAAAGCCTTTGAATGTCGATGAACAACGTTTCCCCAAGGATCTATGGTGGCCCTCTTCCTCTCCACAAAGCATCTCCAAGCGAATTGAAGGTGCATGTGAGTTTGTCTCACACTCATCTCCCTTTTTATTCTATTAGTTTCACGTTTCATTGCGTATCGCGGATTTGTCCAATCCAGATCTTCACCTGTTGCTGCCATGGCATGCGAGCAAGGAAGAAGATGGTCACTCACTGAATTACCATCCTGTCCTCTCGTGAGGGGAGGGGGTAGCCTCATCTTTTCATTCCCTTTTGTTTTTCGTCTGCAACCCCAGGCAAGCAGTGCGGGCCCTGACCCGACAATGTGTCTGCGCCTCATTGGGCCAGGTCACCGGTCATGCGCCTCTCCCTCTCTCTTCCTCTCTCTCGCGGCTTGCTGAGCTATCATCTCTTGATTGGTCAAAATTCAAAAATTCATATCTTTTTTTTTCCTTTGTCCAAAATTTGAAAGAAATATGTTTTGAATTTAAAAAAATGTAAACTTTCTAATAAAAATGTCTTTGATACTTTGTTTTGAGTTTTATCGGAAGGTGTTTTCTAAAAATGAATTTAATAGGTAAAAATCACCAAAAATATATTTTAATCATCATAACTCCAAAATTGACAAATTTATATGTTTTATTAATCATGAGAACCTAATAAGATAAATGGCGATGATTTTAGAGTCTAAACCATAGTTTTGTGCGAAAAGTCCAAAACTAGGATTTTCTTTATATTAATGCATGTGACAAATCCTAATACATGATTATACATTGAAAATAGGAAAATTGGACTTTGGGCTCAATTAAAGTGGTGAAAGTGAATAATTGAATTCCATAAGAGAGGTATGTGCTTTCCTTACACCTAAGTTGGGAATAATCGCAAACCCTAGCCTAGTTTGCGTAATGAGGCTTCTATGAAATCATAATTTTTCTTTTGATAATTCCTTTGCTTAATTTGCCTCAAAATCAGTCTTTTTATTTATTTCTTGGGTCTTGGAACCTCACTGCCATGTTGTAATTTAATGATTATTTATCTTGCCACTTTATTATTTCTTGAGCATGATGATTTATTTGATTATTAGTAGGGGTGTAAATGGTGCGGGTACGGTGCAGGTCTGGCCATACCCATATCCATACCCATCTAATTTAGCGGGTTCAGTTCCGGTTCTAGACCCGCATAATACAAAACTTGGACCCGCACCATACCCGTACCCATAATAATAGCGGGTCTGCGGTGCGGGTATGCGGGTAAGCGGTTCTATAAAATATCATATTGTTTATGTAAGATAAATGACTATGTTATATATATTTAACACAACAAGATATTGTTATCATATAGTATATTAATATGTCATAGTTATATTAGACAATGCTATATTCAATACAATTACATTAATTGAGTAATTGTTTACATATTTGTAGTCATGATCATAACTTTTAATTTATGTAGAAAGTAATGTAAATTAGTAGACATTTTGATTTTAAGTTTACATATGATGTGCATTATTGTAACTAGAATAGTTAATTCTTAATTATATGACTAGTCTCAACTTAGAGTAGGATATAATCTCAATAATTACATTAGTTAGACTAGTAAAGTATGATATATATAACATATTATTTTAATAGTTACTTATGTATAGCGGGTACACGGGTCTAGCGGGTCTGGGTCCAATCATACCCATTATTGGACCCACTTATATGCGGGTCTAAGGGTATACGGGTCCAAGGGTATGTGTGGACTCTGATCTCCAAACCACGATATAAACACGATTTAAACTTAGCGGAAGCGATTCGATTAGCAGCGGAATACCAAAAATCAGCGGAAATTAAAACTTTTTGAGATAAAGCATTGAAACCATAAAACTTCCTTCATGAAAGGAGATAAACTGTTTACATCTCAGATAATTACTTCTTGAGTAATTATATACAACATGATACAAAATCTCAAGAACTCATAACCAAAATCTCAGACCAAAAGACTCTAAGACCTGAGAGTACAGAGGACACATAGGACTGACTCTAACTACACCACATGGCAGGCTAAATCTCCATCTGAGATTTTACTACTGCTCCTGGTGCTGCTGCTGTTGGGACTGGTCACCTGTAGACCTGTTCCTCCGTCCTCGACATCCACCTAAAAAGTTGAAGTCTACGGGGTGAGACAATTTTACATAATTGTCCCAGCGAGAGTTATAACTCTCCGCCAGAAGCTTTATTATAGCACCTCAAAGAATAACTTAAGCAGTAAAAGCTTCAAAGTATTCAATATCAGATTTAATAGTAAGCATGAGTTCAACAGTTATGAAACATGAAGACATTTGCACTATACAGTGTAACATCAATCAATCAACTCGTAGTTATCTCTAACAGGTATACTACGCTGTGGATTATGTTTTTCAAACATTACTTTTATGCCCTGTGGAGATGAGGTTTACCACTCATACTCCAACCAATCACTGCTAAGTGCCTCGGTATCATACTAGGTCATCGAAAGAGCCGGATTCTCATGACCTTCACCTTCCTCAGTCAGTAAGAGGATTACTTGTAGGACATCTCGTGTCTCTACTATAATAGCTTACCAGGGTAATCTGGTCCTTCACTATTTTAGAGTTACAGTGGCGTTCTGTACTCTCTTCGTCATCAGGAGATTTCATGTTTATCTTCCATTGATACGGATATCTGTGCTTTCTTCATCATCAGGAGGTTTCATGTTTACCATCCACTGATACGGTATGGGATTGTAGTGAAGGATTGACGGATTACACATCTACATCAAACACCTACACTAGGATGTAAGGTTCTACACATCCATATACCCCACATACTCAAAAGTATGTGATTCAGGAGTTCCCTTACGAAAACCTGTTTCACCATCATTTGATCTCTGACAATGATGGATCTATGATCAGGGCTCTACATTACACTTGATTAGTTAGGTACATTCAATATTCTTTTAACATCATACATTGTTCTTCAAACAAAAACATTAGCATAACATCTATGAAAGGAGAATACTAAATGTAACAAGCCTAACTCTCATCAATCATCATTTCTCAATACATTCATCACAAGTCATCTCTAAAGCATGACCTTGATGGTATTTATGGCTCTCACAGCCCATTTAATTCATAGGCTGCCATTGACAAGGCATCAAGATATTTTACTATTCATAAAGCTAACAACATGCTTTCAATGAATATAGCATCATCATCCATACCTGGATATGATCATCTTTATATCAGAACCTGCAAGGTTAATTCAACTGATAAAAGCAATTCAAATCAAGAATTGTAATTTCCACTCTTGCCATAAGAGCTAAGTTCCCTTATTCTCATCAATTAGGGTTTACTATTCACATTACATGCCATCACCCTAGAATTAGGGTTTATTATTCACATTACATGCCATCACCCTAGAATTAGGGTTTATTATTCACATTACATGCCATCACCCTAGAATTAGGGTTTATTATTCACATTATGGTAAAATGAACTCATAACATCATCATGTATGAGGAACATCATCAATGATGCTCTTAGAGTAGGTTAAGATTCATCATCTATCATAATTAGGGTTTCCATGATCTCACCTAGGTGAATCATACCCTAATTATGCACATTCAGGTGTATTGAAGGTACTTTACTTGAGTTTCCATCATAAAAAGATACTTTCTCTCTCTTATGATACTTTCTCTCTCCTCATACTAGTAGATGGTGATAACACCACTCTAGATCAGATTAGGTTAAGTCCTCACTGACTAACATAAGTCAACACATCACTATCATGTGATTATGGATTGATTAGAACAAGGTTTCACTCAATTGAACCTTTCAAGGGCATTTTGGTAAATTGACCATTGATCATCATCATGGTTCACATCATTAGTCACTTAGTCCTTTAATGACTTAAATTACCATTATGAATTAGATTAGATCATCATTGAATCATCTAGGCCTTCAAGTGGTTAAGTATAAACATCTTTGAAGGTCTTCAACTAGGTTAAGGTTTAACCCTTAACCTTTAACACACTTGCTCCTTAAACGGGTGTAGACTCGTTTAGCCTTAAACGAGTGTGGACTCGTTTGGATGAAATGAGTGTGAGGTCATTTGAGATGAAACGAGTGTGAGGTCGTTTGGATGAAACGAGTGTGAGGTCGTTTGGATGAAACGAATGTGAGGTTGTTTGGATGAAACGAGTGTGAGGTCGTTTGGATGAAACGAGTGTGAACTCGTTTGGGCTCAAACGAGTGTGCACTCGTTTGGGTATAAACGGGTGTGCACTCGTTTGGGTCCAAACGGGTGTGCACCCAAAAGGGTCCAAACCGCATGGACATGAAAATTGATACAAAGGTCATTAATGAAAGGATTTCTTATGTTGAAACGTTCAATTGGACCAAGCCATATTAACCACTTACAAATTGAGTCAAATAGGATGAGCCTCAATCAATTGGTCACCAATTTGATCTTCAATTTCAAGCCAATTAGGGTTAAATCTAATTCAATTAAGGTTTCCAATCGGCTACTTATCAATTTTCATCAATGTGAATCAAAACTAGGTTGAACCCATCGATTGAACTCCAATTGGGCCCAAACTTGGCCCAAACGGTCTTGAGATCGTTTGGATGAACTACAAACGACCTTGAGACCGTTTGCCCAAAGTTTGACCAAAAATTAAGTTGATTGGATTAGGGTTGAACCTAAATTAGATTACAAATCAGCACTTTTCATCAATTATCAATATCTTGTGATTGGACCCTCAAATCATCAAATTCCTTTAACTCTAGACCTCCAAACGATCATGGAGTGTCTCTAAACGAGTGTGGGATCGTTTGGAAGGACCCCCAAACGGTTTGGAACCCGTTTGGGTCCTTCAACCCAAAACTTCTTTAAATCAGTAATTTTGACCCGATTAGGGTTAGGGTATTAAAGTACCTTCAACTCTTAATTAGTTAGGAATTAGATGATGATTCTTGGTAGAAATGAAATTCAATATATTATGAACAGGAATCCAAAACGGTCAATGCTTGGTCAACGCCCTCAAATGGGTTGGGACCCGTTTGGGCAAAAGTTCAAGTTATTCAATTTGGTGAATTAGCACTTAATTCAAATCGATTGTTTAGTTGATTGGCCTTCAACTCATGACTCGTTTGGAATTAATCCATCAAATTTGGTGAGTCATTAACCAATGTCATTAGGAACAGTAATACCAAACGGTCAATGCTTGGTCAACTCCTTCAAACGGGTTGGAACCCGTTTGCCCAAAAAGGTCCAATTAAACAGGTTGAAAATCAGGACTTAATTCAATTAGATTTGCTAACTGGTTAGCCTATATTTCACGATTCCTTTGGAGTTAATCCCTCAAACTTGGTGGGTGATTAGCCTACATAATTATGAACAGGAACCCCAAACGGTCGTCGCTTGGTCAATGCCCTCAAATGGGTTGGAACCCGTTTAGGAAAACCGACCTTGGTGAACCCGTTTGGCCTCTAAACGAGTATGAACCCGTTTGGCCAAAGGTTCAAGGTCGTTTCATAAAGTAGAAATTCGTGGATAAGCATAGGAAATAATGCCCTCATCTTCTAGCTCGAGAATAGTAGTAGTTCCTCACGGATTTGCTTGCAAGGATGCAAGGGAAGATAGGGAAGAAGAAGAACTAGCAACTAAATGCAAAGAGAGAGATGTATAATCAAAGCATAAGGTTTAGAGTTATAAAACCCGCCTAAAGATTGTTCCTTGAGCTCCAAACTTTCAAGATCCAAGTTTTTAATGGCGTCTTTGAGCTCCATAGGTCGGCCAAGGTGTATTCTCCAAGGAAAGTTGAAAAGGAATGGCTAGAAAGATAAAGCTAAGTGAGCTAGCCATGAATTCAACCTTGAAATTGAGTTTCCTCCATGAATTCAAGCAAAAGGGATGATCCAAACTTACCTAGGACCCCTGGTCGTCCTCCTCTGATCCAGAGCTTAGCCTTAGTCGGTTTTGAGCAAGGGGAACAGTGAATAAATGAAAAGGATCGTTCCCTTGCTAAGTGAGGAAAGTAGCATATATACTTAGGTGAAAATTCAACATAAGAACATATGTTTTCCTCATTTCTCATCTAAGTCCTTCCTTTCTTCTTTGCACATCCCTTCCTCTTATTTCTAAGGGCAAACTCCTTCTAAGGTCAAGAAATGAAGGCAAAGAAGATCAACCCATCACTAAAGCATACACATAAAAGGGCTATTATACATACACCTTGATTATTCAATCACAAAGGTGTTCTTTATTATATGATTATTCAAATGAAGTGACCTTTTCATCATTTCTCTTCTAAATGATGCCAAGAGTCATAAAAGATATTTTAGATGATGTATTTTACAAGTTGCACCCCTCAAATTGGGTAAATTGCACTTTACACCAATTTAGGGTTTTCAAGTACAGGGGTTGTCATAAAAGATATTTTAGATGATGTATTTTACAAGTTGCACCCCTCAAATTGGGTAAATTGCACTTTACACCAATTTAGGGTTTTCAAGTACATGGGTTGCTTCCACAGCTGCACCTTGGTGCTCAAGCTTGGGAAAATCCCTCAAACTTCATCATAAACATCCTCATGATGTCTCAACATCAGAGGAACATCTCAACATGTGCAATTTACAAGTTAATCCCTTAACTGGGTAATTTGCACATAGGTCTCTGCATTACAAAACAATGCTACAACTTTATATATATAAAGGAGCAAAATTGAAATATATGTTTCTGAGGAACTTAATTACATGCCCAAAGTTAATCACAAGGATTTAATTACATATTTAGGCAAAACACCTAGGGTTAGTTCATAACCCAGGTCAGGGATGTTACAAATTATCCACCCCTTACCAGGATTTCATCCCCGAAATCGATAAAACGTATTAAGAGAAAAGGGCAGGGTATTTCCTTCTCATCTCATCCTCTAGTTCCCAAGTGGCTTCTTCAACACCACGGTGGTTCCAGAGGACTTTCACAAGGCTTATATCTTTCTTCTTTAACTTTTTAATTCTGTTATCAAGGATTGACATTGGTCCTTCCTCATAAGATATATCATCATTCAATTCTACCTCCATAGGTTGTAGAACTGACTCAGTGTCTGGGTAACATTTCTTTAGCATAGAAATGTGAAACACAGGATGTAACCTCTGTAACTCTGGTGGCAGCTCTAGTTTATAGGCTACTTTTCCAATCCGTTCAATGATTGGATAAGGCCCCATAAATCTAGGAGCTAACTTCCCTTTCTTTCCAAAACAAAGGACTCCTTTCCAAGGCGAGACCTTGAGATACACTTTGTCTCCAACCTCGAATTCTAAGGGTCTACGACGCTTGTCAGCATAAGATTTCTGCCTATCTTGTGCAGTCTTAATCTGTTGCTGTATTACCTTAATCTTTTCTGTAGTTTGCTGCACAAGGTCAGGTCCTAACAACTGATGCTCACCAGTCTCAAACCAACACAAGGGTGATCTACAACGTCTACCATATAAAGCTTCATAAGGTGCCATATCAATACTATGCTGATAGCTATTGTTGTAGGCAAACTCTATCAAGCTTAGGTGTAGATCCCAACTTCCGGTAAACTGAAGAACACATGCTCTCAACAGGTCTTCCAAGGTTTGTATGGTCCTTTCCGACTGTCCATCAGTCTGTGGATGAAAGGTCGTACTAAACCTTAGCTTGGTGCCTAAGGCTCTGTGTAACTGCTCCCAAAAGCGACTTGTAAACTGGGGACCTCTGTCAGAAACTATAGTGACAGGAACTCCGTGCAAACGCACTATCTCTTGAACATACAACTGTGATAACCTTTCAGCATAATAGGTTGTTTTGACAGGTAAGAAATGTGTTGTCTTAGTCAACCTATCTACAACTACCCAAATGGAAACATGTCCTTTGCTTGTCCTGGGTAGGCCAACAACAAAATCCATGGTCACATGGTCCCACTTCCACTGTGGTATGGGTAAAGGTTGCATTGTTCCTGCAGGCTTCTGGTGTTCAGCTTTAACTTGCTGACACATAGGACACCTCAGAACAAACTGTGCAACATCCTTCTTCATTCCAGGCCACCAATACAGTTCTTTCAAATTATGATACATCTTGGTGCTCCCTGGATGCATAGCATACATTGAAGAATGAGCTTCTTCCAGGACTAACTTCCTCAAGTTATCCACATCCGGCACTATCATCCTCCCATGATAACATGCTACATGATCATCTGAATCATGGAAACTATCTCACTTCTCATTTCCATACTCTGATCTAATCTGCTGAACTACAGCATCAACATGTTGTGCCTCCTTAATCTGCTCTCTTAGGGTAGGTTTAATATGCATCTCAGCCATCAACCCGGCTAACAATGACACCTTCAACTGTACATTGTCTTGCCTTAAAGAGATAAGCATATCTATCTTAGAGAATACTAAAGAGTTTAGTTGTGCTCTATCCATGGTTGATGTTGCCGATTTCCTACTCAAGGCATCTGCAACAACATTGGCCTTCCCTGGATGGTAATCAATTGTACAATCGTAGTCCTTGATTAACTCCATCCAGTGACGTTGCCTCATGTTAAGCTCATGCTGAGAGAAGATATACTTAAGGTTCTTGTGGTCTGTGAAAATTTGGAATGTCTCTCCGTAGAGATAATGCCTCCAGATTTTCAATGCATGAACCACGGCAGCTAACTCTAGATCGTGTGTTGGATAATTCTCCTCGTGCTTCTTAAGATGTCGGGAAGCAAAATAAATCACTTGTTTATCCTGCATCAACACACATCCAAGTCCATTCTTGGAGGAATCACAGAAGACTACATATCCTTTTCCTTGCTCAGGTAGCACAAGCACAGGTGCACTTGTCAACCTCTCCTTCAACAACTAAAAGGACTGTTGACACTTATCACTCCAAGAAAAAGGAGCATCTTTCCGGGTTAACTTGGTCAAAGGTAAGGCTATAGAGCTAAAGTTTTTAATAAACCTTCGATAGTAACCAGCTAACCCCAAGAAGCTTCGAATCTTCGTCGGTGTCTTCGGTTGTTCCCATTTAAGAACAGATTCTACCTTTGCAGGGTCAACACGAATTCCCGAGGCAGATATCACATGTCCAAGAAAAGATACCTCCGGCAGCCAGAACTCACACTTGCTAAACTTAGCATACAACTTATGTTCTCTTAGCAAGGTCAAAGCTTGGCGAAGATGCTGCTCATGCTGCTGAGCATCCTTACTATAGATCAGAATGTCATCTATGAAGACGACAACACACTGATCAAGGAAGGGTCGAAAAACTCTATTCATGAGTTCCATAAATGCAGTTGGTGCATTGGTTAGTCCAAACGACATAACCGTGAACTCATAGTGACCATATCTTGTCCTAAAAGCAAACTTTTGGATATGTCACTATCCTTAATTCGGAGTTGATGATATCCAGACCTCAAGTCTATCTTTGAGAAGACTGTTGCACCACACAACTGGTCAAAGAGATCATCAATCCTCGGCAGAGGGTACTTATTCTTTATTGTTACTTTATTGAGTTGTTTGTAGTCAATGCACAACCGCATTGACCCATCTTTCTTTTTAACAAACAAGACCAGAGCACCCCAAGGTGAAGTGCTCGGTCGGATAAAACCCTTCTCAAGTAACTCTTGAAGCTGTTTCTTGAGTTCTGCCATCTCGGCAGGCGCCATCCTATACGGTGTCTGGGCTATGGGTTTCGTATCTGGGACCAAATTGATCTCAAAATCAATCTCCCGAGGTGGTGGTATACCAGGAAGTTCTTCAGGAAACGCATCCTCGAATTCCCTGACTATGGGAACTTCAGCAGGATGGAACTTTCCTTGGTAACATCTACCACATGGGCCAAGATTGCATAACATCCTTGTTGACTCTGTCTCTGAGGTTGTGTCATACTGATAGGTTTAGATCGGAAGTCCTTCATCAAGTGTCCCACCTTACCACAGTTGTAGCAGCTTCTCTCCAGTTGTTGTGGTCTTGGTGGTCCAGTAAATTGCATCGATGCTGAACTACGAGTCTCTTGTTGAGGTAGGCTTCGTCCCCTGCCTCTACTTGGTGACCACTGAGTTTGGGAACTTGATCTGGGTGGTGGAGGGTTAGGTGCAGAGAATCTAGGTTTCTTGGAATCCCTAGATGAAGAACCCTAGAACTATGGATATCTTTTCTGGGTTTACCTCTTCTCAACCACATATCTCTCTATCCTTCGGACTGACTCAATGAAGGTAGAGAATCTCTCTCGGTTTTCTAAGGCAGACACAGGGGTTGATATATCCGCATTCAAACCCTTCTCGAATCTCCTGATTCTTTCCTCTTCTGTGGCAGCCATGTGCGGACAGAACCGCAACAACTCCATGAACTTAGCTTCATACTCGCTAATGTTCATCATGCCCTGCCTCAATCTCTCAGACTGAGAGATCTTCTCATCTAGGAAGGTCTTTGGAAAATATCTATTGATAGATTCCCGACGAAACTCTTCCCACGAGAACTCTATCCCAGGTCTCTTCTGCTCTTCCATGTTCCACCAGTGACCATCACTACCTTTGAGAAGATAGACAGCATGTCTAACCTTCTCAGCTTCCGGGATATTAAGAATCCTGAAAGCCTTCTCCAACTCTGTTAACCACAGATCAGCATCTGCGGGGTCGGCAGTCCCAAAGTACTTGGTAGCTCCGACACGACGAAGTCGCTCGAACGTCTTACCGATACCTTGTCCTTCAGGCTGGGCAGGTCCCCTAGGTGCAGGCATGGGCATCCTGTCGGTTATGTGTGTCATGGCAGTCATAAACTGCCCAAACATCGTCTGAACTGCTGGGTTACCCATATCAGCTGGGTCAAACTGGGGTGGTTCAGGTGCATGCTGTTCTATTTCTGGAACCCTTGCATCACCTCGAGGTGCACTAGCACTACTCTCTGCCACATACTCATCATGTGGCTCTACCATCCTTATGTATCTTCTTCTCCTGAGGAGCAGAAGATTCTATTAGATAAGGAAGAGATACTAAGGATAGACTCGACATCCTAAGTCCTATGCCTCTGTAGACTCAGCGAACCTAGAGCTCTGATACCACTAATTGTGGGCTCTGATCTCCAAACCACGATATAAACACGATTTAAACTTAGCGGAAGCGATTCGATTAGCAGCAGAATACCAAAAATCAGCGGAAATTAAAACTTTTTGAGATAAAGCATTGAAACCATAAAACTTCCTTCATGAAAGGAGATAAATTGTTTACATCCCAGATAATTACTTCTTGAGTAATTATATACAACATGATACAAAATCTCAAGAACTCATAACCAAAATCTCAGACCAAAAGACTCCAAGACCTGAGAGTACAGAGGACACATAGGACTGACTCTAACTACACCACATGGCAGGCTAAATCTCCATCTGAGATTTTACTGCTGCTCCTGGTGCTGCTTCTGCTGGGACTGGTCACCTGTAGACCTGTTCCTCCGTCCTCGACGTCCACCTAAAAAGTTGAAGTCTACGGGGTGAGACAATTTTACATAATTGTCCCAGTGATAGTTATAACTCTCCGCCAGAAGCTTTATTATAGCACCTCAAAGAATAACTTAAGCAGTAAAAGCTTCAAAGTATTCAATATCAGATTTAATAGTAAGCATGAGTTCAACAGTTATGAAACATGGAGACATTTGCACTATACAGTGTAACATCAATCAATCAACTCGTAGTTATCTCTAACAGGTATACTATGCTGTGGATTATGTTTTTCAAACATTACTTTTATGCCCTATGGAGATGAGGTTTACCACTCATACTCCAACCAATCACTGCTAAGTGCCTCGGTATCATACTAGGTCATCGAAAGAGCCGGATTCTCATGACCTTCACCTTCCTCAGTCAGTAAGAGGATTACTTGTAGGACATCTCGTGTCTCTACTATAATAGCTTACCAGGGTAATCTGGTCCTTCGCTATTTTAGAGTTACAGTGGCGTTTTGTACTCTCTTCGTCATCAGGAGATTTCATGTTTATCTTCCACTGATACGGATATCTGTGCTTTCTTCGTCATCAGGAGGTTTCATGTTTACCATCCACTGATACGGTATGGGATTGTAGTGAAGGATTGACGGATTACACATCTACATCAAACACCTACACTAGGATGTAAGGTTCTACACATCCATATACCCCACATACTCAAAAGTATGTGATCCAGGAGTTCCCTTAGGAAAACCTGTTTCACCATCATTTGATCTCTGACAATGATGGATCTATGATTAGGGCTCTACATTACACTTGATTAGTTAGGTACATTCAGTATTCTTTTAACATCATACATTGTTCTTCAAACAACAACATTAGCATAACAGCTATGAAAGGAGAATACTAAATGTAACAAGCCTAACTCTCATCAATCATCATTTCTCAATACATTCATCACAAGTCATCTCTAAAGCATGACCTTGATGGTATTTATGGCTCTCACAGCCCATTTAATTCATAGGTTGCCATTGACAAGGCATCAAGATATTTTACTATTCATAAAGCTAACAACATGCTTTCAATGAATATAGCATCATCATCCATACCTGGATATGATCATCTTTATATCAGAACCTGCAAGGTTAATTCAACTGATAAAAGCAATTCAAATCAAGAATTGTAATTTCCACTCTTGCCATAAGAGCTAAGTTCCCTGATTCTCATCAATTAGGGTTTACTATTCACATTACATGCCATCACCCTAGAATTAGGGTTTATTATTCACATTACATGCCATCACCCTAGAATTAGGGTTTATTATTCACATTACATGCCATCACCCTAGAATTAGGGTTTATTATTCACATTATGGTAAAATGAACTCATAACATCATCATGTATGAGGAACATCATCAATGATGCTCTCAGATTAGGTTAAGATTCATCATCTATCATAATTAGGGTTTCCATGATCTCACCTAGGTGAATCATACCCTAATTATGCACATTCAGGTGTATTGAAGGTACTTTACTTGAGTTTCCATCATAAAAGGATACTTTCTCTCTCTTATGATACTTTCTCTCTCCTCATACTAGTAGATGGTGATAACACCACTCTAGATCAGATTAGGTTAAGTCCTCACTGACTAACATAAGTCAACACATCACTATCATGTGATTATGGATTGATTAGAACAAGGTTTCACTCAATTGAACCTTTCAAGGGCATTTTGGTAAATTGCCCATTGATCATCATCATGGTTCACATCATTAGTCACTTAGTCCTTTAATGACTTAAATTACCATTATGAATTAGATTAGATCATTATTGAATCATCTAGGCCTTCAAGTGGTTAAGTATAAACATCTTTGAAGGTCTTCAACTAGGTTAAGGTTTAACCCTTAACCTTTAACACACTTGCTCCTTAAACGGGTGTGGACTCATTTAGCCTTAAACGAGTGTGGACTCGTTTGGATGAAATGAGTGTGAGTTTGTTTGAGATGAAACGAGTGTGAGGTCATTTGGATGAAACGAGTGTGAGGTCGTTTGGATGAAACGAGTGTGAGGTTGTTTGGATGAAACGAGTTTGAGGTCGTTTGGATGAAATGAGTGTGAACTCATTTGGGATCAAATGAGTGTGCACTCGTTTGAGTCTAAACGGGTGTGCACTCGTTTGGGTCCAAACGGGTGTGCACCCAAAAGGGTCCAAACCGCATGGACATGAAAGTTGATACAAAGGTCATTAATGAAAGGATTTCTTATGTTGAAACGTTCAATTGGCCCAAGCCATATTAACCACTTACAAATTGAGTCAAATAGGATGAGCCTCAATCAATTGGTCACCAATTTGATCTTCAATTGCAAGCCAATTAGGGTTAAATTTAATTCAATTATGGTTTCCAATCGGCTACTTATCAATTTTCATCAATGTGAATCAAAACTAGGTTGAACCCATTGATTGAACTTCAATTGGGCCCAAACTTGGCCCAAACGGTCTTGAGATCATTTGGATGAACTCCAAACGACCTTGAGACCGTTTCCCAAAGTTTGACCAAAAATTAAGTTGATTGGATTAGGGTTGAACCTAAATTAGATTACAAATCAGCACTTTTCATCAATTATCAATATCTTGTGATTAGACCCTCAAATCATCAAATTACTTTAACTCTAGACCTCCAAACGATCATGGAGTGTCACTAAACGAGTTTGGGATCGTTTGGAAGGACTCCCAAATGGTTTGGAACCCGTTTGGGTCCTTCAACCCAAAACTCAACACAATCTATTCTTTAAATCAGTAATTTTGACCCGATTAGGGTTAGGGTATTAAAGTACCTTGAACTCTTAATTAGTTAGGAATTAGATGATGATTCTTGGTAGAAATGAAATTAAATATATTATGAACAGGAATACCAAACGGTCAATGCTTGGTCAACGCCCTCAAACGGGTTGGGACCCGTTTGGGCAAAAGTTCAAGTTATTCAATTTGGTGAATCAACACTTAATTCAAATCGATTGCTTAGTTGATTGGCCTTCAACTCATGACTCGTTTGGAATTAATCCATCAAATTTGGTGAGTCATTAACCAATGTCATTAGGAACAGTAATACCAAACGGTCAATGCTTGGTCAACTCCTTCAAACGGGTTGGAACCCATTTTCCCAAAAAGGTCCAATTAAACAGGTTGAAAATCAGGACTTAATTCAATTAGATTTGCTAATTGGTTAGCCTATATTTCACGATTCCTTTGGAGTTAATCCCTCAAACTTGGTGGGTGATTAGCCTACATAATTATGAACAGTAACCCCAAACGGTCGTCGCTTGGTCAACGCCCTCAAATGGGTTGGAACCCGTTTGGGCAAACCGACCTTGGTGAACCCGTTTGGCCTCTAAACGAGTATGAACCCGTTTGGCCAAAGGTTCAAGGTCGTTTCATAAAGTAGAAATTCGTGGATAAGCATAGGAAATAACGCCCTCATCTTCTAGCTCGAGAACAGTAGTAGTTCCTCACGGATTTGCTTGCAAGGATGCAAGGGAAGATAGGGAAGAAGAAGAACTAGCAACTAAATGCAAAGAGAGAGATGTATAATCAAAGCATAAGGTTTAGAGTTATAAAACCCGCCTAAAGATTGTTCCTTGAGCTCCAAACTTTCAAGCTCCAAGCCTTTAATGGCGTCTTTGAGCTCCACAGGTCGGCCAAGGTGTATTCTCCAAGGAAATTTGAAAAGGAATGGCTAGAAAGATAAAGCTAAGTGAGCTAGCCATGAATTCAACCTTGAAATCGAGTTTCATCCATGAATTCAAGCAAAAGGGATGATCCAAACTTACCTAGGACCCCTGGTCATCCTCCTCTGCTCCAGAGCTTAGCCTTAGTCAGTTTTGAGCAAGGGGAACAATGAAGAAATGAAAAGGATCGTTCCCTTGCTAAGTGAGGAAAATAACATATATACTTAGGTGAAAATTCAACATAAGAACATATGTTTTCCTCATTTCTCATCTAAGTCCTTCTTTTCTTCTTTGCACATCCCTTCCTCTTATTTCTAAGGGCAAACTCCTTCTAAGGTCAAGAAATGAAGGCAAAGAAGATCAACCCATCACTAAAGCATACACATAAAAGGGCTATTATACATACACCTTGATTATTCAATCACAAAGGTGTTCTTTATTATATGATTATTCAAATGAAGTGACCTTTTCATCATTTCTCTTCTAAATGATGCCAAGAGTCATAAAAGATATTTTAGATGATGTATTTTACAAGTTGCACCCCTCAAATTGGGTAAATTGCACTTTACACCAATTTAGGGTTTTCAAGTACAGGGGTTGTCATAAAAGATATTTTAGATGATGTATTTTACAAGTTGCACCCCTCAAATTGGGTAAATTGCACTTTACACCAATTTAGGGTTTTCAAGTATAGGGGTTGCTTCCACAGCTGCACCTTGGTGCTCAAGCTTGGGAAAATCCCTCAAACTTCATCATAAACATTCTCATGATGTCTCAACATCAGAGGAACATATCAACATGTGCAATTTACAAGTTAATCCCTTAACTGGGTAATTTGCACATAGGTCTCTGCATTACAAAACAATGCTACAACTTTATATATATAAAGGAGCAAAATTGAAATATATGTTTCTGAGGAACTTAATTACATGCCCAAAGTTAATCACAAGGATTTAATTACATATTTAGGCAAAACACCTAGGGTTAGTTCATAACCCAGGTCAGGGATGTTACAGTATACGGGTATAAAAATTAGACCCGTGACGGGTCTTTTAAGGGTCCGCATTTGCGGGTCCGCGGGTCTACCCGTACCCATTTACAGCCCTAATTATTATCTATAGTAGTGGTACTTATGTACAACCACCCATAGTTTAGGGCATGTGTTATTTTGCATGGGGAATGTGTTTACTCTCCCCCTGGGGAATGTGTTATTTCTCCCCAATACAAGTATTTTATAGGTGACTGGGAATGTGATTACTCTCTCCTCATCTATAAGTTGAGGTTCGATATGTGCCTCAACCCTACTTAGTTAATTTAGTCTAATATTAATCATTCATGTAAATTCATTATTGCTTATTGGTTTTGGCAAGAATCTTGTATTATATGCCTCATTCTCTTAGCCTTCTCATCTTATGATGAATCTATATCCTTATGTTTCATTGTTGTTCTTATCTTTATTTCTTATTCATTACCTCTCACACATACTGTTATGACCCACGTTTCGTTTTACCAGTAAGTACCTTGGTTAGTGCATAATTGAACTAGTTATGTTGAGATGAGTACTTGCTTTTGTTAATAGTGTTTTGAGCTTTGAGCTAGTGTTAATATATCATTAGCTTGTTTTCTTGTCCTGGGGTTGAGGACAAGTTTGTGCTTAATCCGTTGCCGAAGAAATCATGTGAAACCGACCTACGAGTAAAAAGATATAAGTTTTTTTAGTGTGCAGGGACCTATGTGAAATTTTAGAAAGTTTCTGGGCAATTTGCATCCGGCCCCTGGGCGCCCTTCCTTATCCTTTCCTTCAGTTTTTCCTTTTTAACTCTATTAACCGACTTTGGAATGAACGATAGTTCATTTCCTTCTGTTGCTGCTTGGGAAAAACAGAGAAGGAGAAAGGGAGAGAGAGCAAGCTAGAGGAGAAGCTAGGCAACCAAGCTCCTTCCTTCTCCGTTCTTCTTCGATTTCTTCATCTTCTCCAGGCAAATCAACCAGCGGCATCATCTTCTTCTTCTTCACCTTCTTCTTCCTCCTGCAGCCATGAAGAAGACGACCATGGAGATGGTCTAGGGAGCGAACGGTGCTTCCCCTCCGTTCTTTCTTCTTGCCAACTGCTTGCTAGGTCAATCCGAAGCTATATGAGTGATTCGGGTAAGAATCGTCCACCGAATCGACCCCAATCTTCTCTTTTATTTCTGCAATTTCCGCCTCTGCGCAGGTTGCACGGCGTGCAAAATCTGTTTGCACGGCGTGCAACGTTACAGATAGCTGATATAGGGAAATTCCGTTTCTACGCAGGTGCACGGCGTGCAAAGTCGGTTTGCACAGCGTGCAAAGTTACAGATAGCGGAACGAGTTTCAGCCCAGGTGCACGGCGTGCAAAATCAGTTTGCACGGCGTGCAAGTCAGTTTGCACGGCGTGCAAGGTTAGATTGCACGACGTGCAAAGGTGCAGAAAAGTAGATCTGAAGTGCACTGAAGGTGCACGGCGTGCAGCCTAGGTGCACGGCATGCAGCCTAGGTGCACGGCGTGCACGTTGCTGTAAAGGGTAGAATTAGGCGTGTTTGTGGACGTTTTTCGGTGAATACGAACACACCGAAGTGGGTGAGTAGCAGTTCATTTAGAAATCATTATTGAACTCATTTTAAATGCTTGTTTGCTTCAGTATCAGTTGATATGACTCCTAAACAGTGTAACATGTACTTCTTAGTATGATAAGTTCATTGGAACCTGAATGGCGTGATATAAATGATGAAAAAGAGGAAATTCTATGTCTTACAGTTGTTATATGATATTTCTGTTTAATTATTTATCTGTTAGTTAATTAATAGACCTAAGTGCCCTAACACCGTAGAACCCCTAAAGGAAGGTCTGTTACTTAGGGGTGAAACTCGTGTCCAACATCAACCGGTTGAGTAATTCTAGTGGCACGAGGATAGAAAGAGAGGCAGTGTCTAACAACAATCGTGCGTGTGTCACGATGGCACTGGGGAAAAGAAAAAGAAAACTTGGTTATCTAACACCATTCGTGCGTGTGTCACGAAGGTAACCTTGTGACTCTCCGCCGGTGTACTCCGGTTAAAGGAGGAGTCGGGAGCACACGTGGTTGTGCATTGAGGCCGTAGAGCCTATGTTCTGGCCGGAGAGCCAGGGGTCCTGTAGCAGAGCAGGGCTGGCGTCAGACTTAGCATTTCCCGGGTGTGTCGCTAAGTCTTGTACGGTGGGACCGTAGCATGAACTTGTTGCGGATCTTTATATGCAGAGTACACTGCATATACTTAGGGCAAAATAATAAAATGAATAAGAAATCATTTAGGATCACAGTAATTTTATAAATCTGTTTATTTATCTGAAATGCCTGTTGATGCATAGAAATGTGATTATTACTTGTATATCTGTCATGTCAATAGAACTGCCCTGTTGAAACTGTATATTTGTTTATTTTCAGTTAATAAACCTGACGAGTTGTTTAGTGATAGCTAGGTGAAATGTTATTCACTGAGCGAGTAGGCTCATACCTCTACTCAAAACATTTTCAGGTTATCTTCAGCATCAGGAAACAGAAGGATCGTTTCATCCTAACGCTTAGTCTGTAGAAGATATATGTAGTTAGTAGTTAGAGGTCTCTTAGTCCTTTCCCCTCGATCCTCGGGACAAGGTGTGAGTGAGAGAGAGAATGTGTACACAGATGTAAATTAATGTTATGCTTTCTTTATGTTAATCAATGTATTATGCTGTAGACCTTGCTTGTATCTTTATTCAGTAAATTAGAAAAGTTCCTGCAGTTTGCAATAGTTTATTGTGATTTAGTTTACAGTAATAATCCGGATATCGTTACACGGTTTTAAAAAGAAAAAGTTTTCAACGATTTGTTATGAGATAATCCCTCCGTCGCGCCCTAATCTCGTGGTTTGTGGTTAATGTGAGATCGGGGCGTGACACATACCTTGTTTCTTTCTTTTGTTGGGTGCTTTCCCAACCACCCAAGGTTAGATCAAGGAGTTGAACAAGATCAAGGAGAACTTAGCTTTTGGCATGGACCTAGCTCTTAGAGATGTTGCTTTGGAGACAAGACTTGAAGTAGTTTAGATTCCTATATATCTATCTAGATCCTTATGTTGTATCTTTTATATAAACCCTTTATGGGAGAACGATGATGTAAACTTTTATAAAATTAATTATAGTCATTAAATTATATTTCGTTGTAATACTCTTTGATCTTTTGTATACTATTATATAAAGACTTAAAATTTTACACCCGTTTCAGTATGCCTTTGGAGTATGTTTGAGATGGATGTTTTATTTTTCAAATTTTTAGTAAAGGGGTGATTTTACTCTTTTACACTCTATATTATAGTGGCACATGTAAGAGATGTTTTGCTTGTTTGTAGTGGGTTTGACTTTTGATATGTACCTGGTTGGATTATTTTTTAATACTTGTGTAGAGCTCTTAGTTAAGTACGTTCAAAAGTGTACTATATTGAAAAATGTGTTCTATTTTAAAATAGGATGCTAGTGATAAGGTTTGATTCTATCTTGTTTTTGGACAACTTGATGCCAAAGATTACCTTGAATATCCTTAAGTTAGGACGTCCACAATTTAACAATCTATACCAAGGCATCACCATGCATGTGTTATCATTACTTCAATCTCACATGCATGGCTTAATGGTGCTAGTGTCCAGATGAAATGAACATGGTTAGGAGGGCCGTGTGAGTGTTTCTCTTTAATAATTGCATAAACATAATGTTATGTAAACAATATAAGAAATTATCACATTGAATGAAGAAATGAGATATGACGAAACTGCAATGAGATAGCAATCTGACTACCAATGCACCATCTTTTTTCTACAAATATGTGTGTCTTCCTCTCAGAATTCAATATTTTTTAAAATTAGAACCACATGTAAATAAGTTAGAATCAATAATTTTTTTAAACTGAGCCACATGTAGAGAACTGAAACCATATTTAGGAAAACATGATTTCAAGTGTATAAATTATACTGCAAATGCATTCTCGTGGAAGCCATCAGTTAGTGGCATGGTATTACAAAAATATTTTTTTAATTACTTGATATTTGCATGTAATTTTACGTTCTCTGGATAAAAATTAACAGGATCATAGATATTTTTTTCAAAATTATGCTACACTCGTGAAATTGACTTCTACGATACAAACAAATTCCATTTGATCTGACTTAGTTAAGTGTTTGGTGTTTGATATGAATCCAAAGTGGATTGGTTTCAATTTGACTAATCCTTTAAAACATCTTTAGAAAAGGGATTAAATTACTATACACTTTAGTTATTACTATTCTAACAATAATTTAACACATCAAAAACATCATAAACACATTTTTATTTAGTATCAATGGACTCTCTTAAGGTAGGACTACATTGATATATAAGTTAAGCTAGATAGTTATATGAGAAAATAAAATATCTTATCAATTTGTAGTAAGAAAACCAATAGAGAAAATCCGGAGATTTGATATGTAGCGGCAGTTAACCCTCACACTACACTTAGTAGTTGAATGCCTTCGTAATGTTGACCTTGACCGATGTGCTTATCAAGTGGGTATACCCATCCAACAAAATACGCGTGTGACCGTGGCGTGGCGTCAAGTCACCGCAACACTTCAACGATTCTTATATTTATTTTGAGTAATTATATACAATTATGAAATTGATTGTATTCAGTGCAAGATCTCTGTTTAACACTACTCTAGATACTTGACTACGGGGTTGTCCAGATCTAATTTGAATTGTAATTGATATTGTAAATATTATGTTTAAGTAGATAAGCTAATAGAAAAAACAAAGCCATAACAAAAAATAAATCAAAACAAATGAACACACAACGTACACATTAATTGATTAACCAAACAAAAACAAACCAAGCACACAAATAGATAAACTAATAGAAAAAGTAGGTTATAATAAAAAAAATTAAAGTAAATAAATACGTAGGCGACGGTAGTATAGGTAACAGAAACATATACAACATTCGATTAACCAAACACACACATCTGAAAAAATAGACATACCCACACATCATTTTCCTTAGGTTTATCTACCTTACCTATAATAAGAGGGAGTTTCAGCTCCCAAACACACACATCTGAAAAAATAGACATACCCACACATCATTTTCCTTAGGTTTATCTACCGTACCTATAATAAGAGGGAGTTTCAGCTCCCTCTCTACTCATTGCACCAGCATGCGTGGTTGCTTTTTTTGTTTAAATATTATAAATTGATGGACTCTAGAAGCCGCATGTTTATCCAGCCTCAGCTTTAATTTTTTATTATTAAATTGACTCTACAACAGCCCCATGTTTATCGAAGATTGGAATTTCAGCTTTTAGTTTATTCTACTTGGATAATTGTACTCACATATTTATCGATCATGGAGTATATATGAATTATCTTTGCATGCTTAAACAATATGTCTACGTGTTTTAGTAATATATGTCTCCATAATGCACTAGCATTATAGGCAACCACATGCTACTGAATTAAGGGAGTTTGGGGTCTAAGTCGAGTCAAGAGTATGTGTGTCTGCTAATCGACATGCTTACCCTTTTTGTTTTCTTCTTCTTCTTCTTCTTCTTCTTCTTCTTCAATTTTTTGTATTTTTTAGGCCCCCCACTAATCGACTTGCTTAACACTTTTTTTCTTCATTTTTTTATTTTTTAAAGCTAAATAAAAGCATACAAATGTTATATAAGTGTTAGGTTTTAGGCTCATTAGAACCGCATTTATTTATTTTAACAGTCGGGATGTTCGCTCATTGCTCCGATCAATTTGTGTGTTCTAATAGTATGTCTGCATGCAATCCTATCAATTATGTGTTTCACGTCATTAGTTTGTTCAAAGGGAGTTCGGTAAATTATTTACATTAATTGATATGGTATATTGTGTGTTCATTTAGTCGATCTCAATGTTAATTAGCTAAGTCTATTTGTGTGTTCAAAACATATATTTGAGTATTAATTAGTCCAATCTATCTATGTGCTTACAAGTTTGAGGGAGTCAGTTGGCTTTCAATTAAGATGCTTCCTCTTAGTTCGTTTCATATAGATTAGATGTGCTAATGCAATGGTCATCATGAGTCCAACTGAAAAAAAAGTTTTAAATTATATTTTGGTAATGACGCTGTATAAGTCATGGGAGTCAATTGGTCTATTGACAGAATGCATTTGCATGTATATTAGTAACTTGATTATGTGCTCATTGATCTATCTAATGTTTGTGCTCTAGCAACATGTATAGCCTATCTGTATGCTAATCAATTTAGCATATTTGTGCGCTTATAGATTGGAATGAGTCATCTAGATGTTAATCGAGCTGCTCTATCTCTCTCTCTTGATGGGTTGGCTATCTTTTTCTACTTCATACTTTCTTACACTTTAAATTTTTACTTTTAAATTTTTGTTGTGCATACTAGAGAGAATCAACTGAATATTAACCAAGTTATTCTCTTTTAACAAGTTGCATGTAATATTATTATTACTAATTATGAACTCAAAGAGACGATCAAATTTTGAATTAAATTTGAATAATCATTTAACATTTTTTTCATACATAATAATACACATCATATATTTTGTAGTGCTAATTCAACTGCTATTCACGTGTTTAGTACGCGCTTTTAGCTAGTATTATTAAGACTATGAAAGCTTATATCCTAATCTCCCATAGATGTAAAAATATAAAAAACACGATTCTTATGCAATTTTTTCGTCATAAAATACGAAATACATGGCTTTAATTTTTATCTTAGAAACTAAATGAGCTGTTACGACACAACGATCATGTCTGTATTCGAGCCTAATAATCAGTGAATATTCCACCAGCCTCGCCACTGCCTGCGAAACTCGACATCAATCAGTAATCACCCATCTATCGTCTTTGCACGTCTCTAGGGTTTCTCCTGCTGTTCCCGCCTTCGATGCTCTCGTTTTCCACTTCCTCTCTGCTCCTTCTCCCACCCCCTTACTTCGCCTCTCTCGGGCCTTGTTCAGCTTCCTGATCTTTTTTGATCTGTCCTGACTGAAAGGGCGCCATGTCCAGCCGATCCCGGGTCACTATCACGCTCGGCCGCAGCGGGCAGGTGCGGCATTTTCCACTAGAGAGTTTTGCAATTTGGGTTCCAATTACCTTTGACGTTTCGTGGTTTAAGCTCGGACGCTGTTGCAGGTTGTGAAAAGAGGTCTTTCAGAGGGCGACTTCTCCGACAACGGTGAGCCGTCGGTCGGGATCAAGCGGTCTGTCAGAGACAGATTGGGGAACCAGCGGGACAGCCTCTCGCAGAATAAACGGTACCAGTCTCCATCTTTGCTGTTTGTTTGCTTTCTGGTTACTGCTCTTTTTTCCGGATCAAGTATCGGAGCATCGTTTTCTTCCCCACATTTCTAAGTTTTCGTACTCGGCAAGTGTAATCCTTGCTTTGGTAAGTTACATGATTGAATGTCGCGTGCTAAGCACTCATAGTATTATTGGTCTCTATTTAGCTCATCTCTTCCTAAGCTAATGCATTTTGCTAAGTGGCGTGAAATTTTAACAGAAAGGCCCAGCTTCACTGAAAAAAGTGAAAATTTTCCTTCGGCTTCAAGACGTTTGACATGTTATCAGCAAACTTCAATTAGCGTGAAAATTTTTATTTGATTTTTTAGCATCTTAGAATACTCTGGCTCGTGATTGAGTGACTTACCTTACTGTAACCCTCTTGGACCTTAATTTGACCCGTAGAGTTATCTTTCCCCCCACCGTGTCACATGGTGATTGTATTAATGGCAAAAGAAATATTTCAAGCCTAAATAGAAGGAAATTGAGAAAAAGGACACATACAAGAGATGGAAATAAGGTTTGCAAGTGTTTCAGTATCTTGCATAGGTCGCAAGACGCCCTAGGCTTTGGGCACCCCCCTACCCCCACCCCCACCCCAACAAACACACACAAAAGAATAAAGAGTTTGCAGTCGGGGCCCTTTAGGCCCAATTCAATCCCTTCTATGACCGAATTAGATTGACTTTGGTCATTTTAAGGCTGAAGCAGGTTTAATATATGCCAAATAAGGGCTGGTTTTGCATAATTAGGTCTGATCTTGACAACTTAGGTCTGATGTCGTCTAATTTAGTGAAAATTAGGTCTGATTGGGTTATTTTATGCAAATCAGTTCTAATTCAGGGCAAGTTAGGTCTTATTTTGATCATATTAGATCTCATCTAGTTCGAATTAGATTTAATTAGGTCTAATTTGGCCCATATTGTTGTTAGGTATAGCTTCGGTCAACTTAGGGTGAATGGAGCTTAGTGAAAGCCAATATAAAATAGAGTCTGTAATGTATGCATAACAAACTAATTATATCTAAAAGAAGTAAATAAAATTATACGTAGGAATGCCTATGATGCCTAGATACCCCTTGGGTGAGGACTGAGGAGGATTGCTTGGATGGCTTAACAAATATGATATCTTGCACATAAGTTGTGTTTGTTCCTATTTTTAGCATCAATTGATAAAATGACAATGATTAAAATAATAATTTTTTTTGAATCTGTTATACACTTAAACTTGTTATTGATGGCAAAAGTCCATTGTAAGTGACTATTTGCTGAGTTTGTTTTTCAATTTCCTTCAAATTATATCCTTGTGATAAAATAACTGAATTCAATATTGTATTAAATCTCTTTGTTATAGAGCCATAGCCTGTGGAAGAGCGTAGTGTTGGTCATCATACCTTTGGAGTACCATGAAGCCTTATGTATATAGGCAATGGTAATCTAAATGGTTAAACTAATAGGGCCATATAGCTTCCCAAGAAACTGCTCCTGCCAAAGGTGGGATCAAGGTGATAGTTTGTGGCATGAATAGTATTTCTTTGGGGCCCGACTGCTTCTTGGTTGCTTTGGGAGGTGACAGCATATTATTTCAGCTAGATGATAGTTGTATACAATCTCAGGTGCATCAAATCCATGCTAAATTTTGATTCCTATCTGATTATAGATATTAACTTCCAGAGTGAAACTTGCATCTCTGAATGTATATATATTTTTTCCAACGTGTAAGCATGTGATAAGAGCTTTAACTTACTCTCGTTTGGTTGAAACCGAAGCCAAATTGCGAGTTGCCAACACAAATTGGTAATTCAGTTCCATGACACCTGGGTGAATAGGGTGTGTACTTGTTTAGCTACCCTAAGCATATGAAGTAGTCTATATGTCTAGGGTTTGCACTACATGAAGTACCTCTTGTCACTCAACTCTATAGACCTTATCTCCCATACTGTATGATATTAGGAGAAGAGGAAATATTTTACATTTTACACTAGCCTACACCTTGGTTTCGAACATCTAGGTGGTAAATCTAAAGTCTATGTCTAGTACAGATGGGCTTAAGATTACTAGATGTTCATGTTTCCAATTTGGACTTAATTATTTTGTCATGAGCATTTGTAATGTGTTGTTGATGCTCTGATACCATTTGTAATGATCCTGCATTTATAAGACCTGAAATTGTTATCTACGACATCATAAGTGCACACGGTGGATGACTGAGTATAACTTGCACATGAACAATTACAACATCCACCAAACATATACAAGTGACATATATACAATATGACAGCTTTATCACCACATTTGATTACATGTTAAAGAAGAAATTGCAACTATACATGTACATGATAGGATTCACAAAAGGGATACATAGTGGATCTACTAATACACACGCACACACGCATGCACAGAGACATACATACATAAATACATATATATATACATATATATATATGTATATATATACATATATATATGTATATATATATGTATATACATATATACACATGTATATATATACATATATATATATATACATATATATACATATATATATACATATATATATATATATATACATATATATATACACACACACATATATATATATATATATATATATATATATATATATATATATACATATATATAGAGTCAGGCTAGAATACACTCGAGTGTACAGATCGCACGAATACACTCAAGTGTGTTTGCATATCAAGACTACTTTTTTGCAAAATGTAAACCATTGATCTTCACTGTACTATAATTTGGATGAGTGTAAGTCACTCATCCGAGGGCAACAAAATCGACGCATTAAACTACAATTTGAAATACATAATTTTTGCGGTCTTTATAACATGACCTATAAATGTCCAAATGTGCTCAAATTTTGTATGAGCTATTCACAAGATGTTTAAGAAGATCAACGAATTAAATTTTTGAAAAAAATATTGCATCATGAAAAACTACTTGAGTGTATTCTACTCCAAATACACTCTGAGTGTATTCAAGCCTGATTCTCTCTCTCTCTCTCTCTCTATATATATATATATATATACATTTATACGAGATTAAAAGAAAAAAATCCCCCTCCCATAACACATAGCGAAGGTCGGACGCCCAGGGGGTATTATATCAAGGAATGCTTGTCCATTGGTTCAAACCCGTGTCCCTTCATTGGGGAACACCTGAATTTGCCACCGTGCTATCCCTCGCCGACGATATACATATATATATGTCTGTGTATGTATATAGTACATTGATCCTATGCGAGGCATATAGTGTGCGAGGGTACGAGGCATAAATCACCACCACTAGTTTGGTGCAATGGTGATTGAAAGGTGGAAGATGTTTAACATCCGTGTATTTTGCACAGTGAGCTTCCGGTTTGACAGCCGCAACTAATTCAATCACTCCTCATCTCTGGATATGCCTCACTGCTATAAAAAAGCTTTACATATTGATAATGACTCCACCTCTTGATTCTTTTTCACTTAGCCGTCTCTTAGATACGCTCTTACTTTGCTATTTAAAAAACACGTTTGCTTAGTGCGACAAAAACCTCATTGTAGGCGTGGATGTGGACAGACTAAAGCATCAAACTTAAAATTTACCAGTGATCAACTACTTAAATTATTCAATTTTGCATGCTATCTTGTTAAACACCTGTAGTTGTGAGTAGGGTAAGAATAGTGGTAGGAGTTTAAATGGATACAATATACTTACATATTTGTTTGCTCATAATTGTTATGCTTCTTGCTATGTCAAAAATTTAGGTCCAAATCGATTTTGGGTCAGAAAATGCCAATGAAGCTTTTGACAGTCAGACCCAGAACTGTTGCGCACCTAAATTTCAGTCACTATGTCCAAACTCACAACCAACATGGATTGTTAAATTTAGAACTTGGAACTGACCCAGACCAGGGTTGCTATTGGCCCATAATCTATGAGTTTGTCTAAACTAGAACTTAAAAGCTATGTGTGTCAAAAGTCTAGTTCTGCATAATTTACCTTTTATACTATTCTAACACAGAACTGACCTAACCCAGATCCGAATTTTTCTATACTCGAAATCGACTTGGAATGTGAAAATATAAAACCTAGACCACACCCTAACAAAAAAGTCAAATTTTTTGAACCCGATTCTGGACCTGATTATCAAAATTAGAAACTAGAGCCATTTCTTTTCCGGTCAGATGTGATCGGTTTACGGGTTTGGACACATCATTAACACTCATTACATGTATTTTTCAATACACATATACCTGCTTATCTTGTCGTAGAACTGCTACGTGATGGGTATATTATCAGCTATATTTATACCTGTACCGGCATAACAACTTACGCATTGTTATCAAATTACATGAATAAACATACAAATATCAAGACATCCACGTGTATGCACACATGGATAAGATCTATACATACATGATGAAGTACAAACACCCATACACATACATGTTTAATTACAAACAAGCATAGACATGTATACAATATTAAAAATACACATACTCATATGCATGAAAATGTTGGGCGGTGAAGAGACAAGGTCTCAACAAGATGAACGTGGCTGAAATGCGTATGCTAAGATGGATGTGTGGAAAGACAAGAAAAGATCACTTGAGAAATGACTATATCAGGAATAAAGTGGGGGTGGCGAGCATTGATGACAAGTTGCGCGAGGGCCGACTCATATGGTATGGACATGTGCAATGCAGACCGATTAATGTGCCTATACGAAGTAATGCTATTGAGTCAAGCACAATTAATAGAAGAAGAGGAAGGCCTAAATTTACATGGGAAGAGCTTATGAAGGGAGATTTTGAATTTCTACATCTCGACCAGAATACGACCCATGATAGAGCTGAATGGAAACGAAGGATCCATGTAGCCGACCCCAACATAGTTGGGACTGAGGCTTAGATGATGGTGATAATGATGATACTCATATGCATGAACACATAGCATATACGAACAAAATACTCACATATATGCACATTAATAGTACTCAAGACTAGATAATCCAAATTCAGTTCTAAGTTTGACATTACATAACTGGCCCTTGTTGCAGATTTACCAATTTCAATAACTCTGGTTGCAGGCTGCATTTTGTTTGGATGATTTGCATCCAAGTTAAGTTATAAGTTCAGCAAATGTTAAGTTATAAATTTAGCCACTAGCTTTGTGCTGAGGGAGCATATGGGAACATGGCAAGGTGGATGAATTTAAGCACAAATGTGTTCGAAGCGGAACTAGCTACTAGCACTCCAGGTTTATAGGTAGTTCCAAGGTTCAATAAGGTCATAACGATAGAAACCGACAGTGGTACAAAATGCAACCTCCTTAATTTAAAACAGATCCTATCAACCAAATACAAATTGATAGTGCAACAATTCAGATACATACTGGAGACAAGACTAATATCTAGGCGACCCACAAAAGCAGATGCACGGATGGATTAGTTGACTCACTAGTCAAGTGGGCAACCAAAGAGGAGGTGGAGGAATGCAATTGGGGATCACGTTCCGTGTTCATTTCTGATTTATATGGGATGGAACTAGTTCAACCTCTTTGTAGGGATTTGGGGAGCATAGTACCTGCAACCAGAGGGCAAGATGAATAAGATAGCTCTTGAGAGTTTGAAAAAAACATGTATACATACATGCATTTGTGTATGAATATGTGTATGCATAATTTCTACTTGTATATGTATATGCATGTGTATGGATGTGTTTATGTATATTTCAATATGCATATGTGTATCTAAACAATATATATATATATATATATATATATATATATATATATGTCTGTACATAGATCTAGTATATGAATATGTATATTTGTATTATGAGTATGTATACTGGTACAACTACATGTATGTAGTGTATGAATGAATATATTGTACATTTGTGAATTTGCAAATATATGCATGTATTCTTGTACATGCCGGTTTGAGTCAATGTTGGTTCCAGGTTTTAAATTTTACAATTCAGGTTAGTTTCAAGTTTGGACAAAAAGGGATCATGGCCAAAGGATAATTCCGTGTTGCAGTATAAAATCTAAATTATACCAAACTAGATTTTTGACACACATGGCTTTTAGGTTCTAGTTTTGACGAATCTGCATTGATTCTGGGTTGATCAAAATCCGGGTTTGGGTTGGCTTTGAGTGCGACTGTCAAAAAAATTTGTTAGCCTTTTTTGACCCAAAGTTGATGCGGCTCCGGAACTCAGACAACCCTGGTAATGAGTAAAACAATTTTGAGTTAACAAACATGTGAGTATATCATATCCATTTACACTCCCACCTCTATTCTCAAACTATTCCTAAGTATGAGGCTTTAACCAGATAGCATACAAAATTGAACAAATTAAGTCATTGATCATTGGTAAATTTCAATTTGAATGCTTCATTCCTCTATGTCACCATGCCTACTATGGCGTTATAGTTGTACAAAGTAGCTGCATGATAATTTCACATTTAACAAAGTAAGAGCAGATCTAATAGACGAATAACATAAAGGAATCAAGAGGTGGATTGGTTATTAAAATTTGTAAAATTAATTTATATGCAATTTACCTATATCTATACATGTGTTATGATTTTTATAACACCCGTCCTTCATTTATGTGGTATATTTTACTTATATACTTACACGTGCTATGATTTTTATAACATTTCCCTTTTATATATATGTTATATCCTATGCAAAATGTGTAGGTAAATCCATAATTTTATGGTTAATCCACAGAGATATATATTTTATGGGAAGTGAACATATATTATTGTTTTGTACATAGAATAGATACATGTTTTTGTTGTGCCATGGATATATACATATAATTATAAACACAGCTAAACTTGAGTATATACAATTTTATTGTTTCATACGTTGATATATACATATTTTAGTAGTATATACATATTTTAGTAGCTATACTTGAATGCATATATAGTTTGTGGTAATATGGGCATTTGAGGTTCCATTAATATACAAAACAGACTCTTAAATAAATGTTGTAATCCACTATATATATTAGTTTTAGACTTGAGTAAGGGATCAAGGGTAGCAGTGCCTTGTATAAAAATTTGAGGTTCCATTAATATACAAAACAGACTCTTAAATAAATTTTGTAAACCACTATATATAGCATCAGTCGATAATGTTCATTACTTAGGGTTATTTTCAGCTTATATAAAAAAATTTGAGGTTCCATTAATATACAAAACAGACTCTTAAATAAATTTTGTAAACCACCATATCTATATCAGTTTTAGACTTGAGTAAGGGATCAAGGGTAGCAGTGCCTTGTATAGCATCAGTAGATAATTTTCATTACTTAGGGTTATTTTCAGCTTATATAAATAAAAATTTGCAGCTAATATGGTTGCTTGAAGTTTCTGTGATAAGCAAAAAGAGATTTAGTATAAGTAGCATGATGTTTATATTGCAACATATTCAGAGGAGAATGCCTCAACATCATAACCAGATTCAAACGACTACCAAGAAAACAATCAATAAACGAGTATAACTTCCAGATTTTAAGATATTGTACCACAAACTCTGATAAATATACTCAATTTGAATATAGGAACACACATATATCAAATAAATACCTATATATAAGGTTAGGGGTCCATAAAAAAACCTCAAGGCGGTATTTTTGTCAATGCGCGGGTCAAGGCACACCCCTTTGGAGCGCTTTGACGTCTAGGCACGCACCTTGACAAGTATGAGTCCACGTCTAGTATATATGGGTCGCTTAAGATTGCTAGATGTTCATGTTTCTAATTTCGACTTACATGAGCATCTGTAGGGTTTGAAGGTGTTGTTCATGCTTTGATGCCATTTGTATTTTGTAATGAACCCACATTTGCGGGACCAGAAATTGTTCGCTAAGGGCATCAGAAGTGCACATAGTGGAAGACTCAAGTATAACTTGCACATGAACAAATTACAACATCCTCCAAACAAATACAAGTGACATATTTATAAAATATTACACAATTTTTTTACAACATTTGATTACATCTTAAAGAAGAAATTGCAACTATGCATCTACATAGGGCTGGTAATCGGGTCCTATCACGTCGATTTTGAGTCGAGTTGTTCATAAGTCTTGAAATTGAATGTTATAATGAAATCTTTCAAGAAAAAATGATTTCGGGTCGTTTCGGGTCGGGTCGGGTCGGGTCGGGTGTAATCAGGTGTTATACAAACAAAAACACTCACTAATGAACATTAGGATTGAACCAAATTGCACATTTGCGGGTCCTGTCGGTTCAAAATTTGCTAACCCTACATCTCTATGACAAGATCTACAATAGATATACAATTGATTCTTGCTCACTTCCCGTCCCATGTCCTGCATCCTTGTCGTATCTAATTTCAAAATTGTAAAATACCATATCTGAACTCCAAATCGCAAAATACAAACCGGGTAGCACACTTATGTTGAGTACAGGGTACTGATAAATCTTGACTACTGAATTATGGAAATATGACAGTGCCATACAAAATTGCTTGGTAATATATGTAACAAAGTTAAGTAGTTATTGATGTTGTTTCATTAACTAAGGAAAAAAAGTGCTTTAACCCGTTTTTATTATACCCAATATTTTGGTATTGCCACGATGGGTCAATATTAGTCACTAGCTAAGCACCTAGAGGTGAGGGGAGGACTTTGTACAACCAGTTTCAAAATGTAGGTCCCTGACTCCCAAGAGTAAAAAAACTCAATGTTTATTCATGGGTGTCATCTCACTTTACAAGTAGGTGCAACAATTCTATTATAATAGGAACCACATATTATGTTGGGTTTGAGAGAATGTAAATATACAAAATTGAAATCTAACCACAGGGAACAATAGCTCAAACACTATATTATACCAAACATGCAATTTACTTGTCAAACATTTCTAAGGATCCTGTATTCTGCTTCTAGCCTATGGGCGCTAGACATTTATCTAAAAGGAGTAATCCCTTGTAGTTGGTTCATAATCCTCATCAACTTGGAGTCAGTTGACTTGGTCTAATCAACTCGAAGTCAGTTGACTTGGTCAAACTTGGTCAAAGGCAAAGTCACAAACTTACTTCAGATCTATATATAAGGTTATTATGATTATATTGAGGTTTCTTGTCCGTTGAGGATCATCCTAACTCAACCCTTAGCCCATCGTTGATTTTAGTGATCAAAATCATTGCTCGAGTCAAAAGGACCCTGGTTCAACATATTAAATTCACGCGTTTTCATTATGTGCCAACTTAGGGTTTCATTAGATATACTTGGACAACTTTGCAAAAAGAACCATGATCAGATGCATCAAATGTGTGTTAAATATCATCAGGGTCCAAAAGAGTTCTTTGTAATTATTTTATTTCCAAAACATGTCACCCAATGTCATTATCCATAAAAATTCTACAAGTATATTCTTTTTCAGCGCACTGGTCTACAAAAGCTTAAGATATCAAATATGAGGTCATTAGGTTGTTAATTAGGTTTTTGATCAAAATCCATTTATTATACGCATTGTCCCGACATATGTAAGAATTTATATCAAAATTTTAAAGGTAAACCATGTCTTTGGGATTTATTATAATGAAAACTCACTTTATTATGTGAGCTGGATCAAAGACCAATGGTCTAGATGGGGCCTCAAAAGACTAGTGTCGTGCCTCAGATTCTTCAGCAACCATATCCTTTAAGGTGTCCATGAGTAGGTATGACCTGCTTGCCCCCTTCTCCCTCTCATCCTCTTCCTCTTCTCCTCCACGACATGGCACCAACGCTACAATGTCGAAACGGGCACTGTTGCATTTATCAATGTTTCTATCAAAATTTCATTAACTATCGGTTTCCATGCTATCGAAACGACATCGAAATCAGATACCTCATTCCTTGCTTGAAGGCTCTAGAGGCCCTTCCCAACATAAGTGGGAAACTTAGTCTTCCCTCATCCTTTTGTGGTCAAAATGATCCTTTTTTCTACCCGTCGGCTCTTCTCAAGATCCTCTGCCCGCTTTCTACTCCAGTTTCTCGCTGCTAGTAGTGACGAAGAGGGGTGCGGAGCCCAAAGACCACTTCTCCCTCAGCACCGTTTCTCGTGAGCCATGGGTCATTAGTATTCCTTGATTTCTTAGAGAAGACATAACTACTATTGGGATCTCACGATTTCTGCAATGTAAGCGGGGATTAGGGCTGAGAGGTTTTGGCCATCCTGTGTTCTTTGTCTATGTTAAATCAGAGTGGAAGATGATGCGTTGGCCACTGTATTAAATCCTAGGGCCACACTGCTACCTATGTAAAAACATGGTATGCCCAAGTCTAACGTAGGGGGTGGCTGCAAAATTTGTCTCATTGATTTTTAAATCAATCAACCAAAGTCCAAAATTGTCAACATCAACTGATTATTATCCAAAACCTGCCTTCCTGATGAAAAATATAACTTCCAAACCAAAACTCCAAATGCAATGAAACTTTGACCATAGCTTCCTTATTATGCAAACTCCCTCTTAACCTTAAGGATATCAAATACCAAGGTCTCTCGTAATAATTCTCAATTAGGCTTATTTCCTAACTCATATATATCAATAAATATTCAACAGATCTTCAAACAGACACATTATTATTAGTATGCCTCCAAATTAGATTCTGACTATATCTCGTTCTTCAGATAAAATTTAACTAGTCACCAAAAGACCAAAAACTTTCTTAAACTTGATTTATATTAATGCCCACATAATACATCCATATAACTTGGTTTTTCTTGAACCCATTTAAATATCTCAAAGTTTCACTCTTACTCATTATTTGAAGATCCATCTACCTAAAAGGGTTTCTAAACAGTCTCTAGGAATTTGATTTCTATAATTCGCTTTTTATCAATCCATGACTGTTTTGTGTGAAAATCCAAAAAGTTAGGATATTACACACATAGTGACAGTGATGTAGGACGAGCATAGTCATTTTAATAGTTTTTATAATGTTTTATCAATTACCTTGTGTTTTAGGGGGTTATTTGATATTTTCCCAGTTTTCTTGTAAAGCCTGTGGTTTATTCCCACATTGGCTAGTTCTTTTGTGAGTTGGGTTTAAACACCTATATATAGTCTTTGTAAGGCTCTCATTTAAATCAAGACTTAATGAATGAAATCTTTTGATGCATATTTATTCCTTTTGATTAGTTATTTTATATTAGTTTAGATCTAGATAATTAGTCTTAGGTTTTATTCATTAGGTTCTACATTAGACAGTTTTGTAATTTAGTATTTTTTCGGTAGGCTAGAAAAAATTGGAATTTGGAAAAATGTAGGAGAAAGATGATAACTTTCTGTCAAAGTTCGGTTAATTATTTGAAAATAATCCGAAATAAGTCGGCTATATGCATCTATATATATCAAGACATGCAACTATTAAGGTCACTAGACATACAATCTTATTGAGTGAAAAAGTAGGAAAAGAATTAAAGAAAAGTTCAATGATAACGATGTATGTAGCAATTTGACATAAACATATGAAACGACATTATTGAATTAATGAAACATTGAGCATACGTGTAATGACATATAAGAGGCAAATAAGAAAAAATATAATATTTAAGAGGATGATTGCATGTTTGCTGATTGAAGAGGAGTATTAATTGAGGAGGATGCTAACACAATGTAAGAGAAGAAGAGGAAAGCGGAGTTTTGTAAAAACAGAGCAAGCGACTTAAAACAGAAAAATCGCGGAAAGCGGGAAAAACCGAGATCCGTGAAGAATCAAGAAACTAGCGAATTAATCATGGTGAAAGTTCGGGAGCCCATAAAATTGCAAAAATTGCCGATTTTGACTTTTGCTACTATGATTACACATTTTCAAGAAACAAATAATTAAGTATATGCATGGTTTATGAAAACTGCAGTATTATCATGGCAATTTTAGTTTAGTCTCTTTTGGAAGTGATTTTGTTCAAGTGTGCGAATATATAAATAAAAGCCTTCCGTAAATCATTTACAAGATTTATTAAGTATAATAATATTAGTAAAAGTTTAAATATTTAGAATACTATAATGAACATCAATATAACTATAATAATTTTATATCACGCGTCATTATTAGTCTCTTCAAATATATGAATTTTCTAATCAACTATACATTTCACATCTTTTAGTTACTCAAGTCCATTCAGTAATATCATGTGGTTGGATTGTTGGATCTTTGTTGTGAAAATTGAAGTAACCATTCCGGAACCAAAAATGGTAAATGAGCCAAATTCTTGACTTTTTTTGGATAATAATATCAAAATATAGGAGAGGGGTAGCTGCATTAACCTTCTTCTCCACTTTGTCAATGGAGATAGGTGCAATCCATGGAACAATATTAACCATAAAAATATCATTTGCTCCAAATCAATTACGATAAAAAAAATGAATATATCTGTCAAGACAGCGATGATGCCATCTAACTATTGGAAACATTATTAAAAGTAGTTGTGGCTCATTGAATGTTCTTTTTTCTTTTGAAGACATCCGTATGCAATTTATTGAGAAGTTGCCATGATTGATACTTCAATCATTGCAAGGTAATAGTGTGAATACTAAGATGACACGAGTATTATCTTTTAGATGTTATAAGCATCAAACATATTCATCTTTTATAGTTCTAGTGACCTTGAAAAGATGTAAAGTATACATGGTTTTTTTCTTCTACGCGTACCAGAAGTCTTCGCTGTATTTTTAAATAACACATGATGTCATTTCTGCATCATTCAGTGACATGACCGAACTTAATTCGTTCTCCTTGGGGTTTATGGAATTTATTGCTTAATTCATTATGTTCTGTGGAAATAAAGTTGGCTACTATGTTGGCTTTCTTTTTCTAGTGACCGTGAAAAAAAATATAAAGTATACGTGGTTCCTTTTCCTTTCTTCTATGGGTACCAGAAGTCTTCTCTGTATTTGTAAATAACACAGGACATGCCATTTTTTCTATCATTTAGTGACATGACGGAAATTAATTCGTTCTTTTTGGGATTTTATAGAATTTATTGCTTATTTTATTGTGTTCTGTGGAATTAAAGTTGGCTACTATGTTTGCTTTCTTATTCAGCCAACGTAAAGGTCGGAATGAAGATATGGATGACGACATGCAATTAGAGTCCAGTATCCAATCAATACTTTGGTAGCAAACCTTTTTTTTAATTGCATGTTTTCTTTGATTATTACCTTAAATGAGGAAAGATCACCGGATGGGACGCGATGACTTGAGATTTAAGCTCATGCACAAAAACTCAGCAAAAAAAGCAAATGTTGATGTGGATCGGCGAGATGACATTGATCTTCGCGAACGGCTCTCTCGGAGTAACAGAGCTCCTGTTAGATTCAGTTCCCGGGACAACTATCCAGAGCCTGCACCGTCCAGCAGTTCGAGGCGAATTCCTCCAACAAGAAGTGCAGATGATCTATTGCGCATGGAATCGCAAAGGAGACCTCACTCTGGTTGGAGCAACGATAAGTTGAGACACAGATCTCCTGATAGTCTTTTAGGGACTTCTAGAGCATACTCTCCTCCCCCTAAACGCATTGATGATATGCGGCATGCTTCATCTGTACGATCTACTGACCCCCCAAGACATGTACCATACATGAGGAATTCTGTTATTGAGTCTTCAAGGCCTTCACCTTATATGACTAAATCGTCAGTACCTATAGAACCTCAAAAGCCAGTTGTCCGACTACCACCGCCCACTGGTCCTTTACCAAAGAGTTCATTTGTGGTAAGTTGGTCTTAAGCTGATAGTATCCTTATTTATCTCCTCTTTTTCATTAATACTAGCAATACTACACCTCATTTCTACATTTTCCTTCAAACTTAATTTACTGACTGCATAATGCCTTTTGTTTATTTCATGTTTTTCTTTTGCAAATTCTTCTAGTTCTTGGTCAGTCATTTCATAAAGCGTAGATTTTCCTGCAGTAAGTACATTTTCCTTAAACATTTATTGATAGCATAACACACCTTTCATTTATTTCACGCTATTTGCGTATTTTTGTTGTTATCGCTTGGGCATTTCATTCAATTGTAGATTTTCTTGGAACTGTTAATGGACGTAGCTACTTCATTTTGTTGTTAAGTGATGTGGTGTTGCACGTCTTGAAAATGTATTTACCTGCCAGAAGAAAACTTTTGTTTTGCACCATAACCAGTTTGATCATCTATCACCTACATTGATTTCTCTCCTCCCAAAGTTGCCGAAGAACTACAGCCAGGAGACACTGTGGATTCCCTCTTGTACGATGAGGTTGCACCACCACCACAGAGGTCTCAACTCATCATTATTATCATGTAAGCCTCAATTCCAACCATGATGGAGTCCGCTACATGAATCCTTCTTTTTCATTCAGCTCTATAATGGGCATGTTCTCACTAAGATGTAAAGATTCGAAAACATCTTATAAGCATTTCCAAAATTAATTTAGGCATGTCTCTTTGCCTTGAAGCTATTGCTCGAGTCAATAGCACTTCTTTGAATTGGTGCATTTGTTTGTCTGAGTTGCACATGTTCGTAACATTTTAGGCAAATTTTGCTTAGCTTCTCAATATTCGTCGCACTCACTCTATTTCTTATGCATTTGTCTATCCTTGTCTTTTGACATTCAATTGAAGAGAAGCCTCGGCTATTCATATCTTAGTAAATGGCTCACACCTGCTTTATGGTTTCACCAGCAGTTATCATCATCCCAGTCTACCGCTATCATCATGGTAGCTATCACGGAAGAGCGTGTTGTGTTGTTCCTTCCCAGTAAATGCATGATATATTCTAAAATTGTGCCCCTTCTACAGAAAATGTTTATAGCTTTTGCTTAATTTGATAGTTTTCTGAAGGTGTATAAGTTATGTTATAATAATGCTAATGAATCCTGTAATAATTATCTTTTTAAGAAGTGGTAAAAATAGCTTGAATCTTGCGCAAAATCGCATGGTATGTTCTCATCACTGCATGGATAAGTAACTTCCTATTATAATTATAGTTACTGCAATATAATCCTGTATGTCAAAATGCTAACATACCCTATTGTTTCTCGTCTTTTTTTATTTTGAAACTGATTCATAAAATATGCAAAGCGTAAACCTCTACTTTGAAATTTTATTTTGGTATGAATGATATGGCACCTAACAGTACATTGTAAGGAGATAGTAGGATCACCAATGATCTTCTTGACAAGGTTTAAAGTCCAAATCCGAAAGATGAAGCATGAAAAATATGCTGTCAACTGTTCTCTTGTGTTTGATGACATGGAATGTGGCGAGAATCTATAGTTACTGCAATATAATCCTGTATGTCAAAATGCTAACATACCCTATTGTTTCTCGTCTTTTTTTATTTTGAAACTGATTCATAAAATATGCAAAGCGTAAACCTCTACTTTGAAATTTTATTTTGGTATGAATAATATGGCACCTAACAGTACATTGTAAGGAGATAGTAGGATCACCAATGATCTTCTTGACAAGGTTTAAAGTCCAAATCCGAAAGATGAAGCATGAAAAATATGCTGTCAACTGTTCTCTTGTGTTTGATGACATGGAATGTGGCGAGAATCTATGTTTTTGGGGTCCATTTTATATATTTAGATACGTACTGATAATTTGTATATCCATGATTATACATAAAAGTATATCTGGAACAGGTTTTGCGTAGCAAAATAGTATTAGCAGATATATTGGTGTATGTCTTAAAAAAAGTTGCATCATGTTTCGTAGTAAGTAGATTACCCAATAGACCTATACTAGTGGTTATTTGTTTAAATCCTATCATATGTGCTAAGTGTTAACCTGAAGATAAATTCCTTCTTATGTTGTATTTTAAAATGAATCTTTTGGTAATGTCTGTGTCAATCATGTTGGGAGCCTTTTGCAATACTGAAAACATAGTTTCTATCTATCTTTGGTATCCGGTCTCGGTATATATTTATGAATATAATATATATTGCTATATCTTTAATCAGTGGGTGGGGAGTTAGCTTGAGCCCAGGTACCCCCCCCCCCCTCCGCCCCTGCATATTTATATATAAAAGTTTATGCATGAAACCCAACAGAATTCTCGCCCAGGATCCCACAAACTGCTGAGGCCCAAATCAGATGAGGTGGGTCAATCAAGGGCTGCACTCACAGTTAGCCAACACAAACCAGTTCTCCAAACTTTAAAAGTGTGACCTCGATTCCCACCCTCCATACTGCAAACATGGAACTACTTTGCTGAGGGTAATCAATCGTTGGACCCTCGAATGGTCTAATTGGCTATCAGTTATAACTTTGCTGGCGCTGGCTATATTTGTGCGTTGTCATGTTTGATTGCTTATTCGTGTATGTTTTATTCAATGAGGATATCTATCAATGCATGTATGTATGCATATTATTAAAAATATTTGATATTTTATGTTTCAGTAACCAATCTTTTCCTCACTGTAATTTCTTTGTTGTAATTATTTGAGCTGATGCTTTCTAGAGTTAGTTTAATTTACAAAAATAATTGAGTTGTGCTTGCAGAAATATGACGCTTAGCATGTCAGTATATCTTACAAATGGTGTCACTTTTAACTTTGTTATGAGGCAAAGATTTGTATGCAACAATATGTCTATAATCATTCATCTGTCAAAATAAAAATACAATATCAAGTTTGGTCTTCAGAGAAAATGGAGTATTAAGTATTTGAACTGATTCAGGTGAACTCTAAAAATGCCTTAGATAAAGTTTTTCGTTTAAGTTTGCTGCTATGGATGTTGCAAATTAACAACCACAGTTTCACTCGTCTTTTCAATAGATTTGAAGAACAAGCAAATTAATGAGAAAATGTAATGTTGGTGATTACATTTTACTAGACTGAATATCATCATCATCGTTATTATCATCGGAGCTTAATCCCAACCATGCTGGGATTGGCTACATGGATCCTTCTTTTCCAATCAGCTTGTAAGAAAGTTACATGGATTCTTCTTTTCCAATCAGCTCTGTGTAAAAAGGTTGCATGGATCCTTTTTTTCCAACCATGTTGGGGTCGGGTACATGGAATTTAAAAAACAAATCACAACTCAGAGTGAACAAATTAAAGGAAAATAGAAAATTACATCAAAATAGAAGACAAGCAGGCAACAAGCTGCGCTGCTAGTCCTTTTTGGATGGCAAAACCAGTCCAAAAAGCTGGTGTTCAAACAAGTTGAGTTGATGAGCAGTAAAGTAGCAGTGCCACTGCACCTATGGCGGCTTAACAGAATGAAAAGGTAATAGCTAGTGTACAGTCCTAGAGAAACTATAACATTTGAGAGCAAGGGATGACACAAAACGTATGACAAGGAGGGTGGTGGTCAAGTTGACAAGGGGGAGCCTCGTCCTTAGCACTGAGAATGCCTAGATGTACACCAGCTTTTGTCATATGATATGTACGGGCACATTATCTATAGTTTTTGACATAGTAATATATGCATTTCTGTAATGTTATTACGTACTACAACAAGTGGGAACGATGAACCTAAGAATGCAATGAAATGAAGACATGAAATAGCTAGAATAAGCATCAAGCAAGAAATGATGTATGATATAGTATCAAAATATAAAATGGAAATTTAAACTGAAGATGTGATGCTGCAATCTTGCATAATAAAACCCGAAAGGAACTGCAAGTCAACATCAGTTGATAAACATAGTTTTATTCTATAACATCCTGTATGTTGCATGAGATATCAGAGAGGACTTCTATTTACATATCAAATATCAACGGATAACCTGGAGGTAATATATTGGAACAGGAAAACTCACATTGCATACAAAAAATCATTTGTATGACATGAGCAGAAATGTTCCATCGATCTTAAACAAACAAGCCTTTGGCGAAAACATGCACTAAAGTATCAAAAACAGTAAATATCCAGGAACTCAAAAGTCTTTTCATTATTGTCTCTGGGCATATTATCTTCTTCGTTTTCATCTTTATCTTGTTCTTAGTTTTGTATTTTCTCATGCTTCACTTCTTTATCATTATGACATTTACCTTGTTGATCTTCCTCTCCCCTCTACAAGTGTAAATCTTGGGAAGCCCCATGGCTGTATCTTCTCGCATTCCCTTATGCTTTGAAGGAAGGTTTCCTTGACCAACATGTGCTCTTGTAGTTGCATCAACCGGACTCAATCTAACATTAGCTACCTCATGATCAGTTGCTATGCCTGCCATTCAATCACTATTCTGGTTCACTTTATCCTTGGCAATAAAATCATATCTTTATCCAAATGTCTAGTTGCCTCTCTTTGAATCTTTTATGAAGTTGGCAATTTCATACATTTTTTTACCTCAAGCTTGTTCCTAGCATGCAACTGATGCAAAACATATTTAAAACATGACGAATGATCATATTTCATATAACAAAAATGACAATAGGACATAGATCAAGAAGTTGTAGTGATCACTTTCAACTTTAAGCATACCTATAGCATATGAGGCACAATGCACACTAAGAATGCACTTGGCCATCTATTTTTAGAAATCAAATGTGACATCCCATAGCTGTCCCACGAAGCATTTAAGCATCATAAATTCATTTATCAAAAATTTATTGCATATATAATTTTTTTCCCCCCAATAACTGTAACGTGTGTGGTTGTTCCATTAATTTGTGTTGAATGATAGTTTTCTTGCCAAACACCCCACAATGCTTTTTTTGCTATTTCAAATCTTTAGATTACTTAGTGTTGCTCTGTGGTTTCACAACCATCAAGATAGGATAATCCATGAATTTGAACTCATATTGACCAAGTCATCATTCTGACTTCACCATACAAGCCATCGTTGTTGAGTTTCACCATACAAGGCATAGTTGTTGAGTCGACCGACTGGTCACCAAAGGTGGGTCCGACTAGCCAATCGCCCACAAATGGGCTTTGGTTTGGGTACCCACCTAGGTTTACTGGTCTGCTAGTCGGTCGACTGGCACGATTGGTAGCTCCAAGCCAAGCCTGGACGGTCGCTTAGTCAGGCCTGGTTGTAGGGCCGTAAGGTTTTCATTTTTATTTTTTTACAATTCTAATCCCCCCTACTCCCTATTCCAAATGTTTGTGTTGGTATTTTACCATGATTTGATCTGAATACCAATTTCATTCACACTACACTAGTTTAGAATATAACTTCAATTTTAGTTGCAATAATCATGGAACAAAATTTCGATCAAAATTGTAAAATTTCAAAAATTTCATTTTTTGGCCATCAAACATCAAAACGTACAATGAGACATCGAAAAATAGAAATGCAGGGAATGAGACGTAGATTGCGAAAAAATTTCGCCCCTAGGTGCAAAATTTCACCAAATAGGGGGAAATTTGTAGTAAAAAGCCCAGTTTGAGCCGTAGTTCCGGGAAATGGCACGGAAAAAACCTAAATTTTGAGAAACTTGTTCCTGGGGCTGCTACTACTACATGTTGGATATTTTGGCAATCTTTTTGAATCTCTTGCTTCTAGAGGTTTTTTTTTCTTTCAAAGGTATGTTTCCCCTAATACTAGTCCAACAACAGTAGTATCTCTCCTTGTCCTTTCGGGCCAACTTGATGTCCATTTGCAACCCATGCCAACATTAACTTGACTCAATCTCACTCCTTGAGCAACCGCAAGATCATCTGGAGTTCCTGTTATCCACTCACTACCCCATTCAAGATCATCTAGGGCAATAGGATCATAAACTCTTCTGCAAGTTGCCTAATAGCTTCTTCTTGAATCTTTCAGTAAGTTGGTGATCGTATTGGATGTAGACAAGCTTGTCCATCCTTTTGACCTCAAGCATGTTCCTCCTCTATGTATGAACTTATAAAGTAACAATGTATGTCGATCCATATTACAAAATAAAAATCTGTGAAGTTACAAATCTTATTTCATATACACATAAATTAACACAGACAATGTAAAAAGTGCCCCAAGCTCTCTTTGCATCAGATGATGTGCAACAAAGCCCTAGTATACGCTTAGCTATTTGTTGAAGATTTCGAGTCTACCCCTCATATGCTGCGAAGCAAATACAAATCACCATTTTCAAGCAATAAGTACAACAATATAAAAGTACACCCACAAAATTAACTACGTGGCGTCTTCACAATCCTATGTCAAATGGCAATATCTTTACCGAATATCCCACGAGCCTCCTTGTAAGAATCCAACTCATCTGAAATTTTGTTTTGTGAGTATATACACTTTACTGCTGTTTTTACTTAGTGTTTTTTGGTTATTTGTCTTTTAGTCACTTGTTTCTTTATCCCATATTGCTTATCTCTAAACGTTGTACTACTCTCTTATCTTATGAAAGAGAGAGCATTGTATTTGTTTTACTCACTCATTAAGAAGCAATACTTTTCTATTCTAGATGGTATCAGAGCGTCCCAATCCTCCCTAAACCCTAGCCACCTCTCTTCCCCCCCCAACCCTAGCCGCCCCTCTCCCTTCTCTCTCTTCCTTCCCTGTGCTGCCGCCGGCTGGGTTGCAGCCTGCCCCTGCTGCCGCCGCCTCCCCTCTTCTCCGCCGGTGCCCCTGCTGCCTCCATCCTCTTCCCACCACACCACCACCTCCCCACCCATCATCCATCCCTCCCCAATCCCCCCTTGTGCCGCAGCCACACCTGCCCACCCCCCTGCCGCAACCACCCTGCCGCTGCCCACAGCCATTACCGCTACCACTCCAGCCACCACCCACCTCTCCGCCAACCCTCCACCACCTTTCAACACCCTAACCCACTTCATTACCATGGCTTAATCATCCATCAAGTACACCCAGTCCTCTACCCATCTTCCCCCAAACTTCCAGACAGCTTCGGTACTTTTTCAGTTTCTGGCACGTTGACGTAGTAAAAAGCGTCTTCCGCTCTGTTTGCCTGCGCCTCATGGTGGAGTGATTGTTCCTCCATGTTGGCGTAGGTTTCTATCTTCTCCTGCTGCCCCTAAGAGGGTTTCTGAGATCCATGCTTGGATCTTCTATCTGCTACTTCTAGTCCATGTGTTGGAATTCTACTGCTGACTGGTGACTTCTACCTCTGCTGCTATCTGCGCCCTTGATTCTGACTATATCATCTCGGATGGCGACTCCTGACCTTCCTCGCAATCTGTGTGTCACTACCGTCAAGTTGGATGGCCCCAATTATCATCTCTGGGCAGCCTCCTTTGAACTGTACGTCAAGGCTCAAGGGCGTTTCTCTCATCTGTCGACCAAGGGTCCGACCATCCCTGCTGCTAAGGCTGATGACAAGACCAAACAGGCCTACGATCTCTGGTCCAAGGAAGATTATGGTGTTATGACCTGGATGGTCAATAGTGCGGAACCTAAAATCAGCCAGTCTCTCCTTCGCCTCAAGACTGCCAAGGATATGTGGGATCAACTCTCCCACGTATACTCTCACTAGCTGAATCCGAAGAAGGTTTTTGAAATCTTCAAGCTACTGGCCAAACAAGAGTACTCTGCTACTGACTCTGTGGAGGATTACTACAACAACTGTTGTGCTCTCTGGGATGAATTCGAGGTCTACCATCCTTTGTCTGCAAATATCACGGAAATCCAGCGTCAAAGGAACGAGCTTCAACTTGTCCAGTTCCTTGTTGGTCTGCCTTCATCTTTTGCAGGAGTCGTTGATCAGATCCTCTCTAGTGATCCCCTTCCTACCCTGAAAGACGTTTTGAAGCGTGTTCAACGCCTTCCTTCCGTTTCGCAAAACCTACTTGACTCTTCTAACGGAACTGCCCTTGCTGTTCGGACTGGTGACTCCTTCCGTGGATGCGGTCGTGGTCGGGGACGTGGCCGCAGGCATTCTTATGGACTAGGACGTGGCTCCTATTCTCCTACTGAGATTACTGAACAACGCTTTTGTACCTTCTGTAAGCGTATCAATCACAATGAAGATCGTTGCTGGATAAAGCATGGGAAGCCAACCTGGGCAAATCAAGTCACCACAGGTCAGCCTGACACTGCCACTACTTCTGCACCTCCGTCTGCCGATCGGATCCGATCCGAGTTTGAGAAACTACTACAAGCACACCTTGCTTCATCTACCGAGGCCTCCACTGATGGTAGCACTTCTCTTCTGACTCAGTCCGGTAAAAACACTTGGTTGATCGATTCGGGTGCGACATCCCATATTTCTGGCAATCCTACATTATTTTCTCATTTACATAATACTACTGTTATACCTCCTGTTACTCTGGCTGACGACTCTCAAACACCGGTTATTGGTTTTAGTGATATATGCACTCCTGGATGCCTGCCTCTACGCTCTGCTTTATATGTTCCTACATTTCCTATAAATCTGTTATCTGTCAGTAGAACTGTGAAGAGCCTTCGCTGCTCTATTACATTTGACCCGGATGGTGTTGTTTTTCCGGATCTGCGCACTAGGACGAAGATTGGTTCGGGCCATGAGGGACCAGATGGTTTATATTACTTGGATGTTCCAAAGACTGCGGCGTATCTGACATCTTCTGTGACTGGCATCCAATGACACTATCGTTTGGGACACCGGTCGGCAGCCAAATTAAAGCATTTACTACCTCATATTTTAGATTCTGTTTTTCATTGTGAAACATCTCAATTGGGCAAACAAACTAGAGCAACTTTTTCAAAGAAATTATGTATTGGTTCAAAACAGCCGTTTGATATTATACATGCTGATGTTTGGGGACCTTGTTCTGTCTTAAGTATTTCTGGATTCCGTCACTTTCTGAGCTTTATTGATGATTTCTCTGGGACCATCTGGATTTTCTTGCTAAAGGATAGGTCTAATATTCTTGAGACTATTACTGCTTATTTTGCTGAAATACATACCCAGTTTAGCAAACCTATAAATTTTTTTTCGCACTGACAATGCTCTTGAATTCATGCAATCTTCGGTCAGTAGTTTTTGTCGCAAACTGGGTACTATTCACCAAACCTCCTGTGCCTACACCCCACAACAAAATAGAGTTGCCGAACACAAGAATCGACATCTTCTTGAAATTGCTCGTACTTTACTTTTTCACTATAATGTTCCCCAGTGTTTTTGGCTTGAAGCTATTTCCACTGCATGCTATCTCATTAACCGCATGCCATCTTCTGTTCTTGGGAATGAAGTTCCTTATCAAATCTTGTACCCTGATGCGCCCTTATTTTCTGTTCCTCCTCGCATTTTTGGGAGCACTTGCTTTGTTAAAAACCTACGTCCTGGTTTAACCAAACTTGATCCCCGTGCCATCAAGTGTGTCTTCTTAGGGTACTCTAGGAATCAAAAAGGGTACCGCTGTTATGATCCAGTTTCAAAAAAATGGATGGTCTCGGCTGATGTTGTTTTCTTCGAGCACATGCCATTCTATTCTTCTGCTGGGTCTGCTCTTACGTCGGATTTATTGCTGGAGACACCATTACCGATGATTGATGATTTTGATTCCCTTGATACTACTCCTACTGCTCCTCCGTTGAATGTTTATCAAAGAAGACCGAAGATGACAACTCCCTCTATGGCCCCTCCAGAATCTTCTTCCTCAATGCCAGACCAGTCATCACCTCAGGTATTCTCTAACTTAGATCTTCCTATCAGTTTAAGGAAAGGAACTAGAACGTGTACCAAACATCCGATTGGGAATTTCTGTACTACTGCTCACCTTGGGACTAACTTTGCCAATTTTACTGCTGTTTCTATTCCTAAAAATGCTTCTCAGGCTCTTAAGCATCCAACTTGGTGTCAGGCAATGGAAGTTGAGATGCAGGCTCTTACTGATCGTAACACTTGGCAGTTGGTTGATCCTCCCACTGATTGTTCTTCAGTTGGATGTCACTGGGTGTTTACTATTAAATATCAACTAGATGGCACGATTGAGTGTCTCAAGGCTAGGTTTGTTGCCAAGGGCTACGCACAGACTTACGACGTTGACTATTTTGAGACTTTTTCACTTGTGGCCCGGTTGAATTCAGTTCACATACTTATTTCTGTTGCAATTAATTCTGATTGGCCCTTATTTCAGCTTGATGTGAAAAATGCTTTTCTATATGGAGATCTGCATGAGGAAGTCTATATGGAACAACCTCCCAGATTTGTGCTTCAGGGGGACTCCTCCAAAGTCTGTTGTTTGTGGAAAGCAATTTATGGCTTAAAGCAAAGTCCCCGTGCTTGGTTTGATAAACTGAGCACCATTCTTCAGAAATTTCTTTTTAGACGTTCCCAATCTGATCATTCTGTCTTTGTTAAACAAACTACTTCTGGCATTGTTATTCTGATTGTATATGTTGATGACATCATTCTATCAGGGAGTGATCTTGCTGGCATTCAGGAAACTAAACGTTATCTGGAGAAACATTTTGTCACCAAAGATTTAGGCACCTTGCGCTACTTTCTTGGGATTGAAGTTTCTCGGTCAGCCTCTGGATTGTGCCTACCTCAGCGTAAATATGTTCTGGATCTTCTATCTGAAACAGGTCTTCTTGGTGCAAAGCCTGCTAGTACTCCTCTGGATCCAAACACCAACTGGGATGATGAGAATTCTCCTGCTTATCCTGATCACCATCAGTATCGACGCATGGTTGGCAAGCTCATCTATCTTACTGTCACTCGTGCTGATATCACATCTGCAGTTGGACTTGTTAGCAGATATCTTGACAAACCCCGACAATGTCACTGGGATGCAATCTGTCACATTCTCAAATATCTGAAGAGCTCCCTTGGGAAATGTCTGCTGTATAAAAAACATGGTCACTGTAACCTTGTTGGGTATTATGATTCTGACTATGCTAGGAGCAAGGTCGATCGGCGCTCCACCTCCGACTACTGTACTTTTGTAGGTGGAAATCTGGTTACCTGGCGCAGTAAGAAACTGACAGTTGTTGCTCGCTCGAGTGCTGAAGCAGAATATCACGCCATGGCGCATACTACATCTGAGCTGTTCTGAATACGGAGCCTGCTGAAAGACTGGCATTTCTGTTTCTACTCCTATCCCTATGTACTGTGACAACAAGGCTGCTACCTTTATCGCCAGTAATCCAACCTTCCATGAACGAACAAAGCATATTGAGGTTGATTGTCACTTTGTTTGAGAAGCTGTATTATCTGGCCAGATATCTACGCCCTACATACATACCTCAGATCAAGTGGCTGACATCTTCACCAAAATACTTCCGAAATCTAGATTCACTGCTATGACTGACAAGCTGGGCATGATTGACATCTATGCTCCAGCTTGAGGGGGAGTATTAGTATATACACTTTACTACTGTTTTTACTTAGTGGTTTTTAGTTATTTGTCTTTTAGTCACTTGTTTTTTTATCCCATATTGCTTATCTCTAAACGTTGTACTACTCTCTTGTCTTATAAAAGAGAGAGCATTATATTTGTTTTACTCACTCAATAAGAAGCAATACTTTTCTATTCTAGAATATACACATAAATTAACACAGACAATGTAAAAAGTGCCCCAAGCTCTCTTTGCATCAAATGATGTGCAACAAAGCCCTAGTATACGCTTAGCTATTTGTTGAAGATTTCGAGTCTACCCCTCATATGCTGCGAAGCAAATACAAATCACCATTTTCAAGCAATAAGTACAACAATATAAAAGTACACCCACAAAATTAACTACGTGGCGTCTTCACAATCCTATGTCAAATGGAAATATCTTTACCGAATATCCCACGAGCCTCCTTGTAAGAATCCAACTCATCTGAAATTTTGTCTTGTGAGTGTCATGCCATCAACCTTGTTTACTAGGCAATCTACAATCTCGGAATCATAGATGCCTAGCAAAGGGTCACACTTCTCTCTAGATTCATAATAAAATGAGGGGTTAAGTGGGAAACCCATTCCATAAAGAGGTCAAGACATCTAAATTGCCCATCTCGTCTCAACAATATCTATGATGGGCTTGTAATCCCTCTGTTTGAGAAAAATTCAGCTTAGATTCGTTTGCTTTCTCAATAGCAGTTGCAATCTATCCCATGGGGGGCTTCTCATCAACGTCTACAAGTCTCAACATGTACATGACCGACTGTGAAGATCTCAGTAAATCCTAAACTACATTCTAAAATGCCCGCGAGTGACAAGTTGCAAATACCATCTTCCCCTCACTTGTCTTTGAGCAACTACTCTCCTCCCATACTGTTGAATTAAACAATGCAAGCCTCTGCAAGGTACGGAAGGAAGTAGCAAATCTAGTTACCTAGGCAAGGAACAAGGTATCCAATTTCGATTCCGTTTCGATGACATGGAAATCAAAATTTTTTGAAATTTCAACAAAAATTTTGATAGATGCAACCGTGCCCGTTTCGACGCCAAAATGAACGAATTAATTTATGAAATTTTACAGACGTGATCTCTACACCTAAATGCATCATTTTCATGGTTTTAAAAAACGCGCCTCGAGGCTTAAGAGGCGTACGCCTCGAGGCGAGGCGGCCTCCGGTACGCCTCGAGGCTTAAGCCTCAGTCTGCCAGTGAGAGGCGTGTGCCTCAGTTTCTGCGAGGCGTAAGAGGCGTTTGTGAGGCGTAAGCCTCAGACTTTGTGTCTAAAAAAAGGCTGTATTATCCTATTTTGGAGTTAATAGAGGCTAAATTAACCCAAAATTATATGTATCTAGATATATGTATGTGCATATCTATATATGTGTATGTTTGTTTGTTAACAACTATGGATATTTTACTACTTTTATCATTATATGCTGCATGTATGTATGCATTCTCTTGTGTATGTGTATATATATACATCTGTGTATAATTATAACTATATTTATATGGATAGATATGTATCTATATATACATGCGTATTTGTAATAGTATATCTATCTATACATATATATATATGTATATATATATATATATATATATATATATATATTTCTGTTTCAGAAATATGTAAATCTGTATAGTTATATATGTAAATCTGTACAGCATAAAACAGAAATCTGTCTATATAGTAAGTATATTTATTTATATGTATAGATATGTATCTATATATACATGCGTATTTGTAATAGTATATCTATCTATACATATATATATATATATATATATATATATATATATATATATATTCTGTTTCAGAAATATGTAAATCTGTATAGTTATATATGTAAATCTGTACAGCATAAAACAGAAATCTGTCTATATAGTAAGTATATTTATATATATCTGTTATATATATGTCAATCTATATAGAATAAAATAGAAATCTGTCTATATAGTATATGCATGTATGCATATGTAAATCTGTATATATGACTATATACACGTACATATATGTATTCATATATAAATATATGGGATTATATATGTATATCAGTATATGTACATATATGTATTCATATATATATATATATATATATATGTATAGGATTATGTATATGTATGTTTATACATATATGTATTAATGACTATATTATTTATATATATATTATATGTGGATATATTTTTATATATATATATTTATATGTACGCCTCGGTACAATCTGAGGCTTACGCCTCGACCGCCTCGAGGCTTACGCCTCGCCTCGCTGAGCCGAAAACGCCTCGATGCGCCTCACGCACTTTAAAACCTTGATCGTTTTATGCAATAACATTTCATGTGGGGGTAGGTTGGGGTGGTGGTCATTCATGTGGGAGGTAAGGGAACTGTCTTGTTTCTTGAGGATTTCGATGAAGGGTTTCGATGAGAAAATGTAGGAATTAAGTTATGCAATTTTGCAAGAATGATCTACATACATGCATGTACTTATTAGTGTTATAATATCAAATATTGGATATGTAGGGCATCCCCACACATTTTACTTGGGTTGATAGTTTGTTGTTGATATTGACTCAATAGTCAATCATTTCATTGGTCCCAAGAATACTTGTGCAATATTTCCAAGCTAAATCATTATTTGTTGGTGTGGTTGGCTTCCTAGCACCTTCATTGTCTAATAAACCACCACTAGGATACATGTCGTCCACATTGTAGAAACGAAAAAAGCATGCATTGAATAAGTATTTAATAATTTGAATAGCAAATATTTGAGAAATGCAATGCAATTATTATATACTATAAGTATATACTATGTATAAGTACTACATGGTGAAATAACTCCAATCCCCCTTTGCTCCTCTTCAAAAAAACAACAATAACAAGGATTGCAATTATCGAAATTTGGCAAAATTCATCGAAATTTGGCGGAATTCTTCGAAATCATCGAAATTTGGCGAAACTCATCGAAATCGACACAGTCACACGTTTCGGTACTAGATCCCATCGAAATCAAAATTTTTGGCGAAATATCGCCCATTTCGCCGAAACCTCATTCCTTGCATCTAGGTCGCATCAACTCGATATTGTTTCTTATTTCTCTTAACAAATGCATCGTGCAACCAAATATATTGGTATATGTAGGCGTCACCTTCCTTGCCTTTGTGATGACATGGGCATACTTTATCGTCTTTCCTATATCTTCCAATATTAGATTTACTAATGTGCAACAATTAATATCCATAATAAATGTCTCTTCTGTATCAACTTCTTCCCTGCACTTACATAGTTTCATATCTGTCACAGATTGCAAGTTTCATTATTTGTTACAACTTGCACTTCTCTGCCCCAATCCTCTCCATTGCTTCATCAAGAACAGAGAACATATGAACAAATTTCTCTCCTATTTGACTAGCTACTGACATCGAAGTGCATCCATGCATCTTCTATTGCTTTTCATGCTCTTGCTCCTACTCTTTAGCCATTGTATATCGTCTCTCCAAAAGAGGTTGCCTCATCTGGTGGTATGAAGGATGGGGGAGTCCTCTGTTGAATTGTCCGATTGCTTCTACCATCACCTCAAAAGATGCGTGGTTCAGTGCGTTGAGCGGTATACATGCATCATTAAAAAGTAGAAATACTAGCATATGCAACTTGTAAAGCCTCCTTGAAAGCGGATTCAATGGTCTTCTGAACTTTTTCTGCCTTCCTTTGTGCTACATACTCAACTAGACTAAGATAGACAAAACCCTCTACAAAGTAACATTTTTCTCTTTTGAAGCCAGGGAAAGTGAATTAGCTTTTGTATCACTCCCACCAACTGTCGGTGCAACACGATTCCCCCATCGTCCTCTTCTAGTTCAACAACATTGGTGTCACCTAAATTTAAGCTCATGTCAACCTTGCCTTTGTTGTTTTCTGTGTATTATTCGCCAAATATACTTTGAGAACATCTTGCACATTTCAATGAATTAGAAAACCCTCCAATAAAATGCTGCTTCAAACGAGTAATCCCACCAGTGCTCACTTGACCACACAATACACATTGTACTTTGTTCTTATCTAACAAGTTTGGCCAAAAACCATACTTCCAACCGGGATCCTTGGACTTTACCTTACATGTGGGGGCGTGCACAAACTCCTGACACTGTGACAGAATCTCCTCAACTGAGGTCGAAACTTCTGCTTCACCTTCCATAATTTTGTTTCTTCATATACACCAAATAACACAAAACCAAACATATATTCAATAAATATGTATACTATATACAAATATTGTGAATTGCAAAAGTTAAAAAATTATGCACAGGCTTACCGTTAGCTGTCTACATGGAGAAAGAATGGCTGCGGCGGGCTGGTGCAACTACGATTACCAAAGAGTTAAGGAGTGGAAACCGTTGGACTATATGGCGTTGGAGGACAACTCGATGAAAATTGCTGTTAACCGATTACCATTGGAGATTTGGAGCATGGGAGAAAGCCTCCTATGGAGGACAATAGAGACAGAGAGAGAGAGAGTAACCGTCGGAGAAGAGAGACATAAAGAGGAACTGCCAGAGAAGTGAGTCGGAGAGAGGAGCCACTGTAAAGGAGTCGTTTGAGAAGGGACAACGCAAGCGTGGCTAGCGACTTCCATCGACATCCCACATGGAGTCCAACATGCACACAAATTGGTTGTTTGCTTCGTGGAGTCAAGACATAGAGTGGGGTGAATGAGAATTTAAAAAATCCTAAAACCGTAAGATCTCTAGGCCCATGCCTAACTAAGTGGCAACCACCTAACCTTTGCTCGGGCCTAGCGGACCAGTCGGCCTAGGCGGGCGCCAAGCCAAGCCCGTTTGTGGATGGCAAGCTAGTTGAGTCCCCTCTGACTTCCAGTTGACTAGTCGTCCGATTCAACAAGTATGATCTTACATGACCATTGAAGGTGTAAAAGCTTCGATATGCACAATATATATTTGATGTATGTTATATATATGAATGTAGAAAATGAATAATAGGCCAACACCTACTCAACAAGTATGATCTTATATGACTATTGAAGGTGTAAACCTTAGATATACACATAAAATACCTGATATATTTGATGTATCATCATCATCATCATCATCATCATCAACAACTAAGCCTCAATCCCAACTATTGTGGGGTTGGCTACATGGATCCTTCTTTTCCATTCAGCTCTATCATAGGTCATATTCTGGTTGAGATGTAGAGATTCAAAATCTCTCTTTATAAGCTCTTCCCGTGTTAATTTAGGCCTTCCTCTTCTTCTATTAATTGTGCTTGCCTCAATTTTATTGATTCGTATAGGCGCATTAGTCGGTTTGCGTTGCACATGTCCGTACCATCTGAGTCGGCCCACGCGCAACTTGTCCCCAATGCTCACCACCCCCACTTTATTCCTGGTATAGTCATTTCTCAAGTGATATTTTCTTGTCTTCCCACACATCCATCTCAACATACGCATTTCAACCACGTTTATCTTGTTGAGTCCTTGTTTCTTCACCGCCCAACATTCACTCCCATAGAGCATGGCTGGCCGTATAGCAGTTTTATAAAACTTGCTTTTTAGTTTGAGAGGGATCTTTCGATCACATAAAACTCCAGTTGCACTCCTCCATTTCAACCATCCTGCAGTGATCTTATGGCAAACATCATTTTGGACATCGCCATCTGTTTGAATGATAGAGCCCAAGTAACGAAATTTATCACATTTTGGTATATCTACTCCGTCCAACTTGGCTCCACCATTCACACTGCTAGATTGGCTGAAGTTGCAATGCATATACTCAGTTTTGCTCCTACTAATCATCAATCCATTTGATTCTAGTGCCTTCTTCAAAGTTCAACTTTATCATTCAAACCATCTTTAGTTTCGTCAATCAATACAATATCATCATCAAATAACATACACCAAGGAACATTCTTTGTCAACTCATCCATAACAAGAACGAACATATATGGGCTGAGTGTAGATCCTTGGTGTACCCCAACTGTGATGGGAAATGTTGGTGTCTCACCTCCAGGAGTCTTCACGCTCGCAGTAGAGCTACCATACATGTCTTTAATCAAGTCAATGTATTGGATTGGCACACCCTTTTTCCTCAAAACCATTCACCACTATAACTATTATTGAAGTTAAACCTTCTATGTTACTTGTGCACTTTTGGAATGAACTTCTCTCTTATGTAAGTTCTATTGATGTATATGTTTATGCGGTGTTTCTCCTTTGCTCAAGTATGTATTAATATCAACACATGACAGTTGAGAAAACTGGCATTTAATATATTTAATAAAACAAGCTGACCGTTTTTCTTGTGCGTACTACTTAAACTGATTACAACTTTACAACCATCTCCTAAGTCTGCAAAATCCTTTCAACCTAGCTCGGATGATATATCATGTCCCTTTCTTTATTATGGTTCTATCAGTTCACTTTAGCCACAAGTTTCCATATTAGAAATGGTATGTCTAAAAGAATAAGTAGCTAAGGTGATCTTCATATGTATGATATGGTTTCTGATTTTGGGACGCTAGACTTGCACGTTGTCTAATGTTCTGATTCAGTTTATGTCCGTTTATTCTATTACATATCTTAAATTTCGTAAGTATATCACATCTTGTACCTTTTTCCTCTACTTGCAGGCTGAAGAGCCTCATACCGTTGGTGCTCTGCTTGGTTCACTTGGTCTCAGCAAATATGCAATTATTTTTCAGGCCGAAGAGGTAACTTTTTTGTGATCTCCATGCTGCATCTATTTATTTTATTAGTTCCATTCATTTAATGATTCTTTAACAAAATTTATATTGGAATAACATTTATTTGCTTTGTAAACAAAAACTGAAACCATTAAATAATGAGACCAAACTTGGAATAGTTAAAGCAAGTTTTATGTGTGTATTACTATTATTTGTAGTGATAGATGGCTAGATAGATATTTGGTTTATGAGATATCTAAGGTAAACAAAATATTTAATAAAAAGCTCTTGCTCCTTGTACCACACAAGACCGTTACAATGCATTTTAAGTCCAACTGTTCCTTCCATGCTTGTTTACTTGGAAAAAAGGCTCTTGCCTCTTGTACGACTTGCATAACTTGCACCATGCAATGCCATTTTAATGTAACTCTGTCTATTCATTTCTTTCGTTGGTCTTTGCATATACTTTTGAAAAGTGCCACAGCTGGATGCCTTTTCCTGATTAGGCTCCTCATTTTTATTGCTATTTGTCCGTAGATATATACATATTATTCACGTATCTTTATCCGTTAATAATATGAGTATTTCAAGCTCTTATATAGATATCATGGTTACACATAATTGTATACACAAGGTTACTAAACCTGACTCGACAAGGCCAGTTAAACCGACAACTAGTAGGTCTATTGGGTCGGTGGGCTATGGAAAACTAAGATGGGAGGCTAAGGAGATATTTCTTATTGACAGACGACAAACTCCCCTCATAAAGACGAGGCAAGTGCAAGGGAAGGGAACTTAACCCTAATGAGCCAAGACAATCATGCCCACATAACATAATAAACTAAATAATAATAACTCGACACTCTCTCTAAAGTTGGAGTACGGGTGAAACATATATCCAACTTGAACTTACAAGACTCAATTAAATGATATGACAAATATAAAATATCCCGCTAACTAAACATGTGGGTTTGGGTCTGTGTAATTTTCAGTGGATGGCTAATTTCGTCATCCAAACCCAACTTAAAAGAATCGACCCATGGGCGCCGCAAATTTTGACCCAGTTTGACAGGTCTTATGTGTACATGGTTTAGTAAAAAAAGAACAAGCAATTTAAAAGAGAAAAATAGTGAAAAATTGTATAAATCACGAAAAAGCGGAATACATCGTGAAAAGTCGCGAAAAATTGACGACTGGCGTATTAGTTGTGGTGAATATTTGAGAGCCTATAAAATTGCAAAAAAGCGCCGAATTTTCGTAAAATCTGGAGACGTTTGTTACTATAGATATGATGAGGTGATGATGACTGTCAAATTGGATCCATCTGGAGTGTGATTGTTGGGGGCTTGACGCAAACGAAAGACACCATCAAGGAAGCCCAAGTAGACTTGTCAAACTGGATCCATTTGGAGTGACTCTCGTGAGCTTGACGGGAATGAAAAACACCATCAAGGAAACCTAAGTTGATCTAAGTTGATAACTAGAAGAACTATCTTAGCAATTGAGAAACAACATATGTGGTTTTGAGAAAACATGAATAAAATAGCTCGGTGAAGATAAAATCTAGACGAACATCAACTTTGCAGGTGTATCATTCATAGGTTAAATACTGATGAGTTTTTGAAAAATAACCATCCATCTTATGAGATGCAGCAAGATCGGCGACAAAACTAACACAGAAGGGAACAACAGGCTGGAATAAGCGCAACAAGCTCTGCAAAATGTGTCTCAATAATATAACTGAGGTCCTTCAACTTGCATGAAAGTGTAGCCAATTGGAATAAGCGAAGCGCAGATAACCAACCTATGTGCACAAATATGCTTTCCACCAAATCTTACTCTCAAGTGCGTAGGCAAAAGTACAAAGCTTTGGACCTTTGGTTCAATTGTTCTAGCTTTGTTTATATGTGGCGTAAGTGTTTGGGTACTGCTTGCAAAAATGAATTTGACTTTCTGCTTAAAGCTCCAATAACGTAGTACCACATATATACAATTATATCTATACATAATAAATGCATATCAGTGACTCAGTGTACTTGAAATGTAATACATTCAAGTTGTTTTACGTCATGTAACAACCGTTTTTTTTGAAAACTTAAACCGCTGATCTTCTTTAATACTTAAGAATAGCCTATATAACAAATTTGAGCTCGTTTGGACACTTATAATTCATGCATTTAAAGATAACAAAAATGATGCACTTCAAATTAGTTACATGCATTAATTTTGTTGTTCTTGGATAGGTGACTCAACTTTCAAATGAGCTAAAATTTTACATGTGGCATTCTTGTTATAACAATGGACATGAATGGTTTGGATTTTTCAAAAATTGATTTTGATACGTAAACAACACTTGATTGTCGATGCAATTTGCTTACTTGAGAGTATTCTAGTCGGACTCTCTTTCTCTCTCTACATATATATGTATGTATGATGCCTGATAACCATTCTGGCACTTCCAAAATTGATATATGTGTGGGGTGGGGTGGGGGGAGTAAGTATTGGTCTATTAACTAAAGCGGAGTATAATTGAGCGCTTAATGGGTACAAGTATAAACAGGGTTGTATCCGGCTGTGTGGACCGATTTTCCAAAAACTTATCTTGTTGGGGACATCTTATAGAATTGATGCTTCATAAAGAAAAGCAAGCACATTTCAATATGTACCAAAAATGGTAAGACGTAAGAGGAAGGACACCATTTTTGATACAGTTTAAATAGATGCCAAATTGTACTTATGCCATGGGCTCCAATTGGGATGCGGCTAAGTATTTTAGTTTTCATGAAATTGTCAAAATCTCCACCAGTGGCGGCACACACATGGCTGGTCTACGATCCCAAGAATTTTCGTGGTTACGTGTGCGTCGTCAACAAGCCTACTAATGATTCAAACTTTATCGAAGCCAGTGAAATCAGCAAAAAATCTACTGTCAAAACATAATTATTTTGGAATATATTTTCATTTGATGTGATATTTGTGTAGTACTGTATTTATCATACGATATTCAATACATGCCCACAATCTACTAATGTTTTGGGCTTCTTTTTAGTGTGCTATTTTTATTGGGTGCTTGGTGGTTTAAATTATTATTAATTCCTTGTATGGTTATTTTAAGAATATTTTGGCTCGAATACTCATTCGTTGTGTAACACTACCCCAGAATTTCATTTTGATTTCCATAACTAGGTTTGAGTTTCTATAGTTTCTACTACAGAATTCCCATTGAAGTTTTCCCTGACATCCTGGCTTTTCACCATATTCCATCAAAATTTTCACGAATTTCCTTTTCCACGAGTGGCAAGACAAATTTTATTAGCCAGGCCTTGGTTTTATGACAAAAGGTTTGTAGACTTGGTTGTTGTTCTCTTTGTTGCATTAATTTCATTAGAGCATGATACTGTCAAAGTCAGCCTATCAAATCCATTTCCTTTTCCACGAGTGGCAAGACGAATTTCCTTTTCCACGAGCGGCAAGATTACCATCAAAGTTAACCTATCAAATACATTTGACCAAGACAGATTTTATTAGCTAGGCCTTAGTTTTATGACAAAGGGTTTGTAGACTTGGTTGTTGTCTCTGTTGCATTAATTTCATTAGAGCATGATACCGTCAAAATCAGCCTTTCAAATCCATTTCCTTTTCCACGAGTGGCAAGACAAATTTCCCTTTCCACGAGCGGCAAGACGAATTTCCCTTTCCACCATTGGCTAGATACCGTCAAAGTCAGCCTATCAAATACATTTGACCAAGACAAATTTTATTAGCTAGGCCTTAGTTTTATGACCAAGGGTTTGTAGACTTGGTTGTTGTCTCTTTGTTGCATTAGTTTCATTGAAGCATGATCAAAGAAGGGATGGAAGGCTTTTTGGCTATGCATAGTTTCTAGATTTATTTGAGCAATAATTCTTAATCAAGTGACGTGCAATGCTATATCTGTAGTTTCTGAGGTTACATGCATTTCTGCTGCAAAACGACAAGGTTGTAATGCACTTCTACTGATTTGCAGGTTGATCTGACAGCTCTGAAGCAGATGAGCGACCACGACCTCAAAGAATTGGGGATACCAATGGTAGTTAGTACATCTTATCTTACAGTTAAAACAGTCGGTTTTATTAAAGGCAATTAACCTTTCGTTGCGTGTCATTTTTTTCTTCTAGTTATGCCTCACTTCTTGATTCGAACTGTGGGTAAAATCAGTGGATAAGTTCCATGCAAGTCACCATTGGTAGGCAGATCCCCAATACAGCAGATACAAGGTTCACTCTTAACAGATAGCACCAAACCTGCATCAACGTGTATCTCAAGGCAGAACATGCAAAAAACAAACAAACCAAGAACCACGTAGCGGTCCACCAGTCTTTCCTCGGATAAATATAGAACAGAAGCCTGGATACGGCTCATTTAGTCCTGCTTGACTAGTGTCTTGTAGCGCAGTAATCTGGATGTCATGTTCAGCACTAATCTGCGTCTTTTTACTATTATGGTGTCAATTTGGTTTATGGTTCTGCCTTTTGCTGCTTTTTGTCTTGATAAATTTTGGAATACAACATTGTATGCCGTCTTGCTTTTTCTGGCTTGTTTTTACCCAGCAGCATTCTTGTAAGCGGTTATTTGTTTATTTATATCTTGTGTTCTTTCTGACACAGAATGAGATTGTGAATGTAGGGTCCTAGAAAGAAGATTCTTTTGGCCTTGGCACCTCGTTCCAAACCAAGGCATGCATGATACCAGTCGCTGCTAGTATGTTTAGCCACAAAAGTTGAGCTACAAATGGTCAAGGGGAAACCTTTGGTGTTACATATGTAATAGGGCTGATTCCATCGATGTACATCAAAGTCACTACATGATCTAATTTGCCGTGCATCTTGTAAGGTATTTAGAGTAAATATTGATGTCAATTGGCTGATGGTTGATTTCTCTAATCTAACAGCGTTAGGTGTGACTTTATCGTTGTTAATCAGTCGTCATTGTTTCACCTGTTGGCGAGTACCAATTCTTGTTTATGTTTAAAAGTAGTCTCGTTTACATTGTTTAATTATTGCGAAAGAGGTTGGGTGATGTTTGATGTATGGATATACATGTAAAATTTATCGGGGAAGTTGCAGAAGTAGGCTCCCGAGACTTGAGCTGTAAATGTGAGTTAATATGCTTCTTGTGCCGCCAGGAATAGGTTCAAGACTCCGTAATGAAAATGAAAATGGATATTCTATATACTGAACAACTATTTTAGGCTTCGAAATAAGTGACAAAAATGAGAAGTGCACCTTTCTAGGAAAAAAATTATCTATTAAAAGCATATGCATTTTTGTCGACGTTCATCAGACCCTCTTATTGCTTCTTGAGTGGAATCTTCTTTTTGAATAGCAGTTAATTTTCGGCCTCTATTAAGTCCCAAAAATAAAAAATGCATCCGTCGAATAAAAGCTTTCTAATAAGAACAGATGCATTTTAGTTACACTTACACGTCATGCATTACGCTGTGATGATCATGGGACAACACTATATATTTGTGTAACCGAACCCACGTAATTGGAACCTGTCAATCTGAAATATCCATAAAATCCGTTGTGACACCTTCGTCTTGGCACCACCGATCATAACTCGTGTTGGCTGATTTGCACTCCAGGTAAACCTTTTGCTCCTATTGATTTTGAACCCATTAGATGCACTTTTTCAAGATTTCAACTTAGCAACTCATTAGTTTCATCAACCGGCATACTATCAACAGGGAATGACATACGCCAAGGGGAGTTACGTCATACAAATTTTATCAAGTCAAAAACAATGAGTGAACATATAACGGGCTCACGGTTGATCCTTGTTGTACCCTAATTGTAAAAGGAGATCTAGGTGTCTCAAAAAGTCCTACACTTGTTTTATGTACCATTCATGTCTTCAAGTAATCACCCGTACTTGGATTCACAAACACTTCTCTTCCGAAACCTGTGAAAGCAATATGCTTTATACGCTTGATCTAAGCTTTTTCCTAAACCATTGAAAGCAACATTAGAGTACCTTGTTTTCGTATTCTTTGCCAATAGTCATCGCAACAAATAATATTTGTCGTAAATCGTCTAGGCATCAACTTAAACCTTTTTTGCTATATGTGTTTAAGATCCCAATCTTTGCTCAATAATCCTTTCTTAAAGCTTCATCGTGTGACTCATTTGCTTGTATCTCAATATGATTTCTGCATGTTTGAATATTTACCTTGTTATTGTGGGTGGGGGAGTACGGAGTAGATTTTGCATTTATCTTAAACTTCATTTTCCTCGTTATGTGAATAATAATAATAATAAAATAATTCCTTAGTTGTCCGTACTCTTACATACATCAATATAGATACTATATGGTCTACTAACCTTTCTCATTCTTATCATTTTGTAGCCATATTTGACATTTGATGGTGCATCTTATCGCATGTAAGTGTCATCTCTTGTATTAGTATCACACACATGCGCTAGAACACACACATATGTACCCTTATATCAATATCTCTCTCAACATCCCAATCTTTTAAAACATATAATTCATTAAGTGGAAGTGTAATTGTATTGAGAATGTTAGAAACATGGTAAACATTGCATCAAAACCGAGTTTAAATAAACCAATACAGGAAACACTAAATAATTTCTCACATCTCAAACTCATAACATAAAACTCACACTCTAAATTAAAACAAATGTCTCATAATTATAAAGAAAATCGAATTTATTATTAGTTGGCACCCCATCAGCTTTGGTCTCAGATGTCATTGAACTCCTTGTAAAGCTGGTCCCCATATAGCTCAATGCTTGGCGTTGCTCCTTTCTTGCAGGCATCGTGCCCCCAGCCATGCATAAAATAATAGGTAACTGGAATTGAACATATTATAATAGAAAAATAACATATACTTTAAAAAAAACATTTGACTTAATGGAAAAAACTTTTGCATTTTATCACTGTCTTTGATACGACTTATATATCAATCCTAAAGTTTTGCATCGAAGTGCCTCTTGAATGGCAGTGAAGTGCTCTGTATGATAGGAAGCCCATGATTTCCCAAAGTACACTATTTGTACTGAAGTACAATGTATGCTAGGAAAGCCCATGACGAGGATTTTTTTAATTTTTTTAATTATTTTAATTTTTAATTTTTTATTTTATTTTTTTATTACTATTTAATACTCTTTACTCTTTCTCTTAAACATGAATATGATGTGATATGATAATTCTTGAAGATAAACAATAAAAATGATTTCATTTATCCATTAACTTTTAACTTTCATCAATAAAACTATAACATATATAATACATTCACATAATAACTTGTACATCATAGTCAATAGCATATAAATATCCAATAATCATGTTTAGAGTGAATGGACCACTGACAGAGATTGGAGCAATTCCTAATTAGCCTCTCGATGTTGAGAAAACCTTAGTTACCTTGTTGAAACAATTAATTTTCATTAATGACTAATAACAAACTTAATTTCTTGGGTTTTAGGGTTCATTAAGGATTTATGTGAATATGGGTTCAAAATAGGCTTTGAAACCACTTTCATATTATTCGTTGTTCCGTTAACTTTCTAACGAGTACTTACATGGATTTTTCTAGACATCATGTTATTTTAATAAAAATTTTCAAAATCTAGCCAATCAAAATTTGAGAAAGTGATTAATAAATCAAAAAGAAGATTTCAATAGGTGGGACCCGGGCCCAGCTGGTGCAATCGGACATTGCCATCTGCCACAGAGGCCCACAAACTAGCGTGTGCGACAAAGAGAGAACGACACGTTAAAACCCAAAAACACACATTAATACATGATATATAAATTAACCTTGAAAGGGCAAACTGAGGAAACTGGCAGCCGTCTTGTTCATTCTAAAAACCAAAGAAAAAATAGAGGACGGGAAAAGAAATCCTTGAGCCGACTCGTGCTAGTTGAGAATCAACATCCTCGACCAAGATCATGAACTTCGTTAAGGTTTGATGGTCTCAAAGACCCTCTTTTTGGAGGATGGGATGGTCGGAGGAGAAAATTATCACATCGCCGTGGATGATTCACGAGAAGCAGATAATAAGGGAGGAAAAAAGAAACGTGTGACGTCTCTGACTTTTCTAAAACTTAATCTGACGTGTGACGTCTAAATTGAAACCCTCACCTCAATGAGAATCCCAATTTAAACCCCACACACTAGGCTAAGAAGAAGAAAATCAAGAGAGTCAGAAGGAAACAACAGTAGCACATGCGCATGAACAATAATAAAACCACACAACACATGTTCACCATTCAACATATAATTACATAATGAATTATTACAACATTTGATGAGAAATTGGTGAGTAATAATAATAAACTACAATCTTGACCATAATTAGATATCCTAGTCAACCTTAGGACCTTAAAATGTGGTATTGGGGATAACTCAAAGGGCTTCACCTTATTTGCCTTTTCAGTTAAGATAATTTACTTTAATTAAGTGATTAGTGTGCAATGGCACAAATGTATCAAAGAGGCAAAACTAAGTCCAAATTCACATTCCTCATATCCTAATTAGGCAAGCTACCAACTTTGGGATTAATCAGATACCAAATACACCACTAATGCCAATTTGAAGACTTTAAATAAAGTTAGAAATCATTTTAAGCCTTGATTTCTTAATTTTGACCAAAGTCCAAATTTGTCACACGCCATGATGTGGACTGTTGAGTCACATGAGCCTCACCCGGGTCGAGTAACTGGGTAGGATACCTCATCTCCCACCTCTGGCTGTCTCGCACGCACATGACTTGCTCAACGCCTCTGCAACGATCACCATGCTTGCTCGCGCTACACTCACTTGTTCGCCACAATTCCTTCTCCATTAGATCTGCGTTGATCTGGCGAGTTCAATAAACCCTAACTCACACACTCTCTTGCCCCATATAGAAAAAGCCCAATCACATTTCTTCCTCCACTGTGGATGCTATTCCTAGAGAGCTCGAACCCTCGCCCCACTACATCCCACTACACTTCAACCACCCATAAATGAAGCTTGGATCCCCTCGTGGTGCCCAGATCCTTTGATTTCTCCCTGGAGCCCTAGTTTCCATCTAACGAAGTCAAGTTGCTTCTCCGACCACTGAGCTTTAGCAGCGCTCACTGGAGCCACCTCGACGCAATTAGAATCGAGGTAAACATCTTGGATACCCATCCTTTCTTCCTGTATACTCATCTTGGCATGACATTTTCTTGTTTGCTTGGTCGACAAAGCACCTCTGCCTTCCTCTGTTTTGGCTCACCACCGAGAGGAGTTTCAATGATCCCCGATCTCACTTTGGGCTCCAGGACTCATTGCGAGCACAACGTGTTTCAGTCCTCCCAAGGATTCCGACACATCCCACATGTCCCAACCTCTACCTCATTTGGTTCCTCTATTCTACGGTAGATCCCTTACAACAATTCTAGGTCTCCATTTGTTTTCTGGCTTTTCACATGCCTTCTCCCTCGTAGACCTCTCAGTGAAGTGGTTTCCTGCTAGTCACAACATCACATGATAATTTTTGTTGTTTCCCCTCACCATAGTCACTTCCAAGTTCATCCTAGCTGCCTCCATTGCGAGACTCATCTCTGACCCCCGACTACCTCAGGACCACAGTAATAGCCAGTCAGGTCTGGGGTGAAGAGGTGGAGCCGGTTAGTTGTGTGCCCACTCGCCTGGAGGCCTGGATCGAAGGTAAACTTTGGCCCTGAGATCAGTTGGAGCAGCCATGGCACGAGACACAGGGAGTTCAATCCCTAGGACGAAAGACCAGTCTCTCCCATGGAGATGAAATCAATTGATGCGTCCACTCAGGTCATTTAAGTAATTTGCACATATTTGACCATGAATAATGTGAATGCATATTACTATAGTTTTGGGTCATGCTCGTTTTGTTAATTGCATTTCATTCGAGGGTATTTTGGTCAAATTGCAATATTATTTTCCCTTTTGATCAGTAAATGATTTTAACGTATAAAAATCATTACTAATTATTAATTCAGTAGAAAAATACAAACATATACATTTTTGAAATTAGAAAAATGTGACTGATTTAATGGGATAGGTTTCATGATCAGATTTCCAACTTACACTAGAGTTGATTTTCTAAGCAAGGAAGTCAATGCATTTTGTATTAATCAAATGCACATATATTGTGACTAGGTTGAGATAACCTTGACCCTGAGCCTAGGAGATGTTACTGAACATCTAGGTCTGATCTTAAGGTATGTACATCCTCTATTTTATTTTGGGCATTATTTGATTAAAACCTACTTTCTCTTATTGAGTCATATCTTGAACTTTTATTGCTAATAAAAATCTAATTTCTTGGACATTTATATTTCCTAATGTTGACTCATTATATCCATGTAGTTTATGAAATACTTTGTTTATCTGGGTTCTTGGACCCCACTTGCTATGATTGTCCTTTTTTTTGAAAAATTGACTGAAATTCTAGTCTTGCCTCTTTATTTTATGCATGCTACATGTTTGACTAGAATATCTAGAATAGTGGAACTTGTGTACAACCATACTTATATAGGGCGTGCGTATTCCACCCGAGGTGTGCGTTTTCACCCTTATTTTGTTTTAGGCCATGATCCTATGGTGTTATGACCATGTTTTAGGTATATTTAGTCTACATTGTTATGCATGTAAAAGTTATTATTTTATATTGAGATTGTTGACAACTGTTAAGGCCACACTTTTATTCTCATGTTTGTAATCTGAATTTTTATATGCCTCATTTCCATTGTTACATTTCTTTTGAACTTACCTAATTGCAAATTGCCCCCTTTTTGTGGGAACATCTCTTTTTGCACCTTTAACCCAATATAATGCCCAAAGTTTTTATTATGTGTACATACCCAGCCTTTGTTGACCTATACTTGTTTCCTATGTTCTGGGTGATGTTCTCTTCCACCCAGGTGTAGGTACATTAGAAGACAAGGATGCACGAAGATCATATACATGGTATTCGACCTAAGGATAGCTTGAAATTGAGAGGCTGCCCTTTGCAACATGTCTTTTATGTGATTAGGTTTATTAGATGTATACATTTTTACCTTTCTATACCACCTTTTATGGTGAGGAACAATTGTATAATGATACATCCTATAACTTTGATATAGTTTTGTTTCCGCTGCTTATAAATGTGGGAACCCTAACCTTGCTTAAAGTGTTGAAAAAGCTTAATTATCATAATTTAATTCTTATAACCCTATTCTAACCTTGTGATATGCTTTGAAATCATAAGACAAGATTAAGTTTCAAATTTGGTCTAATTTGGATATTGTTTGAGAAAGGTATGCAATTTTATGTACATTTTGGACTTTTCTGCAATTTACCCAATTGAGAGGTTTTCTTTGCAGTTTATCACTTGCATTATGTTCCTTGGATATTCTCTCATCATTATTGGGCTTGTTGATCCATGGGGAGCCTATTTAAACCTTGGTTTGAAGGTGTTTTCCTCAAGGGTATTTTAGGGTTTACCCCTTCATGGATGAACTACCTTTAGTAGCTATCAACTAATGAATTATTTGTTTTACTTGGAAATTCAAGAAACGAGGGATAAAAATGTCTCTATATATGGTGGGGGAGCTGTTTGTGTGTGTGCTTGTATATTCTTAATAGTTTAAGGCCATGGACACTTGGAAAGATACTAGAACTTCAACTTTTTCTTTTTCTTTATCTTAAAGTTTCATATACTTATCCCTAAGCACCCAAACGAGCCATCTTATCTCCACCACTTCCCTCCTTCTATGAACCTCGTTATCCCTCTGTGCTACTGTGAATTTCCTATCCAAGGAAGAAGAAAGAGGGGATCTTCTTGGAAAACGAATCTAGGGTTGCAATTGACTTCCTTTTAGGGTTTGAAAAGCTTCCTTCTAGTGATCTTGACCTAAAAGAGTAAAAATCCCCTTTGTTCCTTCATTTATTTCTTTTTTATCCTTCCTCCTACCTTTCTCCATGTCGGACCCTTGCTGTTCCATGGTAGAAATTTCTCTAAAGCTCTAAAACCCTACCTTTCTTGCTCCTTATGCTTAGGGTTTGCTCATTTGATGAAGAAAGGTGCTAGATGGACGAGTTCACAGCTTATACTTGAATTTTCTACCCTACCTTCTCAAGTTTTCTTCTGTTTGGGATTTCATTTCATCATTAGAGGAAAGTTTGATAACTTGCTCCACGTTTATTGCTTACCATAAACTTTCTAGCTCATGTTCTTGCTTGAAAATGACGATCCATGCACTAAAAAGCTATGCTTGACTTGGATTTCGATTTTTATAATGTTCCCTATTTTGATTTCAGTTCTAGATGAACCTGTATTCATGTGTACGTTATTCCTAAGGTATAATATGACTTGGATCAGGTTGGTTTGACAACCAATGGTGCTAAACACCTATCAACCAATGGTCAATTTTAGGGTTTAAAGTTGATTTCTTCTAAAAACACATGACTCAATGGTGGTACCATTGCAACAATCGATGGTGTTGTCTTCATGAAAACTAATGGTGGTGACCAAAGATTTCAACTGACGTTCACCCTTTAGGTCAGGTGTTGGCGTAATTAGAATCTTAGTGATTAACAACCAAGTACCCTAATGATGCTATCAATCTATGGTGATATTAGTTTGATATTCGAGGGTGATTAATGAATATAGTGCTGATCTAACAACCTATGGTGACTTAATGGTCACTAGTGATGGTGAATCAGGTCTCAACAACATATGATGAGTTAATCATGTAGTTGTAGCATTAATTAAGCCTTAAACCAATGGTTTCTTAGGTCATTTGATGCAATGGTTGGACCTATACTCCAATTGATAGTTTTAAAATATGAACTTCACCTAATGGTTAAGATCTAATGATTCTTCATCCAATAAATTAGAATGATGCCTAATGTAATATGTTGGTCCTAATAAAGTGATTTATATGGTCTCCTTTATCAGACCAACTTAAGAAGCTAATTTATTGATGGCTTGTTTTAAATAAACAATCGCTTGTGGGTTTTACCCTACTCTCAATGGAAATTTTTATGTTGTTAATCAAGGGATGTCTAGGGTAAAATGGTAACTCTTTCTAGAGCACAACTCAATGACTTCATAGGTGGTTTGTTCAAGATGTTTACTTATGTAAACTACCAATGGCTTTACCTTTTCAACATTTAATAGTTAGAAGTTGATGCCTCAATATTCCCATTGTTTTGGGTGAAGCCTATAGTGTAATGTTATGATTCTAATGATGAGAATTTGATGGTTTAATTCCTTAAACATGTAGTTTTACCCTTACCCTCGTATGATTATGATTGATAATCACCATAATAAATTAATGGGTAACCCTAATGAGGTATAGCTTGTTATACCTAGCTTTAATATAACTAAATGATGGTAATTGGGTATGAATAGTCCTTGAATGATTACTACAATCATTAAGTACTCTCTTATTGTTGTCGAAACCTTAGTATGCTATAACCTGATGGTTACATCTTGAGTTATGTGTGGATCCATATGTGGAAATGGTATGGATTGTGATGGTGACGCTTCACCTTATGCATCCATGATCCAATGGGGATTCCATGAGTTAGGGTTTGGGTATGAGTGTTGATTAGTAATATTGATATAATTTATCTTGTTGAAGCTAACTCTAATGCAAATAGATAAATATGAGTATTCATGTTTAACCTTCTTATATGATAGCATGATGGTGGAATAATCTCCTTAATATGATCATAATCTTAATGTGTTAATTGGTGGTTATCATAGCCACATGGTTGATACTTTCTTATGCTAAATCTATGCATTATGAATATGATGAGGGTTAATCATATCTAGATTCCTTGCATGTTGATAATAAATGAATGTTATTAATGTTAATATAACCCTGCTATGATTGTTTATGAATATCTCCCAGCTCATTAATGCAATATTGTGCTATCTGATGTATTATATGTAAGTGATGGTGTTGAGCCTTGTTATAAGGCATAGAAAGATAATGATGATCCTGCAGGGAATAGTATGATTGTCTTAATGACCTTTGGGCATGGTTGAGCCTTGAACGAGGTGTATTCCTCTTGTGTTGATAAAGGTTGACACCTTATGATATTGTGAAAAGGATTTATATCCTGTGATAGTATGATGACAAGTGCAATCTCATGAATGGCAAGTGAATAGCATGATGTGATGATGAGATGATGAACAATATGTATCATACGTTTTATATCTTCTGAAATTATTATATAGCAATGTTTGCTAGAGATGAATTAGGGTTTGTATGTCCACTTGTATGATGCAACCTTAATTCACTCAATTGGAAATAATTAATCAAGTGAAATTCTAATCATGTAGTGTCCTGCGCCATAGATCCATCTGAGTGTCAGAACTTGCCAGATGGTGAAACGAGTATTCCTAAGGGAAACTCGGAGCACATACTATTGAGTATGTGGGGTGTTTGTCATCCTGAATCTAAGTGTTTAGGGAGGATGAATGCGGTCATACCTATCCATCAGTTTGAGAACGACTGTGGTCGTGTCTTGGTGATTATATATGTGATGAGATTGGATGACAACTGTGGTTGTACCTCAGATGGTAGGGTATGCGTACCCACCTCCTTTCACTAGTGGCGTGACCTGTACCAAGGATGGACTAGGCTGTTAGCAACTTGACCTTATGTGTCGCTATGGCAGACCTGTACTGATCGGGGGCGAAGAAGATCTTAGGAGTCCGACTCTTCCTAGATCTTATATGGCACTGATTTCGACTTAGCAATGGTCAGTTGGATTTTGAATGGTATCCTCAAATTCCTTAGGGCATAATAAAAGATGTAAGACAATTGTGTAGAATATTTATTTAGGGTTATACACAACACTTCATATTGGATGATAACCCTTGTTTGCTTTCTTTTCATTTAGATCATGCATAGTATACTAATAGATAACACATATGCTTATGTTGTAGTTATGTTCATGTTGTAAACATGCTTATGTTGTCAAATATATTGGCACTGATGAATAAGGTGATGCTACTAGCTATGTTTGATATTGCTAGCCATGCCTATGTAATTATAAATGCTTAAACTGCTAATCATGCCTATGTAGTTAATTGTGCTACGATGTTAGTTCTACTTATGATATAGACATGTTCCCTTTATTTTAGATGCCAATATTGATGGCCATGTTATGTTACTAGACATATTCATGATGTCAGGGATGCTTATGCTACTAGATTGCTTGTACTATTAGCAAGGAATATGATGATAGTCAGATTAATGATAATGATTGTTACTAGATGCAATTTGATGATAGTTGAGTAGATATCTATCCATAGAAATGGATTTATTTGGTATCTATATATGCATTGATGATCATACTTGTTGCTAAGATGATTTGCTTAATCTGTTTAGTATACTTAAACTGTTCAATTGAGTATTAAATACTCCAACTGCTTAGTTATCTACTATTTAAAATGTTGTAATTAATAAGAGTTGTTGGAGGTTATATCTCTTGCTGGGACATGGGTCTCACCCTTGTGGTTTGCACATTTTTTAGGTAATCGGAAGTGACAAAAACAAATATGTGGAAGCAAAGAGGAGCAACAGTAATGAATCTTTGAGAAAGTTGATTATATGTCTAGTGTGTCCTAGAGTCGTCCCTGTACTCTCAGGTGCGGGTGAGAAAAATTTGTATATGGTGTTTCAAATGAATAAAACTTTTGTTAGCATATTAATGCTTGTTTGTGTGGCATATACGAGTATTATTCTCCTGTATATATATGTTGTGGTTAAGACGATAGAACAATTTGTATCAAATTCTTGGCATTGTATGGATATAAGAAAGATGTTGGGCTCTTATGCAAATGTTTTTGAGCAGGTGCTGATGTTGAAATTGGTTTTAATTTACCCATATTTTTGGTTATGTGATTAATGAATGATCGATTGTGTTTTATATTTTGAGTAATCTTGTTTAGTATAACAGGTTCTCACAAGTTGGTATCAGAGCTTTAAGTTCACTGAGTCTATAGGGGACACTAGGACTTAGGACTAGGATGATGTCAAAATTAGGGATATGACATAAAAATATGGTGCATACTGTCTAATCTCAATATTTGGGTGCCCTGGCCAGGTATTCAATTGTTGAAGAAAAGGTAAGTATGGAACTCTTAGATTGTTATCGTTTTGATTAATCTGATCAAGTAGTCATTTTGAAATAATCTAAAGAGCATAATGAATAAGAAATCATGGTGTGAATATCTCAATACTACCTTAAAGAAGATGTAAATTACATCATTATCTATCAAAACTTGAATGTTTGGTAACTATAAGAGAAAGATAGAACACCATTAAATCTAAATCTAAATACAAATAAGAAAAGGAGGAGTTCTTGAAGATGTGATTCAAGAAGATAATAAAGTAAAAGACAGATAAGTCTATGCTTATAAAGTGAATCAAGATATGAAATCCACATAAGATGGAGAGAACATCTATAATACGTATAAAATGAGAAGATGAATGAGAATAATGACAAAGGAGGAACCTGAATTAATATCAGACCAACCTATGTGTGAAAGAAAGTGTTAATGTAAAATCAGCATGGCATGTGAAAGAAATTAAGGGAGATGATCCCTGTTTAATGAAGAAAATGTGAAATATGATGATTTACCCATTGATAAGTGGTTGAAAAACATAATAAAACAAGAGAACATATCCAAGTGTGATAACTAGTCATCAAGGAAGGAGTAATGGGATATGTTAATCATGATGATTCCTATGCTAATGGCAAGGAACCCAAAATGAAAAAGGTAAAATGATACATAAGAAGATGTAACCTGCATAATGAAAATAGAATTGGTTACTTTTTTGCTAGTGACCCTTGAACAATACTACTATGATGTGGTAAGTGTGTTTCCCTTTGCATCTTTCCTTTCTAGGGCACAACTTTCAAGTAGATCATTGCCACTTGGTATATGTGGATTCATTGTAAACATGAGGGTGGATAGATTATGATAGCATAAGGCTACTTGGACTATGGTTCCAAGATCATAAAGTTTGTGATGAGTTTGCTTTTGAGCCTTCCAATAATTAGGAAGACTCCTCTTATATGTCTTGAGATTTTTTATGTTGGTAAAAGTAGATGAGATAGGGATGTGAGTTCCTTATAGCACATTAGGTGGATACAAAGGTAATGAATCCTAGTATCCAAGATGTATCAACAGTATGGGAAGTATGTGAAGGTTGGAGATGTTTATTAAATGAACATTCCAAGTGAATTTCCCTTAGAGAGAGAAAGAGAGTTGATGATGACCCTATAAATGTTGTTTGGAAGGAAAAACAAAAGTGATTCTATAATGTTGCGTATGGTTCTATGATAGTTGGACAAGACCACTATCAAGGATAGATGGTTTGTTGATTAATAGACATGTGATACCATGTTCCTTTAAGATAAACCTATGATCAAATATCAATGCATAAGAGTTATATTAGATGACATAATTTACATGACCATGATGACTTTAGGGTTATGTTCTTTAGACTAACCAATGTATAAATAAAATTTATGAATAGGAGGAAAAAAGTGTTCCAGTAATGTCTTACAAAATATATCAAGCTTTGAATGATGACATCTCAAGGTATTTTAGATATGGTCAGTAACATGGTCAACATCTTTGCTAAACCTCAAGAATGTTGAAGCAACTGTACTTATGTGTGACAAGTCTAGCAAGAGTGAGATGGAGTTGATTAAATGTCTTTATGGGATCATGATATGTCTTCTCAGTAGGTTGTGTAAATCTTAGTAAGGTGAAGATAATGTTGTTATTTCACCCCTAACAAGGTTGACTAGGAATGATGTTCCCTTGTATGAGATGACACGTGTCACCGTCAACATTTCTTTTGATGTTGAAGAAAAACTGACAAGTGTTCTAGTGTCAGTGTAACTAGGAAGAAAAAAAAGAGGATGGATACATCGCCTTTTTTATGCTTCAAGGAATGGTATGGGACACATGCCATGATTGGTAAAAAGCTAGCAAGTATGACTTTTGAGTAATGTGTTGATACAATAGATATAATTTTAGGATGATAGCTAGAATTTAAAGTTGAAAATTACTATTAGATTTGTACAGGTGGCACAACAAGTTTCTATTCTCCATATTTACAAATGTCTTCTTATGTGGGGGGTTTTTGTGCTAACCTAAGATAAGATATGTATGAATTGAAAGAAAAATACATGACCTCTATACGAGAGATGTGACATTTCCATAATATGGAAGTAAACATTTCTAATATTGAGGATGACGTGCATGATAAGTATACATCTATGTGTACCTTGGATTTCGGGGGCAAAATCCCTGTTAGGGGTCTATGGTTGTGAGACCCCTAACCTTGCTTAAAGTGTTGAACAAGCTTAATTATCATAATTTAATTCTTATAACCCTAATATAAAATTGTGATATGCTTTGAAATCATAAGAGCTTAAGTTTCAAATTTGATCCAATTTGGACATTGTTTGAGCAAGTTATGCAATTTTATGTACATTTTGGACTTTTCTACAATTTACCCAATTGAGATGTTTTATTTGCAATTTATCGCTTGCATTATGTTACTTGGATATTATATCATCATTATTGAGCTTGTTGATCCATGGAGTGCCTATTTAAACCTTGGTTTGAAGGTGTTTTCCTCAAGGGTATTTTAGGGTTTACCCCTTCATAGATGAGCTACCTTTAGTAGCCATCAACTAATGAATTATTTGTTTTGCTTGGAAATTCAAGAAATGAGGGATAAGCATGTCTCTATGGATGGTGGGGGAGCTTATTGTTTGTGTGTGCTTGTATATTCATAATAGTTTAAGGCCATGGACACTTAGAAAGATACTAGAACTTCAACTTTTTCATTTTCTTTATCTTAAAGTTTCATATACTTATCCCTAAGTATCCAAATGAGCCATTTTCTCTCCACCACTTCCCTTCTTCTATGAACCTCGTTCTCCCTCTGTGCTTCTATGAATTTTCTATCCAAGGAAGGATAAAGAGGGGATCTTCTTGGAAAAAGAATCTAGGGTTGCAATTGACTTCCTTTTAGGGTTTGAAAAACTTTCTTCTAGTGATCTTGACCTAAAAGAGTAAAAATCCCCTTCTTTCCTCCATTTATTTATTTTTTATCCTTCCTCCTACCTTTCTACAAGTCAGAACCTTGCTGTTCCATGGTAGAAATTGCTCTAAAGCTCTAAAAGCCTACCTTTCTTGCTCCTTATGCTTAGGGTTTGCTCATTTGATGAAGAAAGGTGCTAGATGGACGAGTTCACAGCTTATACTTGAATTTTCTACCCTAACTACTCAAGTTTTCTTCTATTTGTGATTTCATCTTATCATTAGAGGCAAGTTTTATAACTTTCTCCACGTTTATTGCTTACCATAAGCTTTCTAGCTCATGTTCTTGCTTGAAAATGATGATCCATGCACTAAAAAGCTATGCTTGACTTGGATTTTGATTTTTATAATGTTCCCTGTTCTGAATTTAGTTATAGATGAACCTGTATTCATGCGTACATAATTCCTAAGGTAAAATATGACTTGGATCAGGTTGGTTTGATAATCAATGGTGCTAAACACCTATCAACCAATGGTCAATTTTAGGGTTTAAAGTTGTTTTCTTCTATAAACACACGACTTAATGGTAGTACCATTGCAACAACTGATGGTGTTGTCTTCATGAAAACTGATGGTGGTGACCAAAGACTTCAGCTGACGTTCACCCTTTAGGTCAGTTGTTGGCATAATTAGAATCTTAGTGATTAACAACCAAGTACCCTAATGATGCTATCAATCGATGGTGATATTAGTTTGATATTCGAGGGTGATTAATGAATATAGTTATGATCTAACAACCTATGGTGACTAGTGATGGTGAATCAGGTCTCAACAACCTATGATGAGTTAATCATGTAGTTGTAGCATTAATTAAGCCTTAAACCAATGGTTTCTTGGGTCATTTGATGCAATGGTTGGACCTATACTCCAATTGATAGTTTTAATATATGAACTTCACCTAATGGTTAAGATCTAATGATTCTTCATCCAATAAATTGGAATGATGCCTAATGTAATATGTTGGTCCTAATAAAGTGATTTATATGGTCTCCTTTATCAGACAAACTTAAGAAGCTCATTTATTGATGTCTTGTTTTAAATAAACAATCGCTTGTGGGTTTTACCCTACTCTCAATGGACATTTTTATGTTGTTAATAAAGGGATGTCTAGGGTAAAATGGTGACTCTTTTTAGTGCAAAACTCAATGAATTCATAGGTGGTTTGTTCAAGATGTTTACTTATGTAAACTACCAATGGATTTACCTTTTCAACATTTAATGGTTAGAAGTTGGTGCCTCAATATTCCCATTGTTTTGGGTGAAGCCTACAGTGTAATGTTATGATTCTAATGATGAGAATTTGATGGTTTAATGCCTTAAACTTGTAGTCTTACCCTTACCCTCATATGATTATGATTGATAATCACCATAATGAATTAATGGGCAACCCTAATGAGGTATAGCTTGTTATACCTACTTGGCCCCTTCCCTTATTGTTTCACTAGCATGCCTTAGATACGACTACTAGGAGAACCGAGCTTGTATGTATGATACACATAGAACTCTGACATAAGTTGACGAATGGTGATAATTTCCTTGATGCCAGATGATTGAATTAATTAGATATATTATAGTTAGGCATGCCTTGCCTTCAACATAGAGTATGTCCACATAGCTCCACCTAAACTCATTTAAGAGTTGGATACCATCTTCATTGAGCTGGTTATGCCTCATACATGAGAATTAGTTGTGAAACGCTATAAACTTTGGTAGATATTCATAGTATCACCTCTGTTTGGGTTTATGTGGTGATTAATATGAGTAGCTTGATTATATAGGGTACCTTTATATGTGAAGGAATTATGGATGTAAACCAGATAGTGATAAGCAACCCCTAAATCTTTCCCTACAACATTGGATAATATTACGACCCTTGGGTCTTGAGATGGTGCAATGTGAATCATGATTAAGGGTGACAGGGGGTGATGGTTATTGTTCCTTATTAGGATTTAGCAGAAGTTGACAATAAAGAATAAGAAACCCTTCTCCCCCTATGCTACAAGACTTGAGGTGATTTACTCATACTCTTTGTATGCTTGAGGAATTAGAACGTGCTAGTAGAATGAAGTGATAATAGAGTGATACTATAGGTATCATGTACTAGATAAGTGGTGGACTTGGTTCTCGAGTCAATTTTAGCGCCATTGTTGAATTTCAATTGCAACGTTTTCATTGCCAAACTTATTTTCATTATTAATTTATATGTACCAAAAAAACTTTGAGATTTTAACGATGGTTTTTGGAACCAAGTCACCACTACAAGGATGTTTAAGTACCGAGGAACCCTTTAGTGGAAAACCCTTGACTAGAATGATCAACCTGGAACCCTAGGACTAAGTATGGTGTAGAGAGTATGAAGAAACTTTGGATATATTCGACCCAGATTCAGCCTTTCTGTCCCCCTAGGTTATTAGATAAGTCATAGATTAACCGTTTAAGGGATGAAGTCTTATACGCTTAGCAATGTAGCTTAACTTAAAGGATAATAAGAAGAAATAGTGGGTGCAATAAGCCATACTTAGATAACTCTTAGTAATATAGACAAATAAGTGTAGCTACCACTTAATCAAGACTAATGAGTGAGGATTTCTAATTATATCACCACAAATGTTACTTTAATTCACCTTTAGTTGCCTTTGAAAGAAGAATTCTAAACTGATAATACCAAGTTAGGCATAAAAAAAACTACACCTAAAAGCTCAAACAAGTGCACTATACCCAAATTTTCTAGTAACTGAATGAAAACATTGACCTTACACAAGAGGATAGGTTGAATACTAAGGATTATGGGATTTATGAACATATTTCATTCGCATATTATCATAATAAACAAAAAAAACTATGTATAACTCAATCACAACATATTTAACTTGTTGTTTTTCCTAAAACATGGATGGTTAGTTCATAACTAGCTTGCAATATGCTAAATTGCATAAGTATGTATGGTTTAACATGGTTGTTAACAAACCATAATTTGTCACCTTAACCTTAATCTACCCGATAGCTCATAGATAATGGCTTGGTAGTCAGAAACAAATTAATTAAATTTTCTTTGGATAAATTATGTAAATATATCCAACTTAATGTATGATGTTAAAATTTAAAGGAAAATTTACTTAGTAGTAATAATAATAGGAATCATGGTGCTTGGGGATTGATGTTTCTATACAAGTGTAGCCCACCTATCCAGTGGTCACATTGTGAATGGTTCTATGGGTAGATCTATATATGAAGATTGGCCATTCATGTGTAAGTGATGGAAAATGAGAATCTATAGAAATACCTAGTACCTCATGTGTGTTGTGATGTGGTTCATGTAAGAGGGAAAGGAAACCACCATAACAATGTAGGTAACATTTATGAATGTAGCACTACTATAATAATCTATGTCTTAGTGTAATTTTTTTCCTGGTTCAACTTAGAATACAAGAAAACTATGGGGACTTAATGCATAAGATAAGGTAGTTTCACCATTGGGTTTTGGATATATGTATGATATGGAGTATTGTACAATAACCCACTACATTAAATGTATTAGAAATCTTATATTGGTTTAGATGTATGGCTTTGTGCACCACAAGATAGGGATGGATGGATTTCAGGGACAAAATCTTCTTTAAGGAATGGAGTGCTGTAACATACTCAATTCCAGACATATAGGCTAATCCTCCATTCTTCTAGCCCCCTATTTGACTTTGTTGTTATCCAATCTCCTTTTTTTGGTATCCAAAGTGCGCCTCCCTTTTTTTGTATTTTTCCAAAAAAGTATATACAAAATGTGGAAATGAAAAGAGAAACATGAAAAGAAAGAAACTAGATAGAAAACATGTATCTATCTATACAGATTAAGCCATATCATCTATATCCCTCTTTAAGTATCTCCAAACAGCAAGGGCTATGCTTTCGTATCCTTCAAAAATCCTCTGGTTTCTTTCCTTCCAAATACCATGGATAGTCACCAGAAGACACATATTCTTTTTCTTAGAACTGGATTCAAGAAAACTATAGTCAGACATAGGTAAGTGGTTAATGTATCCATCTGCATGAGCCAACTTCCAGATTTGCTAGCTAAACGGGCAATCAGTAAAGATATGATCTACATCCTCAACACAACTTTTACATAGTTCACATCTTGAGGGGAAACAAAAGCCTCTTCTTTGTAGAATGATTGAGTCAACATTCTTCATAAGAGAACTTTCCAACAGAAAATCTTGCATCTACTAGAAACTTTAGACTTCCAAATCCATTTGTACCAAGACACCTTTGCACCTTTCATCCTAATGACCTCCCAGAACTCCTTCATTTTCTTAGGGGAAGTGCCATTAAAGCACAGATTGTCCTCAGATTTAGAGCCATGAGAGTAAAAAGGCTTCACATCAGTAATGATTCCAGTTATATGGCGAGACCTGCTAACAATCCAGCCCCCATTATCAGTCAGATCAGCAAGCTTGACAAGCTTGCCCTTGCCTAATCGCAAGATGTCTTTAGCTTCTAAAAATTCAGTAAGAAAGTGATTTCCATTGACCCATGGGTCCCTCCATAGTAAAGTAGATTTCCCATTCCCCACATTCCACTGGATATGGGGGATCATAACATCTCTAGTGATCAGCAATTGCCTCCACATCCACGAAGAATGCAGTTTAGAAGAGATGCTCCAAATAGAATCCCCTTTTAGATATTTAACATGTATCCACCTAATCCACAGATTATCCTTCTTGGTAGCGATGTTCCAGACATTCAAGGACATAAAAGCATCCACAACATCCTTAGTAATTTTCAGATTCAACCCTCCCTCATCTTTAGGTATGCATATATCCTCCCAAGCAACTGATTGGATTGTATTTTTTGGTTCAACACCTCCCCAAAGAAAGTTCCTACAACAACTATCAATATCATTCGATACAAAGACATGGATAGTAAATGAGGATGCCCAGTATAAGTGAAAAGTTGTTAAAGTAGAAGAGACCAGCTCCAAATGACCATCAAAGGAAAGGCTACACGCCTTCCATCCTTCCAACTTCTTGCTAATTTTTCTCCAGCAGGGGAGCACAAAGGCTTCTAGTAAGTCTGCCTTTAAAAAGTGGTAGACCCATGTACTTCAATGGTAGAAAACCTAGCTTAATGCCTAAGAATTCTTCAACCAAAGTAGCATTAGCTGCAGAATTGCAGAAAGCAATGCTTTTATCACAGCTAATGTGAAGACCCGACACTTCACTGAAGGAATTGAGAAGTTTACTGAGGCCTTTGACATAGTTTTCAGTAGCCTAAGAGAAGATGACCACATCATCTGCAAAAGGTACATGAGAAACTTGTATCTCATGGGAGGCTCGAATAGGAAAAAACCATTTCTCTTCAACACCAAATCTGAGAATACTCGATAGCCCTTCCATAGCAAGAACAAAAAGATAAGGCGTCAGGGGGTCACCTTGTCTAATTCCCCTACCTGGATTAAATCCTGTGCCTGGGACACCATTAAACATAATTTGCATACTAGTGGTCTTAAAGATCTCACGAATCCAGGGAATGAAACAGTTGGAGAAATTCATTCTTTCAAGAATTTTGAATAGGAACTCCCAGTTTACCGAGTCATAGGCTTTCATTAAATCCATCTTCAAACACAACATAGGTCTTGAACTTTTCATAATATTATCAATAAGCTCATTAACAATCAAAGTAGAATCCTTGATACATCTCCCTTTGATAAACACACTTTGGGCCGAGTCAATGATGTTGGGGAGAATGCTCTGTAGCCTATTAGAAATCACCTTGGAGGATATTTTGTACAAGACATTGCAGAGAGCAATTGGCCTCCAATCCTGGACTTTGGAAGCATTCTTAGATTTCAGGATAAGAGTTAAAAATGTCCTGTTAACCTCTTTGAGCATACAACCACTAGAGAAGAAGTTCTGAACAGCTCTCACTACGTCTTTACCAATAATATGCCAACATTTTTTTTATAGAAATGGAAGTTGAACCCATCTGGGCCTGGTGCTTTGTCACCATTAGCCTCTTTGATAACCCTATCAATTTATTCTTTCATAACTAAATCACAGAGAGAGTTAAATTGAGTAGAGGATAAGGAAGGCAAAATCCATATGTTATCCCATTGAATCATATCTTACTTTTGCTTTGCAAAGAGGTTAGTATAGAAGTCCAGAATATGGTACTGAATAAGAGAAGTATCAGTAACATTGATCTCATCAATAAGAATGCATCCGATAGTATTATTATGCCTTCTAAGAGAGTCATAAAAAAACTTTGAGTTCTTGTCACCTAAATTAAGCCATTTCACACGTGACTTTTTCCAAATAAAGAACTCCTCTACCTCATAAGCAATAATGGCTTCTTTTCGGGCTTCAGAAGAAATAAAAGCTAGATCAGTATTATCAGGAATGATGTCAGCCATGACTTGAGCATGACAAGCCCGAGCCTCTTTCACCATTCTATTTTTACAAATGTTACCCACTTTTTCCCTATTCCACTTACACAGAGCATGCTTTACCTTCTTAAGTTTCTATACAACTTCAAAATTTGTGCTTCAGGCTTCCTCAACAATATCATAGAAGCCCTCCATCTCAGACCAGGCATTAACAAATCTAAATGGGGTCTTTTTGAAAGAGCCTTTTTCACCAAAATGAATGCACATGATTCTGTGATCACTATGAATATATTGGATAATAGACCCCCACAGTTGAGGGTAAGCAGTAAGAAAACAACTGTGATAGAAAACCCTGTCGATCTTGGACATAACCAGCTTTCTAGCTTCTTGCCTATTGTCCCAGATATATTAAGGGCCACAAAGAATCATCTGCAAAAAACCAGTGCTATTAACAAAGTCATTAAATAGCTCCATATATTTATAAGATGGTTCAGAGACACCAAATTTGTCACAAGCAAAACGAACAACATTAAAATCCCCAGTAATCAACCAAGGACTATCTCTCACACTAGCATGAATAGTATTAAGATGATCCCATAGAATAGCCCTTTTCCCCTCTGGATTATGAGCATATACTGCAGTTAGAAAGAAATCACCTTCATCCGACTTTACATAGCAATGGAGAAATTGATCTCCTTCTGAAACCACATGAATAGAGATATCCTCTCTAAACCAGGAAACAATAACCCTGCCCAAGGGGTGAGAATCTTGATTTGAGACCCAATTAGCAGAGTTCCAAACATTACTCATAACTTTGTTCATATTTTCCCTTCTTATTTTACTTTCAAGAATGCAAATAATAGAGCATTTATTATTAGCAATGGCTTCCTTAACCGCCCCCTTTCGTCTAGGTTTGTTTAAACCTCGAACATTCAAGGAAATGATAGATGACTCAACCATTAGGAATGGAAGGTTTTGAGACAACTAGATTCATGAATAGCTCCATCAACAGAACTATCAGCAACAGAACCATTCATTTCAGAATCAATAAACTCCAGAGCTTTGAAACTATTAGAAGAAACCAAAGAGCCATTGACTCTCGGTTGCGGGATTTTTGAAATGTATCTAGGAGGGGATTTCTACTTCCTACCCTAAACCTTCCACTGGCTAGGAGTGCTAGCCAAGCTCACTACCTCCTTTCCTTCTACAGGGAGTAGAGCTATGACCAATAGACTCCACAGGAGCAACTGGAAGAGTTACAAATCCCACTTCAATAGGAGGGCAATCATAGAATGTGTCCGCTTCACCAGGGACATTAACTTCCACTAGTTGAGGAATCTTGTGGGGGAGGTACAACAACTTTTGTACATGCTCCTTGACCATGACCAAACGTACCACACTCTTTACATGCATCAGGTTACCATTCATATTCAAAGTAGATGGTATCCTTCACTCCATTATCACTGATCATGTGAATCTCATCAGGGAAAGACGAAGAGGCAGGGATGAGCACCTGGATTCGAGCAAACTCCAGTCTCCTCTGGTGTCTGGTAAGAAAGTCAGGCCTCAAAGGGGTACCAAAAAAAACTATCCACAATACTGAAGACTTCTTCGTCCCATAATTCAAGGGGGGGATCATGAATGCAAACCCGTAATGGTACTTTAGTGAGCTTTAGCTTCTCAAACGGCTCCCCCTTTTGCCACTTTTTTAGAATTATTGGTTTGCCAACTACAAACCACAAACCTTGCTCGACAGCAAGCCTCAGATCATCCGGATTAGAAAACCTGATGATAAAAAAATCATTACACCAAGACATAATCTCAAAATCACCTTTCGGCTTCCAGATCATCTTGAGATGTTTATGCAAAGTTGGCCAGTGTGGCTTTAATCCAATAATATAACCAACGACAGTGTTTGTCCACTTAGAGATGTTTCCATCAGCAATAGATCTAGGATACTTAGCTGCTTCGTCGACCAATTCTTTAACGACCCTACCTCCCGGTAACCCCCAATTAAGGGAGACCCAAAGGTCAGAGCCATTATCCCGATTAACAGGATCAAAGGTTCGACAAATAATCAATAATAATTATGAAATTCTACCAACTAAACTGAAGTTTGGTATAAAATAAAACTTTGCATGCCTTTTTCAAAAACATGGATATCTACTTCTATCCACATCTGGATTCTATTCTAACTAATCCTCCTTGCACTTTATTTCTTAATTTCACAATATGCCACTTTATTGTTTGTCTTTTTCAATCTTGTACCTAAAAACACCGACAAACAAAACGTCGGTCAGCATATCGGAATATGTCAGTATGTGGGGACAACCAAAATTTCGCAAATATGGCTAACAATCTATATATCACAATCAAGTTAATTAACAAGCCAAATTACGCTTTCAGTGTGACATTCTCCACCGCTTTTGCCCTAACCCTAGCATACCCCCTTTCGGGTTTCTCTTTTACTAATGACTTAAGGCCACCTTCTCAATCCCGAGCTTGGTGCCTGGGGTCACCTCTCATAGTGCCCATTAGTCATTCTATAAAGACCACCTTCTCAATCCCAAGCTTGGTGTCTGGGTCACCACTCATGGTGCCCATTGGTCTTTCCTCCTGGGCTTGACCTTTTGGCATCATCCATTAGGGTGGCATGTAGGTTCTAGAATACACACTTATATTATAATTGTGATAATCATAGTGAATTCTTCATAATTTACAAGTATGAACATCCAAACTGATAGGTTGCATTCAATGCGATTAATTATCTGGGAAACTCTTTGGGAAAGTAATGCGATTAACCATAATTAACCACATACCTGTCAGGCTGATTTGAGACAGAATTAATCCAATCAATGCAAGAAATCCAATAGGCAAGCAATCATACAAAGAGATCCTGAAATATGCATACAATTTCCTATCATTGATCATGCCATCAAGATCTATTAAACCTAGCTCGCTTCCTAGGGTTTCTAGTCCACTTTTAGGGTTACCATTGCAATTAGGGTTCCTCTTCATTTTTACTCTTTTAAACCCTAATTTATACAATTACTCACAAAACCTAATTATCTCATCTATTCTTCGCGAAAGATATTAAGGTTACCTTTTAACAACATATAACCTTAATTTTAGATTAAAGGCACAATTAAAAGTCCATTAAGTCTATTATGCCTCGTTTACATTAAAACAACCATTTTTATCCTTTAATTCATGACAAGATCATTAAGCCTAATCATCGTATTTGGTTCCTTCTGGATTAACAACTCATAGTTCATTATGATCTAATTCATCTATGAACTATATTTATCATTAATTCCACCTTTATCCATTAGAAAACCCTAATTTCCATATTAAGGGTATTTATCCACAATTAGGAACCTTTATACTCAAAATAGCTTAGAACCATCATATCTCAGCTTTATACATGAATTTGAACAACTAAAGCCATTATGAGTCACAATTACTAACATTAGGGTTTCAAGGCCCATTAAAGCTCATTTATGCACATGGAATTCTAAATTAAACCAATTATGTGCAAAGTTCATCATTTTTGATCTTAATGTATCTTTTTATGATTAACAGGTTAATATCAACTTTAATCGTCGATAAACCCTTCTTAATACATTAATCATCTCAAATTAGGGTTTCTTAATCATTAATACATTAAAGTTGATAACTTCAACTACTTCTCGAATTTCAAGAGGAATTAGCTTCGAAATCTATTTTTATTGGATTCCTCGCATTTTTCTGAGCAAGATTCATATTTTATACACATCCATCCGAGCTACCAATCTTTTGTTATAATTTTTCGAAATGATTTACCTTTGGACCAGTAGAAATACGCCACGTCAGCCTCATCTACTCTTTTCTTTTCCACGCGAGCGGGCGCCCCAACTCTATTCTCGGCCACGGGGAAAGACAAATACACCCCTGCCTCCTGAGCATAGCGCGCTATGCGTGCACCGAAGGACAGAATAGTAATCTCGCCGCTCGTCTCCTACCTCCGCTCAGCCTATTCGCGAGACATGCTTCTTGGCCGAGTCAACTCCACCGTTGACTCTGGGGGGCCTGGGATCCTTAGCAACCAGAAAAGGGTCCCCACCTCCGATCCCTGGCACCGAACTCAAAGGAGGAATCAATTTAGTCAGATGGGCAACAAATGGAGAGAAGGGCCAGGCTGTGCGCCGGCGGCCATGGAAGGGAAACCAAGGGGAAAGAGGGTTTTTTTGATCAAATTACTTGCAGGGGATGCTTTGTTCGGTGCTGTGGGACACCGCGAGGAATTTGGCCAACTCACAGAAGGGAACTATCCCCTTATAAAGCCTGTGGCCAAGGTAGGTGGTCGGTGGGTGTCCTGAGATTAGGGGATTTTCGCATACACATCCAAAGACCATCAAACTTAGGATTAGATGGTGCGGAATCCTATCCTGAATACATTTGGACCCTTTCCATCCTCACACATCAACCATATCGAGGGAGAATCTGGATTGAGTAGGACTCCACATGTTATCAGTCCTTCTTAAACTGGATGAGGAGCAGCCATCATTGGATTGGGGATCGACGATGCAGATTTCTCGATATACAAAAAGAAAAGGATTCTTTATTTAACAAAATCGTGACATTTAATACTTTCCTCCCATATTGTCTACATATTAGGGATTTTTGTAAAATCCATATCTCCCAAACCACTCATCCAATTAATCCCAAAATTTAAGGGAAGGTCTATAATGACTTAGTACACGTGTGTACCAAGTTTGGGACTCAAAATCAAAAGTATGAGATACTTTTATTTATATGCAAGTTATCTCTTAATAAGGCATATTTTATGCATATTTTCTCTCTCTTAATCTTTTATTTTCTTTGATTTTGATTCCTTTTCCATTAGAAACTATGTGGACACAAAATCTCATCCAAGATGGATTCATTATCCATATTTCCACATTTTTCTTGTAATATTATCATTATCTCACATTTCTTCTAAATAAAGCAATATTTAATTAATCTTTTCTTTTCTTGTTGCATTATCTTTGCAACTTTGGACTCCTTGGAACCCAAGGAACCCAAGAGGCACGAAATCCACCTTTGGATAATATTCCTTTGCCTTCTAGAGGTTTCTATATCTTTCTTTTCTCCATTTCTTATTTACTCATTTAATAATGGAGTTTCCTTTGTCTTTTCCTTGTTATTGGGCCCAATAGCCAATAAAGCCAACAAAACAACCAACAAGGCTATTGTAAATGAAATCCATTTATTTAAAACAAATTATATCATTATTTTTTCAATATCTTTAATAGGAGAAATTATATTTCTCACCAAAGAATCCAAAAAATTGGGGTTGTAACAAATTCGATTTCCCATCTCTTCAAGTCAAGATTTAGATCTGCCTTCTGCACAAATAGATCTGTCCAGTTGGTCACTGTTGAAGCTATAGACACTTCCTCCATCTTACTTTGGGCTCTAACCAGACTAGAGGGTTGGCGAGGACCTGCATTCCTATTCTGAGTGAAGCCTGCTTGCTGGGCATGGGGATTCAGTGGCGGCAGCGGCGACTTTCCAGTATTGCCAGAGTCGCCCACACCATCGCTTCCTCTGCTCAGGGTAGCCATCATATGTGATTATACTTATCAATTAAGTTTTCTATCCAATCTCCTTTAGTCCATTTTCTTAACAATTTTTCAATTATATACCTTTTAGTACGCATGTTTCCCTATTTTAGAATAAATTTGACTTTGTTTGGATCTAATATCCCTGAATAACTCATAAGTAATCCCTTGAAAATGAAATCTTAGGATGTAATAACCCTAATAATTTAACTATGAGAAATTGGTGAGTAGTAATAATAAACTATAGTCTTGACCATAACTAGATATCCTAGTCAACCCTAGGACTTTAAAATGTGGTATTGTGGATGGCTTAAATGGCTTCACCCTATTTGCCTTTTCAGTTAAGATAAATTACTTTAATTAAGTGATTAGTGTGTGATGGAATAAATGTATCAAAGGTAATATAAAAAAGGCAAAACTGAGTCCAAATTCACATTCCTCATATCCTAATTAGGCAAGCTACCAACTTCGGGCTTAATCAGATTCCAAATACACCACTAATGCCAATTTGAAGACTTTAACTAAAGTTAGAAATTAGTTTAAGCATTGATTTCCTAATTTTGACCAAAGTCCAGATTTGTCACACACCCTGATGTGGACTGTTGAGTCACGCGAGCCTCACCCACGTTGGGTAATTGGGTAGGAGACCTTGTCTCCCAACTCTAGCTTTCTTACACGCACATGAATTCTCAACACCTCCGCAGCTATCGCCATGCTTGCTCACACTACACTCACTTGTTTGTCACGATTCCTTCTCCATTAGATCCGCCTTGACCTAGCGAGTTCAATAAACCCTAACTCAAACACTCTCTTTCCCCACATAGAAAATTCCCCATCACTTTTCTTCCTCCGCTGTGGCTGCTATTCCCAGAGAGCTCAAACCCTTGCCCCACTACATCCTACTACACTTCAACCACCCAGGAATGAAGCTCACAACCCCTCGTGGTGCCTAGATCCTTTTATTTCTCCCTGGAGCCCTAGTTTCCATCTGACAAAGTTAAGTTTCTTCTCCGACCACTGAGCCTTCGGGACGCTCCCTGGAGAAACCTCAGTGCAATTTGAATCGAGGTAACCATCTTGGATACCCATCCTTTCTTCCTGCATACTAATCTTGGCATGGCACCATGTGGTTTTCTTGGTCGACAAAGCACCTCTTCCTTCCTCCATTTTGACTCACCACCGAGAGGAGTTTCAATGATCCCCGATCTCACTTTGGGCTCCAGGACTCATCGCGAGAACACCCCATATGTAATGGGCATGTTTTGGTCCTCGCAAGGATTCTAACACATCACACCTGTCCCGACCTCTGCTCACTTGGTTCCTCTGTTCTACGACAGATCCCCCACAACAATTCCATGTCTTCATTTGTTTTCTGGCCTTTTGCATGCCTTCTCCCTCACAAACCTCTCAGTGAAGTGGTTTCCTGCTAGTCATAGCATCAGATGATAATTTTCATTATTTCCCCTCACCATAGTCACTTCCAGGTTCATCATGGCCGTCTCCACTTTAAGACTCATCTCTGACCCTCAGCTACCTCAGAACCATAGTAATAGCCTATCAAGTTCGGGGTGAAGAGGCAGAGCTGGTTAGTTGTGTGCCCACTTGCCTGGAGACCTGGATCGAAGGTAAACTTTGGCCCCAAGATCAGTTGGAGCAGCCATGGTGTGAGGCACAAGGAGTTCAATCCCTAGGACGAAAGACCAGTCTCGCTCATGGCGATGAAATCAATTGATGCGTCCACTAGGGTCATTTAAGTAATTTGTGCATATTTAACCATCTTTGATCCTTAATAATGTGAATGTGTATTACTATAGTTTTGGGTCATGCTCCATTTGTTAATTGCATTTCATTCGAGGGTATTTTGGTCAAATCACAATATTATTTTCCCTTTTGACCAGTAAATGATTTTAACTTATAAAAATCATAACTAATTATTAATTCAGTAGAAAAATACAAATATATACAATTTTGAAATAAAAAAATGCTACGGATTTAATGGGATAGGTTTCACGATCAGATTCTCAACTTACAGTTGAGTTGATTTTCTAAGCAAGGAAGTCAATGCATTTTATACTAATCAAATGCACATATATTGTGACTAGGTTGAGACAACCCTGACCCTGAGCCTAGGAGGTGTTACTGAATATCTAGGTCTGATCTTAAGGCATGTACATCCTTTATTTTATTTTTGGCATTATTTGACTAAAACCTACTTTCTCTTATTAAGACATCTCTTGAACTGTTATTGCTAATAAAAATCTATTTTCTTGGTCATTTATATTTCCTAAGGTTGACTCATTATATCCATGTAGTTTCTAGACTACCTTGTTTATATGGGTTCTTGGACCCCACTTGCTATTATTGTCTTTTTTTGAAAAATTGACTGAAATTCTAGTCTTGCCTCACTATTTTATGCATGCTACATGTTTGACTAGAATATCTACAACAGTGGTTTTTATGTACGACCATACTTATATAGGGCATGTGTATTCTGCCTGGGGTGTGCGTTTCCACCCTTATTTCTTTTTAGGCCATGATCCTATGGTGTTATGGCCCTATTTTTGGTATATTTAGTCTACATTGTTATGCATACAAATGTTATTGTTTTATATTGAGATTGTTGACAATTGTTAAGGCAAGACACTTTATTCTCATGTTTGTAATCTAAATTTTTATATGGCTCATTTCCATTGTTACATTTCTTTTGAACTTAGCTAATTGCAAATAGCCCCCTTCTTATGGGAACATCTCTTTTTGCACTTTTAACCCAATATAATGCCCAAACTTTTTATTATATGTACATACTCAGCCTTTGTTGACCTATACTTGTTTCCTATGTTCTGAGTGATGTTCCCTTCCACCCAGGTGTAGGTATACTAGAAGACAAGGATGTAAGATTACTCATATATAAAGGGTGGTCTCAAGATCCACATAGGATGATTTTACAAGTCACATCAATATGAAGATCCATAATCATGTGTCATGAGTGTTTTGTACATCAATATTAAGAGTCGATGTTTGAACATCAAGATCATAGGTTCAAACATTTCAAAGCTATTGTTTAGGTTCCCATTTAGACTTTAAGGGAGATCATTCATTCTTAAACAATCAAGCAACAATGGAGTGACATTTTGTGATATCAATCATCAATTTTTTATTTCCATGACCTTGAGGTTTGATGAATGGTCCAGACCTATATCTTCTAGGAATTTAGCCACAAGCTATAGTGAACATTGCATTTAAACTAAGATTCAAGATCAAGTATTAATATTATTATAAACCTAACCTATTGGATACGTAGGTTAAGGAATCAAAATCGGGTAGAAGGGGTTACCTTTTGAAACTCTAAATAATCAACAAGATGACAATTTAGAGACAATCATAAATAGGGATGTGAACATGGTTAAGGGAGTCCTAAGTCAAGTATCACCATAATCTAGCACATTAGTACTCATAGTAAGTAAACGTTGATCATAACAAAATGCAAGGAGAATCAATTATCAAATTACACTTATAAGGTCATGAGATCAAAGACCAAGGTCATAATAGGGCAACCATATTTGAAGATTTTGTAAACTTGGGATTATAATATAGCTTCCCTCCTTTCATTATCAAGGAAAGGATGTCTTTTGGAAATAGATAAGTGAGATTGATAACTCAAGAACTTAAGCATAATCGTGTGTGGCCAATACTTAATATTGTTCAAAATTGAGTCTTATATAGATGCATAATAGTCAATTGGGAAATTGCCTCTTGTAACAAGTCTTCACATCAAGATCTAGGAGTCCAAAGACATAATCATATCAAGGTATGGGGCATGATACATATAAATACATAAATATGTGCTTAATCATGTTAGAGATTTGATAAAAAATAGGGGCAACATAGGTTCAATCAATTGAGACCTAATCAACTATGAGGTGTAAAACATGAGTTCCACATTATTTCACATATCACAAATTTACCTCAAACATAGAAAGCACTTACATTTGATTTGATGATATTGAGTTTGCATAAACTTCACATATGAGTACATCACCTTCAAGAGTACTTTCATTTATCAATTAGGGATTTCAATTCAAGATCAGATCATGGCATGATATTGATCCATGTTTTTCAAATTTTATCTCATATTTTAGTTGTTGCTTCATGCTACCCAAAATACAAGGAGTACATGTCGAGTCAAGACACTCTATCAGAGACGAGAAGACAAGAAGTCATCACACTACTTTCTAATAGGTGGCTAGGGGTAGTCATTAGAGGAAATAGGATAAGTAGGATGACTCTCTAGGGTTAAAGAAACTCCCTTATGAATAAAATTTGGCTAGGTAGAGAGGGGAACCTCAACCCCCGTTGTGAGATGGACATTATTATCAGGGTTTCTTGGATTCAAGAGACTAGAGAAATTATTTACTTAATGCATATGAGAGTGTGTATGCTTTGATACCAACTGTCATAGAACCATTCTTACCCCAACCCCAATCCCACTGCCAAGATAATGGTAGAGGGATTGAAGTGTATGTCCCTGGGTGGTTCAAATGGATCTCGCACACTGGCATATACAATAAGAAATCACAACTAAAAATATAAGAGGAGATAACAAAACTAACCAACACATTTTATGATTATGAAGATTTGTCCTTGTCATCAAAGTTTTTTTGAGTGCGGAAGAAATCTTAGTCATCTATCATGTTTTTCTAAATTGAAAATTATTAACAAAAGTCAATGTAAAAACATTGTGTGTAGTCATTGAAAAATGAGAAGCTATATATATTCAAAAGAAGAACCACTTGACATGATTACGAAAGTAATATATTAACAAAAAGAGAATGATCAACAAGTGCAAGTTTCCAAAAGCAAAAAAGCAAAAACAAAATATACTCCATAACAAATGTTAATCACCTCACACAACAAGAGTGGGTGAAAAGACTAACAAGGAGCCACTTAACCCTAAGGGAAAGGCCTAGTCCACATAACCCTAAGGGAAATACAAAAGGGTTCCACTTGATCCCTAGTAACAAAAGGGGAAAGGCTTAAACAAAACAATAACAAGGAAATGAGGGGAGTATATTGAAAGTCCAAATAATTGAATAAAAGAATGATTAATATACATATATAAATTTTAAACTCTAGTCATAGAGAACGAGGTACCTCAATCATGTACAAAGTCAAGTATTTTTATACATAGGTACATAATCATACATTACATTACAACATGCAATGTCAGGACCTTAGAGTACACATACCTCTTAAAAGCTCTCAAACTACAAATCTCAAGATGAGGGTAATTAAGGATTAGGGTCGAGATCTTGAAGAGGGAGGGTGACTAGTGACGATGATGGAGAAGAGGCTCGCCACTATATCTACACCATGGCTGTTAGGTGGTCATGATTTGAGGGAATACATCAGAGGAAGAGGTCGACTCACTACAGCGGCGTTCCCCTAACAAAATCTTACGACAAAACACAAAAGAATGGTCGAGGAAGCAATCCGAGTTGCTGGTTATGTGCATGGACGTAGTCGATAGGGTGTGTATATATAAGTGGGAGGGAAAAGTTGTGGTCAAACTTCCTTTATAATTTGATTTCATATTGTATTAAACGAAACTCATAATTACTCAGTTTAACCATTCAAACAACTTTTAATCAAGGCATATGTTCCATAATGTAAATAATCCTTTATAGGAAAACATATTTTTTTAAAACAAATATCTTTGCCACAACATAAGTTTTATATTTCCTAACATAAATCCTTAATGTAATTAATATAACAATGTTCCATGCAATCTTTATACGTGATGTCTACCACCAACCTATTAATAAATTAAATTGACAACTTTAAAACAACATTATAAACCTCAATTCTTTCCTTCTAAAATACTATAACCTTAAAGAGCATAACTTCTAATATTATAAAATGTTGACCATATCTTCCTTATTATGTAAAACTTCTATCTTTCTACTTCTCTTTAATAAAGAGGGTAAAATGGAAGGATTTATTGGTCTACATAATTCTTCTAGAAAGATATATGTAAAAACGATAATTATCATTAAGATTCACCAAACCATAAAAACATGTTTTTGTAGTCATGACCGATTTACAAAACAAATCCTTATCTATCAAATTCACAATATCCTTAAATAAGAAAAACACAATGCTTCACTATGGATTTATTTTCTGATGAACACTTTAGGACGTATTCCAAATCACATAATTTATTAATCATGATTTCATACACTATTTATAAATCATATCTTCAAAATAATACATACATCATTTCTCCAAAATTTATCAAAAATCACAATGGTAAAAAGGATCCATTATAAAATTCATCTTATTTTAAACAAAGGAATAACATGATATGAAAAATTTATCGTAGTACCAAAATGATGTCAACGACTTGAATCATTAAATTTAGTTTGACTATAGTTCTTGTATAACTTTTTGGAACCATTAGAAAAGCTCTAATTGGTCTAAAATTTTATTTCACACTTCACCATAACAAATCTTCCACCAGTTTTCATCAAAGAAAAATTTCTTTTATCCATCTAACTAAAATATCTATAATAACTATCATTTTTGTCACATATGAAATGTATAATTATTCAAACAATCTTCAAAAATTTTGAAATCTTAACCATAGATCACGAAAGGATTATAAGCTTTGTGGACAACTGGTGGGATCATTTCGATACACCAAGATCTCAAAGTCATATATTAGATTGTAAAACCTTGAAAATCGAGTTTGTCACAACCCTAATATTGATATCTAATGGAGATTCAAAATCAAATTTTAACTGAAGTTGATGATATTTATTAAGAGAACTTACATTGGACTCAATTGTAGATTCTAACCTAATCTTGTGGTGATTTATTCTGGGGGTGATCAATCTTATGATTTTCCCTTTATAAAACTTGGTAACCATATTGAAAATCATCACTATTACCAATCTTGACAATTGGACTTCTAATATTGACAAAGTTTGGCAATTAATGATGATTTATGATTTAGGGGTTTATGCTATATTACCTATGTTGGATACCATCCTTTAAAGTAATGTTGAATAATATGAAATGGATATTGACATCTCAAAAACTTGTTGTTTTGGATCATGGATGAGTAAACCACCTCAAGTAAATATAACGATTGATCCTTGTGACCTATATTGTTGGAAACCCTTGTTCAGTTGTAATATTGTTGAATTGGGGTCTAATTAATATTATGACTCCAAATTAGTGGTAGATATATACTCAAAATTTAAAGGCACACTTTTCTCTTATTTGACCTGACTATGGTATTGCCTACGCTATTTGATATGTATCCTTTATGTGTGCAATTTTGGCTATTGTATTTGTCTGTGCTACTCCTCTTTCTATTGAATAGTCTTTTGCACTTACTATATATATGTTGATGGAACTTGAACATAAGAAATGAAAAGATCTTCCATTGTAGTTGAGTGTGACACTTCCTTAGGAAGTGGCTAGTATCACACTTCTTACAGAAGTCGCTAGGATCACTATTCATAGACAAATAGCCATTTACTTATGACACTTGGAATCATACATCAGTTTAAGGTGGCAATAAACTTGTAGTGACCCTTGTTGACTAAAAATGAAGAAAATGTGATAAGATACAAATGTTTTCAATGATTTGATTTTTGTGTAACTTCTTATGTTCTTTCTATACGTCCAACTACATAGACTTTATTTTTGAACATTAACTACATTTATTTGACCACCAAAGTAGCATTGTGTTTGGAATGATCTTGTGTTGGATTTAATGATTTTAGGTATAATAGGTGGACTACCAGGATCATGCTTTCCCATTCGTTAGAATTACTATGATAAAATGCACAAGCTCCACCAAATCTTCATGAGGGATATTCTTATGTATAAAGGGATGATTAGCTACGTTTAAGTGTTCTATTATATATTTATTAAGGTTGCCTTCAGGCCATGTAGTAAACCTTCTCAAGTTCATCCAATAAATAAAGAGAAGTTTGATTTAATTACCACGTATCTTGTGTGTGTGATTTTTGGGCCGCTCAAAGTTGGGATATTCAATCCATTTAAAACTGTCTATTTGGTAGTGGGATTGGGAATGGTGTAAAAACAAATCTTTGTCAACAAGTATCGAGCTAGAGACACAACCTCTGCATGGTGATAATTTCAAATTTTAGTTCTCAAACGAACTAGGAAATCATAAACTATTCAATGGTTAAAGCTAGGGTTTCTAGTATTGAGCACAAGGGATTTTGGTTAGTAATCACATGCCATCCGTCTCACAATGATGGATGAGGTTCCATGCTCACCTGGGCCTAGTGGATCTAGGAACGAACCTAAAGGCTCTCCTTTGAAACCTTAGAGAGTCTTCCAATCTTATCTTTTCTTAAGGAATATCCTAAACTGCCATTTAATTGAAGTAGGGTGACACTTTGTCTTATATCTTAACTTTGTAAGTGTCTTGACTTGATCTATACTATTCTAGTTTTGGGTAACATGGGAAATAACTAAATTGTGGAATAAGTTTTCAAGACATGGATAATATTTTGATAGAAAATATTCATGACTCAATATATATGACAGGAGGAACCATTATACAAAGTATCTAGCAGATGCCTCCAAAACCTACACTCAAGGAGTGTGGCCTACTCGAAGTAAGAGTGTTGAGAAGGAGAAGGCTGATAATAAGAATGAGGTGAATAAGAAGAAGGAAGTTGAGAAAAAGAAGGAAGCTGAGAAAAGAAAGAAGGATGAAAAGGAACATGAAGATGAGAAGGAAAAGGAAGCTAAGAAGGAAAAGGAAGACGAGAAGGAAAATGAATTAGAGAAAGAGAAGGAAATAGAGAAACAAAAGGAAGATGAGAAAGAGAATGAAGCTGAGAAAGAAAAAGAAGATGAAAAAATAAGGAAGATGAAAAGGGAAAGAAAATGGATAAGGGAAAAGGACCAAAAAGAGGTAGGGATCTGAAAGGGGACGATGATGAAGAATGAGAAAATCCCTTAAAGGTGATATTTGAGAGACACATAATAAAATTATCATGGATGTTATGATCAACTTGGCAAGCACACAAAATCAATAGCTCCTAGGGGAATCCATATCAATAATCCAAAACCTACCACTGTCACTGCTTTTCTTAAAATTGAACCCTAAATCCTGCTTTGGTGGAGATAAGGAAGATGTTTTGGATAAGGCATATGCATTATTAGTTTCCATGGAGAATAAATTCAGAGTGTTGGGCTGCCCCGAGAACAACAAAGTGACATTTTACACCTATCAATTAAAGGGTGCAACCAAACTATAGCGGGGGAACTATTTTCACTCACAACAGATTATTCCACTAAAATATGAAGTTTTTAGGCCTATCTTTCTTTCCCACTTCATATCTAGATCTGAATTAAAGAAGAAGAAGAAGAAGAAATAGTTCCTTTCTCTTTCCCAAAATTTCTCCTTTGTATTTGAGTACAGACAATGGATTTTCCTTTTAGAGTGTCACACCAAAAACTTGGTCAATGAAGAAAAGTTGGATCATTTCATCGAGGGACTCCATGTGGCTGTACAAAGTCTTATTTCCACTTCTAGAACTGACACATTCCAAGATTCCTTTGATCATGTGCTAAAGATGGAGAGAACCCCAAGAATTGGGATGTTGTCATATCCAATAATAAGAAAGGAGAAAGGTCTCAAAATCACAATAATGGGAATAGAAATCATGGTTAGCGGAACCATAACTAAGGACCAACCCAAGTAATGGTCATAATAATAGGCTTAGATGTTACAACTATGTGATTAACCATGGAGTAAATTGTACATATCCACATACAGTTTGCTACTATTGTAAGAAAGAAGGCCACTGCAAGGGTTAGTACCTCTATCCACCTCCTCCATGGGCCACTGAGACAAAGTGCATTTTTGCACAAGTATGGTCTATTTACTATTTTGCCCTCTATATGTTCACTCATGACCTCAATTTAATTTTTCTTGGTTACATAATCTATGTTGATACTCAAATTCAAAATATGATGACCAATGTGGTTTTTATATACGTTATGGCACCCCAAATTTGGTTGAGTTATCACTTGATCCAAAGAAGTAAAATTGTCCATGTAACTTTATCTTTTGGTTCTAAATTTTTTTGTAAAGGTTCTATAATTTTTTTTGAACCTATAGTCCAAATTATATCCCATTTAAACATTCCTATAATTTTCTATGATTTCTTGAAGTTATTGTATTGAAAACCACTTTATTTGCCTTTTTAATTGACTCTTCCATGCCATCTATCTGGGGCAAGGGATCGGGAGCAACTTGTAGCCCTTGTATCTGCCTTCCAATGGATCTGGGCATGATAAAATGGTCATGGACTCATCTTCAACCTCCCACAATCAGGGGGGAGGAAACTATGGAACCAAAAAATGCAATCAATCGGATACGACCACGATTCGAGATTTAGATCACATAGAAACATCCCTCTCGCAATTTCACACTCAACGAGCCCTAATTTGACCATCCTTAATGACTGGTTTCTTCATCAAATAGTTTCCCTTGATTTCCTCATCTCACTGTGGCAGCCAGGGTGCAACCTAGATTTATTTTAACCCTAAAGCTCCACCTTCTGTACTATAAATAGGCTCCTAAGGCTTGCCACCACCACACCATGCTTGGATCCTCACACTTGCTCACTCTCTTGACCTCAAACGCCCCCAATTACTCATCTATTATTCTTATGTTTGAACTTGCATTGCCGCACAACCCAAATTGGGTGTTTTTTTGGAGAGAAAATGGCACAATTCATTACTCAACAACCATACGACATCTACAAGAGGATATTGTTAAACCAACACGACATACATCGAGCATATACATGATCACTAGTCTGTTGACTCAAGGTCAATTAGGTCAATGTTGACTCACGTCTAAATTGACTAAACCCTTGTTTTGATGATGACTAACCATTCCACATATTGGTGTCTAATGCTTCTACATTGAGTGATTTCAGATTAGGTTTAGACACACTCCAAATGCCCTAACTTGCGCATATCAAATTGGAGAAAAGACAAGTCAAAATAGCTACAAGTGTGCAATTTGGGATCTCTATGTATATGACCTTAGAATTGCTTTGTAATCACTTGTAATGATTGTATGACTTGTAATTAAGCTTAGAAAAATTATTGGGACACAAAAATCCATCGTTTGTACAGTTTATGAAAATTCCAAAATACCCATAACAGGGATTTTATCGGCCGAATTCCAAACTCGGCCGATCCATATATTCTGGAATTTTCTGGGCAGTCGGCCGAGTTACCAACTCAGCCGATCCCTGTTCGGTCGAGTTTCTATGGTGGGAAACTCGGCCGATCCACTGATCGGTCCAAGTTGAAAGTCGAACGATCGGCCGAGTTTCTCCAAGGAAACTCGGCCGACAGTCTATCTTTCAGACTTGTCGCTTAGTGGTTCGTCCGAGTTACCTTTATATAAACTCGGCCGATCAGACTGTACTGGAATGCAGAAAAAGCATTTCCAACCGTTGGAGACTTTGTTGGGACCCAAAATAGATCCGTTGCAACTTGTAAAAATGGCTATTTTTCGTTCACAAGTGTTCCCAAAGGCTAAGAGGCATCCCCAGCTATAAATAGGACCCCTTGGGCTTCATTCCAAGGTTGAGCATTCATTGCAAACTCTTTGTGAGGTTCCTATTCTATAGTTGAGTGCTTCCTACAGCCTCCTCTCTCTCTCTAAGCTTAATCACTTGCTACATCCATTAGAGTGAGTAGGAGATTTGCAAGAGAGCTAGTCTTATTTGTATATCTTGTGAGGCTCTCACTTCCACCACCTCCCCATCTCTCATTTCCTATATTGAAGATGAAGGTTCTCTCTCTTGTCCAAGAGAGGTGAAGAAGAACAAGGGAAGGAGTCCCTTGGTGAAGATCAAGGCTGAAGACTTGGAGCTAGAGTGGGTAAGTCCTTGGAGAAGGCAGAAGACTCAAGCTCAAGTGGGTAAGACCTTGGTGGAAAGCTTCTCCGAGTGAAGGCGAAGTCAAAGGAGGAAGATCCAAGAAGAGTGGGTAATTCCTACAAGGCCGAAGACTTGTGCAAGAGTGGGTAAGTCCTTGGAGAAGGCCGAAGACTCTTGCAAAGTGGGTAAGTCCTTGGTAAGGTTGAAGACTCTTTGTATTGGATAGGTAAGTCCTTTGTTGGTCATGTATTGTAAGTCTTATAAGTGAATATAAGAGTGCAATTGTTTGAAGTCCTAGAGGTTGACCTCTCTAGGCAAGTGGACTGACACACTTCTAGTTTGAAGTGTGGAACCACTCTAAATAGCTTGTCTAATTGGTGCATGTTCAATCTCTCTTATCCTTGCTATGCTTGATTTAGTTGCACTCAAATTACCTATTTAGCAACCTTATCTTGTCATATATTTTGAAGGTTTAATGAATCTTGTGTAAGTGCTTTCAGCTCTATTCACCCCCCCTCTAGAGCACCTAAGTCACCCATCTAGGATCCAACAAGTGGTATCAGAGCGGGTCTTCTCCAAGCATACTTCAACAAGTAGGAGAAGATGGGTGACTACCTAGGAGGGAGACTCTCGACCAGCCTTCCAATCTTTGATGGGAGCAACTTCCTCTATTGGAGAAGAAGACTTCAATTCTTCATCCAAGGATCAAGTCTCGAGATGTGGCAAATGGTGAACAGCCCATACATTCTACCAAAGACAAACATTGAAGAATGGGATGAAGCCACCTTGATGAAGGCAACCTTAAATGCAAGAGCCATGCACATCCTTTATGCCTCCATGACCCCCACTGAGTTCAACCAGATTTCCTCTTTGTGAGACGGCCTATGAGGTATGGAGAAAGCTTTGCATCACTTATGAAGGGACAGATCAAGTGAAGGAAAGCAAAGTATACATGCTCAAAGGGTTGCTTGAGAACTTCAAGATGGGAAAGGAGGAGAGCATAGCCAACATGTACTCAAGGCTCAACACCATCTTGAATGGTCTTGCTGTTCTAGGACATCCTATGTCTAGTGGAGAGATCAACTCAAAGATCCTTAGAACTCTCCCCAAGAGGTGGGAATCCAAGGTGACTTCTATTGAAGAAGCAAGGTCTCTTAGGGATATTCCTATTGAAGAGCTCATTGGAAATCTACAAGCACATGAAGCCACACTTGACAAGAGGGAGGAAGTAGAAAGACAAGAGAAGAAAGAGCTAAAGAGAATGAAGAAGGCTGAAATGAAGGCTCAAATTGAAGCTATCATGGAACAAGTCTCTCCATCCTCTCAAGCTAAAGAAGATGCCATGTACTCCAAAGGTAGACTCTACAAAGGCAAGTCCTCCTCCATCCGGTGCTTCACATGTGGAAAGAAGGGTCACTACAAGGAAGATTGACCACAAGGCAAAAAGACCCATCTTCACAAGAAGAAATGGCAATCAAGCTCAAGTGGCTCCTCCAACTCAAGCTCAAGTGAAGATTCAAGTGAAGGATCAAGCTCAAGCTCAAGTGATGAAGGAGAATGCCATTTTGCTCTTATAGCATCAACAAGTGAAGACTCAAGTGAGGTAAACCTAGACTCGTTAGATAAAGAATCTTTAATTTCTATTATTCATGATATTTGTGCCTCTTATAAGTCTTCTAAAAAGAAAAAGAAAAAGCTTGCTAAAATTGTTGATAATTTGCATATAGAACTAGATGATCTTGAATATGCAAATTCTTGCTTGCTTATTGATAAAAATGATTGTCTTAGCCAAGTAGACTCTCTTAAACTTGAAAATGCTAGTTTACTTGATAAGATTAAATTTCTAGAAGCTCAACCTCTCATGCCAAATTCTAATGAAGAGCATACTTTAATTGTTGATTCTCTCATGCATGACATTGATGTTCTTAAATCTGAAAACAAGGACAAAGATTTTGTTTTGCATGAATTAGAAATAGAAAATGCCTCCTTAATTGCTAAAATCAATGGGCATGAATCTTGTTGTAATTCTAAAAATAGAGAGAATGATGTTGCTGCTCTTCATATTGATAGAGATTCCTTTTCAACTAAAACTCTTTGCTTAGAAAATGATCTTCTACATGCTAGAGATAACATTAATCAATTGTCTTCTACTATTGCTTCTCTTAAGCATGATAATGATAGTTTAAGATCTTCTTTGCAAAGATTCTTAGTTGGTAAAAAGAATCTTAATCAAATCCTAGACCATACTACTAAACAAATTGGTAGACATGGTTTAGGGTATGATAGTAGTCAAGGGAACAACAAAGATAAAGGACCTCCAATATTCCATGGAGAATCCTCTAGTTCCAAGACTATGGGCACATGCAACTATTGCAATGAATTAGGTCATTATTCTACTTGTTGTCCTTTTAGGAAAGCACCCAAGAGCAATAGGACTTGGGTTGCTAAACTAACCCCTCCGGACCCAAAAACATGATTGGGGACCATTTCATCTTTCTTCCTGTAGGTAATTGCAAATGGATTGACTTGAGCTATTGAATTGCAAATTGACTTCTCAATCCACATGAAAGAAGAAAGGTGAGATGTGTAGAAGGTGACAACAAGTGGAAAAGGCAATGGTAAGAACAAAGGTAAATGTTTTATTGCTTATAACCTATCCTAACTTGTTTTTGTCAAGTTAGTGTGCACTATACATATGGTTTTTGAGTTAAAAGTAGCATTTTGTGATTCTCTTCACACTCTTGCTCAAAAACTGTTTCTAATGCTTCTATAGTGCATTACTAACTTGCTTAGACATGTTTGGATATGGTTTGTATTTTTAGCATGCCTTTAAATATGTTTTTATGAAATATATGTGTTTTTTTGACAGCTTCTCTGTCGGTCGAGTTTGCCCTAGTGAAACTCGACCGATAGGCACCAATGGGTGTTGTCAGCAGTTGTCATCGGTCGAGTTGCCAATGCACAGAACTCGACCGATTACACTGTGCACAGAATATAAAGTTGGCTTATTGAATGAGAATTTCCCTCTCAACTAGATTTTCTCAACCAATAGCCTTATTCTTTGGCACTCCATTTGGTACCCTTATATATGCATATTGCCATGTTCTATATTTCCTATCTTGCTTACAACTCTATCTCTCTAATTGCTCTAAATTGGTATATCTATATGTTGCAATTACTTGCTTTGAGTTGTTTTGTAGGTTTTGATGATGATCTCTTTGGATCTCTTAGTTGTATCTAAAATCGCTTCCGTTGTGCTCTAACTTGCTACATCTATCTAGGTGTATATCTTGTTTTGATACAACCTTGAGGTTCTTAGGGGTAATCATCTTATGGTAAGGATGCATATCTAGTGAGTTATATCCTCTCATGCTTCTAAATTTGCATATCTCTTTGTTTGGATATATCTCTAAATCTACTCATAGCTTGATCTTTATCTTGTGTATCTCTTGCTATGATCTAGATCCTACTAGTAGTCCTAACTTGTGATACCATCTACTAGTAGTTCATATACATGTAGTTCTAACCTTGTTTACAAAGTGCCATCTTTGATCATCTATATGTTATGCTTGTATCTTATCTCATACATGCTCAAGATTGTTCCTTAAATTGCATATCTACTATCTTGAGTTGCTTGCATAACATTGTGATGCAGGGTACATAGATCTACATGATATGTAGAAATTGGAGTTTTTGTGGATTTTTATGCAGCTTTTGCTCCAATTTCAGTTTTTGCTGCAAGTATAGTGTTTTTTATGCAGAAACACCCTTCTGAGCAAGACTCATTGCTTTGCCATGAGCTCCGATGGTTTTTGGTCAAATTCCATCATCTTGAGGGTCAAAATTGTGATTTATTGTTTTTCTGCAACACTTTATCTTGCATTTTTTGGGTTGTTCAAGTATATGCTTTAACTTGCTTTTCTTTCTATGCTTGGACAAGCCCCTATCTGTGCTCTTCTACTCTCCTTATATAACTTTTGTTATCTTCTTTCTCTTAACAAGTGGTGTTTCTTAGTTTCTTCACACACCCACCTTTTTGAAATGACAAAGGGGGAGAAAGATATGTCTTCTTTTGTCAACAGGGAGAAGGCATGTCTTACATGAAGCAAAGAAGCGTGTCCATGTAAAGGGGAGAAGGTAAATGGGAGAAGACATATATGTGTAGAACATATATGAGTAGAAGACATAGTTTCTATAAATGTTATGAAAGCTAACCATGCAGGAGAAATAGCATCAATTGAGGGGGAGTATGAGAACTCCATGCGCATCAATTGAGGGGGAGCATATGAGCTCAATCCTATTGAAACCCCTAGGTTTCTCCGAAGGTATGATTTTACGTACAAGCTTTCAATAGATTTATGGAATGGTTTGTCATCTTCAAAAAGGGGGAGAATGTTGACTCAAGGTCAATTAGGTCAATGTTGACTCATGTCTAAATTGACTAAACCCTTGTTTTGATGATGACTAACCATTCCACATATTGGTGTCTAATGCTTCTACATTGAGTGATTTCAGATTAGGTTTAGACACACTCCAAATGCCCTAACTTGCGCATATCAAATTGGAGAAAAGACAAGTCAAAATAGCTACAAGTGTGCAATTTGGGATCTCTATGTATATGACCTTAGAATTGCTTTGTAATCACTTGTAATGATTGTATGACTTGTAATTAAGCTTAGAAAAATTATTGGGACACAAAAATCCATCGTTTGTACAGTTTATGAAAATTCCAAAATACCCATAACAGGGATTTTGTCGGCCGAATTCCAAACTCGGCCGATCCATATATTCTGGAATTTTCTGGGCAGTCGGCCGAGTTACCAACTCAGCCGATCCCTGTTCGGTCGAGTTTCTATGGTGGGAAACTCGGCCGATCCACTGATCGGTCCAAGTTGAAAGTCGACCGATCGGCCGAGTTTCTCCAAGGAAACTCGGCCGACAGTCTATCTTTCAGACTTGTCGCTTAGTGGTTCGGCCGAGTTACCTTTATATAAACTCGGCCGATCAGACTGTACTGGAATGCAGAAAAAGCATTTCCAACCGTTGGAGACTTTGTTGGGACCCAAAATAGATCCGTTGCAACTTGTAAAAATGGCTATTTTTCGTTCACAAGTGTTCCCAAAGGCTAAGAGGCATCCCCAGCTATAAATAGGACCCCTTGGGCTTCATTCCAAGGTTGAGCATTCATTGCAAACTCTTTGTGAGGTTCCTATTCTATAGTTGAGTGCTTCCTACAGCCTCCTCTCTCTCTCTAAGCTTAATCACTTGCTACATCCATTAGAGTGAGTAGGAGATTTGCAAGAGAGCTAGTCTTATTTGTATATCTTGTGAGGCTCTCACTTCCACCACCTCCCCATCTCTCATTTCCTATATTGAAGATGAAGGTTCTCTCTCTTGTCCAAGAGAGGTGAAGAAGAACAAGGGAAGGAGTCCCTTGGTGAAGATCAAGGCTGAAGACTTGGAGCTAGAGTGGGTAAGTCCTTGGAGAAGGCAGAAGACTCAAGCTCAAGTGGGTAAGACCTTGGTGGAAAGCTTCTCCGAGTGAAGGCGAAGTCAAAGGAGGAAGATCCAAGAAGAGTGGGTAATTCCTACAAGGCCGAAGACTTGTGCAAGAGTGGGTAAGTCCTTGGAGAAGGCCGAAGACTCTTGCAAAGTGGGTAAGTCCTTGGTAAGGTTGAAGACTCTTTGTATTGGATAGGTAAGTCCTTTGTTGGTCATGTATTGTAAGTCTTATAAGTGAATATAAGAGTGCAATTGTTTGAAGTCCTAGAGGTTGACCTCTCTAGGCAAGTGGACTGACACACTTCTAGTTTGAAGTGTGGAACCACTCTAAATAGCTTGTCTAATTGGTGCATGTTCAATCTCTCTTATCCTTGCTATGCTTGATTTAGTTGCACTCAAATTACCTATTTAGCAACCTTATCTTGTCATATATTTTGAAGGTTTAATGAATCTTGTGTAAGTGCTTTCAGCTCTATTCACCCCCCCTCTAGAGCACCTAAGTCACCCATCTAGGATCCAACATAGTCCACAACAACTCATATCAGAATGAGACTAAGGAGCTTTTGTATTGATTCCTCTACCTTCTGTATTGATTCCTGTACCTAGATTGGGTGTTTGTCTTCCTTGTCTTTTCACCCCAATCGACCACCCGACACCATCTCATGAGAGCACGGTGGGTTCGAGTAGCAACTCGTTTGCAGACCTTGGCTCTTCCTCCCCCTGAACCCTCTTCATGCCGGTGAGCTCCTCTGCCACATTTAATGGCTTGCACGGAGGTCTGTACAAAAGTGAAAGAAACAGAGAAATGCTAACCCATGGGCGGTCCGGCCCAGTCCAGAGGAAATCCATCCAGGTCCTAGAACCCAGTCGAACCCACTGATCGAACCAATAAATCAAAGATTGAACCAGTCAAACCTAGGATTGAACCAATCCAGGAATAAGTGAGCCGCCTTGCCCACGTGGCTCAATTTGGACCATTCTTTTGACATTGAATGGTCTTAGATTTTCTCTATTTTAAGGTGTTTACCTCTCTCACTGACAAATAATCAATGTAATAATTAGATCTTGATTAATTCATAGAAAATGTACCCTAGCTCCAAAAATTACGAGTAAGTAGTCAATGTTGATCAGAAAAATCAAATGAATCATTTAAATATGCTTGTAAAGACAAGTTCTAGATGTTTCTCACCGATAAACTTAAAATTTGATCTCTTACTTATGTCTAAATGACTCATTAATCATGATTAATCCCCAGATACCCTAATATTTGACTCTGATGAATATCTTGAGACTTTAAACTCATGAGTTGTTTAATGAATGATCTAGATCTAATATTATTGACTTGTTCAAATCTTGAATATAATTTCATGACATAAAGTGATTATTAAGCTTGATGATGGGTTCTAACCCTAGAATCATGACTTTGTAATTATGATTTTGCTAAATCTTGTTAAATACATGATCATGACTATTTAACTTCTCCCTTGATGATGATCTAGAAACTTAATAATTACTCAAATAATAATCATTATAATTAGGGTTAGCTTATATGTTCCAAAAATACCTAGGTAGGCGATTCATAATAGAAATAGTCTTGATACTTGAATAATGTTGGACATCTTGAAATGTTGTGGATCATAAGCGGATGACCTAACACCAAGGTTAAATAGGAATGAGTAACCCTAATCTTGAACACTAAAACATGATCTTCTAAGCATCATGATCTTGACCCCTGGTCCAATCTTATTGATATAGATCTGACTCAAGGGGTTGATCTTTTTTTCTTGGAATCCTTACTCTAAATCTTCAGTGAAAGGTACACTTTTATATTAATTCCTCCTTGAATAGACTAGTGATATTGAATGATACTTGTATGTACCTCTTGAAAATCTTAGCTATGTATTTGTTTGATCTACTGTTCCCTTCTGATTAGTCTTCCGATTTTCTATAATATAGTTTGCAAAAAAGTTGTAAACATAAGTGATATTACCTATTATGACTGCCCGAATTATGATGATGATAATGTTGATAATGTTGATATTGAGTACAAGAGACCTCCTCATTCGGAGGGTGGAAGTTGTACATGTCGATTGATCTCCTACCTCACATGGAGATAAGGATCTTGGTGACCTCCCCCATATCATTTGGGCGATGGAGCCACATAAAATATATAAGCATGCATCTCAATATCAGCATAATGGGAAACTTGTAATAAAATAGAATTGTTCAAAATAAACTCAATGTTTTGAAAATTGCTTGTTGAATACATTTTGAACATAAGTCCTTCCATGTACTATATTTTTCTATAAATGTTTACAATTGTTCAATATCTGTTCTTTTCAAAGAGTACCGATGCATTTGCATTGATTGCATCTCGATTTGCCTAGTCTTAGGAAAATCAGATGGATTATTATGAATAATTGACTAGATCGCTGTTGCTCATGACAAACTCTGATGATATGGACAAAATATACAAAATCTCATTTTTGGGATGGTTAGTCTTTAAATCTCTTATTTTATGAGTTATTATTTCTTATTGTATACGCCAGTGTGTGAGATCCTTTTGGGCCATTCAAAGGTGTGCACATCAATCCTTTTACCACTATTTAGGTAGTGGGATTGGGATTGAGGTAAGAACAGTTCTATGATAGTTGGTATCAGAGAATACACACTCTAATATGCATTACGTAAATAATATCTCGAGTCCCGTGAGCTCAGGATACCCTAACGTCCATAATGGTGAAATTATGGTGTCTAGGCTCGAGGTTCTGGCATAATCACCTTCTATCTGTCTTCGCAGTGGTTGAGGTTCCCCACTCTACCTGGCCTTAATTGATCCACACTGGACTTAAAGGTTCTCCCTTGAAACCCTAGAGAGTCTTCCAATTATCTTATCTTCTCTCTAAGGATTACACCAAGTCCACCTTTACTTCAAAGTAGGGTGACTCCTCATCTCTTCCTTTCTAGGTATCATGATTGGACATGCACTCTCTCTATTTTTGGGTAGTATAGGAATCAACAAAATTATGAGACAAATCTTGAAACTATATAGATGAATATCCTATAATATGATATACTATTAACTCAATCTATGTGATTAAAAGGACTCATAAATAGATGTACCTTGCAGATGGCCCCACAAACCTGTAGTCAAAGAGAAAGACCTCCAGAACCATTAATGATAGAGAAAGGAAGATTTATAAAAGGAAGTCTGGGAAGAAAAGACATCAAGAAAGGGAAAAGACAATTGAGAATAAGAAAATTCTGGTAGAAGAAGTTGAGAATGATGTAGACAAGGGATAAAGAACCATGCTCAATAATGTTGATATTAATGAGGATGAACCAATAAAAGCTACCAAGGATGATGCTTGGGAAGTACATAACAAGATACTAATGGTTTCTATGTTCAAATGGGCAAGATACACAACATCGATAATTCCTAGAGGAGTCCAAATCACCATGACTCCTTTACCCCTACATCCAAGCCCGTACTCATGGATATGGAGACAAAAATAGAGGTTGGAATTGCAAAGGAGGATATGTTCAATTGCAAGATCTAGTGATTGGTCAGAAGGCCATATCACGATTCGCTATCAATGAAAGAACTAATGAAATCATTACTGAATCTAGATTATGATCTCTTGATTATGTAACCCTTTGTAATTTTTGAAATGAACCTTGTACTCACCATATCTTTGAAATTGAAATTTTATGCCCTATTTATGAATACCTCTAAATTGTCATCATATTAATTATCTAAAATAAAAAATGTAATCCCTTTCGCCCAAATTTGACTTGACATCTATGACAATGCTAATACTGAATCTTGACACCCAGTTTTAAATACATTGTTGACTATAGCTTGTGGCTAAATTCCTAGAAAGACCTAAGTCTAGATCATTCATCAGTCCTTGATAACATGATAATAAAATTAGTGAATGATATTACAAATATTGCTCGAATATTTCTTGAATATTGTTGCTTGGAATTGAATATAGATGAATGATCTCCGCTAAGATCTACATAGGAATCTAAACCCTAGATTTGAAATATATATACCTGTGATCTTGATGTTCAAACTTTGACTCTCGATATTGATGTACAAAATCTTGAAATATGATTATAATCACCCATGTAGACCTTGAAATCTCTCATGATATGGATAGTGACTTCCATATCCCCAAGAGCTCCTATCTTGAAGACGTTGACTCGGTAATGACCTTTGAGGATGGTAATATTGAATATATGCATAGGGTTAATTTCCTAAAAATGACCTAGGTCTGAATCGGTCACTCACCTCAAATATACTTGATGAAGGAATTCATGTTGAAATCTTGACATATTACTAGATTGTTGTTATGGGTGGATGACCACACTTGTGGTCTGGACATGAAATAAACCCTAGACTTGCACATTTAGAACCCAAAGATCTGATTTTGAATCTTGAATATTGAGTCTTGAAATTATTATCTTGTTAGTACATGACACAATTTGATCCATGATGTATGATCTTGACTCTTGAGCCTGATTCTCGCTCAATATGGAGACATGACTTGAGAGTGAACTCAATTGATGAGTTGTGATCTCGATACCTCTTAATTGAAAAATACAAGTTTATATGAGACTATTAATATGGTTATAATTTTGAGGACATAATTTTGATTATATATTTAAGGATGATCCAGTATAAGAGGATACAACTTCCATTGATAGTCCTAATTTTTAGGATGTTCTTGAATTTTGAGGGAAAAATTCCTCCTAGGGAGGGAAGGATGTGACAACGTGCATTTTTTCACAAGTATGGATTATTTACTCTTTTTCCCTCCTTATGTTCACTCATTATCTCAATTTAATTTTTACTGGAGACTTAATTAATGTTGATACTCAAATTTGAAATATGATGACCAATGTGGTTTTTATACACATTATGGCACCCCAGATTAGGTTAAGTTATCAATTGATCCAAAGAAGTAAAATTGTCCATGAAAATTTATATTTTGGTTCTAAAAATTTTATAAAGGTTCTTTACATCTTTGTGAACCTATGTTCCAAATTTCATCCAATTTGGACATTCCTACAATTTTCTATGATTTCTTGAAGTTATTGTGTTTAAGACCACTTTATTTGCCTTTTTAATTGAATTTTCCACATCATCTATCCGGGGCAAGGGATCAGAGGTGAGTCACAACCCTTGGATATTCCTTCCTGTGGATCCAAGCTTGATCAACCAATTTTGGACTCATCTTCAACCTCCCAAAATTAGCAAGGAGGAAACTATGAAACCAAAAGATGCAATCAATTGGATACGACCACGATTCGAAATTTGGATCGCATACAAACATCCCTCTCATGATTTCATGCTCAAAGAGCCCTAATTTGACCACCCTAAAATGATCAATTTCTCCATCAAAATGTTTCTCTTGATTTCCTCATCTCACTCTAGCGGCCATGGTTGCAACCTAGATTCATTTTGACCCTAAAGCTCCACCTTCAATACTATAAATAGGCTCCTAAGGCTCGCCACCACCACACCATGCCTGGAGCCTCTCTCTTGATCACTCTCTTGGTCTCGAATGCCCCCAATGCCTCCTCTATTATTCTACTATTTGAACCTGTACTGTCGCACAACCTAGATTGGGTGTTCGTCTTCCTTGTCTTTTTGCCCCAATCTACCACCCGACACCATCTCATGAGAGCACAGTGGGTTCGAGCGGAAACTCAGCTGCAACTTAGCTCTTCCTCCTCCAGAACCCTCTTCACACCAGAAAGCCCCTCAGCAACATTTCATATATCATGTGGAGGTCTATGCGAAGGGGAAAGAGACTAAGAACCACTGACCCAACGGCAGTTCGGCCCAGTCCGAACGAATTCCAACCAGGTCCCAGAAACCAGTCGAACCCACCGATCGAACCAGTAAATTAAAAGATTGAACCAGCCAAACCGAGGATTGAACCGATCCAAGAATAAGTGAGCCACCTCACCAACACGAATCAATATGAACCATTCTTCTAGCATTCTGTGGTCTTGGGTTTTCTCTATATTAAGGTATTTACCTCACTCACTGACAAATAATCATTGTAATAGTCAGATCTTGATTAAATAATAGAAAATGCATCCAAGCTCCAAAAATTATGAATAAATAGTCAATTTTGATAAGAAAAATACAATGAATCATTTAACAGTGCTTGTGAAGTGTAATTCTAGACGTTTCTCACCGATATACCTAAACTTTGATCTCTTACTTATACTTTTGTCTAAATGACTCATTAATCATGATTAATCCCTAGAAACCCTAATATTTGACTTTGATGAATATCTTGAGACTTTAAACCCATGACTTGACTAATGAGTGGTCTAGAACTAATCTTATTGACTTAAATATTGAATATGAATTCATGCCATAAAGTGATGATTAAGGTTGATGATGGGTTCTAACCCTAGAATTGTGACTTTGTAATTACAATTGTGCTAAATATTGTAAAATTCCTAACTATGACTATTAAACTCTCCCTTAATGATGATCTAAAACTTGATAATGGCTCGAATAATGATCATAATAATTATGGTTAGCTTATATGTTCCTAAAATACCTAGGTAGGCCATTCATACTAGAAATAATCTTGACACTTGTATAATGTTGGAAATCTTGAAATGTTGTGGATCATAAGTGGATGACCTAACCCCAAGTTTAAATAGGAATGAGTAACCCTAATCTTGAATATTGAAACATGATCTTCTAAACATCATGATCTTGACCCTTGATCCAATCTAGTTGATCTAGGATCTGATTCAAGGGGTTGATTTTTTTTCTTGGAATCCTTACTCTAAATATTCAGTGAAAGGCATGTTTCTATATAAATTCCTCCTTGAAAATACTAGTGGTATTGAATGATACTTGTATGTACCACTTGAAAATCTTGGCTGTGTATTTCTTTGAGATATTGTTCCCTACTGATTAGTCTTCTGAATTTGTATATTATACTTTACAATAAACTTGAAAACATAAATGATATTTCCCATTATGACTACCCGAATTATGATGATGGTAATGTTGATAATGTTTATATTGAGTACAAGCAACCTCCTCATTTAGAGGGTTGAACTTGTACATGTCGATTGACCTCCTACCTCATATGGAGAGAAGGAGCCTAGTGACCTCCCCAATCTCGTTGGGGTGATGGATCCATAAAAAATATATAAGCATGCTTCTCGATATCAGCATAATGGGAAACTTGTAATAAAATTGAATTGATCAAAATCAACTCGATGTTTTGAAAATTGCTTGTTGACTAGATTTTAAACATAAGTCATGCCAAGTACTGTATTTTTCTATAAATGTTTTCAATTGTTCAATATCTATTCTTTTCAAAGTGTATTGATGCATTTGCATCAATTGCGTCTCGATTTGCCTGATTTTAGGAAAATCGGATGGATTATTATGGAGAATTGATTGATTTTCCTGATTTTAGGAAAATCAGATGGATTATTATGGAGAATTGAATAGATCTCTTCCTCTCATGACAAACTCTGATGATATTGATAAAATCTATAAAATCTCATTTTTGGGCCGGTTAGTCTTTAGATCTCTTGTTTTATGAGTTATTATTTCTTATTGTATATGCTAGTGTGTGAGATTCTTTTGGGACACTCAAAGATGGGAGCTTCAATACTTTTACCACTATCTAGTTAGTGGGATTGGGATTGGGGTAAGAACGGTTCTGTGATAGTGAGAGAACCATGGAAATAAAAATTAAATCTGGAATATTATCTTTTTATTAAGAAACTCTTTTATTAATCATCAAACATTTTTTTATTTTGTAACCACTACATATTAAAAATTGAAGAATATTTCCATGTCATGTTGGGCCTACTCCATTTATCTATGACTTGGAACCTAATCCATACTTGAATTTGAAAGTTAATACTTGGTATACCAAATTTATCATCTCAATTGTGAACTTGGACTGTCAACTATATGACCATTTTCTACGTGACCTGATGCTTTTGATATCGAGAGAAATAATGTGGAATATGAGACTCATGCATGTTTTGGAAATATAGTAATTTTGGGGACAACATTCTTTTCAAGGAGGGAAGGATGTAACGAAGTGCATTTTGACACACTATTGTTCTAATTTATCTCCCCCCCTCAATACCCTTTATTTTTTCACTTTTGATTATCCCATGATCAATAACCCTGAGATCTCTAGTATATAAGTTCATGTTTTGAATTGATTATATGCACCTATTTGCTAAAAAACCCTAGTTTGAAATAACCCTTGAATAAATTAATTAAAAATTTGATCAAACATTCTATTTTTGGTTGGAAACTTTATATATATGTTGTAATCCGAATTATGCACCTATCATCCAAATTTTAGTCCAAATAGACCTTCCTACACAAAGTTATAATTTTCCTAAGAATATGCACCGGAACCCCCTTTAAGTCTTCCTTTTTTCGTTATTACTTACTCAGCCTAACCCATTTACACCCTAAGACTACCCACATGGCATGACCCAACCGCTTCCCTTGTGACTGGGAAATTACCCCCCAATTGTTTGGAACCACACACAACGCCCGAAGGCGGCTCCAACCTAGAGACCATTGGATCAGGATCCAACGATGCTCAAGTCATCTCCTACCTTGGGTAGGAGACGTGAGGTGGGGGAGCCAAGCCCACTAACCCTAGATAGATCTTGGCCTATGCTTTCATATTCTCACCCTTAATATTTTTCCTTCCTCTACCTCTCGAAAACCCCACATGCTTTCCTTCCCCTATTTTTTCTTGCCAGATTTCTTCTTAGGCTCCAAGGATGTTGGCCTCCATTTCTAGACCTAGCCCTCATTTAGTCGTAACCCTAACCTAACCATATGTGTTGTGGCCTGTAAAAACCCCATCCTCTACTTTGTTGCTCACCCACATGATGGAGGCACACTCCCACTCTCCCTCTCTCTCTATCTCCTCTTCCTTCTTCTCTTTTTCTTAAATGGTTTGTTGTTGAGGCAGGTGTGCTACTCACACCCCCTTTCTCTATAGGGAATGAACATAGACTACATGATCATGATCAAGTGTTGAAAGAGGATCGTGATCCATAAACCCTCTTTTTACCCTTCAAGGTTATTTTCTCCCCCCTCTTTCAATTGCTAGATACAACTATGAAATTTTTTAAATCATAGAAATTCCATTCGATCTCCAAATAATATGAACTAATAGTTAATTATGAACACAAATAATGCAGATATCACTAAAGGTGGTCTCAGAGCTTGATTCTATTTGTTATTCCACTTCTATCCTTAAACATATATTTTGTGGTTAACAAATATATCTAATGACTCAATCATGGTGAATATAACTTTGAAACTGTAACGTTGATTTTGATTACTTTTCTGAATCAAAATCATGATGAAATGTCCTTGAATAATTTTGGGACTAAACCCTAATGTATGTATAATGAAGATTCTATATCAAATTATAACCTCATGTTGTTTGTTATATTAAGAAATTTACATGTGACTCGACTATAGATGCTAACCCTAATCTTGTGGTGATTGATTCAAAAGGTTATCAGATCTTAAGATTCCCTCTTATAAAACTTGGGAACCATATTGACACTATTGTGACCACTATTATGAATCTTGACACCCGAATTTCTAATGATGACAAAGTTATGTCTTTAACGATTATTTAGGGTTTTATCCTATATGACATAGGTTGGATACCATCCTTTGAAGTGATGTTGATAACATGTGGAAATGGATGATGATACCTCAAAATTTGTATCAAGAGAGTAAACTACTTAATGTAAATATAAGGATAAAAACTCTAATTAATTGGTCCTTGTGATCTATATTGTGGAAATCCTTGTGTTACCCTAATTTGTTGAACTAGGGTCTAATAAATCTTGTGACTCCAAAATCATGCTACATCTATACTTTGATTTTATAATGTATGCTTTCCTCTTATTTGATGTGACTATGGTATACCTATACTGCTTGATATGTATCCTTTCATGTGTAATTCTGGTTATTATATTTGTCAGAGTTACTCAGTTCTCTACTGAATAGTCATTTGTATTTCCTATATATGTTGATGGAACTTGAACATAATAAATGAAAAAGTCATCCATTATTGTAGAGATCACACTTCCTTGGGAAGTGGCTAGTATTGCACTTCTATAGCATGTCTAGGACCTCTCTTCATAAAGAAGTAGCCTGTTACTTTTGACACTTTGGGTTGTACTTCACTTGGAGATGTCTATAAACTTATCTTGAAACTTGTTGACTGAAATAGAAGAAAATGTGATAAAATAAAAGGTTTTCCATGCCTTGATTTTTGTGTAAAATGTTTAAATTCTTTCTATAAGTCATATCATTCACACCTTAATTTTGATATTAACTATGTTGATTTCAAGATCAGTGCATCATGGAATTTTCATTGAATGTAATATGTCCATTTTATGATATTTAGGTGTAACAGGTGGACTACCATAATCCTACTTCCGTGTTCGATTGAATTACTCTATTGAAATGAATAAGCTCCATCACATATTTATGAGAGATATTATTATATAAAAATGGATTGATTAGTTTTAAATTCAAGTATTCTACTATATATTTTCCAAGTTTTCCTTCAAGCAATGTAGTAAACCTTACAAAGTTCATTCAGTAGATAAAGATAGGTTTTATTTAATTATCATGTATTTGTGTGTGGTTTTTGGGCCACTAAGAGATGGTCGATTCAATCCCTTTAACATTGTGTATCAGGAAATGGCATTAAGATTGGGTTAATAAGTGATTCATGATAAAATCAGATGTCCTAAATATTGTAGAATCCAATGTGAAAGACTATACTACATAAGGATAAACATGCATACCCATTGTTGTGTCTGGAATGAGGTATGCATAGTTTACCAAAACAAATGGGGGGAACAATCAAGTGAGGAATGGATTTTGAATTTCAAATATGAAAGGAAAGAATTAGAATATAGTTTTGAATACCAACTAGACATTCTAGTGATACCCCATTTCATGTGACACAATTATGTCACATATTACAATGTCCCTAGAACAAATACTATAATGTGTAATATGGATACTCTACCTTAGTACCCATGTAAGTAGAGGTTTTGATATTAACTTGATAACTTGTATATATGTTGAGGCTAGACACAGTGAGTCCCATCGTATACTAGGAATCTAGTCATGGAGTAAGTAAGGGGTCCTCAAGTCAACCCTAAAGACTTATATGATAAAGATTGTAGTTTCTATGATTCCTTCACATGTTGTATTATAAATCATGTGGGTTCATGGTCATAATAATCACAATTTGTGCAATTTATTTCTATTGTGAGTACTTCATATAATTGCTATGAATAACCTCCATGTTTGTATAAATCTTAATTTCTACTCATATATGAAAATGCAATTGCCTTGATCTTATTTTATCTAGTTCTAATTAATATAATGAGTTATATATTTAGATACTATAGATACAAGTAGTTTTCCACACATAAAGCCAATAGCTCGTGCTTGACTAAAAAAATCATTGAGGTACATGCCAAAAACAAATATAAGGAAGACCCTAAAAGGAGCTTCTCACTATCAGCAAAACAACCAACACTATTTGGAAAGGGGTTGTAGTCTGGTGGTAGAATAGAGGGTTTATTATGTACTATTTGTTCCTAGTTTAGTGTGTGTGAGTAAGAGATGTGATGAAACTATGTATTACACTTCAAGAGTTAACCACATGTATGCTATAAATAGTTACCTATCTATCATGAGTAACCATTGAATGACTTATTTAAATGTTGAATATTAAGTAGTATGATTGCTTCTAATTATTGATCTTTAAGTATCCAAAAAGAAAACATTAAAATAAAAGTTATTTAATTTTAAAATTAACGATTAGATTTAATTTCACACTTTATGATACCTAACTCTTTGTTTAGGGTTTGGGTTGCATCATTAAGAGATGCCAAAGTTAATGGAGTTGGACCTATGCTATTCTTAAGGGGGGGAGTGAATTTATCTAAAACCACTTAAAACAATTCATTAGACCTTTTTTCTGCAATAACATCCTGCCTATTTATTATGGTCCACCAAACTAAAAATGCTAATATTTAGAAATAGTCATGAAGGTTCAAAGGTGGATTCAACTACCATTGCAATGTTCATTACATGTTTAGCAATAGTGTTTGTAAGTAAAGTTACTAGGAATGAAGACTATTGAAGCATAGTCCGAGTTTCCACTATCCAGTCATCTTAATATGGTTTGAATCTGGCTAGTGCTCCAATCACAACATTGCACATGCCAACACCTTGCTTAGAGTTAGAGAGGACCAGTGAGTTGGATAATTGACTGTAATTGTAGAGATCAATTGCAAGGGTGAGTGCCTGAATCTATGCATCGAGGACATTGGATGCATATCCTGGTTTCCCGTAACCCCGAACCAAAGATCCAATTATGGTGGTGATATATATATATACCATATGCACATATGTTGGAAGTTAGTGTGAAAGTGGCGTTGACAAAGACTAGAAAATCCTTATTATGGAATGGAATGCATCGTTTGACATTGGTTCTTTTCTTGAAAGTTAGAGATGGAAATTCTTTGATCATTCATGTTCGTTCAGTGATGAATTCGACAAGGACACTCACAAATCTTTTCTTCATGGTGTGAACTGTCTAGCCTAAATTGCACGTACAAAATGAATCCGATCTAGAGTAGTCAGACTCTTAAATTTATAACCCAATACTCAGCCCCCCACAACTATTATACATGGTCCGATGTAGTAGATCGGGGTCGAACCACATGGACCAGGCTGGTGTATGCTAGAAACTGGAGCCTTAGACTTGGATACACCAAACAAAAAGGTAGATCAAGATGATGTTCCCTAAAGAATGGATTTACACCGAATAAAGAAATAAAAAGCAAAAGTAAGAAAATAAAACAAGAGAATAAATTCAAACAAGGAAGATGTAACCAAAGGATGGAAGGGAACTTGGATCAGGTATCACCTACTAAGATCTCTTGTCAACATGGAATACTCACACCCTTTTGTATACCCTTAGCAAGATACAAGCAATCATCGTTTATGTCTATTCACTCCTCTCTCAATCTTATGATAGATCTAGATTATAGGGTCATCTCTCTCTTGAGATGGCAAACAAACAATCACAAACCAAATCATATGACTATTAGCTTTAGCATTCCAACATTTTCATGCATTCATGCAACTCCCTAACACTTAGATAACATTAATACTACTCTTTTGAGACATTAACAATCAAACATCACAAGATGATAACTAAGCATACAAGTGAAGCGTGTTGGTTATGTATGCCCAAAGAGCCAATCTTGTGATGATTGTAATGGCATATCATGTAAAAAGATTTGATTATGAATAAAAGGCAAGATTCCAATTTATTCTATTTAATTCAGTTATGAGATAATGATGTAACATTAGAAATGTCTAGTGAATTATATTACTCAATGACGTATGTGTTCAAGTTACTATCCTTGTGGATGAGATCATATGGATGTTAAGAGTGCATATACATATTCTCATTATGACCCTAATTGTCATTGTAGAAGGTTAGTAGACAACAATGACACACAAGATCATAGTGTAAGTTGGTTGATGACTAAATCTCATTAGTCATGATATGACGATATCAAACCAAGAACACATATACATGTTAGAGAATAGTGTATCAAGCAAACCCACTATGAGACTGACACATGGAAGACATCTTCATGGAATTCATAGTCAGGTCTCACAATGATGGTGGTGGTTGTGGTTCTTAGACTTGAAATCATTGCACTCATCACATATCGTTGGGTACACTTTGACATCATCAAAAGTAGTCCTAAAACATGGGTTGTTATAAAGGTGATGATTGCGTGGCTTTGACACATGGGGATAGACTGTGAATGATAGATATGGGTTTTTTCCCCTCCTATTAGAGTGTGATGTCCTAGGCCTCTTGATTAGCAAGACTGAGAAAAGCATGGCCATGTGTATATGAGTAAATACGTGATATTCAACTTACATATATCTTATATAGTCTGCTCTTGGTTCAAGAAACAAGATTGAATAATAATGAGGGTGACTGCTCCATGCCTCTAGTTCAATCCGGACATCAGTGAAAAAGGAACTATACAAACACTACAACACCATACACAAATTGTTGGTCGAAGTTATTCTCCAACTTTCCATTTACTTGGGTAGCATTGACGTGCGACTAGGCACCGCTCATTGCTTGTGATGTCATAAGTGTTATGAACATTCACTGCCAACGTAATATGGGACCTATAGGGTCACACACATAGGTATTGACCTAGAAGAGGAGTTCAGATCTAAAATGCCAATTGAATTAAGTACTAAAGTGTTTAGGTATTTGATTCACGCAACAAATAGGCCAAAAACACTACCAAACACCCATCTCATGTGTTGAGATGGCCGTATGGAGTGCCAAACGGCCATCTCAAGTGTTGAGATGGGTGTCTGGGTGTCAGGCCTCTTCTGAGTTGAATTTGGATAAGGAACGAACTGACCCAACCAAACTGGCTCGACTTGCACCACCAGACGACCGTCTGGGTGAACGGAGATGGTCCTGTTCATTCGGGGAAGGTTCCAGATGTTTGCCTATTCATTTCTCTTGGGCAATACTTGTTGCACAAGGAAATCAATGTCTCACATTGATGGGAATTATTTTGCCGAATTCATGTACAACTGGAAACTACAAAATGACCATCTCACAGTGTGAGACGATCATCTCATCTACGAGACGACTGTGTTGGTTTTCCATATGACCATTTCGGCTGTCACAAGTTGTGAAATTTCTAGAATTGTTGCAAAAATTTAAGATCTTTCGGTCCTTTCCACTCTCGCACATTAATCCGGTATCAAATAGCAATTGGGAACCTTGACCCTAGCCTCTACTATATATAGAGGGTGCCTAGGGGCTTCCCAGAGCACAACACAGACAATTGGGAATCTATTTCTCTAAAAGAAGTTGTCGTCTCTGGTTGTGATAACCATGAGAGACCAGTCAAGTCCTACTCGACTATGGAGGGATAGACAAAGGGAGAGAAATAACGAAGTTCATTGTCATGGGATAGCAAGCTGGTGACTAGAACACCGACAGGAGGGACAACTCCTTCCTTTCTAGGTGGTATGTGTGGACTTCTCTAGAGGCGGGAGGCTATTGCCCATCGTTAAAGACATTGTCAACCAACAGTCTGTGATGAGAAGAGCTGCTGTAGAAGATGATGAGCGAGTCTGGTGTCCTAGGAGGAGCAGTCAGAAGAGTCCTAGTGCAACCATAATTCACAGTTGGGCAACTACAATGATGAGGATTGTCGTTGGACTTGCTCCAGGCAAGGTATATCCTAATAAACCATCCTTCTTGTCCCATAGTAATTGACGTAATCCGTTGGATAAGGGGAATATGGTAGATAATTTTTTTGTTTCACCTGCCTATCTCTGTAAGGAGTGGGGCCCAGAGGGGATCCACTCCCTACTAAAAATTTGAAGAATAAAACCCCCAGTACAAACATACCCAAAAGATATGTTGGAGTGGGTGTAAAATTTTCAAATCTTATGAATGGTATTGAAAACAACCTATAGTATAGCAACATAAGTAAAATTTTGACTATATTCAATTTCTCAACAAGATTACAAAAGTAAATCATAATCTCCTACATAGGGTTTACATGTATGATACAACATAAGGATCTAAGATAGAGGGAAGTTTAAACAATAACAACTTTGTATCCAAGCTTTAACTCCTTACGCTAACTCCAAGACTTCATGCCATATCATCCAAGTCCTTCACCTAGGGTTGGAAGCATACCCCAGCAAGAAGAGAAAATAGATGACATCAACAAAGGTTGGTATGTGCATACTAAAAGTAAATTGAGCAATATATGGAGTAAAGGACATCAGAGTAAATATAATCTTCCCATAGAAAAGAAAAGTACCACCCAAGTGGGTATCAAAAGCAAAGAATCACATTAAAGGAGATACTTGCCATAAAGCAACATAAAAAGATAGTGCCATATATTCATCCACTACCATGGTGGGAAATGAAGCACATAACCTGGAATCAGGGCACATAACCCATCAACATCAACATCAACCTGCATGCATGTGAGATAAGCATAGCCCTAGAACAATATAAAGACAAAGGCGACCAAGTCCCATAAACCAAAAGCCTGATAGAGAATGTCACATAACCAAATTCCCAATATATGAATGTGAGCCAAACCTCATCAATTTGAAACTCGGGTATGGGGAACATAACCTCCATCCCAAAAATAATAACATGGGCACATAACCCAAAAACCAATGCAATTACACTACTCTAATGCTACAAAATCACATAGCATATAAAATGTAGAGGCAAGTAAAAAGTATAGTCAGATTATACAATGTTTCCATCACACAATCGACAACACATACATCCACATGCATGTGGGAACAAGATATCACATATCAAAAAATAAACATCCACCTCAAAGTGGACACATCTCATCAAATAAGTCCAACATGCACCAAGGCATAAGAAAAAGAGTCCAAAAGAATATCCATGATCACAAGATCAACAACAAAATAAGATAGTTCACAAGAACCATGATATCAAAAGAAAAGAGTAATGCATAGGCTAATGTCCAAAGGACCAAGAGAAAGAGAATATAGGCTAATTTATCAATATAGAATAATAGGAGATGTAAACATACCTTAATGATGTGTGTATTAGGTTAGGGTCCACACCGTAGATCCAAACAAAATATATGTTCACCTAATTTCATATTAGATGCAAATCATTAATTGCTGATTATATTGCAACCCAAGAAAATCACCTTTTTATTAAATTAGAATTAAACTCTTAAAACATCACCAAACAATTCATTAGATTCTCTTAATTAAGAAAACATATCTTTTTTATTCAATTTAGAGTTTATATGATTAAGTTACATTTATTATGAGTTTTATACATAGATTTTATTCTCCAAAAACCATCCTTCAAAAAATATTGGAATCAGACTCAAAAGTATTTATATTAGATAAATAATGTTTTTTTGATTCCAAAACATATTTATTTATAATTTTTAGACTAGTAGATTAAAAGATATGAATTTTTAAGATGAACCAATCACAAAATTAGAAAAAGCCAAATCAGTAGGGAATTTGTGAAAGAGGAAGAGAGGTCGGATGTGCAAGGAGAAACTTATCCGAGAGTTGGGGAAAAACTTCATTCGTCATTTGTTCGTGAAACTAATTAACCGATCATAAAAAAAAGTGCCAGAGTTGTTTACGTGAAGTCCATTATGCTCTGAAAAATAAACATGATGTCGGGGAGCAGTGTCGCAAACTCAAACCAAGAACCACGTTCGGCTTTTGGGTGAAACAACAATGCAAGGAGAAATCAAAGCATGACCACCAACAACCACACACTCATGAAAGTATGAAATTGAGATTAGAGGAGGTTCATAAAACAACTGAAGAAGACCGGGATAGAGGTATTTATAAGTGGGGGTGTGTGAGAAGTTCTTTCAGAAGACTTGAAGAAAAAGTTTAATCGTTTCTTTGATTTTTCACCTTAGTCTTCGAATAGGGTATGGATAGATGCGGAATTAAATTTAAAATCCAATGAAAGTTATATTGTGAAATTTTATTAATAAACAAGAAAGTTATGCCCAAAATAGCGGACATTGGTCCGTGGTTACTGTTTATGCGGGCCGATGTTTCCTAATCCGAATTTTGTACAGTGTTGGTTAAATTATTTTCCTTTTTCTCTCTCTTCAATTGAAGGTACAAATAAGGTCAAAATTAAATGAAATTTTATACTTAGCCTAACTAGGACATGTAGAATCTGATTTTGACATTAGTTTTCCCTTTTGGAGATTTTGCTATTTTATATAATTCTTTTAAAGTATATCACTTTTTCTCTTTCCTAATGCATTAGAGACATACAAAATTATTCAAAAATGCTAAAACTTCACCCACAAGTCATGTATGTACATTAGATACAAATTTCACATTATTTCCATTTTTATGTTGTTTATTATTATAATTAATATTTTGATGGTTCTACTCACTTTCTCTCTCCGGATTTCACCTTTTAATCAAGCATCTTCCAAATTAGATGAAAATTTATCCAAAGGCTATATTTATTATGTAGATTATGAATCCAAGATTATTTTCCTATTTTGGATTCATTTATTATTTTATTTGATATTTTTCAGAAAATATAGATCTTCTCTTTCCAAATTGAATTAGATTAATTATTATTATGTGAATAATGTGAAACTTGACTTTCAAGGTAATTGGGACCCAAGGAATACGATTTTTAACTAAAATTCCACTTTTTGGATTCCTTTTCATGAGTTTTGTCATAATTAATATTTGTGGCCATTAACATCATATTATTACTTAGGTTATCATATTATCATTATTTCTCATCCATTTATGTTAACATCATCACCAAAAGGATTATATGTGATTATATAATTCATATGACACATTTTATGTGTCCATTATTGGCCTAAGACTAATGTGAAAATATTAGGTTCATGCATTAGCTTATAAGGGTTATGTTATGCATCTTTTACTCTAACCTTGTTCGATTAAGTCCAAAAAGTCAAAGTTCTAGGGTAGGATCTAAGATCTAGTATGTTACAACATTCCACCCCTTAAAAGGATTGCATCCTCAAAATCTATTGATCCAAACATCAACAACCAACTACTCTCCACCCCTTAAAAGGCTCAACCTAACAAGTCAACTAAACAATCATCAAGGTAATAGGGCTACCCACATATATATTAGTTGTGAATATTATAGAGATTTATATTGTTCATGTATCCAACTAATAAGTCATACCATCTAGGGTTGAGTTTTAGGTCCTTGTGTCACAAACATAGCAACCCTAAGATCCAAAAAAGGCATAGGGTACAAAGGGTAGGTACACTACACCTTAACATTATCTCAGATAGTCCTAGTCACTTCTTCAAAACTAGGGTTAGGATTCTACACCAACTAATTCTAGGACTTCTCCAGAAAACTTCACATGTATCTTTATTGTGACTTAGTTTAAGAAATCATCGTCAAATCAGAGAAAGAAATTTTGTACATATAGTAGTATAATGAAAATAAATTATGTCGATAAGAAACATTGGGGGGTAAAACAAAGATGGTACCAAAATCAATGTGATAAACCAAGTCACTATTTTCATAATAAGATCTCTTCATCCTACTAGTATCTCATTCTCAAACATGACTCCTTCCTCAAGCAAACACCTCTTTAACTTTATAGATATCATCATTAACCTATATGGCAGGGTAAAGACCATCTTATGAAAAACTTAGGCAAGATATAGGGAAAACATCTCACCTAGAGGTCACTATCCAAGTCAAGGGTTCTAATAAGGGAGACAAAATTGTAATAGTCAGATTCCAACTACCATTGGCTCTGATACCATGTTTAAGAAGTGGGACCCAAAGGGGATCCACGCCCTACTAAAAAATTGAAGAATAAAACCTCCGGTCCAAACATACCCAAAAGATATGTTGGAGTGGGTTTCAAATTTTCAAATCTTATGAATGGTATTCAAAACAACCTATAGTATATCAGCGGAAGTGAAATTTTGACTATATTCAATTTCTCAACAAGATTAAAAAAGTAAATCATAATCTCCCACATACGATTTACAAGTATAATACAACATAAGGATCTGAGATAGAGGGAAGTTTAAACCATAACAACTTTATCTCCATGCTTTAACTCCTTAAGCTAAGTCCAAAACTTCATCTAAGTCCTTCACCTAGGGTTGGAAACATACCCCAACAAGAAGAGAAAATAGATGACATCAACAAAGGTTGGTATGTGCATACTAAAATTAAATTAAGAAATATACGGAGTAAAGGACATCAAAGTAAATAGAAGCTTCCCATAGAAAAGAAAAGTACCACCCAAGTGGGTATCAAAAGAAAAGAATCACATTAAAGGAGATACTTGCCATAAAACAACATAAAAAGATTGTGTCATATATACATCCACTACCATGGTGGGAAATGAAGCACATATCCTGGAATCAGGGCACATAACACATCATCATCAACATCAACCTGCATGCATGTGAGATAAGCATATCCCTAGAACAATATAAAGACAATGGCGACCAAGTTCCATAAACCTAAAGCTTGATAGAGAATGGAACATAACCAAACTCCCAATATATGAATGTGGGACAAACCTCATAAATTTGAAACTCAGGTATGGGGCACATAACCTCCATCCCAAAAATAATAGCATGGGTACATAACCCAAAACCCAATGCAATTATACTACTCTAGTGCTAATGAAGCACATAGCATGTAAAATGTAGAGGCAAGTAGAAAGTATAGTTAGATTATATAATGTTTCCATCACACAATGGACAACACATACATCCACATGCAAGTGGGGACAAGATATCACATATCAACAAGTAAATATCCACCTCAAAGTGGACACATATCATCAAATAAGACCAACATGAAAGGTATAAGAAAAAGAGTCCAAAAGAATATCCATGATCAAAAGATTGGTAACAAAATAAGATAGTTCACAAGAACCATGATATCCAAAGAAAAAAGTAATATGTAGGCTAATGTCCAAAGGACCAAGAGAAAGAGAATATAAGTTAATTGCTCAATATATAATAATAGGAGATGCAAACATACCTTAATGATGTGTGTATTAGGTTAGGGTCTACACCCTAGATCCAAACATAATATCTCTTCACCTAATTTCATATTAGATGCAAATCATTAATTGATGATTATATTACAACCCAAGAAAATCACCTCTTTATTAAATAACAATTCATTAGATTCTCTTAATTAAGAAAACATATCATTTTATCCAATTGGAGTTTATATGATTATGTTACATTTATTATGAGTTTATACATGTATTTTATTCTCCAAAAATCATCCTTTGAAAAATATTGAAATCAGACTTTGAAAGTATTTTTATTAGATAAAGAATATTTTTTTTGATTCCAAAACATATTTATTTATAATTTTTAGACCAGTAGATTAAAAGATATGAATTTTGTAAGATGAATTGATCACAAAATTAGAAAAAGCCCAATCATTAGGGAATTTGCGAGAGAGGAAGAGAGGTCGGATATGCAAGGAGAAACTTATCTGAGAGTTTAGGGAAATACTTCGTTCGTCGTTCGTTCATGAAACTAACTAACTGATCATGAAGAAAAAATACCAGAGTTGTTTACCTGAGGTCCAATTACGCTCTGAAAAATAAACATGATGTCGGGGAGCAGTGCCGCTAACTCAAACTAAGAACCACGTTCGGCTTTTGGGTGAAATGAAGATGTAAGGAAAAACCAAAGAACGACCACCAGCAGCCACACACTCAAGTAAGGATGAAATAGAGATGAGATGAGGTTTATAAAATAATCGAGGAAGACCGTGGTTGAGGTATTTATAAGTGGGGTTGTGTGAGAAGTTGTTTCAGAAAACTTAAAGAAAAAGTTTAGGTTTTTCTCAAATTTTCCAAGCTCCAAATAAGGTATGGATAGATGCGGAATTAAATTTGTAATCCAACAAAAATGATTTCATGAAATTTCATTTATAAACGAGAAAGTTATGCCTAAAATATTGGACCTTGGTCCGTAGTTACTGTTTATGCGGGCTGGTGTTTCCTAATCCGAATTTTGTAAAGTGTTGATTAAATTATTTTCCTTTTTTCTCTCTTCAATTGAAGGTACAAACAAGGACCAAATTAAATGAAAATACATATATAACTTAATTAGGACATGTAAAATCTAATTTTGGCATTAGTATTCCCTTTAGGAGACTTTTGTTATTTTATTTAATTCTTTTAAAGGATATCACTTTTCTCTTTCCTAATGCATAGGAGACGTACAAAATTACCCAAAATTGATGAAACTTCACCCACAAGTCATGAAATGCATTAGACATAAATTTCCCATTATTTCCATTTCTTATGTTGTTTATTATTTTAATTAATATTTTGAAGGCTCTACTCACTTTCTCTCTCCTAATTTCACATTTTCATCGAACATCTTTCAAATTAGATGAAAATTCACCCAAAGGCTGTATTTAATATGTAGATTATGAATCCAAGATTATTTTACTATTTTGGATTCATTTATTATTTTATTTGATATTTTGGAAAAAATATAGATCTTCTCTTTCCAAATTGAATTAGATTAATTATTATTATGTGAATAATGTGAAACTTGACCCCCAAGGTAATTGGAACCCAAAGAATACGATTTTTAACTTAGATTCCAATTTTGGGATTCCTTTTCATGAAATTTTTCATAATTAATATTTGTGGCCATTAACATCATCTTATTACTTAGGTTATCATATTATCATTATTTCTCATCCATTTATGTTAACATTATCACCAAAAGGATTATGTGTGATTAAAATGTGACACATTTTATGTGTCCATTATTGGTCTAAGACTAATGTGAGAATATTAGATTCATACATTAGCTTATAAGGGTTATACTATGTATCTTTTACTCTAACCTTGTTCGGTTAAGTCTAAAAGGTCAAAGTTCTAGGGTAGGGTCTAAGATCTAGTATGTTACAATCTCATAGCCATATTTTCCTACAAAGTGTTCAAGAATAAAACCGTTGCTAATTATATATATATATATATTATATATATTATATATATATATATATATATATATATATATATATATATATATATATATATATATATATATATATATATATATATATATATATATATATATGGTCAGGCTAGAATACACTCGAGTGTACAAATCACGCAGTATGGTGTTTGCCTATCTAGATCATGTTTTTCCAAAATCTAATCCATTGATCTTCATGGTTACAATAATAATAGGCCACATACAAAATTTGAACTCATTTGGGTGAGTGTAAGTCACTCATCCAAGGACAACAAAATCGACGCACAAAACTAATTTGAAATGCATGATTTTTGCCTCCTTCAGTTGCATGACCTATAAGTGTCCAAATGAGCTAAAATTTATTATATAGTATGTTCTTCAGATAATTAAGAAGATCAACGGTTTAGATTTTTCAAAAAGTTACTACATCTTCAAAAATGACTGAGGTGTACGGTGCCTCCGGTACACTCGAGTGTACACTAGCCTGAATCTCTCTCTCTCTCTCTCTCTATATATATATATATATATATATATATATAGAGTGAGAGAGAGAGAGTCAAGCTAGAATACACTCGAGTATGCAGATCGCACGAATACACTCAAGTGTGTTTGCATATCAAGACTATTTTGTAAAATGTAAATCATTGATCTTCACCGTTATACTATAACTAGGCTACATATAAATTTTGAGTCCATTTGAACGAGTGTAAGTCACTCATCCAAGGGCAACAAAATCGACGCGTGAAACTAATTTGAAATGTATAATTTTTGCGGTCTTTATAACATGACCTATAAATGTCCAAATGTGCTCAAATTTTACGTATGAGCTATTCACAACATTTTTAAGAAGATCAACAGATTAGATTTAAAAAAAATATTGCATCATGAAAAACTACTTGAGTGTATTCTGCTCTGAATACACTCATTCAAATGAGCTCAAAATTTGTATGTAGGCTAGTTATAGTATGATGGTAAAGATCAATGGTTTACATTTTACAAAAATAGTCTTGATATGCAGACACACTTGAGTGTATTCGTGCTATTTGTATACTCGGATGTATTCTAGCCTGACACACACTCTCTCTCTCTCTCTCTCTCTCTATATATATATATATATATATATATATATATATATATATATATATATATATTCATGATCGTATACGAGACAACATGTAGTTACAACCACTCGTTTGGCGCAATGACGCAATGGTAACTGAAGTTGTCTTCTATCAGCGTAATGTGCATGACCTTTTGATTTGACAGCGGCAACTTAATCCACCACTCCCCTGGCATCTTACACCTGGTAACTGATTTGACAGCGGTGACTTTATCAACCACTCCTCTCGCCTCTTACACTTTGTAATTGTTAAAATAAAGTTTTATAAGTTGCTAACGGTCTACCTCAGTACCTCCCGGACTTGGTTTTTCGGACGTCTCTTTAAACTGATTGCTACTTAAGCACAAAGCCGCTTACTATGAGTATTACACTTCAGTATGCGTGGACGAGAGGGACTAAAAGCACCTAAATATGAAATATACTCATGATCAATGACGAATTTTTTTTCTTTCAATTTGATACGTTGTTTTGTTAAAGGCTCCTAGTTGTGAGTAGGGTGAGGACAGATATACGAGTGGATATTATATACTCACATATTTTAAAAGCGTAATTGTTATATTTATTATTAAGGTTATCAAAATACTGGGTGGGTTTATTGTGGGTCAAAAAAGACTAATTAATTTTTTTAACAATCAAACTGAAACTGATTGGTATCATATGTAAGTCACTTTTCTAAACCTGGAGCCAAGTTAAAATTAGAAATGAGAAATCAGCCATAACTGAAATTCAATAACTACATGTGGCAACACATTCAATAAAATTGGATGTAAAAACTACATGTGGCAACACATTCCAGAACCCCATGGCTTAAATTTTATAGTACTCTAACATGGGACTATCATGACATGATTTGGACAAACCCAACACTAGCATTGATTGTGAAATCCAAAACACATAACAGATCAGACCCAAAAAATCTAAAAAAAGGGAGGTTTATCAAAATAATGTGTGCCTTTACAGAAGCATCTTCATAGACACACATGGAATAAGTTGTACTGTCAGTCTTTTCTAGATACTCAAATTTAGTCTAAATTGTCTAAACTAGCACCTGAAATCATGGCGGTATATAATAGAATGTGTAGGCTAAATAAAACGACGCTACAGATGGTATATATACTAGTTTTTCTTTTCAAATTGGTCGAAAATTGGATTCATGGGTTTTCACTTATGATTGATAGCACTACCCATTACATGTAATTTTCATTTCCATATACTTGCTTAGTCTGTCGTACAACTACTACATGATGGGTTCATTATCAGGGATAAGTATACCCATACCAACATAACAACTTACCCATAATTTTAAAATAACATGCATTAACATAAAAATATCGAGACTCAACATACACACATGTATAAAATATATACATACACATTGAAATGCAAACAATCCCACGTTTAAATACATACACACATATACATAATACATGACTAAGCACACACATATTCTCAAACATGAAGTCATAACAAAGGTGTGGGAGAAGGAAGCGCAATGCAGATCGCAGGGAGAGTCAGTTGGGGAAGTTGATGTCATTGAGATGATGCAGATCTTGAACGTCCCTCAGAGTGGTTGGCACATGTTCGACGCTACTGGCACTCACAATTGGGAAGTCCTAGGAGTAGGAAAGAAAAAAATGGGAAGTGTGTAGGCGACTTGAGGAGGTTGGACTCACCTTGGTTGTTAGGGAAGGCACCACACCGCTGAGATCCATCCTTTGCGAGTGTTGGGGAAGGCGACAATCGTAGATCACCAGGTTGCAACACTGCAAATTATTCTTTGCAAGTCGCAATATTGAGAGATGAGTGCAACCACGAGTGATGAAAAGCCAAATTTGAGCCTCAATTGGATTACTACTAGTGAAATTATGACATGAAGTACTCCAAAAATCATGTATAATATATTTGATATCTTTTTAATTACTAGAAGGTAAGCATGTAAAAGTAAAGTGATAGCTTTCTTACTTTACTCTCTCCTATTGAGATGACAAAAAAATATATAAAAAGAATAAGTAATAATAAAATTCCCTATTCTAATCCTTACTCTTACTCTTACTCTTACTTTTTTCATGTATGATATGAGTAAAGAATATGTACTTATCCATTGATAACCCAAATAAAATGATAAGGCATGCGCCTGCCCATACTAATACTTGGCTCAACCACTACCTATTAACGATGAGATCTCCTATACAGAGGCAGACCTGGACACATTTCTGGATGAATTTTGTTCTTTAGCAGGTTAAATGCCAAAATTTGCCCAGAAATGTGTCCAAGTCTGCCTCTCCCTAACATTTTCCATTAACGATAGAATCACACGCAAATGGTTGTTTCTTCTGCATACACATCGCATCAAATCAAATTACATGACGACAATGGGAGAATGGAATCGTAATTGACTTATCAAACAAAAACTATGTTAGTGGATATGCGAAACCGAGCAACAGAAAAATAGTTAGGATCCATTTTATCATTAAAATGCTATGTGACGCGTATACGATGGAAAGAGGAAAAAAGATGAAGTGCAGGCTATTAGTTAAATAGTTTAATAGGCTAGCGGAGGTGAGCAACACAAGGACAACATAACTGCGGTCTGCTGACGGTCATTTCAAGCTGAGAAGTGTCAGCCATAATACTTTATGAGAAGGATTAAAAACCAAAATAGCACGGTTTAATAAAAATATTGGCATATATAGCATCATTAGAAACTTATTTCCAGGAATAGCCCAGTTTGGACCAAAAGCGCCAAGATTTGGACGTTTTAGCCCGAAAGCGCCAAGATTTGGGCGTTTTAGCCCGAAAGCGCCAAGATTTGGGCGTTTTAGCCAGAAAACGCCAAGCTTTGGGCGTTTTATGCAGAAAGCGCCAAGATTTGGGCGTTTTAGCCCTAAAGCGCCAGAAAGTTGGCGTTTTTAAGCGAACACGCCAGAAAGATGGCGTTTTAGCCCTAAAGCGCCATAAAGTTGGCGTTTTTAAGCGAACACGCCAGGAAGATGGCGCTTTCTCGCGAGCCTTCAAAGCGAGCGTCGTCACGTCCCTTCAGTGCAGCCGCAGGGAGCAAGGTTGGTGGGTGTTTTGAATGCGACGATCTTTATAGATCTCATTGACACCCACCCATCTTCATTGTCTTCTCTTCTTCCGCACAGGTAAAGTTCCTTGGCTTCCTTTCTCTTCTGTTCCTTTCTCTCCGGTTCGTCTCTCCGGTTCCTTTTCTTCTGCTATTCTTCCTCTCATCTTCCTCCTGTACTCGTCCTTCTTCAGTGCAAGCCGCCTTCTTCAGTGCAAGCCGTGCCGTGGTGCTTTTGGAGATAGCTGTCCGGGAAACGGCGCTGTTCATCTCGGGTGGCCGCCGGTTCTTTGTGCGCATCCGCCGCTGTTCATCGCCTCCGTTTCTTTGTGCGCATCCACAGGTAAAGTTCCTTCGGTTCCTTTCTCTTCTGTTCCTTTCTCTCCGGTTCGTCTCTCCGGTTCCTTTTCTTCTGCTATTCTTCCTCTCATCGTCCTCCTGTACGCGTGTGCAAGCAGCTGTGTCGTGGTGCTTTTGGAGATAGCTGTCTGGGAAGCGACGCTGTTCATCTCTGGTGGCCGTCGGTTCTTCGTGCGCATCCGCCGCTGTTCATCGCCGCCGGTTCTTCGTGCCGGTTCTTCTTCAGTATCTTCCCTTCTTCTGCACATGTAAGTTGTCGTCTTTCTTCCTCTCATCTTCCTGTGCTCTTCCTTCAGTTGCTTTTTTATTCTTGTGCTATTCTTCAGTGCAAGCCGCACCGCGGTTGGAGATCGCTGGGGACCGGGGGATCTTCTTCTGTTGCCGTTTTCTTGGTGGCGGCCATTAGCAGCTGAAAGGTGATTTCCACCTCTTGCAACTGCTGCTTTTCCCTTTTTCATTTAAATGGCATCTCAGCTAGAACTTATTCTCATTTTGGTTATTATCAACTCGTTCAAGTTCTCAGTAAGTTTGCTATCACGTTGGTTATGGTTTTCTGTTTGTTTGTTACAAAGAAGACTACATTATCCATAAAAATAAATGCTATATTTCGACTATTACTAAATAACTGCTAACATTTTAAATGTAGTAGACAACTTGCGGAAGTGCACAACATTTAAGATACGGGTACTAGTGATTCTTGGAGCATTAGTATGCGACAGCTTCGTGTCAGACAGTAAGTTTAATTTACATATTCATCTTATAATTTATATGGACCGTAACAAATTAGGACTATATGTAATTTGATTTGTACATAATTTGGATTTTTTTGGTGTGGAGTTTGTTTCATATGGACTGTGTTTGATTGAGAATTTTTTGAACTGTAATATTGATTGTAATCAATTTGGACTGTATTAATTTGGACTGTATTAATTTGGACTGTATTAATTCCGGGAACGGTATTAATTTTTATATTCTTTTTTGTGATTTTTAATGATCCTTTTATGTCCTAAACGGTTGTTGAATGTTTACATATCTATGCAAATTGTGTGTGGTTTGATATCATGTATGAACGATGTTTTGATATTTTGATATCATATGTACAGATTGTTGTCTTTGGTTTTTTCCAAATCTTATATATCAATATCAAGTTGAAAGAAATTATTTTTGAAAATAAAATCTAATATATCAAAGGAAAACACTACAACTTTCAAAACACTACAACAAATGATGGAATGTCATATCGGTTTAAACGTGTGTTTTGGAGTTTTGGGCCATGTATTGCGGGTTGGGCTCACTGTCGACCAGTACTAAGTGTTGATGGTACCTTCTTATATGGTAAGTATGGAGGGACACTACTTATAGCGGCTGGGATTGATGCAAACGATGGATTGTTTCCTTTTGCCTTTGCAGTTGTTGAGAAGGAGAACAAATCTTCTTGGACATGGTTCTTGAGATGCATGGAGCAACAAATTCCAATAGTCAGTCGTAGGAATGATCTTTGTTTCATTTCTGATAGGATGTGTGGTCTTGTAGATGCTATGCAACAAGTTTTTCCTCTCAACACACAACGGTTTTGTTTGAGGCACTATATGGACAACTTCCATAAGAAATTTAAGTCCACTGAGCTGTACAACTTAATGTGGAAGGCTGGTAAGGTGACTGAAATGGTTGAGTTTGATAAGCTCCTAGCAACTATAAAATCCATTGACCCTTCTTCTTTCAATTGGCTGATGAAGGAACACCCAAGAATGTGGGCTCTTTCCTGTGATGGAGGCCTGCGATATGGTATAAAAACTAACAATTATTCAGAGACAATAAATGGAGTTCTAAAGCGTGCTCGCAACCTTCCCATTCAAGCCCTTATTTGCAGCACTTATTATCGTTTGGTAGCAATGTTCTTTCACAGAAGAAACTTAGGTGCAAAGTTAACTAGTTCGTTCACACCAAAAATATCTGCTAAATTGGTTAAATTGGAGACCAATGCAAGGAAACTATGGGTTAGTTGTAGGATAAATCATTTTGATTTTACAGTTGAAGGGCCAAATGAAAACAACTATCAAGTGCATCTCTTCGAAAATCCTGTTGGTTGTTCATGTACCTGTGGTGCACCTCGAGTTTATCACTTGCCATTCTCACATGTACTCGCCGCCACTGAATCGATACATTACGGACATCATCAGTTAGTCAGTACTTGGTATACTGTAACCGAATATCGAATGACATATGCTCCCCAATTTAGAGGCATTCCTGATAAGAGGTATTGGCCTGATTTTGAGCCATCCATTGGGGTTGTTCCTCTACTACCGCCAATTTTCACTCCACGTGCTGGGCGGCCTAAGATGAAGAGGAGGAAGACTAATATGGATATTGATCCCAATACAGCTACATACAAATGTGGAAAATGTGGGGGTCGTGGCCACAATGAAAGAACTTGTAAAAATAAATGATGCTTATGAATCTTAGTAGTAGGATATGATATTATGTAAACCTCATGAATGTAATCCTACTTAGTAGTAGGATAGGATATTATGTAAAACTCGTGAATGTAATTATACTTGTATTGCTCGTATGAGGAGGTCGGGATGAATAAAATTGCCTCCTGACTTTCCCTAATAGAGGGTGATTTATGCAATTTAACTTTGCTAATAATATTTATTTGAAATTCACGCTCACTAAAGGTCTCCTTTATTTGACTATTTTCTAGGCATGGTGAACGATGATGAGACTTTGCGGATCACATGTCATTCCATGGAGGTTGGTAGGTGGGAGTTGACAGATGTAGATGTTTTGGGTTATGTACGCACAGCTGGATTTGCATCTGTCACGAAATTGTCTAGAGTCCTTTTTGATTCTGGCTTGGTCACAACACTTGTTCGTAGATGGCATTCAAATACAAACTCATTCCATTTTCCTCTAGGAGAGTTAACCATCACTTTACAAGATGTCGCAGTGTTGCTAGGGTTAAAGGTTAATGGTGATGCTGTTGTAGCGCACTATCCTATAGCGCCAAATGATGACCAATATAGTTCTTGGACGGCCCTTTGTGAAGCTATTCTGGGGTCACATCCAGATGGACTTGATCAAGGTTTTGTTCATCTGAGTTGGTTGCGTTCCACATTTTCAAATATGAATTTGGAAAATGCAGATGACATGGTCAAGCGTCGGTACACCAGTGCATACTTGTTATACGTAATTGGTTGCTTCCTCTTGCCAGACGGTACTGGAAATGAAGTCCATCTTCGCTACCTTCCACTTCTAGTTAATTTTGAGCAATGTGGCATGTACTCATGGGGGAGTGCTGTTTTAGCTACTCTATACTGTCAGTTGCATAGATGTCGTCCTGGTTCTAAACAGAAGCGTATCTCAGGGTGTGTCCACCTATTACAGTTGTGGTCTTGGGAAAGATTGTATATTGGTAGACCAGGCAGAGTGATCATGGATCAAGATCATGAGTGGCCACAAGATGCTCCATTAGGATACATGTTTGTCTCTACCATCTATATGTTGAATACATTCTATTAAAAGTTTTCATCTCCTAATCATCTTTTCAAACATGATAATAGATGGAACCATCCCATGGAGCATGTACGTATTCCAAAAGGGACTGTAAGATTCTACCTTAATGAGTTTGATACACAGGAGTCTAGTCAAGTGAGAATTTATATTTTATCTAAAAGTTAACTTCTACCATTTAATGAAACTTGTTTGGTAACGATAACTTATAATGCAGTTAATGTGGACACCATATAGTGAAGAATTGTTGGCAACTTTGCCAGACATATGTCGTGAAGGTAGAGAAATTTGGATGGCTCGTGTTCCTATGATATCATTCACAGTAATGGAATGGCATGTTCCTGATAGAGTACTAAAACAGTTTGGTGCTCGTATCCAACCTCAACCCCAACCTTTTCCAGAATACCAAAGAATTGATGGTAGAGGTCGAAGCACAACTGATTGGTTGAACCAATACAGTACAGAACTGAACATATGGAATGATAGGCAAACTCATGTAGTTCATCTTCCTGACCCCTCAGCTGTGCCGCAAGTACCTAATTGGTACAATCCTGAGTATCACATACAATGACCAGCTGAGCCGCAAAATGTTTACTATCCTCGAGGTTACGTGGAGAGAGAATATGTAAGTAATGAGTATCCATTAAGATGAATAAATATACCTCTTTTTATATGAAATATGATAAAGTAAACTATGTTATTTGCAGGTCCAGAGTCAAATGGATATCAGGGAATCATTGCAAACATTAACAGATCAGACACCTGTTGAGGATTGGATGAGAGCACGTGACAAAATATATAATATTCAGAGTGCATGGTTTCAACAAATGCCAAGTCACTTGCAGCCCAATTTGAGTTTCTCATATCCTGTGACAACTTCAGTTAGTGCTTCTCCTATTCCATCTTCCACAGAAGCACAACACTCCACATCAGTAGGACACTCCACACCAACAGGTCACTCAGCCTCACAAAGACAATCCACACCAGCTGGACACTCCACATCACTAGGACAGTCCACAATAGCGGGACACTCTAGGGAATTTTCACCTTACTCAATCCCTGGAATGTTTTATTCTTATTCTTCATCATCATCTGACCATTTTGGGGTTCCTTCCAGCTTATCTTGGACCCAACCAACTTTTAGCCAATACCAAAATGTAGCTTTTTCTTCATTTTCGGGATCAACTAGTTCTTCATTTTTAGGATCACCTCCAATGTTTACAACTATGCCATCCACTCGTCCACTAACACCACCACTTCCTCCAAGTAGGTCTACACGTGCAGGTCAGCAGTCACAGTTGAGTCCAATTGAGGCTTCTCCAGACCCAGGACGTTCTTTGGGACCACGAACTCGAGGTAGAGGAAGTAAGAGACGTTAGGTATGCATAATTTTTCCTAACTCTTTACTTATAGAAGAACTATATGTAGTTAAATAATTATTTTTATTTTGATGCCAGGGTTGATGCTATTAGATGCCAGGGTTGCTGTTATCAGATGCCAGGATTGATTTTATTAGATACATATGATAACTTCTTTGTTTCTATCTCCGTTGAACCGTTAAATGTTTGACAATGTAGAAGAATTTGTTCTTCTTTCTAGTAGAAGACTGATTTTGTTAAATGCAGAGCCCAACTTCTTCTTTATGTATTGTGCCAAACTTCATATTCTTTTTTTAAAGTTCTGTTATACTTAGTATAACTCTTTTATTTGCCTCAGAATCATCTAATCTTTGTACCAATTCTATACTATTGCAATTTGTGCATAGTATTGCTAAAATGACTTGGATGTAAAAGTAAAAAATAATTTTTGCATAGTATTGATAGTATTGCTAAAATGAATTGGATGTAAAAGTAAAAAAAAAGGAAAAAATGCCAGAAAGTTGGCGCCTTCTGCTGAAAATGCCAGAAAGTTGGCGCTTTTGTGTAAAAATGCCATAAAATTGGCGCTTTTGGGCGAAAAAGGCCTAAAAACGCCAGCAAGTTGGCGCTTTCTGAGGAAAGTGTGCTATTTTTGGGAATAAGATTGGTTTTATGCTATTAGGGTAAATATTTATATTAAACTATGCTATTTTGGTTTTTACTCCTTATGAGAATAAACAAGTGGTAGCGGTTAGGATGAAATGCCTCGTACGCTCGTATGGAAATATGCCTCGTATAGGATCACACACACATATATAGAGTGAGGCTAGTGTACACTACCGGAGGCATCGTATACCTCAGTTGTTTTTATAGACTAGTTAACACACACATGCACATACACGTGCCCCATTGAACGTGTTTATTTTACATAAAATATTTGAAAAATTAAGGATAATGATAATTCTCGTAACTGTTTTGTAGAAAATTTAAAAATGTGTTGTTTATTGACTCCGAAATGTATGTTTGAAAGAAGGAATGTGACGGAGAAGTTGAGAGGTTTGGAGAAACTGATTTTATCATGAAAGAGAAAAAAATATAACAAATAAAAAAAAGTTGAAAAAAATTGTGAGAAGAGAGAGAATCAAGGAGAACACAACATGAAGTCGCTCTTTTTATAGTAGTATAGATGTAGTAACTTTTTGAAAAATTTAAACTGTTGATTTTCTTAAATATTTTAAGAACATACTATATAATAAATTTTAGCTCATTTGGATATTTATATGTCGTGCATCTAAATGAGGAAAAAATTAGGCATTTCAAATTAGTTTAGTGCGTCGATTTTGTTATCCTTGGATGAGTGACTCACACTCATCCACATGAGCTCAAATTTTGTATGTGACCTATTATTATTGTAACCATGAAGACCAATGGATTACATTTTAGAAAAACATGGTCTTGATAGGCAAACACCATTGGGGTGTATAGCGTGATCTGTACACTTGAGTGTATTCTAGCCTGACTCCATATATATATATATATATGGCTCATCTTTAATACCCGCACGGGTAGCTACCCGCCCCCTATTTTGGTTACTTTTTTCAAGTTTCTTACTTTCAACATGTACAAGGTTACTTTACCTTGCAAACTGTTACTTTTCATGCATAAATAGTTCCATTTACATCAACAGATTTCAAAATACAATTACATATATATATTTTCTGTGTATTATGTCCAATTTTACTTTTTTAGTCATATACTTACTTTGTTATCAACATAGTTACTTTTGGGTCCTTCCAGTTACTTTGTTTGCCATATGGTTACATTCGGGACTGACGGGTAGTGAAAATCCAGGCTACCCGCGCGAGTATTCAATGAATGCCCATATATATATATATATATATATATATATATATATATATATATATATCAAAGGATGTAAGTATATAAATGTTAGGAGAGTCTTAGTGGCTACTCCCAACCCAATTTAGGTGTTTAACACGGGTAGCATAAAGACATAACAGAAGTGTAGATACATCAAGAATAATGAAGAGGGAGGGGAATACAACACGAGGAAGATGATAGATCTAGAGAAGAGAGAAGGTGATACACCAACTATACTTTTTCAGATTTAGATCTGGAATAGATGTGGATGATGGCAACTAATTCTCTCAAAGAAGAGGATGGAAGATCTTTTCTCTTCTCTAACTTTTATCCTTAGAGGTCCAAGACCGGTGGAGATGAATGAGAATGGCTCTAGAGTTTGCCACCACTTCATTTCTCTTGATGATCTAATGCCCCCTGGTGTAAGGGGTCATGGGCCTCTTTATAGGTGCAACCCACCAACTTAAAATTCTGTCACAATCGCGGCATATGTCTCGACTACGAACATTGTCACTGTCGTGACCTTCTGTAGCAAGTGTCTCGGTCGCTGTGAGGAAGTATCGTCATGGCTGCAACTTTAGCAGAGGTCGAAACCAGTGTCATGATTGTGAAAAATCCTTGTTCCTGATGCATGCTACAGTTTCTTCTTCTACCTAGGTCGCATCCTCATCCTGGTCGTAAAATCTTCACCATCCTGCATTGCGGCCATGATGGGTCATCTTGGTCACGACTGCCTTGTTGACCCTGGGCTATGTCTTGGGCAAGACATCTTTGGACCAATTTGGCCAAGATGATGTCTTGGTTGCGACATGTCACTACTCTGCATGGATTTGGGAAAGGGTGTTAAATCGGGTCTAGATATTGTTTAGGGATATTAAAATAGATAGAAAAATCCACTAAAGGGATGCTAAAATAGGAATAAATCATATGTAACAAGTTTACAAAATGAGATGTTATCAACTCCGCCAAACTTAGAGTATAACTTGTTCTCAGGCTAACAAATAGAATCAAATTATATAATTTTGAGCTATATATGATTTCTCTCATTAGGACCACACCATTACCAAATTATAACATCCATACAGCAAGACCTTTATGTTAGGCTTGGTTCACTTCTTGCACTTCTATTTCCCCCCTTTTGTTTCTAGAGTTGCTTGACCTTGCACCTAAGCTATTGCCTTTTGTAGTAAAGGACTCTCCTTCACAATGACCTTCCTTCCCTAAGTTTCTTGCTATACATGTAAATGATTCCAGCAAGGGGTAGCATTCACACCTTACCTTTATTTTGGTCGTGCCTACTCTACTATGTTTGGGAAGGCAAGGCTTTCAATGTTTTCCTACACCTCTCAATATCCCTCAACCATCAACTATCGTAAAGACAATATTGCCCAAATGGGCCGTGATGTATTGTCAGGTGGTTCTGTGAGGGTTTCCTTGGAATGCAGGTGGGTGTGATGTGGCTTCGAGATTCCACTTCTGGGCATGACATATCTGCATTCATGAGTGCGGAAACACACCGACGGTGTGGAATCCTTCGACTCTTTTAGGCACAACTCTCGTGTTTTTTTTGGCTTTTCATTATGCTCTCAGGCTTCAGAAAGGGGTTGGTAGGATTTCTGGGCGACCAAGACTCTTTTCATCCCAAAGTAGGGATAATTAAATCTAGAAGGGGTAGTTTTTTCCTACTTGTGGGAGGTGTAGACTTTTTAGATATACCTTTCAGGCTAAGAATATTGATTGGGAGTATGGCTGGTAAAGTCCTCCTTATTTATAGGGGTTCCATAGACTCAGGGATGTTCTTCCGCCTTTACACTACATTTTGTTGTAAGAATGAAGTAAAATTGTATTGTTGCGTCCTTCACTTTTTTACATGAATTAGTATCTCATTTGGTCCATTCTAGCAATGATTATTCTAAAAGGGTAGCAAGGGGACAAATAGGGCTAAGACATGGGGAAGTAGAATAACAAAGGGGAATGTGAATACTACAAACTATAGCAAAAGTTTAATTTTTAAAATTTCCAATAGTTGTAGAGAGTAAAAGTAAGAATATGTACAAGCGGGAATTCAACTGAAGTGACACAATTGTACCTATGACACCCGTTTATAACTCGTTCGCTCCGTCTCGGAGTGTCAAAATGGAGTTGTAGGTATAAATGGGCTTACTTTATTATTGTTGGTTTCAAATGATTGCTCATTTTGATTGCAGGAGCATGTTGGCATATATTCCATGGAGTGTGTTGTATTCTTCATATTGCATGCTTTCAACCTTCATATTCATCATGGCGAGGGTTGTCATCCTAGTTAGGCAATAAAATACACAGTCATTGGGCAATGGTACTTGATGTGGGCTTCTATGGAAGAACTGCGTCTTTCTGAAATCTTTGCCCTCTATGTGCTTGTATCTCTTCCCTTGGTTTCTGATCATATTGATTATTTCTTCGGCACACAAAACTACATTTTCTTCTGTAGTTGTCTTCGCAGTAGTCATATTGGTGCATTTGTTTAGTGCAAAGGCTGAATCTGAACTTCTATATAGAACCGTAGTCCTTGCTATAATATTGGCTACTAGAAGAGTCCAATGGTTATCATGTAGAATGGGTAGGAATATATAGCTTGTAAGAGAGGTCGTCATATGTTTCTGCAAGCATTCTTTTTCGCCTGACTTTTTGTCTTTCAGAATGTCATCGACAAGCAGGAAATCTGCCATGATTGGTAAGCAGACATAGTGTTCACTGAGAGATACCCTCTCATTTTCAATGTAGCATGGAGGTCATCCTTTAACACACTGATGCCATTCCTTTCAAATATTACTTCCCCCATACTATCGCCTTCCTTTAGGCAATTCATGATCAGATGTAGGGACTCCAATGATAGGCTTTCACAACCCCATCTATCAAAGTCCCGGAAGGTAGGTTCTATCTCTCTTGCTTTCCCATCTGGATTTATGTCGGGCATATCATCTTCATTGATTTCTCCCTCTTCAGGCTCGTTAACTATAGGTTCTTCTTGTTCTCTCAGCTGCAAGGGAGGCGTCTTTCTCACCTGTAGCCTGAGGTTTTTGTTCTTTATTCTTAGTGGCGTCAACAGGACTAGTGTCTGACGCCCACCCTTCTTTTCAAGAGACTGCCCTAGATGGTTCTTAATGATCAATCCATAGGGTCCTTAGCTTTTCTCACCAAGTCCTCTTTTTAGACAGGGGAATTCTGGTGTGAAGCCTATGTGGTATCACATCTGAGAGCATCATTGGGTCGTTGAAGAAGCAACAATCGTATATCGCTTCCATAGTAGAGAAACCAGGTAGGAAATGCATATCTTCATTGTAGAGGTCTTCTAGTGGAATTCCCTTGTTGATGGCTTCCATCATTCTTAGTACAATTAAAGCACAGTCCCCTATTCCTGCATCTTCTTGAGGCTTCTTACATATAGAAAATTGGTTCCAGATGCCTTGGTGGTGATCTCCTACTATCTGGATTGCATGTTGCAGACACAACTGAACCTTCAAGATATCCCTAGCTTCCATATTTTTGTAGATCAAGGATGTGTTGTCCAACTCAACAACACAATAGTTGTATACTATGGTGCGGTGCTCATAAAGATTCACCACGATTAGAGCCCAGTGCTTGACTGTCCTTATAGGTAGGTTCACAAACCATGTGTCTTCCTTATTCACAACTTATTGCATCTCTTTGACATCGTTAAAATTGTAACTTTGATTGAATAGCTGCCTCACCAGATGAGTGGTGCCATTAAACACTCGTTGCACCTTATCAGCGTGGAGGAACTCTTCTAGCAGTATAGCATAGAGAAGTTCAAATAATTTCTTGTGAACTTGTGGTCGCTTCACAAAGACTTCTCTAAAGTGTTCCCTGGTGAGAGACCATCCTTTGTTATGATATAGGATGTCTGTGCCTAGAAGGTTGTCATCTAGCACGTCTTCCATGACATGAACATCCCTGCATTTTATTCTAGATAGTCAGGCCATGTGCATATCCACCATATTTCATGGTAGAGGTGGAACACCTAATTCTTCCTTATCAGTAGGTGGGCTCTACTTCCTGGCCACCTCATTGATAAAGAATGAAGCATGGTCAACCTCATCATCTATAGATGATCGTTCACCAGTTGCTTGTGTAGGAGAAGCTAGTGCAACAGGAGTTGGTGTAGGCTGAGCTGGGGAAACATGAATTTCTTCTTTAGTCATCTTCTTCCCTTAAGGTTCTACTTGGATTAGGTTTTTGGTGGTGATTTCCCTGATAGATTCTTCTAGCAGAAGATTTGCCTCTGATGGCTGTTCAAATACTGCCTCATTCAATGCTGCTAAAGTGGTGACCATCTTTCCGTCAAAAATGTCGTTGTGGCGCTTGTTGTGCTCCCCAAACTGAAAGTAGAGCTCGCCAATGTCCATGGACATGCCCAACTCCTGCATACAACGTTTCAGTGTGGAGTCATTGGTGAAAATCATCATCTTTCTACTGCTTTTCTCATTGGGGTGGTTTGGTTTAGCAGTAGCCACTTTGATAATCTCCTAAAGCCTGTCAGCGGCGACAAGGTGGATATCCTCGGTGATGACTTCTTGGGAGTTCTTTGTGGAGGGTGTAGAGTTCAGGCTGAGCTTTCATGCCAAAGTATTTGTCTTGGTACCTCCAGTAGCCTTTTGATCTTCAGGTTGAGGTGATGCCACTTTTGCAGCGGGCTCCTCCCACAGGGTGGGCTTTGTGTTTGCACTTTCATCCCTAGGTGGTGATGGTCCACTTGCCCCATCAAGGTTGTCGTTGTCATCATCAGGATATGAGGGGACTAAGGAAGCTTGAGATGGTGAGGGGCTTGTCATACGCCTCACCCTCTTTTGGTTTTTCCAGTCTTCTAGCTCTTGGCGTTCAACCTCCATATCTCTGCATTCTTCCTCTAGGTGTCTGCGTTTGATCTGCAGGTCTTGCAACGCCTCCTCGTACCCTTTATGCATCATTTATTTATCAGCTCGTATGTTGTCCCTCTCTTTTCTGAGGTCCACCATTTCTTCTGAGATGGACTTTCTAACCCCGATCATCATCGTCTGGTGGTCGATCACCTCATGCATGAACTGAGGCAGTGGCTCAGTCTTTGCGTTCAAGCTTTGTACATGTGTAGTTAGCACATCTAAGGAGGTATTTATATGAGATTTTATTGCAGCAAGCTTTGCACCTGCACCCACATGGCATTTAATCAATATCCTAGGACATCACCAAACATCGACGATTGTTTTCATTTGTCTGTTAACGTTGTTTCTACTGCTGGCTCAAGGGTCCTTGTCAGACATCTTTCGGGCGATCCCATCACGAGTTCTTCATGTACGTCAGGGTTGTCTTGCTTTTTCTACGATGCTTTATGCTATTTTGAGTGGATGATATAGGGATGCTTGGCCTGCTATGCTTCCTTGATGGCCTTAGGTTCTTTGGTGGCCTTAGTTGTTTCATTGGAAGAAGGTGGAAAAGGAGGTGGATTGAGAACCCTTCATCATAGTCCTTGGGTTCTCCCTCCATGGGTTGAGGCTTGGCAATTTCTTTTCTCCTGGAGGGTTGAGGTTCTACTATCTTTACTTGATGTGGTCGGGTTGCCAACTTCTTTCTCTTCTCTAGCTTGTGCTGTTCTACCAACACTTGTTCGGATTCAGTGCTGCCCCGACTGATGGCTCAACATTTGCACCCCTTATGATGGTGCTAGATTACATTTTGTCGATTTTCTTCTTCAGTCAGGTGTAGCTTGTGGGTATCATATTACACCATATATAGGAGGGGGAGTAGTAGCTTTGAATAAGACTACTTGTAGAAGAGCTTATTCTTCTTTTGTACTATAATGCCAACAGTTATTAGGTACTTGATATATAACTTTGTGTACCCCTCTGTCTCCTCATATCTACCCAGCTGTCCGAGCGACAGGAAGTAGGAGGCAATCTGAGTTATTTGCCCTCCCATGCAAAGATCTTTCATCTTCCTAGTGTCCATCCCTACAGTCGTTACCAATTTCACTATCAGGAGCCTTCCTATATTGACTAGTCTCTTGTTCAACATTGACCATATTAGGAAAAAGTCTCCTTTAGACACCCCTCCTGTCTCATATCTTGTGAAGATCATGTTGGAAGTTATTTTCTAGATTACTTTGATGAAGCATGAGGATATTTGTGTCACCTTTGAGTTCGTTGGGCTGTGAGCAGATTCTCCTGATAGTTGTTCCCACATCTTGTGATTGCTGTACCCGATGGTCATCCTGTCCCCCTGTGCTGCCGAGCTGGCCTTTGCTTCTTCATCGTTATCAGTGAAGATCTCATTCAATATTGCCTTTGTCACATAGTGCTCTTTTCCTCCCATTATTACTTACATCTTGAAGTCTCCTTCAGCTTCTTTCCTATCTCTATCATTGATGGATACTACTTCAATATAAGATATAAACTTGGCTATGAAATCTGTTAGAGAGATAGTCTTTGTGGAGCCAATGCGGTGTAGGTTTGTTGCTCTGAGGAGATCCATTACTCTATCATGGATTCCTAGCTTCTTAAAGCCTTTGGTGTCAATATATCTCATTTGATTGAACACCTTAGTTGTCCTGACCATCTCATAGCAGGACTTGTGCACTGAATCTAGTGGTACAAAAGTTACTGATGTCCCTAGTGTTGTACCTATTACACTTGTTTCTTCCTTTTCTACTACCCCTAAGTTAGCCTCTTGTCTTGGGGCCTCTGAGCCAACCTTCACTGCCTTCCTCATCCTTTTAGCTTTAGCTTCAACCGATGTGGTGACCTTTCTCTTTCCCTTCTTCTAGGGTTCTTGCTCTTTTTCAGGCATGTATTCCGAAGTTTTTGTCTCTGCAGCCCCTTGGAACTCCTCAGACTCCATAGGCGTCTTGTGGTTCAATATGTTTTTGTACTTCTCCTTGATCAACCCCATCCTGAGTTTCTTTATAGGTGACAAATCCGGGTGATCATTTAGTGCCTTGGTGATTTTCTCAAGGGTTTCTTTAGCCCCTTTCAGAGAAGTCACTTTCTTCATCAATGTGTCTTCCATCGAGGTCGACATTCTGGAATTTTTGCAATAGGGGTTTGTCAGGGATGTTATAGTCAACACTGTCTATGAAATTATTGTCCATATCATTTGTATTTTTGTTTGTTTTTATAGTGTTGGTCGAGACAGAAATTAACATAAGCAATTGTCGCGACCGTGAAATCAGACATGTCCCGACAATGATGCGTATAAAACAGACTTTACATTTATCTAAGAAAGTTCGATTATCATGATCGTTAAGAGTGTCACAACCGAGACATACCAGGAAAACAAAGGAGAGCATGTCACAACCGCAACAATTATAGTGACCGTCACGACCACAATGCATTCTCATAACCAAGGAATCGGGAATGTGAGCAATCAAGTGTGAAAACAAGTTTGGTCAAGATGATATGGTGCGTCATTACTGAGATTTTAACTTGCTAGATATGTGTTGTCACTATCAAGACAAGCATCGCGGTCACGACACATTTCGCGGTCATGAACGATCAGAAAGTGCAAAAGAAAATGGGGTGTGTCGCGGTCGAGACAACTGTCTCGACCGCGGATTCGTCGCGATTGTGACACCAGACGAAAGTGCAAAGAAAGAGGTAATGAATGTGGAGATAACTGTAGGTGCTGGAAAGATGGCGAATCAGATCAGCATCGTAGCGACTATGGCTACAATTGTGATGAGAGTGTGATTGCGATGGGTGGGATTTAGGGTATCGGGAAAATGGTGATCTAGCGTGCCAAGAAGAAAGAGGCGAAAAGGTGTGATTTGATAGAGGGAAAGCATCAAAAAAGGAGAGAAGAGTGTGGTACCTTCCCAGAGTTGATAAAGGAATAGAATAGTGAGGTCAAACATAGATTGGCAAAGGCGGAAATGGAACCATGATGGTGATGCCTGGTCTTTTAGTCCTCCACAAATGTCTTCTAGCGCCTTTGTATTGTCGCGATTCCTCAATTCCTTCTTACTAGGGTTCTTCAAAGCGTAGTCAGCGTGAGAGAGGGAGAGAAAAGAAGAAAACACTACGGCTAGAACTTCCCTTTCTTATACTAGCCAGGTGTCATGACCGCGAAGGTTGTCGCGGTCGAGACGTGTGTCTCGATCGGGATGCAAAACTGGAAAATCAGTTGTCGTAACCGCGATACACTAAATTTTTTTTCGAAGATACATGCATTTTAAGAATAGACTTTTAGGTTTTGAACTAATCAACCCCATTGCATTTCATTAAAGGCCATACGAAGACATATCATACTACCTTCTCCACTTAATTTAGAGGAAAACAAGATACTTAGAGAGAGAAAGTACAAAGATAAGTATGTACATAGCTTAAACTAGGAACAAAAGATAATAGAAAGTTTGCAATATGAAAAAAGCAGTAAATGCTTGAGTTGCCTCCCAAGAAGCACTAGTTTGAAGTCTTTAGCTTGACTTTCCCATTATGTTCTCATTCTCCTTTAGATTATGTTGGCAACTGCTCACGTACTTCATCTGTTGCAGGATTGGGTTCCTCCAAACTTATCCCTGACCTTCTTACAAAGGCTCATCTTCATAGTATTTTTTTATTATGTATCCATTAACCTTAAATTTGACAGTCTTATTGCTGGAGATTTACATCATTCTAGATGGATAAATCTTCACTAAAGAAAAGGGGCCATACCATCTAGTTCTGATCTTTCCTAGAAATAACCTGATTTTGGAGTTAAATGAAAAAACCTTGTCTCCCTCATGCACATCCTTATTTTTTAGATGGGCATCTGTTACAACCTCAATTTTGCATGTGTTTTCATAATTGAAATATAATGATTTTGTGAATTTGGGCTTAACTAAAAAGGTTGTAAGCTTTGCTTCAAAGGATGGGTTTCCTTACAAATATTCCTTTGGATAGGAATTCCATGATTCCCATTATTATATTAATCCAATAATGGATATAAAAGAGAAGAAAAGAAGAAAAAGTCCAAATATTAGAAAAAGATACAAGATAATGAGTATTAAGCAAAGTATTTATAAGAAATACTTGGAAATATCTAGAAAGTGGCATTAATGGCCACAATTGAATAAAATTTGTTTCTAATAAAAGAAATATGAAAAGAGGAAAAAGGAAATGAAAGATAAAGAGAAATCCTTAAAAAGAATAAGGAAATAAGTAAGATAATAAGAAAATGGATAAAAGATAAGTAAAAGGCTAAGGGATATTCCCAATATGGGATTTAGAGCCATTAAGGTTCCTTGAGGCTCAAGGAACTCAGAAGAATAATTTAATGGCAAAGGAAAGAGAAAATAGGTGAGAAATATATATAATTAAGTGATATTTTGCACTTAAATAAAAGCCATGTTTTCTTTTAGATAATGAGGCCAAACTTGGCATGATGATAGATTAAGTCCTTAATAAGATTCCTTAAAAATTTGGGATTAAACGGAGCCATGATTGGAGAGTTATGATTTTCCAAAGCTATCTTAAAATAAAAAGGGTTTTCTTTAAACTGGAAATATGGTTTTCCTTTGTTTCGACGCAAGCAGTGTGGATCATTGGATACTGATCCAACGCATGTCGTGTATCTCCTAGTCCTAGCCGAACCAGGAGCAGGCTGCCAATTGAGGGATCTTTCCTTCAAATTTCTCGTGTTTTAATCAATGTGCAAGCAAGGAAAGAGGTTGGTTGGAATCGGGTGTTTGTTCCACACCCAACCAGCCTAGGTTTTGGGTGGATTCATGCTTTCTGGAAAGAACGCCCAATCGGGCTGAGAGCAAGGGTGGCGGCATCCCTAGAAGAGCCCTAAGTCCTATATATATAACCCCCTATCGATTCCTCAGGGTTACACAAAATCGTCCGGCCTATTCCCTGCCTCTTTTGTGCCCTAGGACATCAGATTGGCCTTGCTCCGATGAGCCCTCAGCAGGCACCGCCGCGAGGCTGCTGCTGGATTGGGTGAGGAAGAAGGAACAATCGCCGTTCGATCAGAGACTACGATGGGCAGCGAGAGTTGATCAACAGCCTGGCTACTTCATGACTTTAATAAGTCTGTAAGTGGGCGCTAGTTTTGCGAGCCGTGCGATCGTGTAAAGTCAAAGAAGACCAGTGATTCGACGGTTGTCAATTTTCCAGAAAAACTCCGATAACTCGCCTCTCTGGGCAATATTCAAGAAAAGTATTGAAACTTGTATAAATCGCTAAAAATAGATCATTTGGTAAAAAAATACAAATAAGTAGTTCTTTTTGATCAGAAAAATGCAAGGAATACAATGAAAATGTAATTGAAGTCTTCTTGAAATTCAAAAAGTATGTAAAGATGCCATCCTTAAATGTTTAATTAATGAAAAACCCTAATCTTTGATGGTTAATGAATTAGGAAGGGTTAAATGAATGCTTAAAGTTGATATTAACCTGTTGATTGTAAAAAGATACATTAAGAACAAAAGGGACGAACTTTGCATGTAATTAGTTTAATTTAAGATTCCATGTACATGAATATGCTTTAATGGGCCTAAAAGCCCTAATGTTCAGAAATATGACTTTAATGACTTGTATTTCGAGAATATGAATATCTTAAATAGAGATATATTGATCTGAAGTTTAATTAATAAGCCTTGGAATAGATAACTTAAAGAGATAAAGTTTTAATATATATAAAAAGGTGTTTTAAAGCCTCATATGAGTGAAGATATACTTGAAAACCTAGAAACCCTAATCTAGGTGTTTATGACTTTAATAAGCTATGTTTTGAAAGCTATTGTATAAGATGAAATTAGAACTAATCGTAAGCCAGATTGATAATAAAGAGGCTTAGAATGAATGACTAAGTAATTAGGGTTTTGGAACATGGAAATAGTGTTTTAGGGTTTAGTTGACCTAAAAGGTAAAGGCTAAGAGACAAATATAAAGAACATTAAGGAAAACCCTAATTCAACTTAGGCACACCCTAAGAGGGAACTCCAATTCAATAAAGTAAGTGCATGATTAACATATGAGTAATTAGATTGCACATGTTTTCCAGGTTTCTTGTTGTGCTTGATTGATTGGGGTGATTGGGTGGCTAGCTTGGTTGGCTGTTGGATTAATTGGATATTTTGCTTCTGAATCAGGTATGTGGTTAATTATGGTTAATCACATTAGTTTCCCAAAGAGTTTCCCAGATGATTCATCGCATTGAATGCAACTCAATAGTTTGGATGTTCATACTTGCAAATCATAAAGTTACTATGATTATCACAATAATAATAGAAGTGTGTATTCTTGCACCTACATGCCACCCTGATGGATGATGCAAAAGGTCAAGCCCAGGAGGGAAGACCGATGGGCACCATGAGAGGTGACCCCAGGCACCAAGCTCGAGATTGAGAAGGTGGCCTATGATATTGCATGACTAAAGGGCACCATGAAGGGTGACCCTAGGCACCAAGCTCGGGATTGAGAAGGTGGCCTTAAGTCAATGGCAAAAGAGAAACCCTAAAGTGGGTATGCCAGGGTTAGGGCAAAAGCGGTGGAGAATGTCACATTGAAAGCATAAATTGGCTTGTTAATTAACTTGATTGTGATATTTAGATTTTTAGCCATATTTGTGAAAATTTTGGTTGTCCCCACATACGGGAATATTTTGATATGCTGATCGACGTTTTGTTTGTCGGCGTTTTAGGTACAAAGTTGAAAAGAACAAACAGTAAAATGACACATTGTGGAAATAAAAAATAAAGTGCAAGGAGGATTAGATAGAATAGATACAAGTTGTGGATAGAAGTAGATTACCAAAGTTTTTAAAAGGTATGCAAAGTTTTTTTTCCAGCTTTTCAGTATATTTTGGTAGAATTTGATAGTTGATATTGATTATTTGTCGAACCTTTGATCCTATTAATTGGGATAACGACACTGACCTTTCAGTATCCCTTAATTGGGGGTTATCGGGAGGCGGGGTCGTTGCATTTGGTATCTGAGCATAGGTTCCTCATTTAATATTTAATAATTATTAAACTTTACAAATTCCGTACAACCCAAGGGAGTTATTAGAGGATTTTCCGAAAGATAGAGGTGTCTAGAAAAGGATCACATCTGGGGGCTGGCAAGATTTTCCTCCACACCGCTAGTAGGAATACGAGGACTCCCAGATTAGTGTGACTACCTGGCCAATGTCTCAGGATTTGACTCAAAATAAGATACCTTTAGGACTCTCTCATCTTGTTCATCCCTTCTCAACTCAAATGCTGTTAAGGACCTTAAGGATTAGGGTTTTCTCTCTTTTCCTCACCCTCTTGAGGTATGGGTAAGGTTGATAAGGATTAAGGAATCCTCCACCAAATTAATGAAAAGCATGTAAATAAGATGTCATGGACATAAGTTTAATAGTTTAAGCGTAAACTAAAGGATAGATACATGCTTAGGTCGTATGTCATATGTTGTCATGCCCTCATGAGAGACCTGAGGCTAGACCTTCTTGTCAAAAGGATGAGTAGAGAGAGTTGGTCTTGGAGGCAGAGATCTCCATTAAAGGTAGAGACCTAGTACAACCTCTGAGGATGATGCTAGTCCTAACCCTAAGTGGTTATTAGAGGAGAGATGACACGATGAGTTAGATGTCATGATAGACCAGGTGTGTGGTCATGCTTTCGTATGCCCATGATGATATGAGCCATGTAAGGCTGGATGACCTAGTACCTTTGGTGACCCAACTCTGGGAAGGGTCGTGCATGTTAGAGTGGAGGATAGCTCCTTCGTTGATGAGGTTAGTGAAGAACCTATAGAAACCCGATGGGCTTATATGGGCATGGCATAGTATGCACCCATAGTACGTCAGTAGTGCTGACAGTAGGCTAAAACCCTAACCAGGAGAGTATAATGGATAGCTTAGGAGATAAGCATAAAGAGCTATGGATGATTTTGAGCGGACATGCTTGTGAGCTTGATCCTTCATGGAGAGAGGACCTCTAGTAGTAAGGCTGGATGTGGAGTTAGCTCTGAAGAAAGAGAGCAGGACCCAAGCAAGTAGGTTGGAAGCTTAGATTCTGAGATATGGGGAAATAGTGGAGAGTTGAGGATGATGCGACCTAAGTGGATGATAGAGGTTTCCTCATGCATGATCCTTGGAGGCTGAGGATATCTTGGTTTCCTTTGGAGAAGCCAAAACCTAGAGAGAAGGTGAGGCTGTTGGTACCTAATAACCTATGGTATATATGTTCACCTTCTAGGGTTAGGAAGAAGAGTTCCTTAGACCCTAAAAAGGCTTAGTAATAGGTTGTGAGGCCTTGTACCTTGTTGTTTGTCCTTGAGGAGGACTCCACTCTGAGGTGTTTCTCAAGAAAAAAGATAATAGAAGTGCATGCCATACCTTATACATGCTTGGTTTGTGGTGGAAAGGTTGAGCATGCAGTTGGACAATTTTTGCAGAAAAGTGAACCTAGGGTTCCTAGACCTAAGAGGGGAAGTGGTGCACCTGATGCTCATGATGAGATTTGAGTTTCTAAAGATTCGAGCACGACACTCCTCATGTTTAGAGGAAAGGGAAACCCCTTAAGTTTAAGGTATGTTTGATGAACCTCTCACAGCTAAGTTGATGACATGGGAAGGTATGATCTTGATCCAATGTCGAGGAATGGGAACAAGTATGACCTAGCATGGCTTAGTAGGAGGTCTTCTTGTGCCTTAGTATCTTGCTAAGGTTAAGCATGCTCATGTGGATGTAAACCCTAGACCTAAGCTCGTTTGTGACCTTTGTTATCAAGGTGTAGTTTCCTCCCATCCTGGGAGAGGGACCCTTTTATAGGGTGTATACCAGTTTTGTTGGTTTTGAGATAACCTAAATATGTCTCATAGAATCTTGGGAAGCTAAGTGAAAAGTACATAGTATGAGGATGAACCTATAGACCGATAGATAACCATCTCTAAGTGCATATGGATGTGTTACCATGGAGGTAACTAGTATGGGGCCTGACTAAGGTAGGCATGTCGCCATGATCCCTATGAAAGGATGAAAGTCAACCCATGAAGGCAGAGAGAGAGATAGATGATGAAGGCTTGAGTAAGGTTCTAAGTTGGACATGTACTATAATAGAATCCTAAGTCTATCCTAGGGTCAGGTAGGGATAAGACCGATGGAAGTAGGAGTTGCCTAATTCCCTAGTTGCACATGACCATAGGGTCGGGAGGTAACATCTATCATTGTCTGAGGGCCATGGGTTAGGAGATGGATCACCTTCATGTACTCATGGGACCCAAAGGGCAGATGAGTAGGGCACTCTCTAGATGCATAAGGGAAGAGGGATGACCCCAAAAGTGTCGGCACCCTACAGACCTAGAGGAGATGACCAAGGATTGTGTGGTGACCAAGTAGGTTCGAGACCAGTTTTCCATGGAAGTAACTTTGATATCGAGATGACTGTGATGTTGAGACATAAGTTGCACGTTTCAAATTAGATTTGAAGGTGTATTGGCAAGGTGGAATGTACCATCTCTACTCTTAAAACGGGAAGAACTTTGTATTTGGACTGCAGCCAAATGCTTATTTCCTCTTGTTATGGGAGTGAGAGATAGGACAGTACGCATGCCATACACCAAGGATAAAAGATGTTGTGAGTTGGAACGTTGCTATGAGGTATGAGGACAGAGAGGATAACATACCCTTGTGGAGTGGACGATGTGTGGATGGTTTACAAACATCAAGAGAATTGAGGTAGTCATCTTATGAGGATGTTTTTATCAGGAGCTGCGAGTTATACAAGGTTGAGTTTGAAAACTAAGAGAATGAGCTCAGAGTTTCTTGATGAAAATAGGCTTAGAGTTTGAGATGAGACGATAAGTGGAATACACAGAGGTGTATGTCTTCAACATTACCTTACACATAAGGATGTGAAGTGGTTGAGATGCAACTGCCTAAGCTAGAGGCTAGAAGAAGTTGTTAGGATAACCCTAAGTTTGAAAAAGAGATAAGTTTGGCTAACACTCAGATGTAACAAGATTTGTTTAACAAGTTAGTTATTGTTTGGTTAGCCAGCCTAGGACTTGATGCAATGAAAGGATGGTTGCAGAACTTCAGATGCACTTCTTTGGAAAAGAAGGTGATGAAACCCCGACTAGAGTGGTTTAGGGTTTTAGAGGAACCAATCTTAAGGGATCATGACATACATGAGATCATAATTTTAGTTCATCATATATCGTGGTACTACCAAGATAATAAGTGATAGTAGTACTTTGGATGCTTAAGATGAAGTTGCATGTGGGATGTTTCCATGCAAGCCAGGAAGGACGAACACCAGTAACCCAGTGCATTGATAGAGGATAAAAGAGTCCCTGAGAGGGAATGAGAGTTCATCACCAAGGATGTTGTGGTAATCTCCCCTAGACCAAGGAAGGTCAAGATGCAATATGGGTTATGGTAGATCGCCTTACCTAGATTACATGAGAAAGAAAGAATACTATCAAGGGACGGATCTGGTTGAACTACATATGAGAGGGAGATGGTTCAACTACACCATGATGTGAGTTCAAAAGTTCTTTATAACCTAAAGATTCACTTCCATGAGGTGGAAGTAGATACATGAAGAACTCAATGTTAGTACAGTTTATCACCCCTAACTAATGGTTAGTATAATCTAGACTAGAGGGTCTGATAAGAGCATGTGTTCTTGTTCAGGGTGATACATGGAGATAGTTCTTGTCCCCTGTAAGATGTGATGATAACCCCCATAGCCAGTGTCAGGATGTAAAGAAGCTCTGTAAGGGAGGTTGTGTCGGTCACCACTTCATTAAGATAATATTGGTGAAGAGACCTTGTGAAGGTCAGTGAGACCACAATGGGTGTAGATGAAGTTGCTTTGATCATGCGATGGATGAGAAAGCCCAAGGACGACATGAGTCGGGAGCTGATGCAAAGCAGACTGACATGAAGTTCACTATGGGAGAGTATGTGATGAGAAAATCCGACCCCTCTAAGTTGTAGCAAGAGAGAGTTGAGTCCCGACTGCATGGTCCATTTGAGATGGATTGGTGGAGATGGTTGTGTTTAGCCTTACCCCTCAAGATAACATGATGTATATTGTGTTCCATGAGTCCGATCTAGAGCACTATGTGAGGTACCCAAGCCATGTGCTGAGCCATGAACCTATTCAACTTTATGAGAGAATGAAATGTCATGAGTCGCCTATGGTATGATATACCAAGGTGAGAGAGAACTCAGATGGAAGAATATGAGATGATTAAGGTTCTTGGGAAGCACCATGGAAAAGGGTGATGCCACATGGGAGCCATGATGGACATAGGAAAGGCTTATCCTATTTGCTTGTGTTCCTGATGGAATTTTGGGGGCAAAATTCCTATAAGAGGGGAAGGATGTCAGAACCTCAATTTTGCATGTGTTTTCATAATTGAAATATAATGATTTTGTGAATTTGGGCTTAAATAAAAAGGTTGTAAGCTTTGCTTCAAGGATGGGTTTCCTTACAAATATTCCTTTGGATAGGAATTTCGTGATTCCCATTATTATATTAATCCAATAATGGATATAAAAGAGAAGAAAAGAAGAAAAAGTCCAAATATTAGAAAAAGATACAAGATAATAAGTATTAAGCAAAGTATTTATAAGAAATACTTGGAAATATCTAGAAAGTGGCATTAATGGCCACAATTGAATACAATTCGTTTCTAATAAAAGAAATATGAAAAGAGGAAAAAGGAAATGAAAGATAAAGAGAAATCCTTAAAAAGAATAAGGAAATAAGTAAGATGATAAGAAAATGGATAAAAGATAAGTAAAAGGCTAAGGGATATTCCCAAGATGGGATTTTGAGCCATTAAGGTTCCTTGAGGTTCAAGGAACTCAGAATAATAATTTAATGGCAAAGGAAAGAGAAAATAGGTGATACATATATATAATTAAGTGATATTTTACACTTAAATAAAAGGAACATTTTCTTTTAGATAATGAGCGCAAACTTGGCATGATGATATATTAAGTCATTAATAAGATTCCCTCAAAATTTGGGATTAAACGAAGCCATGATTGGAGAGTTATGATTTTCCAAAGCTATCTTAAAATAAAAAGGGTTTTCTTTAAAATGGAAATATGATTTTCCTTTGTTTCGACACAAGCAGTGTGGATCGTTGGATCTTGATCCAACACAGGCCGTGTATCTCCTAGTCCTAGCCGAACCAGGAGCAGGCTGCCAATTGAGGGATCTTTCCTTAAATTTTCTCGCGTTTTAATCAATGTGCAAGCAAGGAAAGAGGTTGGTTGGAATCAGGAGTTTGTTCCGCACCCAACCAGCCTAGGTTTTGGGTGGATTCATGCTTTCTAGAAAGAATGCCCAATCTGGCTGAGTGCAAGGGTGGCGACATCCCTAGAAGAGCCCTAAGTCCTATATATATAACCCCCTATCGATTCTTCAGGGTTACATGAAATCGACCGGCCTATTCCCTACCTCTTTTGTGCCCTATGACATCGGATTGGCCTTGCTCCGACGAGCCCTCAGCCGCGGCACCGCCATGAGGCAGCTGCTAGATCGGGCAAGGAAGAAGGAGCAATCGCCATTCGATCAGAGACCACGATGGGCCGCGAGAGTTGATCAACGGCCTGGCTACTTCACGAATTTAATAAGTATGTAAGTGGGCACTAGTTTTGTGAGCCGTGTGAACGTGTGCGGTCAAAGAAGACCAGTGATCCGACGGTTGTCAATTTTCTAGAAAAACTGAAGTAACTCGCCTCTCTGGGCAATATTCAAGAAAAGTATTGAAACTTGTATAAATCGCTAAAAATAGATCCTTTGGCCGAAAATTACAAATAAGTAGTGTTTTTGATCAGAAAAATGCAAGAAATACAATGAAAATGTAATTGAAGCCTAATTCTTCTTGCAATTCAAAAAGTATGTAAAGACGATATCCTTAAATGTTTAATTAATGAAAAACCCTAATCTTTGATGGTTAATGAATTAGGAAGGGTTAAATGAATGCTTAAAGTTGATATTAACTGTTGAATGTAAAAAGGTACATTAATAACAAAAGGGATGAACTTTGCATGTAATTAGTTTAATTTAAGATTCCATGTACATGAATATGCTTTGATGGGCCTAAAAGCCCTAATGTTGAGAAATATGACTTTACTGATTTGTATTTTGAGAATATGAATATCTTAAACAGAGATATATTGATCTGAAGTTTAATTAAGAAGCCTTGGAATAGATAACTTAAAGAGATAAAGTTTTAATATATATAAAAAGGGTGTTTTAAAGCCTCATATGAGTGAAGATATACTTGAAAACCTAGAAACCCTAATCTAGGTGTTTATGACTTTAATAAGCTATGTTTTGAAAGCTATTGTATAAGATGAAATTAGAACGAATCGTAAGCCAGATTGATAATAAAGAGGCTTAGAATGAATGACTAAGTAATTAGGGTTTTGGAACATGGAAATAATGTTTTAGGGTTTAGTTGACCTAAAAGGTAAAGGTCAAGAGATGAATATAAAGAACGTTAAGGAAAGCCCTAATTCAACTTAGGTACAGCCTAGGAGGGAATTCCAATTCAATAAAGTAAGTGCATGATGAACATATGAGTAATTAGATTGCACATGTTTTCCAGGTTTCTTGTTGTGCTTGATTGATTAGGGTGATTGGGTGCCTGGCTTGGTTGGCTGTTGGATTAATTGGATATTCTGCTTCCGAATCAGGTATGTGGTTAATTATGGTTAATCACATTAGTTTCCTGAAGAGTTTCCCGGATGATTCATCACATTGAATGTAACTCAACAGTTTGGATGTTCGTACATGCAAATCATAAAGTCATTATGATTATCACAATATTAATAGAAGTGTGTATTCTCGCACCTACATGCCACCCTGATGGATGGTGCAAAAGGTCAAGCCCAGAAGGGAAGACCAATGGGCACCTTGAGAGGTGACCCCAGGCACCAAGCTCGGGATTGAGAAGGTGGCCTATGATATTGCATGACTAAAGGGCACCATGAAGGGTGACCCTAGGCACCAAGCTCGGGATTGAGAAGGTGGCCTTAAGTCAATGTCAAAAGAGAAACCCTAAAGTGGGTATGCCAGGGTTATGGCAAAAGCGGTGGAGAATGTCACATTGAAAGAGTAAATTGGCTTGTTAATTAGCTTGATTGTGCTATTTAGATTGTTAGCCATATTTGTGAAAATTTTGGTTGTCCCCATATACCGGTATATTTGGATATGCTGACAGACATTTTTTTGTCGGCGTTTTAGGTACAAAGTTGAAAAGAACAAACAATAAAATGACACATTGGGGAAATAAGAAATAAAGTGCAAGGATGATTAGATAGAATAGATTGAAGCTGTGGATAGAAGTTGATTACCAAAGTTTTTAAAAGGTATGCAAAGTTTAATTTTTTTTCAGCTTTTCAGTATAGTTTGGTAGAATTTGATAGTTGTTATTGATTATTTGTCGAAACTTTGATCCTGTTAATTGGGATAACGACACTGACCTTTTGGTCTCCCTTAATCGGGGGTTATCGAGAGGCGGGGTCATTACAACATCATTCCACACCTTAGTTCTTTGCTTATAGATATGTGCATTCTCATAAGCATGCAGCCTCAACTCTTTAAGATCTTGGAGTTGGAGAAATCTTTTCTTGCTTGCTTTGTTTAGATCCATATTTAGAAATTTGATACCCCAAAGGGCTTTATGCTCTAGTTCAATAGGGAGATGGTAAGATTTCCGGTAAATTAGTCTGTAGGGTGTTGTGCCTATTGGTGTTTTGTATGTTGTGTGGTAAGCCCATAATGCATCTTCGAGCTTCATAGACCAATCATTCCTTATACGAATTGTTGTCTTCTCCATGATCTACTTGATTTCCATGTTAGATACTTCTACTTGTCCCGACGTTTGTGGATGGTTGGGTGTTGCCACTTTGTTCTTGACTACATACTTTTTCAATAGATCTTCAAACTATTTTCCCCCGAAGTGGGATCCTCCGTCACTTATGACAGTGCATGGAACCCCAAATCACAAAAAGATAGTTTTCTCGAACAGCTTGATCACAACCTTTGAGTCACAAGTTTGGGTAGAAACAACCTCTACTCATTTTGATATGTAGTCTACAATGAAAAGAATATATTGGTTTCCTTCTAACCATGGGAATGGTCCTATATAGTCAATCCCACATACATCAAAAATTTCTACTTCAACCTAATAGGCCATGGGCATCTCATTCTTCTACTGATATTTCATGTGAGGTGGCATTCCTTACAAATCTTTACAAATGACGTAGCATCTTTGAAGAGTGTCAACCAATAGAAGCCCAACTATAGAACCTTAGCAATTGTCCTCCCCCCATGGTGACCTCCATAAGGTGAGGAATGCCATTCCTTGAGGATTTGAGGCACCTCTTCTTCCAGGACACAATGACAATATAAATTGTCAAAGTATCTTTTAAACAAAAGAGGATCGTCCCAGTAGTAATTTTATAGATTGGAGAACAACTTCTTCTGATTATAAGTAATATCAAGTAGCAGATGCCCATAGGATAAATAGTTACAAATGTCAGTGAACTAAGGTAGAATTGGTTCAACTGACTGTGTCATTAAAAAAGCTTCATCGGAGTATTTGTCATTCATAGGTAACTGGTTTTCTTCAGCGAAAACTATCCTAGATAGGCGGTCTGCAACCACATTCTCAGTTCCTTTCTTATCAATAATTTCATGATCAAATTCTTGTAGCAACAAGGCCCACCACAACAGTCTTGGCTTTGTGTCCTTTTCCTGCATAAGGTATTTTATAGCTCCATGATCACTGTATACCTTCACCCTTGATCCTATTAAGTATGATCTGAACTTATGAAAGTGAAGACAATCACTTGCATTTCTTTCTCCATTTTGGTATAATTCACTTGGGATTCATCCAAAGTTTGACTTACATAGCAGACCGCATGACGCTATTTGTCCTTCTTTTTCCCCAAAACAACTCTGATAGCAAAGCCACTTGCGTCACACAAATTTCAAAGGGCAACTTCCAATCCGGTGTTTGCAGAATCAGGATTTTTGGCAAGGCCTCTTTGAGGGTATTGAAGGCTTCTAAACATTCATCAGTGAACTCAAATTCAACATCCTTAACAACGAGGTTCAATAGGGGCTTAGCGATCTTTGAAAAATCTTTTATAAATTGCCTATAGTACCCTGCATGTCCTAGAAACTCCTTACTCCTTTGATAGACTTAGGTGGTGGAGCTTAGATATAGCCTCAAGCTTACTTAGATCAATCTCTATCCCTTTCTTGGAAATCTTATGCCCTAAAATGATGCCGTCTTGCACCATAAAATGACATTTTTGCCAATTTAGAACTAGGTGTTTTTCCTCACAGCGTTGTAAGACTAGGGGGAGATATTTCAAACATTCATCATAGTATGTTCCATATACAGAGAATTCATCTATGAAAACTTCCAATATATCTTCTAGAAAATTAGAAAACATGGAGATCGTGCAGCGTTGGAAGGTTGTGGGCGCATTACATAGCCCAAATAACATTCTTCTAAAAGCATACATGTCATAGATGTAGGTAAAGGTTATCTTTTCTTGATCATCGAGATGAATCAGTACTTTGTAGAATCATGAATACCCATCCAGAAAATGAAAGTAATCATGATGGACTAGTCTTTCCAGGACTTGATCAATAACTGGTAGAGGAAAATGATCTTTTCTTGTTGCAACATTTCCGATAGTCGATGCACAAATGCCAACCTATTAGGATTTGCCTACCTCATCTCCATATTGCTTGAGGGATGCATACTATGCTATTTTGAAGGTTACTTCTTCCTCATCACTAGACTCCTCCTCATCAGGTTGATTCAGGTAGTCCAAAATCTCAACCACTTTAGGGTCTTCTAGATTGGGGTCAGGGTTGTTCAAGGCTCGTATAAGCGGATCGGAAAGTGCCTTATCCTCTTGCACTTCTTCGCAGTATTGATTGTATCTACGGATCGACAATCACCTTATCCTCTTACACTTATTTGCAATATTGATTGTATCTACGCATGAAGTTAGTTGACTCAAAGAGGGAGGGTTCCCTCATGGTGTCATGTACATAGAAATCTATGTGATCATTACTAACACATAGAGTAACTATGCTTTCCACCACATCTATTAGAGCTCTCCCTGTGGTGAGGAAGGGTCTCCCGAATATCATTGGGCACTTCAGGTCTTCCACAGTTTTGATCACCACTATATCACACGGTATAAAGAATTGCCCAACCGAAATTGGGACGTCCTCTACTATTTCCACTAGTCTAGTCTTGTAAAGGTGTGATCGACTAACTAGATTCTCATGTCGACTTTTACCATATCTGTAAATCTGAGTCTTTGAGCAAGAGTTAAGGGAATAAGGCTAATACTTGCTCCTAAGTCATCTAATCCCTTCCTTTCTACATTGTCTCCAACACAAAAGAGGATATTAAACGCCCCTAGATCTTTCTTCTTTGTTGGTAACTCAGCTTGAACAAAAGTACTCAGCATTTTGGCTAATTGTACTATCTCTACATGGTCCCCTCTCCTTCTCTTTGTGATCAAGTCCTTGAAGAACTAAGCATATGTTGTCATATCTTCGATTGCATCTAGAAACGGGATATCCAGGTGCAATTTCTTCACTGCCTCCATAAACTTCTCGTATCTCTTATTTAGATGAGCTTTGATCAGTTTGTAGGGAAATGGGACCCTCAGAGCATAGAGATTTCTTTGTGTAAAGGCTTCTTCTACAGGATCCAAGCTCTTGACCTTTGCACCCTTCTTATTTTTTCCTTTATCTTCGTCTTTGTCCTCATCTACAGACTCTTCTCTTCTAGATTCTTCTCGTGCAACTGGTTTTTCAAGTTGTGATTGGCCATGATGTCTTTCCTCAGTGGGGTTCTTGGTACCAGGATCTTCCAACGTCCTTCCTAGTCAGAGTGTAGACATCATTGCGGTCTCTGTGTTCGAAAGAATCTTCCCCGAAGGATTCTTCACAAGCTCTATCAATTGGGCAAGTTGTTGATCAATTTGCCTTTGATGCATTTGCATGTATACCATCTGAGTTTGCATTGTGCTTAACACTCCTGAATTGGTGATGACGCTTTGGGTAAGTTGGTCGTTTACCGAAGCCTGCCATTTTATAAAATTGAACAACTGAGCAATCATGTCAAGTTAGTTGTTATCCTTGGTTTGAATCTGACTTTGATTTTGTCCCTGACTTTGTTGGCTTGTATTTTTGTTTTGACTCTGATAGATGTTTTTGTTCATCTTATAACTAGTAGTTCTAGTATATTGAGTTGATCCACCTTTGTTCTCGAATCCTGGAGGTGGTTTAGAAGAAACCACTCAGTTGATGAGAGTTCCCAACAATGTCTTTGTTTCCATAATTGAATCTTGGATGGTATGGACATTTAAAATTTATGTAAGAGACATTTTCTATCTCTTCCTTACTTTCACTTTCTTCACTTTCTTCTAGCCATGTATAGATACAATTTTTGACACCATGGCCTCCACTTCCACAAGTAACACACTTCATGGCTTTCTCAATGTGTTTCTTACCTTTGTCTCGAGTGTCGTTTAGTTGTTTGACATCTATGGAGATATTATGAATCTGAGCTATAATGGTTTTGAGAGTCTTGGCTTTGATTGACGGTCCTTCAGAGCCAACCTTCTTGGCTGAACCTCTATCACTTATTTCATAGTCCATGCCTACTAGAAATCCAGCCATGCTGTCGATGATCTTCATAATTTTGCTCAGTTTCTTTCCAAAGAAATCACTCCTGATGATATAATTTAGCGAGGTCTGCTCTGTGGGAGTTAGCACATTGTAAAATGTTGTCACTAGAAATCCCTTATGGTAGTTATGGTGAGGACAATCTCTTTGATATTCTTGACACCTTTCTCAAGCTTTATCAAGATTTTCTCTAGGTTTTTGTGTGAAGGAAGTGATCTTTTGCATGTTTTGAATGGTTTTCACAGTGGGGTAGAACTTAGTGATGAAAGCATCCGCTAGGGGCTTCCATCCATCTATAGACAGGTGGGGTAGATTAAGGTACCAGGATAGAGCTTTATCTTCTAGAGAGAAAATGATTCCCTTGCAATATATGATTTCTTGAGGCACTCCCCTCATCTTGATGGTGTCACATGTGTTTTTGTAGGCGTCAAGATAATGGTAAGGATTCTCATTCCTCAAATTCCCTCTGAAAGGCTTGTATTGGATCATAGAGATGACAATGGATTTCAAATCAAAATTAGCCACATCAAATCGTGGGATAACGATCTGACATCTTGATTCGTTGGCCCTAGTTGTCACTAACTCTCTAAGAATTTTCTCTTCCTCATCATCTTTACCTTCATTGTTTTGGTCACCACGTTCACGTTCACAATCACGTTCACATTCATGGTGATTCCTTCAGTGTCTTCTGTGGAAGTGATGGTGATGTTGATCTTCTTCACGTCACTCTTCCTCATGGTGATGACCGTCTGAGTGATGTTCCTCACTTTCTTCTTTAGTTTCTGGTGGTGGTCGATTGTATTGGATCCTTGCATTGCAGTTTTCCTCAGTAAGACTACCATCTACACAAAGTGGCATGTTGTCTTGAATAGGGGTGTGAGATGTTGATTTAATTTGTTTCCCTTCTGATACCTAAGTAAATCGCACAATCAAGTTAGTGAATTGGATGTGTAAAATGAAATATTCTATGTAATCGTAAAGTAGCATATTTAGAGTTTTTGTGCAGTCAAGCTTATGGTTAAGTTTGAGGAAGGGGTATATAGTGAGTAGACTCGTGTTCTCAATAGTTCTATTTTGCCTTTTCCCCAACAACGGTGCCAAAAAGTTGACTTACCTAAATCACACGTCCAAAATGGAGCAGATCTAGAGTAGTCGAACTCTTAAATTTATAACCCGACACTCAAGCCCTCACAGCTATTTTATGGGGTTTGATGTAGTAGATCGGGGTTAAACCACAAGGACAAGGCTGGTATATGCTAGAAACATGGAGCCTTAGACTCAGATACACCAAACAAAATGGCAGATCAAGATGATGTACCCTTAGGAATAGAGTTACGCCAAACAAAGCAATAAAAAGCAAACCCAAGATAGGTGTTTAGACACATGTTGGGAGAGCCTTAGTGGCTACTGCCAACCCAAGATAGGTGTTTAGACACATATGTTAACGGGAAACATAACGACGGTAAAGGAGTGTAGATACATCTAGAATAATGAAGATGAAGGGGAATATAGTGTGAGGAATATGATTGATCTAGAAAAGGGAGAAGGCGATACGCCAACTGTACTTCTTCAGATCCAGATCTAGAACATATGTGGATGATGGAAACTCCTTCCCTCTTGAAGAGGATGGCATATCTTCTCTCTCCTCCAACTTTCATCTTCAGAGGTCCAAGACCAGTGGAGATGAATGGGAATGGATTTGGAGTTTCACAACACTTCATTTCTCTTAATGATCTTATGGCCCCTGGTATGAGGGGTCAAAGGCCTATTTATAGGTGCAACCCACCAAAGTAACATTCCGTCATGCTCACGCCATATGTCTCGACCGTGACCATTATCGCAGTCATGACCTTCTGTAGTAAGTGTCTTGGTCGTGGTGAGGAGGTATCGTTACAGCTGTGAGTTTGGCAAAGCTTGAAATAGGTGCGCATTCGTGACACATCCTTGGTTGCGAAGCATGTCATAGTTTCTTCTTCTGTACAGGTCGGGCCTCATCCCGGTCATGACATATTTGCCATCCTACATTACAGTCATGATGGGTCATCTTGGTCGTGACCAGTGTCATAGTCACAACTAGGCCTTGTTGACCTTGGGCTCTATCTCAGGCGAGACATCTTTGGACCATTAAGGTCGAGATGATGTCGCAGTCACGACATGTCACTAATATGCATGGATTTGGGAAAGGGTGTTAAGTTAGGTCCAAATATTGTTTAGGGACATTAAAATAGATAGAAAAATCCACAAGAGGGATGCTAAAATTGGAATAAATCGTATGCAAAAAGTTCACAAAATGAGATGTTATCATGAACCAACTTGTTCCTTGCCATACAAAGGTTCCAACTTGTATGACTTGCAAGGGGTCATTAACAGAGCTATTAATGATCGAATAGCACCAAGAATCTACATCCAAGTTGAAGAATGACTATGTCATTCCTAGATTGGACCACACTTCACTACTTTAAGGGAAATCCCTGAGGAAGTGAAGAAGTGATTCATAGACATTATTACATTGTGGAAAAATCTTGGAGGCATTACTTTCTCCTTGTTATTGAGCATGACCTTATGTTGCATTACCCACAAAAATGTCTTGATACGTTCAGGTAGATTGAGCTTCCATAGGGTCTTCCAATCTCCTTCAGAACATACTTCCTTATTCCTTTATAGCCACCTATAAGAAGAGCCGGATGTGAAGGAACCTGAGTTCTCACCATTCCATGCCCATGAGCTAGGGCCTGAGAGGGGTGAGGGAGAAGGTATATATAAGGACCATGGCCTTCATTTTGGGCTTACCCTATTTTCTTTGCCTAAACCTTGTGTCTAGAGGCTTGCTTAATCACCTGAGGAGTGATTAGGGTTGTTGTGCTTTGTTGTGGGTCTTTTTTGGTACAACTTGCAATTTACCCAAGCTCTAGGGTTTCTGTGCAAGTTTGCCACCTTGAGAGATCTCTTTGTATCACTTTGCATCCTCTAGGGTTGAGAGGATGGGTTGGGCACCTTTCTTGATCTGTTTGGGCTTTGTTTGAGGTTGGTCTTGTTGTTGGGCTTGATGCTTTTCCCCCTTGCCTGGTGTGTCGGCCAAGAGGTGATTGGGGTGTATCGGCCAGGAGGTGTATCAGCCAAGGGAGCTGGTGGGTGTGTTAGGTTGCCATGTTGGGCAACACACACCCCTCCACCTAGCACCGTTTGTGTCACCCCTTATGGACACTTGGTGCTTGTTTCTAGCAAGGTGGCAAAGTCTTGGACAAGTGGTGTTTGGGGCGCTAGCATGTGGCACAACTCCTTAGTGGATGCGCCCTTGCTCTCCCCCTTACCCTCTTGTATCTATACCCCTCTCTTTGCTTGCTAGTGGTCCCTTTAGCTTACCTTGTTGCTCTCTTTCCCTTGGTGGTCGATATCCCTTAGAGAAGAGTGGTGGCCTATACATCTTGCAGTTGTGGTTCTCTTCTTCCCTAGTATTCTTGCTCCTTTCTTCTCTAGTTGGTGGCCGAAGGTGGTGCCTTGGAGCTTTGGATCTTGGAGGAGTGTGCTTGAGGCGGGTTACATAACTTCTAACCTTAACTATATTATCTCTTATATATGTTGCTTTGTTATGTTATCTTGATCGGCCATGCTTATCTTTCTAGTAGTGCTTTAGCTAGTGCGTTGCTGCCCTATAAGTTTCCTAGATCAGGTTGGCCGATATGCTCCCTAGACTAGGTTGGGCGATATGAGTAGCCTCCCTTGGTTTGGCCGATCTCTTGGGTTGTGGAATCTCAAGCAATGCCCATCTCTCGTTTAGTTGAGAGGTGAGGTTACAGTTTCTTAATCCAAAGAGGTATGGTGGTGTGCCCGTGAGGCAATACCCCTCTCTCACTTAGTTGTTGAGAGGTGAGCCTATGTTCTAGCTGTTTGGGTGTCATGGTTAGTTGGCTTGGCCGATAGAGTGGTGATCTACACTAGTTGCACTACATGCCTTTAAGGTTAAACCCTTAGTTGGTGTCCTTGGGCGATAGGGTGCGAACATGCCTTTGATGGTGAGCCTTGAGCAACACCCCTCCTTCCATGAGTTGTGAGGTGAGCTCTAACTCCTGCCCGATATGCTTGAGGTTGTGCAAAACCCCTCTCACTTGGTTTTTGAGAGGCGAGCCAACACTCTTGGTATCCTTGGGCGATATGGTATGGATGGTTGTGTTTTGGAGCTTGTTGCCCGATATGGTTTGTACGTGTGCTGCCCGATATCCCTCTCCTCCCCTTGAGCTAGGTTTTGGGTGATACAGTAGGTGGCTACCTTGTTGTTCCCTTGGACAATATGGGGGTGTGTTGGACATTAGGGTTGTTGGTGCCTTGCACGACATACTCCTAGATGGCGCTGCCCGACACTCTATTGTGACGCACTACCCGAAGTTGCTGCCATGTTGCATGGCATTGTTGCTGCCTTGCACGATACCCTCTTGGGTAGTGCTGCCTGATATGGACCTTAGGATTGTTTGAGTTCTTGGGCTGACCTTTGGGCGATATGGTTTGAGTGTTGCCCGACGTGATGTTGTGCTAACCTCTTGAGACGTTGCCTACTGTGACACGTTGCCCGCTATGGTGTTTCTCGATATGGCGTTACTCGGTATGAGGCGTTGCATGACATTGCCTGGCATAATGTCGCCCGACACAATGTTGCGTGTTATGGTTTTGCCCGATATGCTGCGTTGATCTCGATGGGCGACAAGGGTGTGTCGCTTGGGTGTTATAGGTTGGATCTTGAGGAGTTGTTGTCCGATATCAGCTTGCTTGTAGCTTGCCTGATATGGGTGTTGGCCGATAGTGCTGGCCGACATAGCTAGATAAGGTTTGGTGCTAACCGTTGCACCTTTGGTGAGGGTCGTGGTAGCTTTTCGTGAGGGTAATTACTTACCCATAAGCTTTTGTGAAGGTTATGTTCTATGTTCGGCTTGTAACCCTAATATCACTTGGAATATTATATGTGGATGTTACATATACGCATGGCCATCTAATGTTGCACAAATATATCTCAATGATGAAGTATTTATCTACTCTTGAGCATACTAACCATGCAGGTTCCTCGAATGAGATGTGTACCCAGGTATGAGTTGTAATGATGTCATTGGTGACATTCTCTTGATATTCAAATAATGAGGACCACTATGTGTTATGTTGACTATGATGACACATGATGAGTGTTGCCTATGTGATTGGTAACATGTGCTTAATGATGGGATGGAATCCCTGTGATGTTGGATCCTTGAGATGGATCATAATGATTGGAAAAGGCCAAGTGGAAATATGTGATGTTAGATCCTTGCGATGGATCATGATGATGTTGATGGCATTGAGAATAGCAGTAATAGTGAAACACAAGTTAATGGAATCTATGTTGTCTACTCTTATTTATGTTTTGCATAATATAATGTGGTTGACCCTAACAATCCACTTAAAATGCATTAATTAATTACAAATGAACCTTTCATGTAGTTTGCCCTGACCATAGATCCATCATCGTCAGGAGCTGGTGATGGTGAAATAGGTTCTCCTGTGGGTTAAACTGGAATGCATATTGTTGAATATGTGGGGTTTCTCCTAGCCGAAAATAGGAGGATTAGAGTGCAACTTCAGTTGTTGACTCAAGATATGTATAAGAGAATGATGAACATGCCCATGGCTCAGTGTGATATAGCATGGATGCGTTCATGGCTCCGGAGCACGGTGAACAGGCTTGTGGCTCAAGATATACTAGCATCGTGACCTGTACCAAGGTGGGCTAGAGAAAGGGTAGCCTGTGGAGCTGACCCTATGACTGAGGTCACTTAGGAAAGAGACTATAGTCCTGCTTTGGATATCATGTACTGACCATGAGGAGGTGAGGTTGTGGAGTCTGGCTCTTCCATTGACCTTGTATGGAACTGGCTTTGGGTTTCGCAACCGAAGGTTTGATTTGAGCAATACGACTCACTTCCTCAGGGCATAATAAATGGTAATCCAGCCATATAGTATACTTTCTTAGGGAAAACACGAAACATTGGTTGAGGCCTTGCATAATGTATGATTGTTTTATATATACATGTTCTAAGTACTTCTTGCAGATTGCTATATGCCTCTCAGACATCATGGTAAGCTATTATGTATAATCATGGTCTTCATATTTCATATATAATCTGGTTATATCTGTTACATGTTTTATCTATTCTAGCTTCTCTGAGGTTTTATAGTTTGGCGGGGAGTTATGATCCTTGCTGGGACTGTGTGTCTCACCCCGTTGGTTTCAACCTTTTTAGGTGATCGAGCTAGACGTGGTGGTGATCGTAGTGTTGCACCTGAGCAGCAAGAAGATCAGTAGAAGGCAAGGTTGGATATGCTGTTGTGGTTGTTTTGTATTCGAGTCATAGAGTCTCCCTATACTCTAGGTCCTTAGAGGTGTCTTTGACGAGGTTTCACGATGTATGATCTTAGTATGGGTTTTTGTAACCTGTTGTTGGCCTGGCTAGGTCTGATATGTATATAAACAGGTGATACATCCTTGATATATATGGAACAGACGGATCCTATGTGTTGATGGACATATATCATGCTTATGTATACATAACATGTTTCCTTGCAGGATGTGGATCTGGTTGTAATAGTTCCATTCCTATGATGCCTTCCGCAAACAGTTTTAATTAACCCGTGTTTTTGATAATATGTGGTTTATGGCGGTTCCACACATTTTTGCGTGGCATTTCATTGTCTATGTGATAGCAAGATGTCACTGTATATAACTAATGTGATCCCAGCTTCTAGAAAGATAGTGGTCGCAAATAAAATCCCAATCATAGTCACTGGTATCTGTTTTCATTGAGGGTATCTTGAGGTCTTCTTGGCCTACAAGAATGCTAATGTTAGGTGTAGAGTTATCAGAGTTTTAATAGTAAACAATGGAGCATACCATGCATTGGCATATTGCCCATCATTCACTATGTGACTACTATGTTCCTTAATCAAGGTGATGGATGTACGGATGAAGGACCATGCCAATGATCACAGACCCTTCTTGAGAGTATTACCTATGTGGTATTTATTCCACATTACTTGAACTCAAGGCTTCCACGAGCAAGTAAGAAAGGTCCATGCATTCTTCAACATCAGGGACTCATTTTGGTCATTGCATCAATGACCTTAGTCCAACAACATGTAGGAGACCAGTGGGGCATTTTTTTTATTCCTATCTCCTTACCAAATGAACCTTCTCATGTGCTTGTTGATGTCCTCAAACACTGATGGGGATAAGCAAATTGATTGCATAGTGTATGACAAAATGGCCTGAAGAGTTACTTTGGCTAGCGTGATTCTCCCAATAAGGGAGAGGTGATGTAGTGTCCATCCATTCCTATTCATCTTGATAGAGTAAACAACCTCATCATGAGTGTTATAGTTGATTCTGTGATGTATGATAGGGACTCTGAGGTTCCGTCCTAAATCCTCAGTAGATGGGATGCCCAAGCTCCTGCTAATGCTTCCTTTTTCTATGTGGAGTATTGGAAGAGAAGAAACACCATAATTTTTTGGCTAATACCACCTCACTAGAGACAAAGGAAAAATCACACCAGAGTTTCTTGATACATTTATCCCACTGACAAGAGGATTTAGCCAAGAGTATTATGTCATCTGCAAAGAGAACATGTAATATTTAAGGACCTTATTTTGATGAGACCATAGATTTCCATTGCCCGCTTAGTACAAACTGGGTAATTCCTTGGATGAGACATTTCATGCAGAGCATAAAAGTATAGGGGGTTATAGGGTCTCATTACCTGACACCCCGCTTGGCTTAATTTGGTGGAAGGGGACACCATTCCATAGGATAGATGAAGACCCTGAAGATATGATATTTATAATGAGATCAATTGTGGTGCTCATTAGACTTACCTTAGTAAGAGTGTCCATAATGAAGGACCTACTCATTGTGTCAAAGGCTTTGGATAGATCAAGCTTCACTGCAATCCACCTCTTTCTCCCATTTGAAAACACATTGAGTGCATGGTGTCCTATACTAGAAGGATGCTATCAGTAATCCTACATCCTAGGATGAAACTTTATTGAGTTGGCAAGATCCAATCATTGAGAAAAGGTTTAATTCTCTCAACAAGAACCTTAGATATCAACTTGAAGCAGGTGTTATTAAGTGAAATTGGCCATAGGTCATTGCAAGTCTCGACGTTGCCCATATTTGGAATGAGCACCATATGTGAACTCTCCATACCAACTTTGATAGAGGCTGTGATAAAAGCTGAGAAGATTGTCCTTACCACTGACTTTCCCACTGTCTTCTAGTTATCTTGGAGAAAATCATTATGAACTCTATCTATCCCTGGGCTCTTGGAGGGGTTCATTTTGAAGAGGATGAGTCAGACTTCCTCTACAAAAGGGACATAAGAAAGATTGAGGAATTGTGAATTGGATAAGCTAGGGAATTTCTTGGTATATGCATGAGATTGTTGAGAAACTTGTGATGATGAAGATAAAAGATGCTGAAAGTGCCCCCAAACTAGCTGCTTCAAGGGACCTTCTTCTGATATCTAGTTCCCTTCAGAGTCCTGCAACCTAGCTATGCAATTATGTTGACACGGTGCATACACATAAGAATGGAATTATTTTGTGTTTCCATCCCCAAGATGAAGCCAACTACTATGGGCATATTGCCTTCAGTTCGCCTCCTCATACAATAGAATGTATCAGAGTTGTTCCTGGAGTTCACTGCAACTTAGCTCATTATTGGTTATTTTGCATAATTGGAAGAGATACATGTATCTTGTCTATTTGTCAAACTACACCAATCTTATGTCGGTGTTTAAGCTTCATCAATTATGAGTCCCATTTCATGATTGTTTGCTTGAATTTTTTCCAAGGCTTCTTGGAATCACACATTGTTGTCCCGATTCTTAGACAACTGCTAGCCAAAATCCATTTTCAACCTCCAGATGGACCGTGTTCTAAACTCACGATCATGCTGGCTAGATGGGGCATGCTTGGACACGAGAAGCTTGTTGTGGTGAGAAGAGGCAAGGAAGGAACAAGACAATGGTTGATTGGTATCAATCCAGCCACTTCTCATTGGCTAGGAGATGATCTAGTCTTTCATATAGTTTCCCGCCATGGAAGGTGAACCATTGTCCACCTGTAGTATTGTTTGTGAGGCATGTCATCCATCAGACTTCATTTAAGGTGATATAAGACCTGTGATAAAAGAAATATCTGCCTTCTTTCTATGAGAATGAAAGCATTGTGTTGAAATCTCCTATGACAACCCAATCATCAAAAAATCCATTGACAATATCACTGAGGTGGTTCCACAGCTAGAGACGAGAAGTCGAGATTGGACTTCCATACACAAATGTGATCAAGGATATATGTTTAATATGACATGGATTAATAGTCTATGGTTTAACAAAATCTCTACTGAGAAAGTATGATGATCCCATAGGACCCAAATACCACCACAAAACCCTATTTCTTTCACTTGATGAGAGGAGGAGAAGCCTAGATTGCTGATGATACTATCAGCACTACTACCACTACAATGAGATTCAATGATAGCCATTAGACTGATTTTGTGAATTCTTTTTATATGGAGGATATATTGGATCTTATCATCAGAGAAGGCGCCTTGAATGTTCCAACAAATGTAGTTCATAGTGAACATATGATGAAGGGGATGATAGGTCAATGTGTCAGATGACGATCTACAACCCAACCACTAGTATTGGGTCTGGGTCACCCTCCTCTATGTCTTGTACTTCTTCCTCCTCTAGATTTGAATTTGGGTTGCTGAACAATCTCCAGGACTCACTCACATTGGCATTGTTCAATGCCTCTCTAGCTTTTCCCTTATTTTTTGTTCTATTCGGACTGCATGACATCATTTGATAGATGATCCTCTTGTTTCTTAGCATGACACGACCAACAACAGCTCCTACATGGTCTGTGTTGGTGGTGGAGGCACAAAAATCATAATATAATTGGAAGAGAGAGTTCTTACCATAATTTAGATTCCTACTGGTTGAAGTATCATCACCTGTGAGGTTAATAAAAGTATTGGTTGATGGTGGAGTTATTGAAGAATCCCCACTATCACTTCTAGATCGTTCCTTACCCTTCTGAGCATGCTTCTCATCGTTCACCTTTTTACATTCCTTATATTTTGACTATTCACCACTTCCTTGTGTCTGTGGCATCATCGCTCGACTCAAGTGGGACTGCTTCTTGTACTTGATTGACTTCCATGTCATGACTTTTTGAGTGGTTGTTTTCCTTCATCTACCTAGGCAGACGTCTCTCTGGTTTATTGGCACACATTGCCAAGGAGAAGAGTACCTCTGATTGAGGGACCAAAGGGTTCTCAACATATGTGAAGTGGCTATTATGTGAATACACCTCGTTTCCTTGTGTCTGATTCATCCACAACATACACATGAAACATGGAGACTCTCATACTACATCTTGAAGATTTTAGAATCAATGTATGCTGCAGGTAGGAGGGGGTTTCGTGTGTCAATATCAGTGGTAATCCTGGAATACTTTCCATTCTTTCCCTATCCTCTGGTAACATCAATTTTAATTGTCTTTCCCACCAAGTCATCAAACCCCAATAGAAGTTTGTTTTGATATAGATGCACTGGGAGATCAAGAATCTTGATCCATACAACTAACTTCGTAGGGATTGGATCATATGGTTGAAAGTGAGGAGACCAAGATTGGACCAAAAGATAGTTTCTGAAAAGTGTCCAATGCCCCCTGTCAAAACCTTGACATAGTCATCATTGTAAAATAGCTGAATGACGTAGTAACCATTATCCAAATCAATGATCCTGGATTGCTCATGGATACCCCATAGGATAGATAGCCGATTTACCAACGCCTAGAAGCCATTGTTGATTCCTATCACTTTGAATATTTTGCTCAAACTTCTAGGGTTCTAGGATCTTGGGGTATACCTCTACTTGTATTGTGATGGATGGTATGATGCCGCTATGATCAATCATGATGTCAGATTTCTTAAGGAGGTCTGGTGATATGACATGCCTACTTCCATGATGATTCATGACACCACTAATAGAGTCCCTGAATGATTTCCGTATTTTAGAAGACATGGTTGTTTTCTTTTTGTGATCGCAAAACATGCCATCATCAGCCATCTCATCTCTCCCACCTTTTTTTGGTGTGCTCCCCCATCACTAGCAATGCCACTATTCACCATGGCCTCTTCTAGTTCTTCATCCAGGGGCGTAGCATGTCTGAAGCCACCCTTTCCGTTGCAACTTCCTTATCAGCCACGACCACCTCTCATAACCGTAACTCTCCTAGAATACCTCTTGTTTGATTTCTATGCTTTCTGATTTTTTTTTCTATATTTTGGTTTTTATTTTTTTTCTAGAAAACAAACTAGAAAAGAAACTATGAAGCAAAAAGGAAGGAATAAGGAAATCCCAAGAAGAAACTTAAAAATGGAAGAATAATGGAAACCCTAAAAGGGAAGCACAAATGAACCCTAAAAAGGATACAAAAAGGGAAACGTATGCAAAACCCTAAATGAAAACCAAATTGGAAAAGGAAACTTTTAGATATTATAAGAAACAACTTGGATTGTCTTTGGGCTATTTTACTTGTAGGAGAAAAATATGTGAAAGCTAATCTTGGATATTTACTGTAAAACTAATAAAAAACATAAAAATATAAGATTCATGTTTGCCACCTCATTTTAACAGAAAGCAATGAGAACTATAGATATGCATAATTCACTAGAAAACTTCTAAAAATGACTCCACTTGAGGGCCGATAAGGCATGGAAATCATGATCAAAAGATTGGGACTAGAAATCCTATTTGACAAGGAAGGTATTAGGAACCTCCACGTTGCTCGAACGTTGATATTGTGCTTTGAAATCTCAAGATTATAAAAATCATTTTATTAGAATTTGGTTAAGGAATACAATAAAATAAAACAAATAGAAAAGTATTTTAAGGGTGTGCAAGTGTTTGAGGACTTAAGATGACCATGTATTTCTATTGTCATCTCAAAAAAGTTTAAATTAATTATGGAATCCCATTTGCCTCAAGATCTCCTATGATAAAAATCCTTCCTAGATATTTGGGTTGAGATGTGGAAAGATACTATAAGAACAATAATAGAGGGTTAAAATATGAACACATTCGACTTTTTTGCATGTGACCAAGAAAAAAATTATGGAAGATAGATAGATTTACATGTAATTTTCTAGTTAAGAAATTTATAATTTAATAATGATTAGACTAGCAAGGTAGTATCTAGTTCAATTAAGAATGTTAGTTTCCATTATATCAACATGTATTGAGCAAAAGGATGATTAATCATGTCAAAGAAGTTAGAGTAGTTTCTAATGATTACAAAATTAACAAACAATTATGACTAATTTGAGATCAAGATAGATAATTAACAACTAGATCAAGTAAATCTATCACCTTATTATTGTCTCTACAACATTCTGAGGTAGTGGAGTCTATGTGCTAGATTAAGGATCTTCGGTACTAGGCAACATAGTCTTACAAAAATGGAGGTAATCACTCTGGCATCTAGAGAGATGAAAGGAATGGATTATGACGGTGGATATGGGTGGTATTATTAGTTGTGGATTATGATTTGGGTTTTCACCATATGAACAAAGAAGTTTCAAGAATAAATCACTATTTCATAAGAGACAAAGGGATCTCTGAAACCAAAAGTCAGGATTTTGTTTCCTAAGGAAAAACCCTAGAAGAATGTTGCTTCTAAGATTCTGCCAAGTGGACTTCAACGTAATGTCAAAGTATGTTGGGTGTCTCAGTCAGGTAACAAAATCATTTTCATATATGCGTTTTATAATTTATGAAAATATTATGCAGATATCTAGGATAGAGAATCCATTTTGATGGCGAGATTGTTCTATTTGAGGAAAAAAACTTGATTTAAGAAACTGAGGAAGTAGAGATATAAAAATACTTGAAGGCCAAGTCTTACCTTTTTCTCTATCATGGTAAAAAAAATGCATTTGATTGTATCAAAAAGAAGAATTGAATTTCCAATTCAATGACATATCAAATATTTTATTTACGATAATTGAATCGGAAAATTTATTGTAAAATGGTTTGTTAAATCTCAATATAGGTCAAGTTGTACTGAAGTCTATCGAACTACCTTATGTCCTTTGAACCCTCAATAGACAAATGGGTGAGTGTTAGTAAATTAAATAGGTGGAAAATATGGATGAGTTCCATCGTGAGAGTGGATCTGACTGTTATTGTCGATTGAGTGACCAAAAGTAGGGTCTCAACAATGGTAAAAATGTCACTTTAACCCTACTGGAGTCAATCTATCTATTTATAGTTATGATGACATGATCACCAAGTTGATTTAGTAAAGGCAAATAGTTATTGAAGTATGAAAGATAAGGCTTATTAATTGTATTCATGGCAAATGTATGATGGTTTGATGTATTCACTACTACATAAAGACTTTTAGCGTCGGTTATTTAAGCTCTTTAGTGTCGATTTCAAAGCGACACCCAAGTGGGCGCCGCTAAAGGGGGGCCAAAACATTTTTCACCACGGAAAATGCGCCAGCAAAGGGATTATAGGCGTCGGTTTCTAAGAGAAACTAATGCCACGTCATCTGAACCGACGTCGGTTTTGTGATAATAACCGATGCCCTATCCCCTATCTGCCACCACGGTCGTGCTTCCCAGCACGGCCGTGGTACCTGGTCACATAGACTTCAGTTTTAGGTGGAAAACTGCCGCCGTCTAACATAGGTGTCGGGTTTGTTCAAATAACTGACGCCTATGTTTTGATTTTTTTTCTATCAGTCTACAGACCTGCTGTGGCTGGTCGCAGGATGAGAAACCTGCAGTTCAGTTATGAACTGTAGGTTTTATGACATCTATTGATATCATCCAACAACAGGCCACAAACCTACAAAATTAACATGATGGAAAATATTATATATATGCGATTCACACTCATGTATAATAACATTTAATTCATATTTTTTTCATCACACACATGTAGAAACTACTAGCAACCTGCAGTTCCATTTATTTCATCTCTCTTCACATTCAGACACATGTAGAAACATTCATGTATTGATGATTTTCACACACATATGACAATTCATAAAAATTCATTCACATTCACACAAAATTAATTATGAGAGCAAAGTTATTCTTTATTCATCATTGTCATCATTGTCAGCAAAATCATATTGAAAAATTCCCACTCTTTGCAGGGCTTTTGCCCAATCTTCTCTTACAACATCTAATTCATCTCTCGTATAGGGAGCATGTACATCGAAACGCTTTGCACCTGTGTTGAGGTCCTCAGTTTTAAAGACCTACAAAGAGAATGACGTACATACATAATTATAATAATATATAATAAGATTCATATATTTCATATTATCTAACGAGACTATGTATAATACCTGTTGTATGTTATCGATTTCCAAAACAACATGTTTGATGATTAGGTCCATAAATCGCATCACACAGTAGGTACATGCCCAACCGTTGTCTTGTGTAGCACACTATAAATTGAAACATACAAAATATTCAAAAATACAAATAAGCACAGTTCACATAAATAATATATACATTGGAGTCAGGAAATTACTTTCACATTCTCCTAAATGAGTGTCAGATTTTTTTTCCTGGGGACCTTTCCTCCAGCTTTTTTGTACTCTTGTAAAGCCCTATATATGTTAATGTAACACATTAAATTGCATAATTAAATAGTAATGCAGTAACAGATGTTAACAGATATAAAAACATAAAATATTTCTCATGAGAATAATGGCCTTTTAATTGCATGACCATATAATACATCCAACTCACTCCCCACAGGATCTAGATAATAGACGGTGAATGTCTTGGGGACAATAACTAATAACTCCCAATTCTTAGCACTACATGTAAGAAAGTAGAAAATTAGTAACTCAATATCCGCAATAAAAATGTACTTTGCTTAAGTCCAAATTACAAGCAAAGTAAACTTACTCGACATTGAATGGAGCTATTATCACCGTCGTATTATTTTTACCAAAATATTCAAAAGCATCACAACAGTATGAAGTAACTGAAGAAGGGTTTGTATCTACAAGACTAATCAAAGATGGAACCAAAAATCCCACATGGGAAAACCCAAAATCTGTACATGTCTTGTATAAGTGGCTGCAAAACATGTATTACGTATGCATTAATATATAAGAAACCAGATTGCCGTATATATAACAAGGTCCATGGATCTATAAACCAGATTTCCGTATGCATTAATCTCACCATATCCACGGCTCTATCATAGATGTGTTCAGCCATTCATAACTAAACAACTCCAAAATATATTGTATAAATATGTTGTTTCAGAATGTTTGACCTGCATAAATACGTATCCAGAACTTCTATTACGTATGCATTAATACATATTCTAAACTTGTATAAATAGATTGTTATCGTATGATTTACCTACAACATTCTCCGGAATAGTAACATTTATAGGGCAATTTGGATTATGTTCGCCGATCCATACTGCCGCACTCCTACAATTAGGACCTATCGAGGCGTGTAGGTTCCCTAGAAGCCAACTTGATAGTCGAGGAGGTGGAGGCCGAGATGTAGCGGGTCTCGTCTTTTTGACCTATATATATAATTTCATATCAATCGACTCATATATATACACACACTAACAAATTAAAGTAATGAAAATTTATCATACAATATCAGTATAGAGGACATCCGCTTCGGGCCACAATATCACTCCGCCTACTGCCTCACCAAGTGTTTCAGCATCTGGGTGTGCATGAGGCAGTGCAAGATTCGTCCAGCCAGCGAGTATATGTATGGGGCTCACATGTACCATGCCATCTGGTACTGGACTCCCATGAAACATGCACCCTTTAAGGGGTGGGTAAGCCGATGCATCTGCAACGATATATCCTTCACTTTGTAGTCGGCATGGCTTCAACCCCTACAAATTTACGTAAAGAATTCTATATGCATATATACACAAACATATCATCTTAAACATACTAGCTATTATATATGCCATAAAAATACTTACAGAGGACGTGCTAGGTTGTGGGTCTATAGGATTACTCCCAACCTCTGCAGTACGAGCAGTAGGAGAAGAGAGGTTCGCCACAGGTACTGTCTGAGTGGCAGTGTGAGACGCCTGCCACTTGTTAAATGCTTTCTAGAGTCTTTTATCAACTACTTCCTCGACTCTCCTATCAATTAAGGAATCTACCTATACATGGATAAAAGAAATGCTAGTTTTTGATTATTGAATTCCCTTTCGCAATAACGTTCTAAAATAAGAATAAGTTACCTCAGCTTGTGAAATCCCACTTTTGGGACATGTTTGCGCTGGGATGGCCCAAAGAACATTTTGATGCCCACACCAGCGCCTGCACCCCTTACACGTCCAGGATGCTCTGGGTTACCCAGAGCAACTTTCAGTTCATCCCTTGTGCCCTGAGGGATGAACTTGCCTTCCTTCCTCTACTCGTGCAGCTCCCGCTAAACACCATCAACAAAAATTCGTAAGTAAACATAACAATAATAAATATCGATAGATTGCTCTAAGAGTTTGATTTTTACCATTTTTGCAGCTGCCTCAGCGGTTGCGGGCTTCGGTATCTCTCCCTTCTTGTTTTGTCACCCAGCTATCCACATAACATGACGAGGCAGAGGTGCGGGAGCAACAGTAGAGGACTCTGTAGTCTCCTGAGTAGCAGTAGGCTGAGTAGACTCAGCATGTAGTCTTTGGCGAACGCCTACATATCCTCTTGGACCCATTGTGTGTTCGTGCACATTCAGTGCACGCCTTGCTCGTTGAGCATCACTAATAGCCTAGTTAGTTAGCACATTGATTTGGTTAGTAACACTAAAGGTTAATCTTGAATAGGTGAATACATAAAAATGTATATTAATTAAATTGGGAGTGGCGCTTAATACCTTGAATTCATCTATTTTTCTTTGGGTAACAAACTCCTCCCATTCTTTGGGGTCCAAGTAGTTCCATTTTTGTGTGGCTTCCTTCTTCCTATATTTATTTTTCAAAGAGAATACAAACAAAAATTATTAGTGTAGAGTTAATGAAATACTGATCAATGTCTAGAATTGGAATCAATCAAGAACCTATTCTCAACATCACGTATGTAATCTCGGTTGAGATTGGTCCTATAGTTCCTTAGGACCCTCCCACAACATTGCATCACACATTTACGATGCAACTTTTCATCCAGATCAAATATTCTTTGCAAATTAAATAGAATTGCTATTAACTAGTATCCTAAAAATTAGTAATCTACATAAATAGAATTACAAGTAATAATAAGTCATGCATAGTTCCTTTCATATGTGGTCTTTCTTCCCCTTAGGAACTTTATGCCATGATTCGAGGATAGGACTGCAATGGCTGCGAGTAAGAACCCCAAGATATGAAATAAATGAGTTACAGTTCACTCCATATGGATTTCCTGCCTGATCGAAATCCACAGCCAATTTGGGTCCCTTGCCCTTTTGCTGTATTAACTTGTTCATCATTGTGATGCCCCTCACTTTCTCAATTTTCTTTTGCTTCTCATCAAGTGCTGTAATTTGTTCAGGGGGTACATCACCAACCTAAAATTTGATAAAAAAACACACTTACATAATATAATTATAAATGAACATATAGATAGAAACCTCAGGGATATATTCTTAAAACTTACATTGTCAGGAGGTGCAAGCACGTCCTCACCCTCATGGTGATCATCAGCACGGTCATCATGGGAATGCTCAGCCATCTGAAAGGGTTAACAAATACATGTGTTGTCATTCTTATATATAATAAATGTGTACCACCTATCCCATTCTTGAACACCTAATCTCACTAGTAAGTGTATAATGTGTATTGGGTTTTCAAGAAAATTTCGGCAGCATTTCCCCAATGTTCTCCAAGTACATATGTACTTAGAGAACAAACGGGGAAATGCTACCAAAATTTCCTTGAAAACCCAATACACATTATATGCTTACATCATAAGTGAGATTAGGTGTTCAAGAACAGTCCCAAACTGGGGACTATCCAAGATTTACTCCTAATGAGTAAATCTTGGACGGGTTTCTAGGCCAACAAATATATGTGATGTCATTCTTATATATAATAAATGTGTATAAACTACAGGAAACATGGTTAATACTAATCTATAGAGAATTATTAAATAATAAATCAAGAATTCAATAGTTTCAAACATGTAATAATTCACAATGCTACTGATAAAAAAAAAATTCACAATGCAATGTTATATCAATGTTCCTCAATATATGTATTTGTTGAAAATAAGTTGTATTAGATAGACCCATAATGGAAGTGATCATTGAAAAAATACTAGACAATCATATTTTGTTTCATATACAATGTTCAATTTAAATAAACACTCCCTTAGAGGATCTAATATTAGGCACAAAGTCATGTTTTAAATACTCTGGAAAAATATATATTGATTCAAGATCACAACTCCCATGCAGGTAGACATCAAATCCACTCTTAACAATGTATTAAAGGACTAATCAAGTAAAAATGACACCAATACTAGAGTCGGGTCAGACAAGAACCCTACATAAATCAACATTGGATACAATAAATGAAGATGGAGGCCAGACTGTACGGTACTCCTAGTTGCAATAGCACACACATAGAAATCAGTGGATCAACCACAGTAGAAACAGAGATGGAGACCAGACTATAAGGTACTCCTACAGGTCACGCACATAACACACACGTAGAAACAGAGATGGTTGCATTACCTTTGATTGGCCGGAGCAGCGGCGGAAGCAGTGGCGGCTGCGGAAGGCAGTAGGAAGGCGGCGCCGGAGTTGGAGCAGTTAGAGAGCAGGTCGCCGGAGTTGGCCAGAGAAGTAAGAGAGCAGGCCGTCAGAGGCGCCGGAGCAGCAAGAGAGCAGCCCGCCGGAGAGCAGGAGACCAGGCCGCTGGAGCAGCGAGCGGCGGCGGTAGAGGAGTAGAGACCAGCAAGTGACGAGCAGCAGGTGGCCGGCGGCGAGCAAGGAGAACGGTGGCGGCTGCGGCGAGCAAGGAGAATGGTGGCGGTGGGCGGCGGCGAGCAAGGAGAACGGCGGCGGCTACGTCGAGCAAGGAGAACGGCGACGGTGGGTGGTGGCGCGGATGGAGTTTGCTTGCTCACCAGAATCGCCAGACCCTAATCCGATTGCAATGAAATAGAGAGAAAGGGGAAGAGTCGGGCTCGCTCGCGCGTTATTAAGTTAACATTCGGTGTCGGTTATTAAACAAAACTGACACATAAAACTAAAGGTGCCGGTTAACCACAAAAACCGACACATGTTCTCAATGATAATCGTCAGTTTTAACTAGAAAAAAACCGACGTCTATCTACATATGCCGATTAAAAAATTTTGTTCTCGATTAATGACCATAGTCGTCGGTTTTTTTAAAAATCCGACACTCAAAGGGTGTGAAAAATTTCCCGCGAACAGCGCGGAAAAACCCATAAGTGCCGGTCATTGTTGTAAAACCGACGATCAAAATGTGCCCAATTTCTGTTTCGGGAATAACCTTTAGTCATCGGTTTATTAGTTAATGACCGACGCCATATGTTAAATTTTAGAGGTAATTTTTTCGTTGGAAATTTTGGATTTGGCAGTTAATTTTAGACGTCAGTTTTTTATTAAGGAACTGACACCGAATAAAAGTGATACCCGTGTCTGGTCGCCCTTCACAGATTGATGTCGGTTTATTTTATAAATCGACACTTTATTGTTTAGGTGTCGGTGTATTTATGGAACCGACGCCTTTAAAAGTGACGTTATAAGCTATTTCTGTAGTAGTGATTTTCTACATTCTCACAATCAAGGGAATTTGTTCTATTATAGCCTCACCCACCTCCAACTTGTAGGTCCTCCACAACTCCTTGTTCCACCAACCCAAGAATATATCTACCACTTGAATTATTAATTAAAGTTTTTTTCTAGAACCCCCTTTCTTTTCTTAAAACTTTGAAACCCCCTCACCTTCAACAAATCCTTATGAACCCCCACTTTGTTACCTACTGGCAGTAAGTCAATGGCTCATTTTTTTATATTTTACCCCGCAATGCATGGTAGTGCCCCACATGGCTGTATTTGCTTCATCTATATTTTGTTCTCATTCATTTATTAAATAATTATTTAATTCTACTGAATCATACTTCTCATGTCCTTGAAAGGATTGTTGTTCTTTGGAATGCTAACGAATGTGACTTTGTAGAGATATCTAAAAATGACCAGGCTATTCATATGAAGGTTTCTGCAGATCAGTCATATTTTTTCTTAACTACTATGTACGACCACAACCCTGATTCAGACAGAGAAAGGATTTGGGCCTCCATTTCTTCCTTATATCCTCAAGTTTATAATCCTTGGCTTATTTTGGGTGACTTCAATTGTGTGCGTAAGAATGTTGAGAGGATCAACAAGAAAATGCCTACTAAGAAATCTATGGATAATTTCAATGATTGTATTTTCAACTGCAATCTATTTGAGATGAGTCTTCATGGTGCTTTATACATGTGGGATAATAATCAGGATGGGGCTGATTTTGTTATGTCTAAGATTGATAGAGTGTTCTATAACACTAATTTTCTCAACTCTAATGTTGAATTTTCTGGCAAAGTTATCTCCAACATCATTAGTGACCATAGGAAAATTCTTTTCAAGATTGGGAATCCTAGGAATGTTAAATCACCTTTTAGATTTATAAATTCCTGGGCAAACCATCAAGACTTTATCTCTATTGTAAAGAAATATTGGGAGATTGATGTTCCTAATTTTTCTATGTTCAAGTTGTACAGAAAACTAGAAAATCTTAAAAAGAACCTCATCTTGTGGAACAAAGAAACGTTTGGCAACATTAATGACAATGCTAAGATTGCCAAGTTCAAGGCTATCAAAGCACAAGAGGAGGCTGACTTGGATCCCTTAAATGAAGATTTAAGGGCTATTTCCAAAAACCTTAAGATGGAAGAGAACCATTGGGCTGCTGCTCATGAATCCCTTTACAAGCAAAAATCAAGAGTCAAATGGCTTAAGGAAGGTGACTCCAATACTTATTATTTTTATGCATCTGTGAAGATCAGAAGGCTTTCCAACTCTATTAAAAAGCTTGTTATTGATGGTAATATCTCTTATGATAATGATGCTATTAAGCACGCTATTACTGATTACTACTTCAAGCTTTTCAATAACTGTTTTGATTCAAGAGATGTCTGGCATGGTGAGTGGCTTGGTAATACCTTAACTATTCAGCAGAAGAACTCTCTTATCTTGAATGTCACTAGAAATGCGATAGAGGATGTGATAAAACATTTAAAAATTGATAAGGCCCCTGGGGCTGGTGGCTTTAATGGTTTTTTCTACAAGAAATGTTGGGACATTATTGGAGATGATGTATGTGATGCTGTCTTTGAGTTCTTTAGAAATAAAAAATTGCTGAAGGAAGCCAATAGAACTTACTTGACACTCATTCCTAAATGTTCTGACTCTTCTGAGATTAAGAATAGGAGGCCTATCACATTATGCAATTCCTTCTATAAAATCATCTCGAAAATTCCGGCTAACAGACTCCAAAAAATTCTGCCTTCTATCATTGATGACTCTCAGTGTGCCTTTGTTAAAGAAAGAAGCATTAAGGATGCTACCCTTTTTACCAACGAGATTTTAAGTGATTCAAAAAGCCTAATGTGTCACCTAGGATGTGTATCCAGGCTGACATAACGAAAGCATATGACTCTATGAAATGGCCCTTTCTTTTCTCCATCATGCATAGAATGGGTTTTCCATCTATTTGAATAAACTGGATCAGGGAAATTTTCTCTTCTACCTCTTACCAAGCGCTTATCAATGGGGAGCCCTCAGATATATTCAAACCTACAAATGGAGTGAGACAGGGGGATCCTATCGCCCTCTATCTCTTTATTATTGGAATGTAGGGTATCTCTGAGCTGTTTAAGGGTATGCTCATGAATGGCAATCTTGAGCCTATTGTTGCTTCAAAATATATGAAAAGGTCTCATCTCATTTTTGTGGATGACTTAATGATTTTCTTGAAGGCCAGCAGGAATGACGCTAATACTATCAAGACTATTTTGGACTCTTTTGCTGATATTTCTGGTCTTCATGTGAACTATGATAAAAGTTCCATTATCTTCAGTAATAATGCGGATAAAAGCTCCATCACTGATATCATGAAGATCAAAGAAATTTGTTATCCTTCTAAATATCTTGGCTTGCCACTTTTCTCAGGGAAACTATCTAAGAGGCTCTGTGGTATCTAGGTTGACAAAGTCAAGTATAGATTGGACTCATGGAAATCTAATCTACTATCTATTGCTGCTAGAATGGAGTTAATTAAGTCCACTCTATCCAATTTGCATATGTACTGGCTTTTCTCCTTCCCTATTCCTAGTTTTACTCTTGAGATCATTGATAGATTGTGTCGTGACTTCTTATGGGGAGGAATTGAGGCCAAGAAGAACCTCCATCTTGTTAAGTAGGACAATGTTACTGAACCATTTGAAGATGGAGGGCTGAATATTAAAAAACCCAAAGATGTGTCTAAGGCTTGCTTGATTATCAATGCTTGGGATATTGCGAGTAAAAAAGATACTCTTTGGGTTAAATGGATATCTGAAAAACACTTAAAGAAACATTCTTTCTGGATTGTTAAAGAGTCCCCCAACTTTTCTTGGTTATTTAATAATCTCATTCGTGTCAGAGAGGAACTGCATAAATATACCAAGTTTGTGGTGGGCGATGGCAAATCTATTCTGACTTGGAAAGATCCTTGGTATGGCTCGTGTTTTCTTGATAGTCTTGTTGGTAAATAATGTATTATTAGAGTTGGAATCTCTTGGGATTCTACTCTGAATGTGATGATTGATAATGGGGTTTGGAAAATGCCTAGAGTTTACAATCGTGGCAAAGTGACATTTTTAATGCTATTAAATCTATTGAGATTCACCATGGTCAAAAAGACTCTATTCTCTTTGTTGATAAACTGAACATTAAGGTCCATGATGCTTGGGAGGCTGTCAGAATGAAAAAGATTAGATGCTATAACTTTGAATGGATTTGGAAGATTAAAACTTATAACTGTGCCAAGCTTCATCTTTGGAAAGCCAGACACAATAGGATTCCTACCTCAGATTATTCAAGGAGAAGGGGTCTATGTTTGGCATCTATTTGTTTCTTGTGCCAAGATGATTATGAAGATACCAACCATATTCTGTTCGAATGCAAGTATATTGATACTTTATGGAAGCTTGCTAATATTCCTATGATTAGAAACTAGAATCAGGTTGAAAATGGTACTGATCTGAGGATGAAGTGTATTATGAGGCATTATCTATTATCATACATGGGCTGAAAGAAATTTAAGAGTCCATGAAGATATCTACAGAAGTCCTAATCAGCTTTGGGAAGTCATTAACCAGGATTTCCTCTGTTTCTTCCCTGGAATCTGAACGATGCTAGTCTTGTCTTGCTATTTGTTGTCCCCGTTCTTGTTCTTGTTCTTCTTCTACTCCCCTCTCACTACTGATAAGTGATGGTTGAGCCTTTATGTTTCTGCATTCTCCGAAGCGTATCTGGGGTAATCTCCTGCTGTTCTTGAGGATGACTGCTTGTGTTTATATGGATCTTGGGTAGTTGGTTCTTGTGATAGTCAAGCCCATCATCTTGGATGTCAATGCTCCCCTCTCACTCTTTTATTCTGTATGCTTGATCATTTTGGTCTTTTATGCTCCCCTCTCACTACTGATAAGTGATGGTCGAGCCTTTTTGCTTCTGCGTTCCTCTGGAGTCTTTTTCTGATGATTTCTCCCGTGGTTCTTGTTGATGGTTGTTTATCTTTTATGTATCTCGGGTTGTTGGTTCTTATGATGGTCAAGCCCATCCTCTTGGATATTAATGCTCCCCTCTCACTCTTTTCTTCTGGTTGCCTGATCATGGTGTTTTTTCTTCTGCTCCCCTCTCACTACTGATAAGTAATGGTCAAGCCTCTCTTCTTCTGTGTTCCTTTTGATGGCCTTTTGTATCTTTCCTGTTGATGTCTCTTGCTTTTTCTGATGAGATGTGATGGTTGCTTGCTTGTCCTGTTGATAGCTGCTTGATGATTTGTAACTAGTGATGGTTGAGTCTGGTGCTCCCCTATCACTAGTGTGTCTACTTCAAGGTTTCCATGTATTAGGAGTTGGCTTCTTGGCTCTCAGCAATCTGCCATAGCTTCCTCACTTTGTAGTGAAAGTTGTGTCTGGCCTCTGTTGATAGCCGTGCCCCATCCTTTTGGATGTCGATGCTCCCCTCTCACTTGGTTGAAGTGATGGTTGAGTTCCTTTTGTTCTCTGGTCCTTGCTAAATTGTGAGTGTTTGAAGATGGTTCTGATGCTTTGCTCTTCCTGCTCTTTCTGTTGAGAAGTAGCAGCAAACTTTTATGGTTCTGTGTTCTTTTTCTTGGGCTGTTGATAAAAGGGGTGAGTTAGTGACAGAACTCGACCCGTGTTGATGCTTTTGGTGTTGGGAGTTTCTACTGAAGTTGTTTGTTGTACCTTTATGGTGACGTCGGGCTTGTTATGCTGGAATGGTCGTTTTAGTATTCAGTTAGTTTCTGAAGATGGCCTCTGAAGCTTCATATCTTCTTTTGGTTTGAGACTCATATGCTGGAGATTTATATTGTTCCTTTCTTTTTATGGGTTATTCATGCCTATTTTCTCTCTTTGGAAGAGGGTTTGTTTCTTCTCTTCTTTTTCATAGATACCCCATTCCATTGTATAGATAGGTTTTCTCTTTTAGCTGGTTCTCATTTGGGAACTAATACACATTGTACTTTCAAAACAAAAAAGAAATAAAAAGCAACAGAAGTTTTGACCGACCAAAAAAAAAAACAAAATTAACCAATTATTTGACTAAAATGTGACGACGGGTCATATAAATTACCACAAAAATGAGCTGATTTTTCCATCAAGCTTGACCCACCGACCCCGCATAGGAAGAGCACCCAACAAAGCTGGCCAATTCTAACTCATGTTCGAAGCCACCTGACATGAGCTGAAGGCGTTCAACAAGGGCGGGCGGTGGTGTAATTTTTTATCCAGTTATCTATAGTATACATGTCTGGGCTAAGGTCTACTAGACAAAAAATCAATGTACCTAAATTTATTACATATACATGGCTTATTATTTATATACAATAAGTATCTTTTGTAAGATCATTCACTAAAATCATATTAAGTTATATCTTATCTAAAGATGTTTGGTCGATCATTTTGCTATATATGACAAAAGAATAGTAAAATTTGTTTTGTCTCTTTTCTCAGTGGCAGACCGAATATACTTTAGATAAAACATAATTTAAAATATTTGTAGTCGAATATATGTTATAAATGATATATATTATATATAAATTCAATAAGTTATATGGACATGCATAATAAATTTAGGTAATTTGGATTTATGGTCTAAGCTAACATTGGCCTAGACTCGTATAATGTAAATATCTGAGTCAAAATTCATAACAGAACATCCTTATAAATTATATTGAATGAATTAGGCTAGCGTAGGTGGGTCTAAACAGTCAATCAGGTTGGCCCGATCCGATGGTCTCCTTATGCGGGTAAGACCAAACATGATGAAAAAGGGGGCTCATGTTTAGTTGACAATATATTTGGCCCGCCATCATATATAATACAAATGATTGATTACTTTTAATAAGAACGTGAATGAAATAATTCTTCAATAAACCGAATCAAAACAAAGTATCAATTAAGTATATACAAAACATGTGGGACAATGCCATGCATGGTGCGATAACTAAAAAAAGAAAAAGAATGGGCCTTTAATATGTTGACGATAGGTAACAGACTGAGGGTTTACAAGGATTAGTCACAGGTGAGCTTTTTTTTTGGAGGGGGAAAGGGAATCAAATCGTAGTAGTGAAAATCCATCGATTAACTAAGTTTTGTCAATTGATGGTATGTAATTAGTGATTGTCTTGAATGGTCATATTGGAAATTTACTCTATAATGATGATTGAATCTTTATTTATACTCCTCATTTCCATACTTCTTACCATCGTGAGTTATATATTGGTAGACTTGTATATCCAAACCCCAAATGACGTGACTATCTAGATTTGCCACAACCAACACGTTGACCCAGCACAGCCCCCACCGCCATATCGGATGCATCCGTCATGATCTCAAATGGCAAAGAGAAATCTGGGGGCTGCATGATAGGAGCAGAAATAAGCCTTTCTTTCAAAAGATTGAAGGCTTCAACACATTTGTCAACAAACTGAAATTCGACATCTTTCTCAAGCAATCGACAAAGTGGTCTTGAGATTTTGCTAAAGTCCTTGATAAAGAGGAGGTAGAAACCTACATGTCCCAAGAAAGATCGAACATGTCTTATGGTGGAAGGAATGTCGAGTGTAGAAATAAGGCCCACCTTGGCCTTGTCAACTTCAATCCCATCTTTAGAAACTCGGTGTCCCAGAACTATACCCTCAGGTACCATGAAATGGATATTTTCCCAAGATAAAACTAAGCGAAATTTCACACATCTTTCCAGAACAACAGCTAGATGTAGCAAGCACTCACAAAGGTTTTCCCAAAAACTAAAAAATCATCCATGAAAACTTCAAGTGACGAATCAAGCATGTCAGTGAAGATTGAGGTTACACATCTCTGGAAAGTGGAAGGGGCATTGCACAATCCAAATGACATTCTCCAGTAGGCAAATGTACCACTTGAACAAGTGAATGTCGTCTTTTCCTGATCTTCCAGATGCACATCAATCTGAAAATATCCTGAGTATCCATCAAGAAAACAGTAGAAGCTCTGCCCAGCCAATCTCTCTAAAATCTGATCAAGAAATGGGAGTGGGTAGTGATCCTTCTTTGTCTTTTCATTGAGCTTCCGGTAATCAACGCACATTCTCCACTTGGATTGCTCTCTCACCGGCATAAGCTCACCATCGACATTTTCTGCAACCGTAATCCCGCCCTTCTTGGGTACAACTTGGATGAGACTCACCCACGTACTCTATGAAATGGGATAGATGATCCCTGCATCAAGAAACTTTACAACCTCTTGAGTTACAACGCCCTTCAACTTTGGATTTAGCCTTCTTTGCATTTGGCGGGTCGGTCTCACATCTTCTTCTAAGTATATCTGATGCACACAAATAGAGGGGTCAATCCCTCTCAAGTCAGCAATAGACCATCCAATGGCTTGGATGTTCTTCCTCAAGACTTCCATCAAGGCATCTTCTTGCTCAGGAGAGAAAATGGAGGAAATGATCACTGGGAGGGTGTCATTTGAGCCAAGGAAAGCATACTTCAATCATTCAGGAAGTGTCTTCAACTCAAGAACGAGGGGTGCTTCAAGGGAGTTCTCTAATGGTGCAGAAATAGAAGGAAGGTACTCACTTGAAGACACTAAGGCAAGCTCACCCTCTTCACTTTCTTCATCATCATCGTCAGGGAACTCAACAATTGGTTCAAGACCTCTACCTTGGGTGGCAGTCTCAATCCACACAGGTAGGCACTCTTCAACAATCTCTTCTAGGCATTCCACCAAATAACAATCTTCTTCGGTGGCCCCTATCACTTCGGCTGTAGTAGAAGACTTGAAGATGTTCAACCGGATCTTCATGTGCATGAATGTAACATACATGGTCCCAGTCCTCACATGGATCACGACATCAGCTGTGGCTAGGAAAGGTCTCCCCAAGATGATTGGCACCTTTCTAGTCTCTTTTTCCATATCAAGAATGATAAAATCGGTTGGGAAGAAGGCAGAAGTATCCTCATCAAGATGGACCAGCACATCATCCACACACCCTCTAGGCATCTTCACAGATCAGTCAGCCAACTGTAGAGTACAATGGGCTGGCCTCAACTCTCCCATTTGGAGCTCAGCAAACAGATCATACGACATCAAGTTTACGCTAGACCCCAAGTCGAGAAGAGCCTGGTCTATGCGATGTGCCCCGATGTAGCATGAGATGATGGGAGCACCGGGGTCTTTTCTTTTCCGGGGAATGGTGTGTTGGAGAATGGAGCTCACTTGCTCAGTGAGCTTGATCTTCTTAGGCATCCTCCCTGTTGTCTTTCTTTTGAAGGTGCACAATTCTTTAAGGAACTTTGCATAGGACAGAATTTGCTTGACTGCATCTATAAGAGGTACGTTGATTTTCACTTTTTTGAAGATCTCCAAAATATCTTCCGCATGCTTCTTTTTTTTCTTTGCAACATAAGGCTCCTCGAGTGCATCAGGATATGGAGGGAGTTGGGACCCCAATCGGTCCAAATCAACAGTATCATCCACTGGTATCACTGGAATCACAATATCATGGCTCAGCATCACAATATCAATGCTCGACGTCATGGTATCAACACTGTCTCTTATCACAGTATCATCAATTTGCCTCTCAGCATCAACCTGCTCAGCCTCAGTGTCATCTCTGCCAACAACTATACCATGGGGGCTCTCCAAAGTCCTGCCACTCCTCAATGTAGTCACTGCCTTCACATGCTCATGGGTGGTAGGACAGGGAGCTTGTGGAGGTGGTTGTGGCTGTTGGGGTGGTGGAGGCCTTTGGTGAGGGGAGTTGGGATTTTGAATAATGAATTGGGGTTGCGGTTGTTGTTGTGGTGGGGGGTGGTATTGTGGAGGTGGTTGTTGGTAGGTGAGAGGTGGAGGTGGAACATATTGATAATTGAGTGGCGCTTGAGGAGGTGGAGGAGCATAGGGGTTTGGTGGGGCTTGGTAAGATGGTGGAACATAAGCACTCGAAGTGTTACCTAGAAAAGCCCCATCATTGTTCAGATTTGTCATTGTTTGAGATGGAAGTCTACCTTCTTCCCTTCTAGCCAAAGAGAGAGAAATCTGATCCAACCTCTGCTCAAGATGGTTAATAGACTTCCCATGTGCATTGACATCCTTTTTTACTTCATCCATGCTTCTTAGCCTTCCTAGCACTTCCTCCTCAAACTTGGAGTTGTAGCGTGACTTTTGCTGCCCCTGTCCTTGCCCATCCTCATTATGTTGTTTCCAAGAGAAGTTTGGGTGGTTCCTCCACTCGGGAGTGTAGGAGTTGGACATTGGGCCCTGGTTGTTGCGGCCACCAAAGGAGTGTAGAGCATTGACTTCCTCGTCTATAGTATCAACAACCATTGCGGGTTGGCTAGAAGAGCCACCCACTTGATTCTTCATCATCCACATCATATCGACCATCATCTTCATCATATCGGGGTCGGTGGCATTGCGAGCGGGAGCCACGGAGGAAGGTGGAGGAGTGTAGTTCGGCTGCAATGCCCCCTTTAGTGGAAGCTCAATGGCAAGAATTCTCGGCAAGATGCTCAAATAATGGCCATGATTCCTCGAGCGGCTTTGCCATGAACGTGCCCCCGCAAGAAGAGTCCACATTGTTTTGGCTATGCTCTTCAAGCCCCGTGTAGAATGCTTGGACGAGCTGCCATAGAGGTACCTCATGATGAGGGAATTCACGAAGCAACTTCTGGAACCTCTCCCATGACTCGTGGAAGGGTTCGTTGTCTTTCTGGGCGAATGACGTGATGCAACTCCTCATATAAGACAACTTGGTAATTGGAAAGAACTTCTTCAGAAACTCATTCTTTACTTCATTCCATATGACGAGTTCTGGCTTCGTCACATACCACTCCTTGGCCTTCTCTTTGAGAGAGAAGGGAAAGAGTGTCCTTCTGATTGAGTCGTCGGTGGCGGTAGGAGTGCGAAAGGTGGAACACATTTCTAGGAATGCATCGATGTGGTGGTAAGGATTCTCATTCTCCATTCTGTAGTATGTGGGGAGAAGTCCCAAGAGTGCCGGCGGGATGGAGAACTGCTGACCGGGCATTTGGTCAACCAACGTGGCTATGTGGGAGTTGTAGTTCCCCATCGTGAAGTACTCATGAAGCGGGCGATGTGGCGGTGGAGGTGGAACATCCGGTGGCGGGTTGTTCTTAGCCATCTTGGCCTCTCGGTGTAGGTTGCAGCGAGCTTGACGCCTTCTTCTCCCAATCTCGGGGTCGTAAACCACCAAGTCGGTGCAAGTCGAACGCGTGCTACGCATGCACATCTGTCACCTGCGCAAGTCACAAACAAACAATCAAGGAGCCAAGTTAGCGAACCAATATGCAAGAGTAACACAAAGAATAAATAATAGCAATGGTGAGGGCAAAAGGAAAGGCTAAGCTACACTATCTAACTAGGCTGAGCGCCTCTATTCCCCAGCAACGATGCTAGAAAGCTTGGTGTGTCCCCGCTAGTGGTGCTTTTACACCCCACGAGGTCGGAGCACACAAGATGTGGGATCTTATGCTTTCAAAATTTGTAAGACCTACACTAACTACCTACGTCTACTAAGACACTACGCCCACAAATGCACGGGGTCGTGTCGTAGTATAGGTGAGGCGGCAAGTGCAGGGTCGATCCACAGAGATAGAGGGGGCACTAGAGTTAGACGGTGTGGGCTACATTCCTATTGCGGAGAGTAAGGTTTTTAGGGTTTAAAGGTTGGTTGATTGTTGATTAAGCTAAGTGAGCAAGTAGGAAAAGCAATATGAAACTAAGTTATCAAAAGGCTAAATTAGAAATCTAAGTCAACAAGCTATCTAAATAAGAGCAAGAACAAACTACACTAGACTAAGCAAGCAACTAGCAATTGAGAGCCTAAGTTAACCACTAATCAAGATCAAAGACCTAAATTAACACTTAGCTAGCAAAACTAGGCAATTGACCAAGTTAATTAATGCAATTGAACTACACTAGCTTTAACAAGCAAACAGAGTAATTAAGGTTTTAAGCAATTAGATGAAGGAAGTTGGCCATTTGGGAATGTGATCGTGACATTAATTGGGGGATGTCACCATAACAAGCAATTAGCATATTTCATTATAGACTACCAAACCAAACAACAAGGTGAGTGCTATGAGGATGTACCCTATGCTACTAGTTGGAGAACTAGGGCTAGGTGTAATTCTCATAGGACTTACCAAGTCTAGGTCTCTAGGATAAGTGGTATTAGTCAATTGAGGACCAAGGGTAAGGATGGGAGTAGAGATGAGGATATTTGACCTCATGCCACTAGCCACCTCAGCCTTTAGGAAATCCTAGGCAATTGCACTAATCACACTTATGCTAGTCACTTAGAACTCACATTTGCATGTAGGAAGAAGGTGATTATGTAGGAAGATAGGGGGCTAGCTAGGGATCCGAATTCAAGGACCTAGGAGCCAATCCTATGATAGCTACATAGAAACCAAAACATCCTAGAGGCGAATGTCTTCAAAAACCACAAGGCAAGCAATTAATGTAATTAAACAGCAATCACATGTACAAGTAATGGGAAATGAGAAACAAGCAAAGGCAATCATCATAGAAGTGAAATATGTTCATTACAAATTATATTCCCCCAACATGGTATCAAAGTCACATTTTTGTCCCAAACAGCCCACCCAAGGGGGGCTTAGCTATACATGATCAAAACAGAAACAAAGGAGAAGGGAAAGAGAGTAGGAAATGCCATGGATGCTTGATGAAGCTTGGCTTCTTCACCTCCCTGCTGCCAGCCACAAGCCTCCTCCTCCAATGGTGCCCAAGAGCATGTAAATGGTGGAATGGATGGATAGAAACCTAGAGAAACTAGGTTTCTGTGGTGGAAATGATGGAAAGTGGGTGGAAATAGGATTAAATGCAAGGAAAGTAGGTGGTTGGGAGTAATGGATGCAAGGGAACAGCTAGGTAGTGGCTAGGGGGTGCTCTCTCTCGAGCCCTAGAAGCAACTAGTGCTTATATAGGAGCTAGGGCTAAGTGGGGGTATAATAGGAAAAGCAATGGAAAGTTGTGTAGGGTGGGTGATCACCAAGGTCGTGGTGTGTGTGCCACAGCCGTGGTGAGGGTAGTGGGGAACGGCTGTGGGGGGTAGATACGGTCGTGGTGTGAAGGAAGTGGTGAGATGGTGGTGGCCACGACCGTGGCGGAGTGCCACTGTCGTGGTGGGTAGCATGCACCACGACCGTGTTGGGTAACACAACCATTTTGGAGGAGGAGGAGCTGACCGTGGGGAGGGGCCACGGGCGTCTTAAGCGTCTTCGGCCACAGACGTGGCAATTTGGGCAAAAACCCTGTTGGCAACTGACTTCTTGCAATTAATTCCCACGACTGTGGCAGGGTGCCACAGCCGTGTTCTCTTCTCTTGACCACGACCGTGCTGATGGCCACGGTCGTGGTGTCTTCACTGGCCACAGTCGTGGCTGGGAGGCTACAGCCGTGGGACTCGGTGGAATTTCCATGTTGCAACCTGTTGTATCTTGGCAATAAATGCACGACCGTGGCATTGTGGCCACAGCCGTGATGAGGCTTAACTTCTTGATTTCTCTTTTAACTTTGTCATTTTCAGATGTCTTTGCTTGGGGATGATTCTTGGCCACTAGAGGTAGGTTGAGGGAGACTTTGGGGCCTTCTTTGGGTTCCTCCTTGAGTGGGGGAACCCTAGAACTCCCTCTCTCTCTCTTCCATCTAAGCATGGTCCACGTACCTAAAAAATAGTTCAAAGAACATCCATAAGCATATTTGCAATGATAATCATATTGGGGAGAATAACATCTAATTCTAATACATTTGAATGTGATAAAAGTACAAAATGACACAAGATACAACCCTAAAATAGGGTTGGATCACACACCTATCTCAATCCTACTCATCAAGTGGCCACAGATATCAAACTTTCTCAGGAGGGACAAATCCCATATCTATCACTCACCCCTCAAAAGCCCCATGTGTCAAAGCCACCCAATCATCACTTTATAACAACCCATGTTTCAGGACTGCGTTTGATGATGTCAAAGTGTACCCTACAACATATGTTGAGTGTAGTGAATTCAGGTCAAAGAATCACATTCACCACCATCACTGTGAGAACTGACTGTGACTGCCATGTCATGGTTCCATGTGTCAAACTCATGGTGGATCTGTCCGGTGAACTTGTTCTCTAACAAGTACCTATGTGTTTGGTTTGATATCTCCATATCATGACTAATGAGATTCTGTGATCAACCAACACCACAATCTAGTCTTCTGTGTCATTGTTTTCTATCTACCTTCCATAATGACATCCGACTAGGGACATAATAAGAATGTACAAACTCTTAGCATCCGTATGATCTCATCGTTCAGGTCCTCAACCTGAAAGCATACGTCATTGAGTACTATCATTCTCTAGACATTCAATATGTTCTATCATTATCTCATATGACTGAACCAGAAAGAATTGGAAGCTTACCTTTGATCTTTATCAAATCAATCTTAATGTATCCCACCAATCATCCCATGATTGGCTCTCATGGCATACATACCAACAGACTCCCACTTGCACTGTGAGCCAATCACCATTGAATCATATTCATAGTGATCTTCAAACATGTCCCACATGTTACTGTACTCTAGTGCTAACATAGTGAGTTATGGCAACACGTTGCCAAAGTCAATATTAACTATATGTCTCTCATCTCTTCACTGTATGTCATTCGTATGAGATGGAGTTGCCGTAATATGCAATCTAGTATTCCTTTGCTAATCTTTAGCCACATTGCATGACCAAGTACTCCTTATTTGTCATCAAAGATCATAATATCTATAAGTTCATCTCATGAACTTCCAGATCCATATAGTATCCACTAATGTTCTCTAACACACAGATACTAGGCTTTTCCTTTTAAATGGCTTTATCAACAAACATTCACTTTTATATATCCCATATATATTTTGCGATTAATTTTCTGTCCTTTTCAGAAGTTCGCATCAGTGTAACTTTTACAGTGAACCCTTCCTTATTTCCATAGAGCTAGTACTTCTCAAGTACTTATCAAGTTCTTATGGTAATCCAGTAACCCTTATTGGAACTAGATAGACATCCACTCGTCATGTCCCACATACGAGTTATCAGGATGAGCACATCATATTGTCATGTCCTACATACAAGATGATGAATGCACTTTATTTTGATATGTCCATACATGCAAGATGATGGGATGATTACATACATGATAGATCCATATCTATTCTCAGTGTTCCCATTCTTCATAAGAATTGGACACTTGGCCTTGGGATACCAACTCCATGTAACATGCACAAGTTTTCTCCCACTGGATCTATGCACACTGAACCCTTCAGTGTAGATTGCCAATGTATGCTCTCTCTTTTCAGGTCAAGAGGTTTTCGAGAACTATCTCTATAGATCTCTATTCCTTTTACATAGGAAACATCTCTATCTTCCTTAAAGATAATTTTCACTTTGGATTTCCATTCTTAGAACATCTAATTTCACATCAACATGTGGAATGTGAATATGCTCCCACTAAATCACAAATCCCTTCTTTATCTTTGACATATCAGTCAAACCCTTTGACTATATCATCAAAGTAAAGATCAACTCTGAGTTGCTTGTACTTAATCAATCAAATTGATTAATCCATTGTAACTTATAGACTTCATTTGCATTAATGGATTCATAAACCTTATAGGTTGAGTCACGTATACATCCTTGTTTTATTCCTCATAGGAATGCAGTTTTAGTATCCGTATGCCAAATCTTTTAGTCATTAAGTTGCAATCAACAAGCATCATCCTTCTCTAAACATCATCCATGTGTCGTAATGCTTAAGACTCATTCACACTTATGGATTTCATCCCAATGGGTGCTACCATCAAGGTCATACCTTATGGTTCACATGGAAGTCATTTAGGATGTAATGGTCATAAACCAGAACTCAAAATCTGGTTCCTCATATTCATCTAGATAGTTGACTCATCACATGACCAACTCATCACATAGATAATCGAGGTGTTTCTGTCAAGGATATAATAACTCACAACTCCTTGTGATTCTTAATGTCCTTTATTAGTGTGGGGTATTCTTTATTTAAGAAGAAATTAGTTATTTGAAAATCATCCTCTAACTCCTTAGAGTATGACACCTTTTGATTTAGACATCACCATGCCTTAATCACGAGCTTACTATGATACACTATCATAATCACTCATAAGGATCTCAAACATTTGGTTCAAGTATTTCATTCATTGATCTCATCAAGAATTAGCACTTTACCAAATTCACACTTCATCTATGATATTCTTAAACACTTCAAGATATTCATATTTGTATTTCTCTAAACATCATTTGAAGTACTAGCATTAAGTCCAATAGGTATGTAAATGCATCACATGTATTATACCTAATAAGATAATCAATCTCCCACTATGACTAGTGAATATTGATCATGTCCATGAGATTCATGTCTCTTACTGGTTCTCTAACCAGAAAGAGTCTAGTCCTATCCATCATATGGAAACTAGAAATGAATTTCTCATGATTTATGCTAATTTGATTGTTTGAGTTATCAATAACTTTTAGGTATCATTTTATCTTATGCATACCAAGTACCACAAGATAAACAAGGCATTTCCACAAAGATTGAAACATCAACTTTATTAATTGCCATCATTGTCATACAATATGAAAGAAAATTAAGGTGTTTCTATCCATTGACAAATATGAAATAGCAGTTCATAACTCTATTACATGCCTTCAAGGCTGAAAATAAACTAAAGTACTCTTATCTATGGCGGCAACACTTGCCCCATTTATTGGGTGCTTTACACTTTATATCTTGGTATAATATACCTCAAAAAGTGTTACAAGTTTATTTCTTGACACCTTCAGGTGGAGACGTCTGTCGCCTCGTTCTTCTTTAGTTCTTCCAGATAGAGTGGACAATTCCTTTTCCAATGTCCTGGATTTTGACAATGGTGGCAATTGCCTCTCTTGGTCACACCTCCCTTGGCCTTGAGAGTTGAAGACGACTTGGGCTGCTGGCTAGCATCATAACCTTTCTTAGCCTTGCCCTTGCACTTGCCCTTAGACTTGCCTTTCTTTCCGTTGATCAACATCACAGACTTAGGCTTGTCCTTCTTCATCTGTACCTCGAATGTCCTCAACATGCCCAACAACTCTGTCAACGGCTTGTCAAAGTTGTTCATGTTGTAGTTCATCACAAACTGACTATAGGATTCTGGCAACGATTGCAATATCATATCAGTAGCCAACTCTTGGCTCAGGGGAAATCCCAGTCTCGTCAGGTTCTCCACATACCCAATCATCTTGAGTGTGTGAGGACCAACTGGATCTCCTTCTGTCATGACACACTTGAACATCACCCTGGATACATCGTATCTCTCTTGCTGTGCTTGATCTTCATACATGTTCGTGAGATGCTGAATCATCTCAATGACACCCATGTTCTCATGTTGTCTCTGCAACTCGTGGTTCATGGAGCACAACATCAAGTACTTTGCATCAATGACATCTTTAGAATGCTTCTTATAAACATCTCTTTCTGCCTTTGGTGCAGTAGGAGCATGTTCCTCTGGAGCTAGAGTATTCAGGACATAGAGCTTTCGCTCTTGAGTGAGAACAATTCTCAATGTCCTAAACCAATCGTGGAAGTTAGTCCCATTCATCTTGTCCTTTTCAAGGACTGATTGCAATGAAAAGTGATTGTTGTTTGTTGTCATTTGTGCTACAAAAGGAAATATATGCAATTTAGTCCAAAACTCAATTTTTACTTATTTTGATTGATTTGAAAGGTTGATGATATAATTAGGACTTTAATTAATTATCGCTCCCACTATTTTTGTTCAAATTGATAGCCCTCACCATCAATTCGGAAGATTGCAGCGTACAATCTTATAGTGGGTCAAGATCCTGAAATCCTCTGAGTCATGGACCAGCTAGGGCTATCACCCACAACTTAGATCTTCCAGGTAGGGAACGTTTGCCAATTGCATCATATGCAACTCTTGAAAGATGTCATATGCAACTCCTTGCCATGATCACCTCCATACCTCAAGGTGCTATATCCTATCTAGGTCACCTTGTTAAGTCTGACCCAAAGCCAACACGATGAATATGCACCCTGCTAGGGAAGACCCACGTATCCATCCTTCACACTTCTACGAGATAGACAATGCACCACTCTAGGGCGTGCCCACACTTGGCCGATCAAGCTTTTCACGTCTGTCGCATTTGGAAGGCATCTAAAAATTTAATATTGAATGAGGGATTTGGTTTTTATAGGTACATATACATATCCAATCACCACAATATATAGTACGTATCATACCACAGAAAACATGTGAAATGATAAAAGCGATGATTATGGCCATCCTAATGTGATTCCTTGAGCCAAGAGGAATCACGGTCATCTAGGTCTACATCACATGTAACCTGTCCATGATGAAGTGCTATAGTCATCCGAGTTGATCAACTCATCACATGAATGACCTGCTCGCCCTGGCCGGTCGTCTGGGTGCAACCAACCGATCACTTGGCTCCTCCAACCGATCATTTCGCCTGGTCGTCGTGCATCTCCTCATGACCGCCACCCGATCGCCTCTCTCCATGAATCGATCAACAACCGATCAGTTCAATCCTTTAACCGATCATCTGGAACGCCACCCAAACGGTTCATGCCTTGAACCGATCATCTCAATCATCATCAGGTTGTCCACTGTTCTTTTACATAATAGGAAATAAAAGATCTATCCTATTTTACATTTGAATAGGGAAACCCCGAGTTACATTCAGGGGGAACAAAGGTAGGAAAGAAATCTCGAGTTCTCTCGAGTTACATCAGGAATAAGAGATAAGAAATCGGTACACATACCTGTTGGATAAATTGGACATTATGATAAATCCCTTTGTTTCGATGATGACAAACATTTCATTCTTATTATTCTAACGAGCTACTTGAGTATGCAGGATTATGGTGGATGACAAAGCAACTAGGGAAATCACGAGCTTACATATTTACTTTCATGCAATGTAATCACTATTGTAAAAACTTGTACAGTTATATAATGTACAAGTACTTAGATTGCATGTAAATCAAGCGTTAGATCTTCCCTAGCTACACACCATAGTTAGACAAGTCATCCCTTCCAAAAGGATCACATTATGCACACTCATAAACACACTTAGTGGTTTAATTAAAAGATTGAAACAGAGTCAATCTCGGTCGACCACACTCCTCGACCGAGACACTCTCGGTCGACAAACTTCTCGACCGAGATTGACCAAAAGTAGCCGTTAGACACAGCAGTTGACAGTTGCAAATAAACGTTAATCCAGAGAGCCTGTCGGTCGACGAATCCTCAACCGACTGGGCATCTCGGTCGACGAGTCCTCGACCGAGATGGTCTCTGACAGCAACTGCAGAATTAATTAACTAGCCGTTGCTAATGCGCCTAACTTATTCCTAACGGCTAGTTAAGCACTAGGAACCCCCTAGAAGTTGTCTAGAACGTCCTTAAGCATACATAGGTCATTCCTATAAATAGGACATGCCTTAGGTCACCAAAGAACATCCAAGATATACTTGTGCTATACTTGAGCTTGAATACACACTTGCAATCTGTTTTAGAGCAATAGAGCAATTCCTACACTTGCCATTCATTCCTATTGCTCCCATTTCGTGCCCTATAGGCTAGTATCTCCTATCCACTACAATCACATTGTCATACACATTGGTTAGGAGATTTATACGCTTGATATAGGCAAATCAAGCCTTGTGCTTAAAAGGATAAGTTGTAATTTCTGTTTTCCTTTCTTGTTCCTGTTTATCTTTTGTACTCTCCTTGCTACTCCTAGGGTTGGAGGCTGCGGATTGGAGAGGGTTGACTTCTCAGGTGGAGAAGGGGACTTCAAGCTACTTCAAGAAGGCTATCGCACGGGAAGCTACTTCAGAAGGCTGGTGCAACGGGAGTTGGTGCATCTACTTCAAGGGAAGGCTGCTTCGAGTTGGGCGATTACTTCTAGATGAAGGCTGCTTGAAGGGTTTAGGGAAAAGAAATGTATTTTATGTAAAGTCCTTGCGAGGTAATAAAATAATTTCTTTTCAAATCCCGGTTGGGTAAGCAACCGGGTAGTGGACTGACTACCTTAGTATTTGCTAAGGCTAGGAACCACTCTAAACCCTTGTGTCTCCTTGTCCAATATTTTCATTGTGTTTGTTTGAGTTTAAATTATTATTAAATTATCTATAAAACTCTATTCACCCCCCTCTAGAGGTTTTCAATTGGTATCAGAGCAGGCTTCAAGGAGCCCTAACAAGGTCTTGAAGAGATAAAGGGAGGAGGTGACTACAACCACAAGAAAAGGAGCATGGACCAATGTGCGACAAGTTGCAATTGGTGCTTAGGAACAAAGCACTCTACTTCTAAATGTCCATGGAGGTCAAATAAAGAATGTTTCGTTGCTACAATAAGTGAGGAAGAAGAAGAAGAGGTAAGCTTGCTTGATTTACCTAAAGAAGAGTTAGTTACTATTATTGAAGAAACACATAATAAATATGTTGAATACAAAAAGAAATTAAAGAAATCAAATAAAGAAAATGATGATCTAAATGCTAGACTTCTTGAGCTTACATCCGAAAATGACGATTTATATGCTAAATTGAATACTCTTGGTTTTGAAAAAGATAGCATTATGTCTGACAATCGTACTTTGAAATCATCTCTAAGTAATAGTGAAGTGAAAATTTTCACTCTAGAGACTAACTATGATCTTCTATGTCAAGAAAAGACTGAATTGCTTGCAAAGTTAAATGATATTCAAAAACAACCTATATTGTGCACCCATGTAGATTATGACAATATAGTGAAAGAAAGAAATATGCTATCATCCAATCTAGATCAAGCAAAATTAGATATCAAGAAAAGAATGGATGAGATCGTTAAGTTGCAACAAGAAGTTAGTAAGTTAAGCAACAATGGAATCCTTGATAAAATATTAGAAAATTCCTATCATCAAATAGGGAGAAGAGGACTAGGTTATAAGCCTAAGGAGAAATCCTATCAACAACCTAGTTGGAGAAGGACACAAGCAAGACAATCCATGAATGTACATAGAGGCAAATATACTTTTGTACCAAAGAACAACCTAGACCAAAATCATAGAAAGAGATATGAGGTTGATTCTATATGTTGCCACTATTGTTCACGTATTGGACATTACTCCTTCTCATGCCCATACAAGAAAAAGAATAATGAGATGGTATGGGTTCCAAAATCCCCAAATTGATTCGATTAGACTAAGTTGAGATATGACCAAAGACTTTAATTTGCATATCTTTATGTCTATCTCAACTTAACATATAGGGATAACAAATTTATATCAATTAAGGATTAATCAAAACTTAAAAGATTTGAATATGATTAAGTTGAGATATAATCTAAATGTTACTTTGGTATTCATATGTTTATATCAAACTGATCTTTGAAATAATTAAATTAGATACAGTCTATATTGTACTTGAAATAGAATTCTGAACACTTTCCAGAAATTGGGTCGGTCGAAGATTTGTCGACCGAGTGAAAACCCGGTCGAGAAATGGTCGACCGAGCATGTCACTGTTTTTCAGTCTGCAGTAAAATTGCTGAACAATTGATTGATCAGTGGCTATCTAATTGTTGTTAATGACTGTTTTACATAACAAGTTGAAGATCTTTTTGAATATAAATGATATCATTTTCTCAATTAAAAATCAAGTTTAGAAATCCCTATTTTATAATGTTTACATGATATTCTTTAAAGCATCTATCTAGATAGAAATCATGTGTTATGACATTTAGTTTAAATGATTACAATTAATGTATGGTTCTATCATTGCATCATGGATATGCTTTCACTATTTTATCATTCAACTCATAAAAATGGTGCTATGGTACATAGAACAAATGGAAAATGATTATTGTATACATGACTTCTTGATGAAAAATAGCAAGAAAATGTTTTATTGGTGATTTATTGCTTATACATAGAGATTTTCTCAATAGGTATCTATAAGAAATTGAGACATTAATCATGCTTTCATTCTTAAGAAAATGTTTTCATATTGAGAATCATTTAACATGATCATTATGGACTCATTGGTTTAAAATAAGCTTTGTCATATATGCAAACCATGAATGATCATTGTAATTCATATAATTGCAAATGTCATTAGCATAAAAGTGTCTTGACATAATAGATAATGCTTGTAGACACAACTTGTAATAATGATGTTGCTATGACAAGCCAAACGGTATTTATTGGAACAAAATTTTAATGTTTTTATCTATTTGCTTGTTCTAAGAAATCAAAAGCAAAAATCTTGACTTTAAGATGTTAATCTTGCTTTCAAAATATATGTTTCTAAAGAATCTTATTATAAGGGTATAAGCAGAAATTTGATATTTATGTACCCATAGCAAAGCATATGAAACATTATTTACAATAAATGGAAATGCATTCTAGAAAAATCTAGGTCAAAGAATTCACTATAAATACTATAAAGGGTATATCTTAATATGCTTCAAATTGATATTTATAGCTATCTGCAGAATTTATACTTCACATATGAATATTTATCTTGGAAATCTGCAGAATTTGCCTCTTGGTTAAAACGACATTTAGCCAAGGGGCGCTACGGTCGTAGTCAAGGGCGACCTAAAATAAGCTTTGACAAAATGCTTATTTGGACATCATTTTATTGCACTTAATCTTAGTATACTTATGATAAAGGTCAAAATCAACAGTTAAAATTATTTGTGACCTTAGAAGCATTAAATTGCCTAAATTATAAGATTAAGGGGGAGCGCATAAAAACGAATTTGATTGCCTGATACGACCTTAGTATTTTTACTCTTGGTTATGAAGAAATTTATAAAATTGATATACTCTAAAGCTTAAAGGAATCTCATTTAATTTAGGGATAGATGAGAGATAAATATACATTTGTCATGAGCTTAAGGGAATCTCATATCATTTTCAGGGCTTAACATCCCTTGTAAAATGGGTGAGAAATCTATATACATATGCCATGAACCTAACATGATCTCATATCATTTCAAGGCTTAATATCCTTTGCAAATGATTGAGAAACAAATAGTGGATAAATTAGACACAAATCCATGTTTCTAAAAGGATATCTATTTAAGGGGGAGCAAAATATAAAATTAAAAGGGAAAAGAAAATAAAATATTCAAATTGGATATCTTTTTGAAATGACAAAGGGGGAGAAAGAATATAAAATCAAAAATATAAATATATATGAGTTTCATCCTGATTGCCAGCACTCACACTTGTAAAACAAGAATGGCTACAAAAGGTAATCTTCAGGTATGAAACTCACATGCTTTATATTTCCTTATTTCATATTTTAGGAAATGTTTGTCATCTTCAAAAAGGGGGAGATTGTTGGATAAATTGGACATTATGATAAATCCCTTTGTTTCGATGATGACAAACATTTCATTCTTATTATTCTAACGAGCTACTTGAGTATGCAGGATTATGGTGGATGACAAAGCAACTAGGGAAATCACGAGCTTACATATTTACTTTCATGCAATGTAATCACTATTGTAAAAACTTGTACAGTTATATAATGTACAAGTACTTAGATTGCATGTAAATCAAGCGTTAGATCTTCCCTAGCTACACACCATAGTTAGACAAGTCATCCCTTCCAAAAGGATCACATTATGCACACTCATAAACACACTTAGTGGTTTAATTAAAAGATTGAAACAGAGTCAATCTCGGTCGACCACACTCCTCGACCGAGACACTCTCGGTCGACAAACTTCTCGACCGAGATTGACCAAAAGTAGCCGTTAGACACAGCAGTTGACAGTTGCAAATAAACGTTAATCCAGAGAGCCTGTCGGTCGACGAATCCTCGACCGACTGGGCATCTCGGTCGACGAGTCCTCGACCGAGATGGTCTCTGACAGCAACTGCAGAATTAATTAACTAGCCGTTGCTAATGCGCCTAACTTATTCCTAACGGCTAGTTAAGCACTAGGAACCCCCTAGAAGTTGTCTAGAACGTCCTTAAGCATACATAGGTCATTCCTATAAATAGGACATGCCTTAGGTCACCAAAGAACATCCAAGATATACTTGTGCTATACTTGAGCTTGAATACACACTTGCAATCTGTTTTAGAGCAATAGAGCAATTCCTACACTTGCCATTCATTCCTATTGCTCCCATTTCGTGCCCTATAGGCTAGTATCTCCTATCCACTACAATCACATTGTCATACACATTGGTTAGGAGATTTATACGCTTGATATAGGCAAATCAAGCCTTGTGCTTAAAAGGATAAGTTGTAATTTCTGTTTTCCTTTCTTGTTCCTGTTTATCTTTTGTACTCTCCTTGCTACTCCTAGGGTTGGAGGCTGCGGATTGGAGAGGGTTGACTTCTCAGGTGGAGAAGGGGACTTCAAGCTACTTCAAGAAGGCTATCGCACGGGAAGCTACTTCAGAAGGCTGGTGCAACGGGAGTTGGTGCATCTACTTCAAGGGAAGGCTGCTTCGAGTTGGGCGATTACTTCTAGATGAAGGCTGCTTGAAGGGTTTAGGGAAAAGAAATGTATTTTATGTAAAGTCCTTGCGAGGTAATAAAATAATTTCTTTTCAAATCCCGGTTGGGTAAGCAACCGGGTAGTGGACTGACTACCTTAGTATTTGCTAAGGCTAGGAACCACTCTAAACCCTTGTGTCTCCTTGTCCAATATTTTCATTGTGTTTGTTTGAGTTTAAATTATTATTAAATTATCTATAAAACTCTATTCACCCCCCCCTCTAGAGGTTTTCAATACTGAGATGAAAGCAACCACATTCAACCAAGCACACATACATAGGGTTTATTGGCCATAACCACACTATACATCCACCACAAAACTCATTTAAGGGCGACGCGTATCGAGTGCATTCATATTACATATCATATATGTATATTGGGATTTGTGGATTTAGGATTGGACATGCATAAAGCCAATTTGATTCGCATCATATGCAATAAATAAAGGTGACAAACCAAAATCGAACACATCGATAATCCTAAAGTATAGAGAAGTTAACCTGGCTCTGATACCACTGTTGGGTTTTAGGGGAGGCAGAGAAGGCAACATAAACAAAAATTTATTCTCGTCAAACCCAGAATAAAGGAATCGCATCAACGTCTATACAGTAGGAAGGATGGTTTGTAGAGACATACCTTGTCCCGAGGCTTGCTCGGCGACGTTACCTTGCGGCTTGCGCGGTCTTCACCTCCAGTCTTGAACGGTGTCTGTGCATCTCCTAGTCGCACCGGGACTGTCAGGATTGACAACTGTCCTCCGAGCGACAGAAGTCTCCCGCCTCTGAAGTAGTCCACACAGACCACCTGGAACTCCGATCTCCTTGTCCCACAAGGAATCCGAAGGAGTCTCACCCTCCTATTGACATACTAGTCACCAACACACTCTCCTACCACCCGTCGCCTTTCTGCAGTTGTCTTTCCCTTGATGTGCCTCCCTTATCGGGTAGCACTTGCTCGGGCTCTCCTGGTTACCACAACCAAAGAGAACGACAACTTTGCAGAGCAACTGGTGTTCTGAGTGGTAGTTCCTGAGAAGCCCCAATACCCCTATATATAGGAGGGTCATGGGACATGTTTCTCTACCACGGACAATGTGGGATTAAAGCAGGAGTAGAAGGGTTCGAGATTTTCCACAAAACAACCAACTACGCCAGTTGAACTGATCGTTTCAAGCATGAACCGATCAGTTGGGGACCTGAGCCGATCGGTTCATACATGAACTGGTCGGTTGGGACACCTCAGCCGATCGGTTCACTTCTGAGCCAATCGGTTCGTGGTCCTGATCAGTTCCCGATTGACTTTTTCTGCTTTTGTTTTGAATTGATCCAAATACCAATCCTTGTTCCAATCAAATTAGACAAGTGAAATGAAAGGAAATTTCTCACCAACCTAACTTTCCCAACTCACTCGTTTGGACCAGTTGAGGCGATCGGTTGAACCCTTGAACCGGTCATCTTAGCCTGTCCTGAGCCGATCGGTTCATCACATGAGCCAATCGGTTCACCAAGCTGAGCCGATCGGTTCATCATATGAGCCGATCGGTTGGGAGTGCAGACTGTGCAAAATCAGTCAATTGCAGTTTCAATGAATCCGATACTCTAATCAATCGGTCCAACACCTTGAACACTATGATACTGAGCTATCAATTGATACTAAACTCCTTTAGTAATCAATCTAAACATCATTTGTGGATAAACTCCTCTTCCAGGTTAAATCTTATGTGTGTGACCCTATAGGCCCATTTCACGTTGGTAGTGAAAGTCAATAACACTTATGACTTCACAAGCAAAGAGCGGTGCCTAGTCGCACATAAGTGCTACCCAAGTGAAATAGAAAGTTGGAGAACAACTTTCAATCCTACAATCTGTGAATGGTGTTACAGCGAATGTATAATTCCTTTGTCACTGATATCCCGAATGAACTCAAGGCATGGACCAGTCATCCTGTCAACGCTCATTCACTTTCTTGATCTCAGAGTAGATTGAAGAAGATATGTATGATATCAATATCGCATATTGATTCACACATGCGTGGACACGCCTATCTCAATCCTACTCATCAAGTGGCCATAGATATCAAACTCTCTCAGGAGGGACAAATCCCATATCTATCACTCACCCCTTAAAAGCCCCATGTGCCAAAGCCACCCAATCATCACCTTTATAACGACCCATGTTTCAAGAATGTGTTTGATGGTGTCAAAGTGTACCCAACAACATGTGTTGAGTGTAGTGATTTCAGGTCAAAGAATCACATTCACCACCATCACTGTGAGAACTGACTGTGACTACCATGTCATGGTTCCATGTGTCAAACTCACGGTGGGTCTGTCCGGTAAACTTGTTCTCTAATAAGTACCTATGTGTTTGGTTTGATATCTCCATATCATGACTAATGAGATTATGTCATCTACCAACACCACAATCTAGTCTTGTGTGTCATTGTTGTCTATCTACCTTCCACAATGACATCCGACTAGGGACATAATAAGAATGTACAAACTCTTATCATTCGTATGATCTCATCGTTCAGGTCCTCAACCTGAAAGTATACATCATTGAGTACTATCATTCTCTAGACATTAAATCTGTTCTATCATTATCTCATATTGCTGAACCAGAAAGAATTAGAAGCTTGCCTTTGATCTTTATCAAATCAATCTTAATGTATCCCACTAATCATCCCATGATTGGCTCTCAGGGCATACATACCAACATCTTGCTTGTCCTGTTGATAGTTGCTTGATGATTTGTAACTAGTGATGGTTGAGTCTGGTGCTCCCCTCTCACTAGTGTTTTTCTGCTTCAAGGTTTCCGTGTATTAGGAGTTGGCTTCTTGGCTCTCAGCTATCTGCCATGGCTCCCTTGCTTTGCAGTGACAGTTGTGTCTTGCCTCTGTTGATAGTTGTGCCCCATCCTTTTGGATGTCGATGCTCCCCTCTCACTTGGTTGAAGTGATGGTTGAGTTCCTTTTGTTCTCTGGACCTTGCTAAATTGTGAGTGTTTGAAGATGGTTCTGATGTTGTGCTCTTCCTGCTCTTTCTGTTGATAAGTGGAAGCAAACTTTTATGGTTCTGTGTTCTTTTTCTTGGGCTACTGATATAAGGGGTGAGTTAGTGACAAAACTCAACCTGTGTTGATGCTTTTGGTGCTGGGAGTTTCTACTGAAGCTGTTTGTTGTACCTTTATGGTGATGTCGGGCTTGTTATGCTGGAATGGTCATTTTAGTATTCAGTTTGTTTCTAAAGATGGCCTTTGAAGCTTCATATCTTCTTTTGGTTTGAGCCTTATTTGCTGGAGATTTATATTGTTCCTTTCTTTTTATGGGCTATTAATGCCTATTTTCTCTCTTTGGAAGAGGGTTTGTTTCTTCTCTTCTTTTTCATAAATACCCCATTCCATTGTATAGATATGTTTTCTCTTTTAGCTGGTTCTCGTTTGGGAACTAACACACATTGTACTTTCAAAAAAAAAAAGAAATAAAATGTAACAGAAGTTTTGACCGACAAAAAAAACAAAATTAGCCAATTATTTGACTAAAATGTGGCGACAGGTCATATAAATTACCACAAAAATGAGCTGATTTTTCCATCAAGCTTGACCGACCGACCCCGCATAGGAAGAGCACCCAACGAAGCTGGCCAATTCTAACTCATGTTCGAAGCCACCTGACATGAGTTGAAGGCGTTCAACAAGGGCAAGCAGTGTTGTAATTTTTGATCCAGATATCTATAGTATACATGTCTGGGCTAAGCTCTACTAGACAAAAAATCCATGTACCTAAATTTATTACATATACTTGGCTTATTATTTATATACAATAAGTATCTTTTGTAAGATCATTCACTAAAATTATATTAAGTTATATCTTATCTAAAGATGTTTGGTCGATCATTATGCCATGACAAAAGAATAGTAAAATTTGACTTGTCTCTTTTCTCAGTGGCATACCGAATAAACTTTAGATAAAACGTAATTTAAAATATTTGTAGTCAAATATATGTTATAAAAATTATATATTATATATAAATTCAATAAGTTATATGGACATGCATAATCAATTTAGGTAATTTGGATTTATGGTCTAAGTTAACATTGGCCTAGACTCGTATAATGTAAATATCTGAGTCAAAATTCATAACAGAACGTCCTTGTAAATTATATTGAATGAATTAGGCTAGCGTAGGTGGGTCTGAACAGTCGATCAGGTTGGCCCGATCCGATGGTCTCCTTATGCGGGTAAGACCAAACATGACGAAAAAGGGGGCTCATGTTTAGTTGACAATATATTTGGCCCGCCGTCATATATAATACAAAAGATTGATTACTTTTAATAAGAACGTGAATGAAATAATTCTTCAATAAATCGAATCAAAACAAAGTATCAATTAAGTATATACAAACCATGTGGGACAATGCCATGCATGGTGCGGTAACTAAAAAAAGAAAAAGAATGGGCCTTTAACATGTTGACGATAGGTAACGGACGGAGGGTTTACAAGGATTAGTCACAGGTGAGCTTTTTTTTTTTGGGGGGGGGGGGGGAAGGGAATCGAATCGTAGTAGTGAAAATCCATCGATTAACTAAGTTTTGTCAATTGATGGTATGTAATTAGTGATTGTCTTGAATGGTCATATTGGAAATTTACTCTATTATGATGATTGAATCTTTATTTATACTCCTCATTTCCATACTTCTTACCATCGTGAGTTCTATATTGGTAGTCTTGTATATCCAAACCCCAAATGACGTGACTATCTAGATTTGCCACAACCAACCCCATTTACCAAGATAATACATAATGATCATATTGTACGATAATCTATTCGTTTCGTACCATTTTCAAACATGAATTTAGTTATTTAAGAACGTCAATCTCATATTGGAAGACAGTACGTGATGAACACATATAGAATAATATGTTCAACCGTGACGATAGGTGCATTATATCGGATGATAAGATTCATAATATGCTAATTCTAAAACACAGAATCACGTGTGACATCTATGTCTTCATCTACCTGTATCCTATAAATACAACTGGAGATGCCATTGTCTCCAGAAGGTATGAAGCATTGGGCTTTTCGCTTTTCTTCTGGTCACCCGACCTAGCATTTCGTCACCACCGTGTCCATCAGCGGTCGTCACCCGGTCAAGCGAAAGGCAAGGCTGCTGCAGCAAGTTCTTTTTCCAAAGGAGTATTGATTTTCCTCCGGCCCGGAGTACGCCTGGAGCATTCGACGCTACCATACAGTGTAGCCCATAACCGTTGACGCCCCAATCCATATACAAGGACAACTCCAAAACCAATTGATACAGCGTTGACCTCCAGAACTTCTGAGTTTGGGGATCAAAATGTCGGATCTGTTACGCCACCTTCGCTCTGGATGCGAGGTTGACAGGGCTATATCTTGACCGAAGATAACCGTGTTGTGATCATTCGTTTTGGCAAAGACGGAGATGAGACTTGCATGCTTATGGAAAATCCTTGTTAAGGTCGCCGATTGGATCAATAAATTAATTCGCTGTTACATACATTGTGGACATCGAGGAAGTGCCTGACTTTTTTTTTTAAAGAACTTGGGAGTAGTACTTGTATTCATCCCGCTGGGGAAAACACGAAAAAGATCAGGTGAAGGACGGCAATCCATAACTTCCCCGGCCAAATCCCACATCGTTTTTGCTAAATCCCCTTCAACAAACAAATGATCAAGTGTTTCAATCATTGGCTGATTGCAACAATGACATCGCGAGTGTGACAAAGTGAAATTTATCATTATATGAACTAATTCCAATTTCACCCTCCTTATGCTCACTCATGGTCCCAATTTATTTTTCTTAAGCTACATATTCAATTTTGAGACTCAAATACAAAATATGGTGATCAATGTGAATTTTATACACTTTGAAACCCCACATATTTGATTAATTCATCACTTTATCCAAATGAGTAAATTGGTCAATAAAACATCATATTTTGATTCTCAAACTTTTTCTAATTATTCTCCATATTTTTAAAATTTTGGTCCAAATTTGAGGTCATTTGGACATTCCTACGATTTTCTATGAATTTTTGAAGTTTTGTGCTAAAAATCCCTTTGTTTGCCTTTTTAATTACCCTTTTTCCAAGTCATCGATCCGCTACAAAGGGAGGGGACGAGCCCTAGCCCTTGGATCTGACCTGAACAGATTGTGACCCGATCAAACAACTGATCCATCATCCCCTACCTCCCACAATCAGCGGAGAGGGGAGTGGCGGCCAAAGTAGCAATCGATCGATTGCGAGCCCCCGTTTTGAAAATCAAAAGGGCAGGCATGTTCGCCCCGCCAAACCAAAGACGTTTTGCCATTTTTCTCCCTCAAGTCAGCGTGTTTCGTGAACAATGGAACTACCATTTGCACCTCTCAGCCGCCACCATGGCCACCTCCATGCAAACCCTAAAACCTAGCCCCTACCACTATAAAAGGACCCCCCAGGTCCGCAACAAGTGCACCTTGCTCAGATCTTAGCCTCACACGGCATCTCAGCATAAAACACCATGTTTTTGCTCGCCGACCACCAACTGCTTCGCGGCGCCGCCGCCTAGCCATCTTTGGCCTTTCTACTCCTTGTTCCTCACAACAATCTGCCGCCACCAACAAGCTCGTGAGGGTGTGGTGAGCTTGGACGACATCCTTGCTACCCTCCTCGACGCCTCCTGCTCCTTTCCCCCAAAGCTCCGACGGCCCTCTGTTCCTCCACAGAAACAAGGGAGTGCAGCACAAGGCAGGCGTTGATCTGGGTGACACACAGGAGAGGGATCACTCGACTGGGTCGGATCCTCAAGCCACACGGTGATTGGGCCTGAAATTGCTGCCCACTTCCATCTATCCAGGTGAATGTTCATTTAAATCAAGAAAATAAAACCCCGTGGATATTTTGATATTATATCATGCTAGGATAATCCAAATAAGGCAAGTAAGTAGTCAATTTTCATCAAAAAATTGAGGGCAATCTAATGGAACCATTTTCAAAAACTTGATTCTATATTGATTTCAATGATGTCATTAAACTATGATCTTCGATTATCCAAAGATTGTCTAAATGACTCTATTGGTGATTAATCTTGACTAAACATTGAAAACCCTAGATTTGACTATAATGATCATCTTGAAGACAAACTTGATTAAATATGAGTTTAGATATGATCTTGTAACTTATCTCTCCTAGAATGTGAATCTTGCACATTTAACTAAGGGTTAACCTTTATATTGTGATAATAGATCTAAATCTTGTGAAAACCTTGATCATGTGTATGATTCATGACTCTACTTTAATCAAACAGATCTTAAATCTCAATTATGTTACGTATCATGATGATGAATTAGGAATGTGATGATGACTTGAATATTGATCATTAGGGTTTACACATGATTCTAGAATACCTAGGTAAGTCACTCACACTCGAAAATGCTTGACACTTGAAATAATTGAAATATGAGTTGATTATAAGTGAATGACCCAGACCTAAGGTTGACATAGGAAAAGTGTAACCCTAATCTCGAATATTAAAACATGATCTTCAAATATCATGATCCTGACCCTTGATCCAAACATTATTGATTTAGGATCGACTCGAAGGTCTACCTATTACTTGTTGATCTATATTCGAAAAATTCGGTGAAAGGTACGCTATTATATAACTCCTTCTTGATTGTATTAAAGATACTTTTATGTATCTCTTGAATGTATAGTTGGCTATTTACTTGGATGAGCTTCTGTTCCCATGATTAGTCTTCTATTTTTCTATACTATATTTTGAAAATTATGAAAACATAAATTGCATGCCCGTTATGACTTCCCGTATATTGATAATGATGATGATATTGATAATGTTGATAATGTTGATATTGAGTGCAACAACCCCCTCATTTGGAGGTGGGACTTGTACATTGGTCTCCTATGTTCCTATGGTGAGAAGGAGCCTAGTGACCTTCCCCATCACGTTGGGGTAACAGAGTCACACAAAATATACAAGCATGCTTACTTGATTACAACATAATAGGAACTCGTAATAAAAATTGAATTGTTGAATAACAAACATTTTGTCTAATGATTTTGGTTTTGGAAATGCTTTGTTATTCTTTTGAATATAAGTCCTTCCAAGTATACTCTTTTGTTATAAACCACTTTACTTGATTTTGATAGTGTACCGTGTAGTTGTATGATTGAATGTTGGTACCCCACGTTGGTAATTTGATGCCCAGACTATTGGGTTTTATTGGAGATAGAGAAGGCAGTGGAAACAAAAAAAATTCTTCTCCCAAACCCAGAATAAAGGAATCACGTCAACGTCTATACAATAGGAAGGATGGTTTGTAGAGGCGTACCTTGTCCCAAGGCTTGCTCGACGACTTTACCTCACGGCTTGCGCGGTCTTCACCTCCTGTCTTGGACGGTATATGTGCAGCTCCTGGTCTCACCGGGACTGTCAGGATTGATAATGTTGATAATGTTGATACTGAGTGCAACAACCCCCTCATTTGGAGGTGGGACTTGTACATTTGTCTCCTATGTTCCTATGGTGAGAAGGAGCCTAGTGACCTTCCCCATCGCATTGGGGTAACAAAGTCACACAAAATCTATAAGCATGCTTACTTGATTACAACATAATGGGAACTCGTAATAAAAATTGAATCGTTGAATAACAAACATTTTGTCGAATGATTTTGGTTTTGGAAATCCTTTGTTATTCTTTTGAATATAAGTCCTTCCAAGTATACTCTTTTGTTATAAACCATTTTACTTGATTTTGATAGCATACCGTGCAATTATAAGATTGAATGTTGGTACCCCACATTGGTAGTTTGATGCCCAGATCGTAGTGGACATCACCCTACTTTAAATGTATTTCCTATGTTCTCTTCTTGCTAAGCTAAAACCATCCCTCATCCTTGTCTCTTATTCCTTGATGATACTTGATCTTGGTTGCCCTATTTTGAGTCTTTTGACATAGTTATGTATTTAGGGGACCTAAGCCTTGAAAAGATCTTTTATAAAGAATGAAACGTTATAATGATATGAAACTTGAACCACACCATCATGATGACCTCTAAATCAGTACAAGATCATATAATGAACCAATAAGAAACTTGGAGCCCATCTTGGCCAAAGCCCTAAAATGCATCTAATTAGGGTTAATGATGAGAATCTAATGCATATATGTAATCTTGTTGTAAATCAGGTTGGCTTATGATCGAGATGGTAATGGATGTGTTAAGTTAAGAATATTTAAATCAAGTATGGGCCTTATCTAGTTATATGAATATCGCTTTCTTGCTTGAAAAGACATGTATTGTATGCTTGTTTGTTTATTTGCTCAAATATTTCCATGTAGTATTTCTATGTCTTACTCGATGTTTGCCTTGTCGGTTTTATAACTTGAATACACACACACAGATATATATATATATATATATATATATATATATATATATATATATATATATATAACTCCATTATAATATTGTTGATAAATGGTTAGCTATTGGTTGTGGCCTTGAGGTCCCTCTTGTATAAAAGGGTTAGCTAATCTTGTAACCCTTACAGACCCTTCCGACGGGAAGATGGTCAAAGGCCTTAAACATGTTGGATAGTGTTGATATAATGGAGTGAAATGACATAAAACATGGTTTCACATTTTGTTAAATAGTTAACATGTTTATTCTTATTCGTTTAGTCTTGAAATCTTTTCAAATTATGCAAAGCTTATACATATATGTATCTTTCTGCCTCATACTCAACACCTCGTGTGTTGACCCATTTCTCGTATTTTGTTTTTAGGTTCAGAGATGGTTAGAAGGTTTATGGGCTTGGTGAGCTATGCTAGGTGTACTTGTTGTAAGATCCAGATTTAGTGCACATGAATGACTTGTACCTCGACTCTAGAAATGTGTAATTGAACTCATGAATATGATGTACCTTGTATAATGTATACTTGTTGAATGTTGAGACTATGTTGGTGCCTTTATCTTGTTATTTGTTCATGTGTGCTAAGCTTTACGCTTTTGCATGTCGCCTTTGGTATTCGTTTGGTTCATGGGACTGGGATTCCAGTTCTGTGATAGTGAGGCCAAGGGAATATGACAGTCAGTCACCTGTTGATCGACAAGGACTGGGTTGTTGATAATCTTCCATGTGAAGGTTGCAACTTTGTATGGGAGGCAGGATGCCCAAATGAAGCGCGAGAAAGGTTGACTGGTGCCCAACGCTTGGATTACATGTTTTGCAGATTTACATGAAAACCTTCCATCAAATTCTGGCTCCCAAATAAGGGTGTCAGGTTCCATGGATGGTTGGATATCAGCTTTTCGAACCAACTCCAAACCTTCTACATTTAAAATGCGCCTCAGCATTATTTGATTAATTCATCACTTTATCCAAAGAAGTAAATTGATCGATAAAACTTCATCTTTTGATTCTCAAACTTTTTCTAATTATTCTCCACATTTTTTAAAGCTTTGGTCCAAATTTGAGGTCATTTGGACATTCCTACGATTTTCTATGAATTTTTGAAGTTCTGTGCTAAAAATCCCTTTGTTTGCCTTTTTAATTACCCTTTTTCCAAGTCATCGATCCGCTGCAAAGGGAGGGGACGAACCCTAGCCCTTGGATCTGACCTGCATAGATTGTGACCCGATCAAACAACTAATCCATCATCCCCTACCTCCCGCAATCAGCGGAGAGGGGAGTGGCGGCCAAAGTAGCAATCAATCGATTGCGAGCCCTCGTTTTGAAAATCAAAAGGACAGGTGATGGAGCTTCCACTTATGTGGAATTGCGTGCACCAACTAAAAATCCTAAAGATGGTAAGTCTTCAGGTTTAGCCTTGCTTATACTAGATTGAGAACTCCACCCACGTATGCTAGGATATGTGGAAGTCTTATCGTAGTATAGTTAAGGGTCGAATCCACGGGACAACAGTCTTGTTGGTAGCAACAAGATAGAAAATGTTGGAATTCCACTTAATTACTCATTAGTTGGTATTTAGATCGAAAGGTTGGTTTGATTGTTTTAAACTAAGAAAAGTAAAGTAAGCAAGTAAATTTAAGGAAGTTAAATAATGACAAGAAATCACTAGGGTATGACCGGGTTTCACCGCCACTACACATGGATCAAGACATGCAAAATAAAACATAACCTACAACAAGAGTTTAGTCAGTTGGTATCTTCGTAGATTTAGTTTCCTTTCGGAGAACTAACTACAAGAAGTATGGGAATGATGCAACACCAGCCATCCCCGATCGAATGGTCAGCTTCTTCGCATCATTCCCTTCTCAAAGTGTGTTCCTTGACTTACCAAAGTTGTACTTTTATACGTCAACTGATTCCATTTCATGGTATGAAAGTACAACATTCGGAAGTGAGTTTACTCCACCTCTCGAAAGCACTCCTAGATATCGAAACAAGTACATGGTGGATACATGCACCAAGAACCAACATACAAATGAGTTTCAAATCTAATAGTACAAATGTAGACAATTCATACTAAAAGAGAAAAGATAACACAAGTTGGTGATCAAGCAACGAGCATTCATTAAATGTTTGATGTCGAACTGAAAAGATGGAATCTCTATATTGCAAATTATGGATTACATTACATGAGATGAAAGCATGGGTAGTGGGGCTACTCCCCGCACCCTAGTGAGAAAGACTACTCGCTCATAACTAGGACAAAGAAGGTGGCAAGAAGAGAGAGAGAGAGCATCATCCCCACAAAGGAGAGAGGAAAGTCAAACCCTTGGGGGGGGAGAGAGAGATACGATCCACTAGCTTCACAGGTTGCTTGATGATGAGGTCCCCTCTTCCCACCTTCTTTGGCGGAGAGAGAGAAAGCAGCTTCGAGATGGAGTGTGGGTCTCAGACCGGCAGCCCCTGGGCGGAGGATGGAAGTCGGATTTGTTCTGGAGTGATTGAGGCAGCCTTTTGACGTCTGAAACTTCATGTCTTTTGAAGGACCCTTGGGGTCTTATTTATAGGCCTTAAGTGAAGTCCAAATGGTTTGGAGACCGTTTGGACCTTAAGACCGTTTGGGTCTCAAGACCGTTTGGACCTTAAGACCATTTGGGTCTCAAGACCGTTTGGACCTTAAGACCGTTTGGACCTTAAGACCGTTTGGGTCTCAAGACCGTTTGGACCTTAAGACCGTTTGGGCCTCAAGACCGTTTGGGTCTCAAGACCGTTTGGGCTTCAAAACTGTTTGGCTTCATGCAGTCTCGGGACCGTGTGACTCCATGCGGTCTCGGGACCGGTTGGCTTCATGCGGTCTTGGGACCGTGTGACTCCATGCGGTCTCGGGACCAGTTGGCTTCATGCGGTCTTGGGACCGTGTGACTCCATGTGGTCTCTGAAAACTACTAGAGGGGGGGTGAATAGAGTTTTATAGATAATTTAACAATTATTGATCTCAAACAACCACAATGAAAATATTGGACAAGGAGACACAAGGTTTAGAGTGGTTCCAACTATAGAAAATACTATAGCCGTCAGTCCACTACCCGGTTGCTTACCCAACCGGGATTTGAAAAGAAATTTATTTTATTACCTCGCAAGGACTTTACATAAAATACAATTTCTTTTCCCAAACCCTTCAAGCAGCCTTCACCTAGAAGTAATCACCCAACCTTGAAGCAGCCTTCCCTTGAAGTAGATGCACCAACTCCCGTTGCACCAGCCTTCTGAAGTAGCTTCCCGTGCGATAGCCTTCTTGAAGTAGCTTGAAGTCCCCTTCTCCACCTGAGAAGTCAACCCTCTCCGATCCGCAGCCTCCAACCCTAGGAGTAGCAAGGAGAGTACAAAAGATACAAAGGAACAAGAAAGAAAAAGGAAATTACAACTTATCCTTTAAGCCCAAGGCTTGATTTGCCTATATCAAGCGTGTAGATCTCCTAACCAATGTGTATGACAATGTGATTGTAGTGGATAGGAGATACTAGCCTATAGGACACGAAATGGGAGCAATAGGAATGAATGGCAAGTGTAGAATTTGCTCTATTGCTCTAAAACAGATTGCAAGTGAGTATACAAGCTCAAGTATAGCACAAGTATAACTTAGGTTTCTTTTAGTGTCCTAAGGCATGTCCTATTTATAGGAATGACCTATGTATGCTTAAGGACGTTCTAGACAACTTCTAGGGGTTTCTAAGTGCTTAACTAGCCGTTAGGTACAAAGTTGTTGTTTTAACAACGGCTAATTACTTTAATCTGCAGTTGCTGTCAGAGACCATCTCGGTCGACAAATGGTCGACCGAGACACCTACTCGGTCGAAGTTTTATCGACCGACAGGCTCTCTGGATCAACGTTCATTTGCAACTGCCAACTACTTTGTCAGCTGTGTCTAACGGCTACTTGGGTCATTCTCGGTCGAGAAGTTTGTCGACCGAGAGTGTCTCGGTCGAGGAGTGTGGTCGACCGAGATTGACCCTGTTTTCAATCTTTTAATTTAACCACTAAGTTTGTGTATGAGTGTGCATAAGTGATCCTATTTGAAGGAGATGACCTAACTAAGTGTGGTGTTTAGCTAGGGAGATCTAACGCTTGATTTACATGAAGTCTAAGTACTTGTACATTATATATTTGTACAAGTTTACAATTGATTACATTTGCATGACATTTACAAGCATTCAAGCGTATGGTTTCCCTAGAACTTTGTCATCACCTTGTTCCTGCACACTTAAGTAGCTCGTTAGATCAACAAGAATGAAATGTTTGTCATCATCGAAACAAAGGGATTTATTATAGTGTCAATTTATCCAACAATCTCCCCCTTTTTGAAGATGACAAACATTTCCTAAATATGAAATAAGGAATTATAAAGCATGTGAGTTTCATACCTGAAATTTACCTTTTGTAGCCATTCTTGTTTTTGCAAGTGAATGCTAGCCATCAAGATGAAACTCATTTATATTTTTTATTTTATATTCTTTCTCCCCGTTTGTCATTTCAAAAAGATATCCAAGTTGAATATTTTAATTTTCTTCTCCCCCTTAATTTTATAATATGCTCCCCCTTAAATAGATATCTATTGGGAACATGGATTTTTGTCTAATTTATCCACAATTTGTTTCTCAATCATTTGCAAAGGATGTTAAGCCTTGAAATGATATGAGATTCCCATAAGCTTATTATGAATGTATATTTATTTCTCATTTATCAAGGGATGTTAAGCCCTAAATTAAATGAGAGTCCTTTAATCTTAGAGTACAAAAAAATGTCTCCAACCAAATACAAGGGATGTTAAGCCCTGATTTGTTTAGAGAGTTCCTTTAAGAGCAAGATATATCATTTTGATGAAATTCTTTTTCATACAAATTACTTTTAAGAATCCGAAGGTCATAACAAAAATGATGTTAACAATGTTTTTGTAAGATTCATAATCAAATAATCAAATTTGTTTTTATAAGCTCCCCCTTAATCTTACAATTTAAGCAATTTAAGGCTTTTAAGGTCACAAATGATTTTAAATTTTGATTTTGACCTTTATCAAAAGTATACTAAGATTAAGTTCAATAAATTGATGTCCAAATAAGCATTTTTGTCAAAGCTTATTTTAGGTCGCCCTTGACTACGACCATGGCGCCCCTTGGTCAATTTTAATTTTAACCAAGAGGCAAATTCTGTAGATTTCCAAGATAAACATTCATATGTGAAGTATAATTTCTGCAGATAGCTATAATTATCAATTTTGAAGCACATTAAGATATACCTATTATGAAGACTTAATATGAGCATCATAGTGAAGTCTTTGACCTTGATTTTTCTAGAATGCATGTTTTACATTCATTGTAAAAGATGTTTCATATGCTTTGCTATGGGTACATAAATATCAAATCCCATTTCTTCTTATACCCTTATCATAAGATCCTTTAGAAACATATATTTTAAAAGCAAGATTAATATCTTAAAGTCAAGATTTTTGCTTTTGATTTCTTAGAACAAGCAAATAGATAAAAACATTAATATTTTGTTCTAAGAGGCACCGTTTGGCTTGTCATAGCAACATCATCATTACAAGCTGTGTACACAAGCATTATCTATTATGTCAAGATGCTTTTATGCTAATGACATTTGCAATTTTCTGAATCACAATGATCATTCATGGTTTGTATATATGAATCAAAGCTTATTTTACACCAATGAAACATAATGATCATGATGAATCATGTTAAGTGATACTCAATATGAAAATATTTTCTTAACAATGAAAGCATGATTAATATCTCAAGTCTTTTTAAAGATATCAATTTGAGAAATTTTGTAACATTGTGTTCTTTGCAAGCATTTTTAATAGTCATATCACCAATGAATTATTTTGCTTGCTTATCATCAAGACTCACGCATGCAATTATCATTATCTATTTGTGTTAACACAATAGCATGCTTAATGATGAAATAGTGAAAGCATGTCCAATAGAATGATAATTTCATGAAATACAGTGATTGTAATCATTTAAACTGAATGTCATAACACATGATTTCTATCTAGATAGCTGCTTTAAAGAAAATCATGTAAAACATTATAAAATAGGGATTTCTAAACTTGATTTTCAACTTAGAGAATGATGTCATTTATATTAAAAAAGATCTTCAACTTGTTTTGTAAAGCAGTCATTAACAACAGATAGATAGCCATTGATCAATTCGTTGTTCAGTAATTTCACTGCAGACTGAAATTAGTGACCAGTTCGGTCGACGATTTCTCGACCGACTGACTGCTCGGTCGACGATTTCTCGACCGACAAGGTTTCTGTTTTACCTACAGAACTATTTATTGATTTCGAGTAAAATGTAGACTATGTCTAATTCAATTATGTAGTTTAAGAATCAGTTTATGAATATCAAAGTAATATTAAGATCAAATCTCAACTAATCATATTAAAAAAAATTAAGTTTTGAGGACCTTAATTAAGATAAGTTTTAGAGATTTTAGTTACTTGAATCATTTTGTTATCCCTTTATGTTAAGTTGAGATAGACATAAGGATGTGTAATTTAAAGTCTTCGGTCATATCTCAACTTAGTCTAATCAATTCAATTTGGGGGTTTCGGAACCCATACTAACTCAACATTCTTTTTTTTGTATGGGCATGAAAAAGAGTAATGTCCAAGACGTGAGCAGTAATGGCAACATATAGAATCAACCTCAAGTCTTTTTCTATGGTTTTGTTCTAGGTTGTTCTTTGGTACAAATGTGGCTTGATGTGCTCGTGTCTTTCTCCAACTAGGTTGTTGATGAGATTTCTCTTTGGGCTTATAACCTAGTCCTCTTCTCCCAATTTGATGATAGGAATCATCCAAAATTCTATCAAGGATTCCATTGTTGCTTAACCTACTAACTTCTTGTTGCAACTTAGCGATCTCATCCATTCTTTTCTTAATATCTAGTTTTGCTTGATCTAGATTAGATGATAAAGAATTCCTTTCTTTTACTATATTATCATAATCTAGATGTGTACACAAAATAGGTTGTTTTTGAAAATCATTTAACTTTGCAAGTAATTCAACCTTTTCTTGATATAGAAGATCATAATTTGTTTCCAGAGTAAAAATCTTCACATCACTACTACTTAGAGATGATTTCAATGTACGGTTTTCAGAAACAATGCTATCTTTTTCAAAACCAAGAGTATTCAATTTAGCATATAAATCTTCATTTTCGGATGTAAGAGCAAGAAGTCTAGCATTTAACTCATCGTTTGTTTTATTAGACTTCTTTAATTTCTTCTTGCACTCAATATACTTATTGTGTGTTTCTTCAAGACTAGAAATTAGCTCTTCTTTTGATAAATCAAGAAGGCTTACCTCTTCTTCTTCCTCCTCATTGGTTGTAGCAATGAAACAATTCTTATGGACTTCTTTCTTCTTTTCTTTCCATGGACAGCCGATTGTTGTATGGTTCGTTCCTAAACACCAATTGCAGCTTGTTAAAAGTTGGTCCAAGTTGCTCCTTTGCCTGCGGTTGTAGTCACCTCCACCCTTCATTCTTCAAGACCTGGTTAGGGTTCCTTGAAGCCCGCTCTGATACCAATTGAAAACTACTAGAGGGGGGGTGAATAGAGTTTTATAGATAATTTAACAATTATTGATCTCAAACAACCACAATGAAAATATTGGACAAGGAGACACAAGGTTTAGAGTGGTTCCAACTATAGCAAATACTATAGCCGTCAGTCCACTACCCGGTTGCTTACCCAACCGGGATTTGAAAAGAAATTTATTTTATTACCTCGCAAGGACTTTACATAAAATACAATTTCTTTTCCCAAACCCTTCAAGCAGCCTTCACCTAGAAGTAATCGCCCAACCTTGAAGCAGCCTTCCCTTGAAGTAGATGCACCAACTCCCGTTGCACCAGCCTTCTGAAGTAGCTTCCCGTGCGATAGCCTTCTTGAAGTAGCTTGAAGTCCCCTTCTCCACCTGAGAAGTCAACCCTCTCCGATCCGCAGCCTCCAACCCTAGGAGTAGCAAGGAGAGTACAAAAGATACAAAGGAACAAGAAAGAAAAAGGAAATTACAACTTATCCTTTAAGCCCAAGGCTTGATTTGCCTATATCAAGCGTGTAGATCTCCTAACCAATGTGTATGACAATGTGATTGTAGTGGATAGGAGATACTAGCCTATAGGACACGAAATGGGAGCAATAGGAATGAATGGCAAGTGTAGAATTTGCTCTATTGCTCTAAAACAGATTGCAAGTGAGTATACAAGCTCAAGTATAGCACAAGTATAGCTTAGGTTTCTTTTAGTGTCCTAAGGCATGTCCTATTTATAGGAATGGCCTATGTATGCTTAAGGACGTTCTAGACAACTTCTAGGGGTTTCTAAGTGCTTAACTAGCCGTTAGGTACAAAGTTGTTGTTTTAACAACGGCTAATTACTTTAATCTGCAGTTGCTGTCAGAGACCATCTCGGTCGACAAATGGTCGACCGAGACACCTACTCGGTCGAAGTTTTGTCGACCGACAGGCTCTCTGGATCAACGTTCATTTGCAACTGCCAACTACTTTGTCAGCTGTGTCTAACGGCTACTTGGGTCATTCTCGGTCGAGAAGTTTGTCGACCGAGAGTGTCTCGGTCGAGGAGTGTGGTCGACCGAGATTGACCCTGTTTTCAATCTTTTAATTTAACCACTAAGTTTGTGTATGAGTGTGCATAAGTGATCCTATTTGAAGGAGATGACCTAACTAAGTGTGGTGTTTAGCTAGGGAGATCTAACGCTTGATTTACATGAAGTCTAAGTACTTGTACATTATATATTTGTACAAGTTTACAATTGATTACATTTGCATGACATTTACAAGCATTCAAGCGTATGGTTTCCCTAGAACTTTGTCATCACCTTGTTCCTGCACACTTAAGTAGCTCGTTAGATCAACAAGAATGAAATGTTTGTCATCATCGAAACAAAGGGATTTATTATAGTGTCAATTTATCCAACAGTCTCGGGACCGGTTGGCTTCATGCAGTCTTGGGACCGTGTGACTCCATGCGGTCTCAGGACCGGTTGGCTTCATGCGGTCTCGGGACCGTGTGACTCCATGCGGTCTCGGGACCGGTTGGCTTCATGCGGTCTCAGGACCGTATGACTCCATGCGGTCTCGGGACCGGTTGGCTTTATGCGGTCTTGGGACCGTGTGACTCTATGCGGTCTCGGGACCAGTTGGCTTCATGCGGTCTTGGGACCGTGTGACTCCATGCGGTCTCGGGGCTGGTTGAGTCTTTTATGATATTTTGTGTCTTTTTCTACAAATATGAAAGGGAAAAGTTAGTCTAATAGTATATTTTCAATAAGAGGGAATATTTAGGGGTTATGTATAATTTAAATTAAGAAGAGTGTGGAAAACTAAAGAAAAGACTAAGAAAATTGTCCAAAATTGGTGGTTATCACCCCCCTAACTTAGAGTCTAGCTTGTCCTCAAGTTAGATAGAGCTGAGGCATGTAATGGCGAGACGATTTTATTTAGTTAGGATTTCCATACTCTTGCTTCAATTCTCAACCTGAGTTCTCCTAAGGTCATATCGGGTATTATTGCTTGCCTTGACTCTTTCAGGTTTTGAGAGTTGCTTGGGTCTCAGGTTCCTTCTGTATCTCGTAACTTGTATCGGGACCACTTTTATTCTATGCATGTTGTTGACTCTAATAAGCTTTATACCTCTCTGAAGAACCTACTGGAAGCTAGAGTGGGTATGAGGGTTGGCTAAAGGCTTGAAGTGTAGCTCCCCCTTCAAGTGGGGGAGGGGTTGTCTATGCTTTTAGAATCTCACTACCGGGCACGACACATTTACCTTTGTGAGGGTAGCTGAATGTACCGACCGGGTGAGTCCTTTATAAGCCTTTCATATATTTAGATACCTTAGGGTTTCAGTATCGGGCACGACACATCTGGCTTCGTAAGGGCATCTGAATGTGTCGGCCGGGTGAGACCTTCATCGGTTCTTTATATAGATCCTTATTTATGGCACAACTTTCATAATTTTATTCAACTCTCTGGCTTTTATTCGAAGACTCGCAGGCTTGGGTTTTGGGGTTTTTTCGGGAAATTATTTTGGGCGGCCAAGCCTCTTTTATTTGAAGAGAGGAAAGCTGTTCTTAGAGTTTTTCAACATGCACTTATTTGGTTTCTTTTTGTGATCCTCTTCCAAGACTTCTTGATTTGGAAGTTACCTGATGCCCCTCTCATCCTTGAGAGCTTGGCTTATTTCTGCCTTGATATTGACCTGTGGAGAGTCAGATATAGAAGTGAAACAAAAGTATGAAAATCGATAGTGGAGAGACATTATTAAGTCGCCATTATATGTCCAAGTGCTATTTACTTTTAATGACTAACATGATTCTAAAGTTAGCTGAGGGTGACTTTATTCCAAAAGAATTAAATTAAAAAGAATGTGTAAAGGAAAATAATAAAATATGTATAGATAAAAAGGAAGGAGAATGATGGAAAAAGAGGGGTTAGAAATGATACCTCGCCCTTGTCTAATGTACCCCCCTAACTTATCACTCACTCTGTCATCAGAGTGTCAAAGTGATAGGTTGAGAAGTACGATGACAAGGGCTGCAGGCTAAGTTAATCCGGAGTTTGCCCCTGGTGTTCGAAGTAGATTAGCTGCAAACTGTCCGCGTAGAGCGTGATAATCCACGTCAGTCTATCCTCTACTGGTCTTTGGAGGACCATGATGGTGTACATTCAGTAGAGGACGTGGAAGCCGCAGTCATTTGATTCCCGGATTTGTTGTGGGCATTTGTGGCTGAAGGAAGGGCGATGAAAATGTTCTTTGTCGTAAGCCCTTGTATGCTGACTTAAAAAGGTGATTAATTTGTCAGCGCATTCTTTTGCCACTACCTCTGTGGGTGTCTTTGGTGTCACGGCATAATTCTTCTGCCGTGGATTGTACTGACTGTCGGAACTGTTATAGATTGTAGTTGTTCCTTCTGGTAGGTTTATTGCCAGGAGCATCCAGTGGTCATGATAAAGGAAGGGAAGCATGATGAACTTTGGCGTTATGTGTTGTAGAAAGGAAATCAGCGCTTTTGTTGTTCCGAAGTTCTTTAGCTTTAAAAGATCATCCTTCATGTATGGGGATGCCATATATGTTGTGGGGTTATTTTGGCCGAGGAGAAATTGATAAGTGGCCATTAAGCTTACAGAGAGAGATCCTTTAAACTGTACAGTCTCTCGAGGCGTGTCTGCCATTATTAGAATGTCACAAGACATGAATACGAGTTCATCCTTCTCGGCGGAAAGCCTTGACATGATGAGGCGTAGTTCAATGTCGGAGAGACCGTTGCAAGCGCTGAGGTCAAAGTCTGGGAAAGTTGGTTTTATGGCAGACAAAAGATCTATGTCACTTTTTCTTTGTTCGAGAGTTGTGGCTGGCTCCTGGGACTTCTCCAACTCTTTCAAAGTTTGGCGGAATGGTCGCCTCTGCGGACGTTGTATTGCTGAAAAAAGGTAACGAGGGACGTCATCTGGTGCCATTGTCGGGTCCTTGAAGAACCTTCTATCACAAATGATCTCCATGGCGTAACGCCCTCGCAAGGAGTAAAAATCTTCAGTAACTAGATCAGTAAAAGAGATTTCTTGGTTCAACGCTTGGATGTGATGGATGGTGTAGAAAGTGCAGTCCCCAAATCCTTGTTAAGGTCGCCGATTGGATCAATAAATTAATTCGCTGTTACATACATTGTGGACATCGAGGAAGTGCATGATTTTTTTTTTAAGAACTTGGGAGTAGTACTTGTATTCATCCCGCTGGGGAAAACACAAAAAAGATCACAAAGTCAGAATATACCTATTGTATACCCATTAGTAGGTATCGTATACCCGGCCATAACTCAACATAAAACAAAGCTATACTTCACTCAAAATGTATAGCTGTACAAATTTAAACTATTCTATTCGGGATTGCATCTAACGCTTCGCTGATATGTCACGCCGAGACTGTCTAAGTGGCGTAATTCGTCCTATGAACTCGGGCCCATTCAACCATCGAGGTCGCTACTTTGTTCGCTTCTGGTGTGATATACGTGCAACAAATATTATTAGCGCGCATGAATTCCCTGATCTGGGCAATCTCCTTTCTCCATTTCCATGGTATACGGGCACGTCCTTAGTAACCATATCATCTGTTTCAAAAACGTGTGGCATGTTAGTGAGGCTGATCCTACATAGATTGCATGCGTAGGAAAAACTCTTGATTCCTGCTTCAAGGCCTTTCTCTCGTCCCATTCCAGCAGCGAAGGCCATTAGGACTTGTCCTGAGGTATCCCTTATAAGTCCACCCACAACTGCTTGCTGTAGTTCTCGGTTGGATGCCTGATTTAAACGTTAGTTTAAGCTTTTGCTGCTCTGCCTCCGGTGGATGCCACCTAACTGCTTCAGATTTATAAATGACTCGTTTTGGAGATGGAAATCCTAGAAGTTGGATCTTGTATTGACCAGTAGCTTTCTCCATCACAAGGTTTTTGCAAACTATGGAGGCCATCCTGTGAAACTTCTCCCAGATCCTGGATGCATTGTGGGTTTTCCCGTCAAAACGTGTGGAGCATCTTGTTACCCACAGGAACCAACAAATAATTTGTGGAAGAAATCCACGAAACGCTTCTGGAATCGAAGCCAAGCTTAATTGATGCTCCCCAGAAACCATACAACAGCTCTGTAATTGAGAGACCATGTGATGGACGACAATCCATAACTTCCCCGGCTAAATCCCACATCATTTTTGCTAAATCCCCTTCGACAAACAAATGATCAAGTGTTTCAATCATTGGCTGATTGCAACAATGACAACGCGAGTGTGACAAAGTAAAATTTATCATTAAATGAACTAATTTCAATTTCACCCTCCTTATGCTCACTCATGGTCCCAATTTATTTTTCTTAAGCTACATATTCAATTTTGAGACTCAAATCCAAAATATGGTGATCAATGTGAATTTTATACACTTTGAAACCCCACATATTTGATTAATTCATCACTTTATCCAAAAAAGTAAATTGGTCAATAAAACTTCATCTTTTGATTCTCAAACTTTTTCTAATTATTTTCCACATTTTTTTAAAGCTTTGGTCCAAATTTGAGGTCATTTGGACATTCCTACGATTTTCTATGAATTTTTGAAGTTTTGTGCTAAAAATCCCTTTGTTTGCCTTTTTAATTACCATTTTCCAAGTCATCGATCCGCTGCAAAGGGAGGGGACGAGCCCCAGTCCTTGGATCTGACTTGTACGGATTGTGACCCGATCAAACAACTGATCCATCATTCCCTATCTCCTGCAATCAGCGGAGAGGGGAGTGGCGGCCAAAGTAGCAATCGATCGATTGCGAGCCCCTGTTTTGAAAATCAAAAGGGCAGGCATGTTCGCCCCGCCAAACCGAAGACATTTTGCCATTTTTCTCCCTCAAGTCAGCGTGTTTCATGAACAATGGAACTGCCATTTTCACCTCTCAGCCGCCACCATGGCCACCTCCACACAAACCCTAAAACCTAGCCCCTACCACTATAAAAGGACCCCCCCAGGTCCGCAGCAATTGCACCTTGCTCAGATCTTAGCCTCACACGCCATCTCAGCATAAAACACCATGTTTTTGCTCGCCGGCCACCTACTTCTTTGCGGCGCCGCCGCCTAGGCATCTTTGGCCTTTCTACTCCTTGTTCCTCACAACAATCCGCCGCCACCAACACGCTCGTGAGGGTGTGGCGAGCTTGGACGACATCCTTGCTACCCTCCTCGACGCCTCCTGCTCCTTCCCCCCCAAGCTCCGACGGCCCTCTGTTCCTCCATGGAAACAAGGGAGTGCAGCGTAAGGCAGGCGTCGATCTAGGTGACGCGCAGGAGAGGGATCGCCCGACTGGGCCGGATCCTCGAGCCGCAGGGTGATGGGCCTGAAATTGCTGCCCACTTCCATCTATCCAGGTGAATGTTCATTTAAATCAAGAAAATAAAACCCCATGGATATTTTGATCTTATATCTAGGATAATCCAAATAAGGCAAGTAAGTAGTCAATTTTCATCAGAAAATTGAGGGCAATCTAATGGAACCATTTTCAAAAACCTGATTCTATATTGATTTCAATGATGTCATTAAACTATGATCTTCGATTATCCAAACATTGTCTAAATGACTCTATTGGTGGTTAATCTTGACTAAACATTGAAAACCCTAGATTTGACTCTAATGATCATCTTGAAGACAAACTTGATTAAATATGAGTTTAGATCTGATCTTGTAACTTATCTCTCCTAGAATGTGAATCATGCACATTTAACTAAGGGTCAACCTTTATATTGTGATAATATATCTAAATCTTGTGAAAACCTTGATCATATGTATGATTCATGACTCTACTTTAATCAAACTGATCTTGAATCTCAATTATCTTACGTATCATGATGATGAAATAGGAATGTGATTATGACTTGAATATTGATCATTAGGGTTTACACATGATTCTAGACTACCTAGGTAAGTCACTCACACTAGAAAATGCTTGACACTTGAAATAATTGAAATATGAGTTGATTATAGTGAATGAACCAAACCTAAGGTTGACATAGGAAAAGTGTAACCCTAATCTCGAATATTGAAACATGGTCTTCAAATATCATGATCCTGACCCTTGATCCAAACATTGTTGATTTAGGATCAACTTGAAGGTCTACCTATTACTTGTTGATCTATACTCAAAAACTTCGGTGAAAGGTACGCTATTATATAACTCCTTCTTGATTGTATTGAAGATACTTTTATATATCTTTTGAATGTATACTTGGATATTTACTTGGATTAGCTACTGTTCCCTATGATTAGTCTTCTATTTTTCTATACTATATTTTGAAAAATATGAAAACATAAATTGCATGCCCATTATGACTTCCCGCATATTGATAATGATGATGATATTGACAATGTTGATAATGTTGATATTGAGTGCAACAACCCCCTCATTTGGAGGTGGGACTTGTACATTGGTCTCCTATGTTCCTATGGTGAGAAGGAGCCTAGTGACCTTCCCCATCGTGTTGGGGTAACAGAGTCACACAAAATATATAAGCATGCTTACTTGATCACAACATAATGAGAACTCATAATAAAAATTGAATCGTTGAATAACAAACATTTTTTTGAATGATTTTGGTTTTGGAAATCCTTTGTTATTCTTTTGAATATAAGTCCTTCCAAGAATACTCTTTTGTTATAAACCACTTTACTTGATTTTGATAGTGTACCGTGTAGTTGTATGATTGAATGTTGGTACCCCATGTTGGTAGTTTGATGCCTAGACCCTAGTGGACATCACCCAACTTTAAATGTATTTCCTATGTTCTTTTCTTACTGAGATAAAACCATCCCTTATCCTTGGCTCTTATTCCTTGATGATACTTGATCTTGGTTGCCCTATTTTGAGTCTTTTGACATAGTTATGTATTTAGGGGACCTAAGCCTTGAAAAGATCTTATATAATGAATGGAACGTCATAATGATATGAAACTTGAACCACACCATCATGATGACCTCTAAATCAGTACAAGATCATATAATGAACCAATAAGAAACTTGGAACCCGTCTTGGCCAAAGCCCTTAAATGCATCTAATTAGGGTTAATGATGAGAATCTAATGCATATATGTAATCTTGTTGTTAATCAGGTTGACTTATGCTCTAGATGGTAATGGATGTGTTAAGTTAAGAATCTTTAAATCCGGTATGTGCCTTATCTAGTTATATGAATATCACTTTCTTGCTTGAAAAGACATGTATTGTATGCTTGTTTTTTTATTTGCTCAAATATTTCCATGTAGTATTGCTATGTCTTACTCGATGTTTGCCTCGTCGGTTTTATAACTTGAACACACACACACACACAGATATATATATATATATATATATATATATATATATATATATATATATATATATATATATATATATATATAGAGAGAGAGAGAGAGAGAGAGAGAGAACTCCATTATAATATTTTTGATTAAGGGTTAGCTCTTGGCTATGGCCTTGAGGTCCCTCTTGTATAAAATGGTTAGCTAATCTTGTAACCCTTACGGACCCTTCCGACCGGAAGATGGTCAAAGGCCTTAAACATGTTGGATATTGTTGATATAATGGAGTTAAATGACATAAAACATAGTTTCACATTTTGTTAAATAGTTAACATGTTTATTCTTATTCGTTTAGTCTTGAAAGCTTTTCAAATTATGCAAATCTTATACATATATGTATCTTTCTACCCCATACTCAACACCTCGTGTGTTGACCCGTTTCTCATATTTTGTTTTTAGGTTCAGAGATGGTTAGAAGGTTGATGGGCTTGGTGAGCTATGCTAGGTGTACTTGTTGTAAGATCCAGATTTAGTGCACATGAATGACTTGTACCTCAACTCTGGAAATGTGTAATTGAACTCATGAATATGATGTACCTTGTATAATGTATACTTATTGAATGTTGAGACTGTGTTGGTGCCTTTATCTTGTTATTTGTTCATGTGTGCTAAGCTTTACGCTTCCGCATGTTACCTTTGGTATTCGTTTGGTTCATGGGACTAGGATTCCAGTTCTGTGATAGTGAGGCCAAGGGAATATGACAGTCAGTCACCTACTGATCGACAAGGACTGGGTTGTTGATAATCTTCCATGTGAAGGTTGCAACTTTGTATGGGAGGTAGGATGCCCAAATGAAGCGCGAGAAAGGCTGACTGGTGCCCAACACTTGGATTACATGTTTTGCAGATTTACATGAAAACCTTCAATTAAATTCTGGCTCCCAAATAAGGGTGTTAGGTTCCATGGATGGTTGGATATCAACTTTTTGAACAAGCTCCAAACCTTCTACATTCAAAATGCCCCTCAGCTCAGACCAATCCCACCTTCCATCATGTAGAAAAAAGTCCTTTACATGTCTTGTTGGTTTAGGATGTATATCTGGATTCTTGAACGATAAAAAGAATTCTCCACACAATCACATTGTCCAAAAGAGAGAGTCTTCGCACCTAATATCCCAGAGAACCTTTGGTAGCAAACTTGGAAACACAACCCGTACCTTTTTCTAGAACTTGGAAGCAAAAGATGACTTCTTCAACCAAGATGGGTGAGATGTATCCAAGCATGGAGGAGATCGACAATACAAATAAGGCCATCTTGGACGGATGCATCCCTTGATTCTGCAACAGAATGAATGAACACACTTGTCCATTCTGTTTCAACCGACTAAATAGGGTCATCCTTTGTGGCTCCATTAAGCGTCCTATTAGATACGACGGGTACATCAGATTGAACGGACGAAACTGTCCAATCCGGACAGAATTCAACTAATTGATAATATATTATTTAAAAGCAAACTGGATGGCACCAACTGTTCATTAAGGTGAAGCACAAAATTCAAATGATAATATATTATTTATTTGGGTGTACCATAAATTTTGAGATTTATATCCCTGTCATGTATGAGTTATCCAGAAACTAAATATAGTTATAGCGGCCATAACACAACTATGTAAGATATAATTTCATCCAATCATAGAACTGGTACAAGATACGAAGACAACAATTTACCATTCATCCACTAAAAGGAGATTAAAAATAAATGTTATAGTGAAGTTTAATAAAAGAAGAAAAACATCTCAACTACAAGATAAGCTTTCAGCTCAGGTGAGATAAAAAATCCATAGGAACATCCCACGTTGCCAAAAGTAGAGAATAAACTAGAACTAAAGATACAACAAAAACTCTTTAAAAAATACAGCAACAACACTCCTTTATGGAAGTAGGCTTAGTTACCTTGGCACCAAATAAATCATTCTTCTCAATACTCTTGATCATACCACAAACAATTGTCTGACTCCTATCATGGACAACAAATAAACCTGATGAGGGGACTCAAAGGTGGTCTTCGCTACCACACGATTGGCAAGAATCATCTTCACCATTCGACATCTTTGTTCTTCAAAAACTTAGACTCGCTGTCAAGCTCTTTATCATAACACCTTCCCATCTGTGTGGAAGCTTCCTCAATTGGGTCATCCTTGGAGTCTTAAGGCAACAAATCTACCCTTAAAGCCCTTGACTTGGAGTACTTGGCAGTGGTAACATCCATCCATTACATGGAATGTCAATACAATATCATGAATTAGCTTTTGAACCATCATAAATCAATGGAACAAGTATGTAATGAATCGTCACTAGTGAAAAGTAGTCAAAATCTATTCAGAAGAGATATGCAAAGGCAATGGTGACATCATGGGTAAACACCATATATGCAACTATAAATGATTCTATGCCTTGAGAACTAATTCAATGTCAACACGATTTAGAAGCTTAAATTTGTGGAAATCACATCTCCAATAGTCTGAATTCTGCTATAGCTTATAGGAAATATCTCCCATTTTGTTAATAAACAACAATAGTAGCAACTCCATGGCTAAATGATTTATAAGAGCTTAAGATAGATTATGTGGTATCTATACTCAATTCAGGAGTGGTTGAATTCAACCAAGTAATTCAACCACTCCTGAATTTTGTATAGATACCACATAATCTATCTTAAGCTCTTATAAATCATTTAGTGTCTAAAATTGTTTTTGTCTACCATTACAATCTCCAATTGTCAATTGAAACATAAAGTTCCACTTTAGTATTTTTAATTGATATTTAATGAACATAACATGGCTACTTTTTTATCTTTAGGATGGCCTAGACAATAACCAAAGTAATCAAAGAACACATTGAAACAATAGCCAAATAAAGAAAGCAGCTTAGATTTTGTAAAATTGCATATGATTTGTAGTTTAATTCTTACCATTAGGAGTATTTATAACTGCAATATGTGATATTCTACTAAATTTTTATATTTCACTTCCATAATCAATAGACCGATGAAACTAAGCTTACCAACGGTGGGATGGATTTCATCCAAAAGTAGTTGTGAAGGCCTAATGTTGTGTAAATGAAGTTTGGAGAATGAGTTAGTAGTGGAACATGTAAATATAAATGACATACACTATGCATTATGTTGACATTTTAGTTCAACATCAACATTGACTTGCTAATACATTTGGCACTAAAGAATATGAACAAAAATGCATACACCCAAATCTATCGAATGCTGTAAAGAATTCAATAAATATAAGGCAATGTTCCACTCAGATGTTAATAGTTGTACATGGTTTCTTCTTCCAAATTGTTGCTACCACCATGAAGTCATGGTCCAATTACCTGGTCAGAAATTTGTTAAAATGGAACTTACGCTCTTGTCCTATATGTTCCTAAAAAATAAGATAGAACCTCATAATTGACAAACACATCAATAAAAAGTCTTTTTTTATTGATTTTTCTTGTGGTCAAGATCTGGCTCAAGATGAAATTTCATTTTGTGCCTTCTTGTGTTGAAGATTCAAGAACTACATCCTTTGATTTCCTTTCTATTAATCAAGGGTCAAAGCATGGATATTAGTATTTAAATGGTGCTTATTCATACCTATTGAAGTGATCAACAACATTTTTTAAGCCAAGTTTTCTTCAACCTTAACCTAGTGTCATTGACAGATAAGGATTTACAATCATTTAGCAAGACATGTTCTAGGAATCTAAGCATCCTATTCCAATTGCAATTTCCTACAACCACTACAATTTTATACCACTTCATCTCTGATAATCTAAGTTCAGTTATTAATTAATTTTCACCCTAGTCATCATCACCCCATTAGAAAATCTTAGACAACTTCCTAATATCCTAAATAACATACTCAATGATAGGAAGAGTGGAGATCTACAAAAAATGTTAGGCAAATCGAGTGGATAGGACATGTTCCACTTGAACCAATAAGGACATCAACTTTTCCTTCACCTTATGAATTAGAAAAATAGCCCAGGCAACCGCTTAAGTGACCAAGGGCCCTAGACTCTAATTTGGGCCTAAAGTGGCTTTCAGGTAGTGGGCTATTAAGTGTCAACTTCTGTTGTATTTGTTGTTGCAACTGGAAGGGGGCCTCACTAAGCAACTGGAAGGGGGCCTCACTAAGGGGTAGTGTGCGTGCCAACACGCCCCCACATTCTCTTCCATGTTCACGCCCTTTGCGGAGAGCATGCATCACTTCCCTTTGCGATTATGCCATTGGTCTCCTTCGGTAGTTGGCACATCCAACCCACATGTCCCTCCCTAGATCGTGGCCTTGCTGGTGTGGTTTTGTTGAGGTCCCAAGCCGTGGCAATAGTTGCAAACTCCATCCCGCATCCCCTCAGTCTCAACTGCCTAGCGCCCATGCTCATAGCATCATAGTGCTTCCGTCGGTCATGCACCAGTCTCCTCTATTGGTGCCCCGACCATCCGGCTTTGACTCGGCCGTGAGTTAAGGTCTGAGCTAGCTTCAAGCTAGCTTCCAGGTCGGTCATGTGTCAAGTCTCGTTCTTGCGTTTCCACGTTGGTGGTCGAGATACAGACAAGCTACCATAATAAGAGTTGAGTTGTTCCGAGCTCACTCCCTTAGACTTGAGCTGATCTGAGATGGATGCAGCTCCCTCTGAGCTAGGTCAAGCTTCCCCTGAGCTAGCCTTAGTTAAATCTCGCATGCTTTTTGACTTGGAAGCTTGAAGGGGTCACAAGCCCCCCCCCACTGAAAATGTCGCTACCCCGGTGGTAGGGACTCCACTTTAAGTCTTACACATGCTCTCCATAGTGTCAAACTCAGTAGAGTCTTCATTTCATATGTGTCCATCACATTTTCGATGAAGTAACTCCTCCATTCTGTGACGTATCTCACCGGCGATGCTAAACTCTGGTGGAGGACCAGATCTGAGGACAAGTTGCGACCGACAACCGACTCTCGGGGAGCATTTTCCAAGGAGATTCAGGAGACATTTCTCCCTACCAACACTGCCTAGACATCTAGGTATGTGATCAAGAACCTCAAGAAAATTGATACGGTGCATGAGTATGTTAAGACCTTTTCGTCCTTATTGTTGGACATTAAGGATATGTTGAAGGTCGATGTAAGGCCCCTAAACTTACTTAATGAATAAGCTTAATTATCATAATTGAATTCTTATAACCCTAATCTAATCTTGTTATATGCTTTGAAATCATATGACAAGCTTAAGTTTCAAATTTGGTCCAATTTGGACACTGTTTGAGCAAGTTATGCATTTTTATGCACATTTTGGACTTTTCTACAATTTATCCAATTGAGGGGTTTTCTTTGTAATTTATCACATACATTATGTTACTTAGATGTTATATTATCATTCTTGAGTTTTTTTGAGCCATGGGGCTCCTAGTTGAGCCATGGTTTGAAGGTGTTTTCCTCAAGGGTATTTTAGGGTTTACCCCTTCATGGATGAGCTACCTTTAGTAGCTATCAACTAATGAATTATGTGATTGACTGGGAAATTCGACAAAGGAAATCTAAGAAGGTCTATATGGATGTTGGGGGAGCTTCTTGTGTGTGTGCTTGTATATTCTTAATAGTTTAAGTCCATAGACACATGGGAAGCTACTTTTACACCTCATGCTTGCTTTCATCCTTATCCATGGGCTATATTTACCTCTTCCTTGCCCAAGTATGAAACTATACTTGCTTTCTCTTTCCTCTTACCTGGAGCAATGAATCCACTCTATTTTTCTATGGAACCAAGTGCTCTAAGGTAGAAGATAACCTCCTTTTTGAAGAAGAAGGTCTCCTAGAGTTACATCTAGCCCTATCTTGGGTTTCCAAGGTCATCTTCTAAGAATTTCGACCAAGGCAAGTTATTTTCTTCCTTCCTTCTCCGTTTCTGTTGATCTTCTCCTTCCTTTGACCTTCCTCTAGGTCGGAACCCTACTGTTCCATTGTAGAATTTGCTCTAAATTATTTAAAATTAAGCTTATTGAACTAGGAATATTATGATTTATTATTCATGACAATACATCTACTTCTCCATTCATCTTTGTGTGCCTCCAATCAGATTTTAGTGAGTTCCACTTCCTTTCTCAAAAGAGTCTCACAAAGTTTATAGATCAAAGGCCCCTATAGATTGGTACCGAATTGACTCACTGCCTCCAACATGACATTAAAACTCGTCAATTTTGTGGTGTTCATTAGAGTACCTGAAACATTCATAATTAGATGTATTTAAATAATGTACATGAATGCATCAAACCATTAAAATCATTGTGTGATGTACTTCTCTCCTCTATTCCTTTTTTATCTTATTTTCTAATACTTTCTTGATTAACATGCATGCATTAACACCCTCCCTTATACAAGTAAGGTGCTTCTTGAATCTAAGATTCCCATCATTGGTGTCTACTACTAAAGGTACATCTCATCTTGTCTTTTAGAAATAGGCCAAGAACCTCATAGTACTTCCAACCTGGGTCATTTGACCTAATGTTGTGAGTGACAAATAAATTGGTAAATCAGTATATAACCTAGTACTAATCACTCTTTACTGTGAAATTACAAATCAATATTTCTAGTCGATAAAATCAATAATTAATTAATAATACCTTACTACTAATTCGTAATATAAGAAAGCAATCAGTAAACCAATACACTTGTAAACAACTAGGTGGTTAGTTATTAATAACCAACACTTGACTATCAATCCGTATTTCCGACCACTAAAATCAACAACTAAACTAGTAATAATTAACTATAAATTCATAGTAAAAGACTGCACAACTATTCAGTAGCACTAGTCAGACCAAAAAAAGCAATACCACTTATCCAATAGAAGTATAATTGAGTAATATAAGAGTGAAGAGTGTGGAGGAATGATGAATGGTAGAAAAAAATAATGTGAAAACCAATAAAGAATAATGCTTTACCTATGATAAATAGACTTGATTCCTAACTGGAAGGAGATGAAAAGAAGTCAACACTTCAAGAAAAAGGCAATAGAATGGAATGCAAGTACCTACTTTAAACTCTAGTATAATAATCCTTCTCCCATTTGTGTGTAAAGTTGGTTGTACAATGGTTAGTTCACTTGCCCCATGACAATGAACTTACTGACTAATAACATATGGACAAACCCATAGTACAACTATCATAACAATACACTTATTTACCATGACCAGTCAGAATACCAAAAGAGATTGGTTTCCTTTGCTAAGGGTGACTTGCCTCTAGTAATTCATCAGTCCTTTATCATTGTGACACCGTCAATAGTGCCCTTGGATGATGCCAAAATTAGGAATATGACACAAAAACATGGTGCACTCTGTCTAATCTCAGTATTTGGGTGCCCTGGCCAGGAATTCAATTATTGAAGAAAAGGTAAGTATGAAACTTTTAGATTGTTATATTTTTTATTACTCTGATCAAGTAATCATTTTGAAACAATCTAAAGAGCATAATGAATCAGAAATCATGGTGCAAATAACTCAATATTACCTTAAAGAAGATGAGAATTACATCATTATCTATCAAAACTTGAATGTTTGGTAACTATAAGAGAAAGATACAACACCATGAAATATAAATTTGAATACAAATTAGAAAAATAGGAGTTCTTGAAGATGTGATTCAAGAAGATAATGCAGTAAAAGACAAATAAGTTTGTTCTTATAAAGTGATTCAAGGTATGAAATTCACATAAGATTGAGAGAACTCCAATAATAAGTACAAAATGAGAAGATGAATGGGAACAATGACAGAGGAATAAGGTAGAATCTGAGTTAATCTCAGACCAACCTATGTATGTAAGAAAAATTTAATGAAAGCTATGAAGTCGTCCACCTAGAACCTTTCTTCATCAAATGAGCAAACCCTAAGCATAAGGAGCAAGAAAGGTAGGGTTTTTAGTGCGTGATTTAAAGCTGCCGCCCCATCGATTCCATCGCAGAATCAATGGTAGGAAAGGGGCGTAGGGTGAACAAACAACCAATGAAGGTGACAAAATCATTTTGGGGGTGTGATGGTTCACCTACCATCACCGAGCTATGCTTCCAGGATAGACAGCGAGAATCAAGGTTAGGCATCCCGACTTTTAATCTCCCATTAAAGCCCATTGACTCCCCCTTTTCACTCTGTGCAAGGCATCAAATTAACCCTAGCGAGGGCAACGCCTGCCGCAGCTGCTATATAGTGCTGTGTGTGTTTGTTGATATCCAATCTGTTCAACTGCGCATCCTCCACCAAGTCTTCTCTAAAGCCGCCGATATCGAACCCCTGTATTCTGAAGTCGCCCAGCTGCTTGAGAGGTATGTGTTAGCCGACCATCTTTTTGTTTCAGTAGGTGGGTGTTGTAGCAGCTTCATGTATGTACTGATAGTTTCTTTTAGTAGGCTAATCTGTATTCCCTTTACCTTGTCTTCATGTATGTACCAACCCTTCCACTATGACTACCCGTGATCCCATCTTCTACCTGGATTTTGGCTTACCAGGTATATCTCCTGAGCAATACAAAAATGTTTTTTGTAATTTGTTCTATAAGCATAGCCACATTGAATGCTTGATACTGATGTATTTTTGGATGTAATGAACGATACTGATGTGTAACCTCATATAAAAGTGCTTGGTTCCAGGGATGTATGATCTGTTTGATAAAAACCTATTATATGGTCTGATCCCTTGAATGAGGTATGACTACTTCGTTTAGATTCATTCAGTACCAAAAAACTAAATGTCACTATTTAACTCATCTACCTTCATACCAAATAAATCAGAATGATTTACCTTGAATGCTTGTTTGAATTTCATGTCCAACAAAGCGTGTTTTGCATTACGATTGTGTAGTGAATAATTATGTCTGTTAATAAACAGGTCACTACATATATAACTACTCCACCTATCATGTATTATGTTTATTGTCAAGTATTTCATACGAGGACATGTTTTAATATGTAATGAAGATTAGATCATCATTAATTCTCTGTGATGAACCCAAATATGTACATTTGTTCATTTGAATGGGGAGTGATACCTTGAATGAGGTTTGAATTCTTCGTCAGCTTCATTCAGTACCAGAAAAATAAATATGTCAATATTTACCTTGAAAGCTTGGTTGACTTTCATGTCCATCAAAGCTTGTTTTGCATTATGATTGTGTAGTGAATACTTTTGTATGTTAACAAACATGTCATTATATATAACTACCACAACTATTGTGTATTATCTTTATTTAAGTTGGAACCTTGTGTGTCAAGTATTTCATAACATGACACGTTTTAATATGTAATGAATGATTAGGTCATGATTAATTCTCTGTGATGGACCCAAATATGTACATTTGTTCACTTGATCTTGTTCTAATCCCTTAAATGAGGTTTGAATGCTTTGTTGAGCTTCATTGATTATTAAATAAATAAATATGTCATTATTTAACTCATCTACAATCATACCAATAATGATTGACCAAAATATGTATATTTGTTCACTTTAATGTGCTATGATCCCTTGCATGTGGTATGAATGTGTGGTTGAGCATCATTGAGTAGCAATAAAATTAATATGTCATTATTTAACTAATGTACCATCATACCAAATAAATTAATATGATTTACCCTGAATGATTGGTTGAATTTCATGTCCAACATAGCATGTTCAAAATTACGATTGTGTATTAAATATTTTCTATGTTCATAAATAGGTAAATATTTACCTAGTCCACCTATTATGTATTATGTTTATTTAAGTTGGAACCTTGTCTGATCCCTTGAATGAGATCTGACCCCTTGAACTAGGTCTATTATGTTGGACCAAAATTCGACTCCGTCTATTATATATTATGTTTCTTTAAGTTGGAACCTATTGTTGTGTAGTGTATATTTTCTGTGCTCATTAACATTTCCTATTCAACTATAATGATTGACCAAAATATGTATATTTGTTCCGTTTAATGTGCTCTGAATTCGTGGTTTAGCTTCATTGAGTAGAAATCAAATTAATATGTTATTATTTAACCATTATACCATAATACCAAAAAAAATAAAATGATATACCCTAGTCCAGATTTGTTGAATTTTATGTCCAACATAGCCTGTTCAGCATTACGATTCTATATTGAATATTTTCTGTGTTCATAACCAGGTTAATATTCACCTAGTTCACCTGTTATGTATTATGTTTATTTAATTTGGAACCTTGTCTGATCCCTAGAATGAGCTCTGAATTCTTGATTGAGCTTCATTGAGTAGCAATCAAATTAATATGTCATTATTTAACCATTATACCATCATACCAAGAAAATTAAAATGACATACCCTAGTCCAAATTTGTTGAATTTCATGTCCAACATAGCCTATTCAACATTATGATTGTGTATTGAATATTTTCCGTGTTCATAAAAAAGTTATTATTTACCTAGTGCACCTATTATGTATTATGTTTATTTAAGTTGGAACTGTAACGCCTGGGCCCACTGCCCATGGCTCTAGTAGAGTTTCAGGAATGATGACTGGCCCCACAAACCACCACTAGCCTTAACTGCGCACTTTGTCCACACTGACGCGCAAGCCAGGATCAACTTCCCGACTGGTCACCCATCCTAGTACTACTCCAAGTTGAGCACGCTTAACTATGGAGTTCTTTAGAGATGGGCTTCCGGAAAAGGAGGTGCACCTTGGTGATATGGGTAGTCCAATCATTCCTTTTAAGATCATGTTATCCAAGGCCTCAAATCCTGGGATGTTATAATCTCCCCCACTTAGACTCTTGACGTCCTCGTCAAGACTCAACTATACGACCTCATAATAATTTCCCCATTTCAGTGCAGACCCAGAATGGCCCATGGACACGCAGCTCCCATCCACGGCTACCAGCGCAAGGGTGACTCCATCTCGTCTCTACGGATAGCCCTTTCCAACTTGTCCGGAACGCACGACTCAAGACTGGCATGCCACATGCCCATGTGGGCCCCACCTACTGGAGGGGAATTGGCTCTGATACCATTTGTAACGCCTGGGCCCACTGCCCATGGCTCTAGTAGAGTTTCAGGAATGATGACTGGCCCCACAAACTACCACTAGCCTTAACTGCGCACTTTGTCCACACTGACGCGCAAGCCAGGATCAACTTCCCGACTGGTCACCCATCCTAGTACTACTCCAAGTTGAGCACGCTTAACTATGGAGTTCTTTAGAGATGGGCTTCCGGAAAAGAAGGTTCACCTTGGTGATATGGGTAGTCCAATCATTCCTTTTAAGATCATGTTATCCAAGGCCTCAAATCTTGGGATGTTACAGGAATCTTGTCCGATCCCTTGAATGAGATCTGAATTCGTGGTTGAGCTTCATTGAGTAGCAAAAATTAATATTTCATTATTTAATCATTATACCATCATACCAAAAAAATTAAAATGATATACCCTAGTCCAGATTGGTTGAATTTCATGTCCAACATAGCCTGTTCAACATTACGATTGTACAATGAATATTTTCTGTGTTCATAAAAAGGTTAATATTTAAATAGGTTAATATTAACCTAGTCCACCTAATATGTATTATGTTTATTTAAGTTGAAACCTTGTCTGATCCCTAGAATGAGATTTGACCCCTTGAACTAGGCCTATTATGTTGGACCAAAATTCGACTCCGCCTATTAATTATTATGTTTATTTAAGTTGGAACCTATTATTGTGTAGTGTATATTTTCTTTGCTCATTAACATTGCCTGTTCAACTATAATGATTGACCAAAATATGTATATTTGTTCAGTTTAATGTGCTTTGAATTTGTGGTTGAGCTTCATTGAGTAGCAATCAAATTAATATGTCATTATTTAACCATTATACCATAATACCAAAAAAATTAAAATGATATACCCTAGTCCAGATTGGTTGAATTTCATGTCCAACATAGCCTTTTCAACATTACGATTGTGTATTATATATTTTCTGTGTTCATAAATAGGTTAATATTTTCCTAGTCCACCTATTATGTATTATGTTTATTTTAGTTGGAATCTTGTCTGATCCCTAGAATGAGCTCTGAATTCGTGGTTGAGCTTCATTGAGTAGCAATCAAATTAATATGTTATTATTTAACTATTATACCATCATACCAAAAAAATTAAAATGATATAATCTAGTCCAGATTGGTTGAATTTCATGTCCAACATAGCCTGTTCAACATTATGATTGTGTATTGAATATTTTTTGTGTTCATAAATAGGTTAATATTTACCTAGTCCACCTAATATGTATTATGTTTATTTAAGTTGAAGCCTAGTCTGATCCCTAGAATGAGTTCTGACCCCTTGAACTAGGTCTATTATGCTAGACCAAAATTTGACTCCATCTATTATGTATTTTGTTTATTTAAGTTGGAACCTATTATTGTGTAATGTATATTTTCTGTGCTCATTAACATTACATGTTCAACTATAATGATTGACCAAAATATGTATATTTGTTCAGTTTAATGTGCTCTAAATTCGTGGTTGAGATTCATTGAGTAGCAATCAAATTATTATGTCATTATTTAACCATTATACCATAATACCAAAAAAATTAAAATGATATACCCTAGTCCAGATTGGTTGAATTTCATGTCCAACATAACCTGTTCAACATTACGATTGTGTATTGAATATTTTCTGTGTTCATAAATAGGTTAATATTTACCTAGTCCACCTATTATGTATTATGTTTATTTAAGTTGGAACCTTGTCTGATCCTTAGAATGAGCTTTGAATTGTGGTTGAGCTTCATTGAGTAGCAATCAAATTAATATTTCATTATTTAACCATTATACCATCATACCAAAAAAATTAAAATGATATAATCTAGTCTAGATTGGTTGAATTTCATGTCCAACATAGCCTGTTCAACATTACGATTGTGTATTGAATATTTTGTGTGTTCATAAACAAGTTAATATTTACCTAGTCCACCTAATATGTATTATGTTTATTTAAGTTGGAACCTTGTCTGAGCCCTAGAATGAGCTTTGATTTCATGGTTGAGCTTCATTGAGTAGCAATCAAATTAATATGTCATTATTTAAGGTCTACTATTTGACCACCAAACCCTCATACCACATAATTCAGAATAAATGTGAATGATTTACCCTCAATGGATGGTTGACTATTTTCTATCCAATAGAGACTGATGTGCATTACTAATAAAATCTATTATGTATTGTTTTTTTTAAGTTGGAACAACTATCTGATCCCCTTAAGTGTGCTCTAAGCCCTACATTGAGGTCTGAATTCATGCTTGAGCTTGATTCAGTACCAATCAATTTAATAGGTCATTATTTGTTTAGTTTAAAATCTATTATGTATTGTGTTTATTTAAGTTGGAACTTATATATGACCCCCTTAATGAGGTCTGACCCCTTTAGTTTGGTCTATTATGTTAAACAACACCTAAATTATACTGCTATTAATCATCTTATAAATATCAAATTATCAATACACCACCTACAGTTGTAATAGACAAATATTAAACACCACCTACAGCTGTAATATCAATGCTTGTTATCCCTAAGCTGTCACCATTTGATCAGAAAACATTGACCTTATAATAGACTACTTTAATACAAGTTATCACTATCAAGTACACATACCCAAACAAGGTTCGTATAATAGTTTCATTTAAACACCCTGACTAAAGTGATCTATTGCAGTGTCATTGCTACTATGTCTGCACCAGACCCGAAGATCCGTATTGTATGGACGAAAGAGTTGGATGAGGCTCTGGTTGCGGCATTGAAGAGACAATATGACCTGGGTAGGTGCGTCGATGTCATTTTTACTAGAGACGCATGGAGGGAGACGCTATGTGATTGACATAACAAGATGGGGAGGAATGAGGGTTCAATGGACCAGCTAAAAACTCGGTGGAATAACCTCAGGAGAGACTTTGCAAAGATAAAACTGGTGACCAACAAAAGTGGTGTTGGATGGGATGAGAGCAGGAACAAGACAATACTGCCTGACAGCCCAGAGTGGAGGGAGGCACTTGTGGTATGTCTAATGATATATAGTCCCCTAAGTATTAAATATTAACTTAAAGGAATTAATATTGACCTAATCAGTAGTGCTTGACCATTTTAGGGAAACTAGGAACTAGCAATATTGATCACCATGCCATTCTACCACTACTTTGATGTCGAGATGATGGGGGGGGAACATAGCTAGGGACCATCATGCAATGTCCTCAATGGATAGACAACTTCTTTCTGATGTTGCATATGAAGATGATGTTGCTGTCAACCTATATGCATCTGATTCATTTGTCAGCCCAAAACCAACCGGTCCAACAGGTCTTACTAAAGATATGGGTTATTCTGGGATGCAAAGTGAGGACAACAACGGTGGAACAAACAACCAAGGTGTTGTGCATGGACTCCTACCACACACAGACGCAGGAAGAGAGCCTCAACCACAGAGGACAGTTGTGGCCTGTCTAATGATGTCGTTTCTGAATTCACAAAGGTGTTTTCCAAGGTACATGAGATGGGAAGCGGTGTTTCCGGTAGATCTAATGACAAAGATGAGTATCAAACCATTTTGCACTATTTTCATGCAACCTACCCTGCCCCTATTTTTACAACACTTATGCATGCCATAAAGGAATCGACAAACCGTCAAATTTACCTAAGCCTTCTGGATACCCTACACAAAATTACCATTTGGTTGCAAGACCTTTGGGAAATGAAGAACATACCTTATAGAGCTTCTGGATCACAAACACCCTTCATGCCACCACTATATTCACAATCGCCACCGACGCTATTTAGTAGCACGAGTGATTACAATAGAGGTCTTGTCCCGTAGTCATTCTTCTGAGGTTGTCTAATTTAAGAACTATATCAATAGCCTGACTTTAATTTAAGAACTATTTCAAAATTTGATGTTGTAATATTTGATTCCTTTAGGAATAATTTCTTAATTATGGCACTCTGTAATGTTTTATCTTGTTATTTGCTATTTGGTCGCTATCATGGTCATTTCATTTCTGCAATCTCTCTCTATATTTCTTATGCGGGTAATCACTTTTAATTATAGACGTCATGGCCAGTATTGAACAACTAGAAACAACTGATGACATTGTACAACTTTTGAATCTTATGTCTGGTCCAACTAATGACATTGCTAACACAATATGCTATCAAATAGCAGACCAAATATCACACAATATCATGGACAATTTAAACGACGCAACCACACAACAACCAATACTAAGATCTGTTAGTATTAGGAGCGACCATGAAAAGGTTTTAGAAATAATAACCGGCCATGAAAGGAGGGAATATGATCTGTATCGTATGCTACCCAACATGATTTTAGCCTTTGTGGACAAACTTGAGGATTGAGGTTTGTTGAAAAGTACCAGAGGTGTGTCGTCAGTGGAGGTAGTTTGCTACTTCCTTCAAATGGTTGGACATGGCCATACCAACCGTGTTCTGGCTGAGGATTACATTCACAGTGGTGAGACCATAAGTAGAAAGTTTAATGAGGTATCAGATGTAGTGTGTGCTTTGTTCAATGAATATGTTGTGATGCCAACTACATCCACAACTCTACACCGATGCATACTGGAGAGTTCAAGATTTTACCCTTACTTTAAGGTATGACCATCACTTTGTTGACCATGTGGATTCCGTTGTTAGTATAACCACTTTCGTCATCACTGAATTTCATATATACTTGTCATAGGATGCCATTGGGGCAATTGACAGAACACACATCCCCGTTTTGGTGAAGCGTGATAAGAAGAATCATTATAGAAATATAAAAGGGAATGTTTCCATGAATGTAATGGATGTAGTAGACTTCTCAATAGAGTTTACATATATCATGACTGGTTGGGAGGGCTCTGCGGCTGACCAAAGGGTATTACACGTAGCTACAACCACAAGCAGTTTCAAAGTACCCGCTGGAAAGTATTATCTTGTTGATGCAGGGTACGCCAACACCCGACAATTTCTTGCACCATACTGAAACGTAGCTTACCATATAGCAGAGTATCGAGGTAATAGAAACTCATACACCAGTAAAAAGGGGATGTTCAACTACCGACATGCTCAACTACGTAATGTTGTTGAATGAGCCTTTGGTGTGTTGAAGAAGTGGTTTTCCTAATTTTGAAAAGGAACAATTTTTCCTATGCATTCACAGTCTCGCATTGTAATGGCTTGTTGTATCATCCACAATTTTATCGAACGCCAAAATGATGGTGATCTCTTGATGGATGAAAACTTGGATGATCCTCATAATACCCCTGACATCTTGAATGATTTGAGTTCTCTCCAACAAACAAGCTAGGCTGATGCTAGGGAGGGAGATGTTTTGCACAAAACACTTGAGAATTCTATGTGGGAAAATCAGTGATTTTCATATTTTTTGTAACTTTCATACATTGAAACATGTTCTACAATATGTTTCACTTATTCCCTTTTCTAATTTCATTCTATAACTTAACGGTCAAACAATTGTTCTCAAACTCTATTGTTGACTAAAATTTTACCTACTTCTAAAAAATGTCACATTATGTTTAATTAGGTTATCTGTCTAGAAATGGATAATGGAATGTCATCATGTCCATGTGGTCTCCAATGCACCATACGAGTGTACATGGATTCCAAAGATGTAGAAAATGGACGGTTTGAAGACAACAAACCCCACAAACCATATTTTACATGTGGTATGGGTCTTATTCTGACCAGATGTCATATGATGTTGCCCGCGTAGTGAGTATGTAATGAACGAGTCCACTACCCAAGACTATGGTAGAGCTATAGGAATGACGACTGGCCCCATAGAATACTACTAACCTTAACTACACATTTGTTCTTCACTCACGCACAAGCCAGGGTCAACTTCCCGACTGGTCACCCATCCTAGTACGACTCCAAGCTGAGCACACTTAACTATAGAGTTCTTTTGTGATGGACTCCCGAAAAAGGAGGTACACCTTGGTGATATGGGTAGTCCAATCATTATTTATAGACCATGTTATGAGAGGCCTCAAATCCTGGGATGTTATAATGTCCCCCACTTGGACTCTTGACATCCTCATCAAGGCTCAACTATATGGCCTGATAATATTTCTCCATTTCAGTGCAGACCCAGAATGGCCCTTCGACACCCAGCTCCCGATCACGGAATACTAGCGCAAGGGTGTCTATGTCACCGTGGACAACCCTTTACTACATGATTGGACCGTACAAATCAAGACTGGCATGCCATACACCCATTGGGCCCCACCTACTAGAGGGGTTATGGATCTGATACCATATGTAACGAATGAGTCCACTACCCAAGACTATGGCAGAGTTTCACGAATGACGACCGGCCCCATAGAACACCACTAACCTTAACTGCACACTTTGTCCTCACTCACGTGTAAGTCAGGGTCAACTTCCCGACTGGTCACCCATGCTAGTACTACTCCAAGTTGAACACACTTAAATATGGAATTCATTAGTGATGGGATCCCGGAAAAGGAAGTGCACCTTGGTGATATGGGTAGTCCAATAATTCCTTATAGATCATGTTATCTGAGACCTCAAATCCTGAGATGTTACAGAGTACAACCTACAGTGGCCACGCTTACTGCAATTAGGGATGCGTTGGTAACACAACTTGCATATGCACGCAACGAACGCAAGCAATGGTCAGAACAATGTGATTTTGTCTGCTCCAAAAGAGCAGACACCGATAGGCTAATAGCAGAAATTGAAAGTCTGCATAAGAGGCACCTATATCTTCACAGATGGCTTCACCTATCGAGTGATAATGACTCTTCAACAGAGGAAGACAGATACAATACATCAAAGGTGCAATATGTAGTATATTTGGATCTATGCAACTAAGCTTCACTTGTATGTTAGAATACTGAACTGGTCGTATCGAAATACTCTCCAACTATGTTTCATAGAAATCTATGTTTTGAACCTGAGTTTATGTTACTAATCATCAATCTTGTTCTAGATGTCGATGAATCCAACTGAAGTTCTGATGTGTGAATGTGGTCTGGTTGCAGCATTGCGGCTAAACACTGAGGATGCAGAGTTATATGACTTTGGCATTCTTAGAAAAAGGCCGGGAGAAATGTATTACATATGTCCTTCTAGTCAGGTGCACTAGTAAAGAAAAAAATAATCAGTTGCACTTGCTAAGTACATCGCGTATTCATTGTTATAAACTATAATTTGGGAATTTTTTTAGGGAAAAGACCGATGCAAATACTTTCATTGGGCAGTCGATCTCCACCCAACAACTGATTTTTTGAAGGTTGAGATTACGTTACTAACTTGCTGGTGCAAGTCAGTGTGGGGCCAAATGATGAACATGAAGGACTTTGTTGAAATCCATCACAACTCCAAACATGTTTACACCTACATAAAGACCGACTATGAAGTTCTACAAACTTTTGTTCATAAGTTAGAAGAGAGTTATGCCCTTCTTTTGGATACTCCTTCACCTTTGATGACTCCATAATGCATTTTTTGTCATTTTGTTGCATGGTTATGGATGTATAAGATTGTATGCCCTATGTTATTTGCACACAAAATTGTAATATTTGAAATATAACATTACATCCACTATTGTGAAAGGAGCCCTTATGCTATTTCAACATCTTACATACATAATTTATTCTATGGGTCATCTAATATGGTGTGCGGAGCATGATCAAATCCTACTTGATGCGATGAGAAACCAGTATGACCTGGGGAGATGTTTCAATAGAACATATACTACATAGGCTTGGAGGGAGACATTGCTTGACTTTTATAACATAACTAGGGTGCTTAGCATTGATTTGAACAGACTGAAAACCCATTGGAAGAACTTAAGGAAACTGTAACATACCAGATCTAGAACCCTACCCTAGAACTTTGACCTTTTGGGTTTGACCAAACAAGGTTGAGGTTAGGATGATCCTAATAATATAATGCATGAATAATGTGATATAATATGTCATATAATTCATTTGGTAACAATAAAATGATAAATAACTTAATTTCATGCATAATATGGTTAATGGGCCTCTAATGGGATAGATGATATAACCCATGTAAAAAAGCCTCAAATTAAATAATAGACTTCAAATTCGTAATCTACACATCAAAATAAGCTTACATATCAATTTTCATTTAATTTGGACAACCTTGAAATAATATGGTAAGTTAGGAGAGAGAAATTTTCCTAAAAGGTGTAATTAATAAATAAATATAATAATTGACCCCAAAAGAGGAAAATAATCTTATATTCGTAATCTACATAATAAATATAGCCTTTGGGTGAATTTTCATCCAATTTGGAGAAAGTTTGCTTAAAAGATTGAACCAGGAGAGAGAATGTGTGTAGAACCTTCAAAATATTAAATAAATATTCAAACAAGTCCAATATGTAAAATTGATGGCAAATTCGTATCAAAACCGTTAAATATGACTTGTGCGTCAAGTTTTATAATTTTTGGATAATCCATGTGTCATTAATGCATTAGGAAAGAGAAATAAAGAATATGTTAAATAATACATCTAAAGTTTCCAAAAGTGAAATCTATGTGGATATTCAGAATCTACATGTTTAACTTAACTTGTGTGCAAAGTTTGGTTTAATTTGGATAAGAATAGGACCATTAAAAGAGGAAAGACAATAGGAATATAATGTATAAATATCACATTACTATTTTGTCGATTTCATATAGTTTCCTTTTATTTTAGCTGTCATGCTTGCTTTCCCAGATTTTAGCTTTCTTTGTGACCATTGGATTTCGATCTGTCGGCTCGAAGATCGTCTCCTACCTTGAGTAGGAGACTGAATTCGTTTTGTACAGTGGGCGCAATCTTCCTCGTCACAGTTATCCCTCAATTTTAAATGGAATTTCTTGATTTTTGGTTCATGAGTTTCCTTTTTTGATTGTGCATTTTATGACCCAAAATTTGTGTGATTTCCTTGAGAATCTAGGATTTTCCCCAACTCCTGGCAACCTGCCTCCGCGGCCCCTTTTCCTTCCCGCTTTATCCCTCATCCTCCAGTATATATAAGGGTACCTTGGGGTGTCCCAGCACCCGTGCGATGTTTTGCACTGATCAATTTCTCAAGGACAAGCATGTTTTCTCGCCGACATTAGCTTCTTTGGGTTGTCCTTGTGGAGCTTGCTGCTCTCTCTCCTCACCTTATCAGCTCTGATTGGTTTGCTCTTCAGTTTCGTGGTAAGTTCACCTTGCCTTTCGTGCTCTTAGGTTTGAGTTTGAGTTATTCTTTTGGATTCGCCCAAACTCGCACTGAGCAGCAGTCAGGCTGCTTGCGGCCATGGCGCGCTCGATTTGGGGAAGATGACCCCAAGGGAAATCACCCGCCTACCCTTTGTTTCCCTTCTTGTTTTGTTTTATCGCCAGGGGCAATTTTGGCATCCCACCTTCTCATCCTTTGCTTTGGAGCGAGTCAACCGAGCCATTGACCCGCTAACTTGGCCGGCGTTCATTGGGCCGAATCATGCGGGCCCGGCATGCTTCTCCTTTCTTTTCATAAATTTCTCGCCTACATGGCTTCATCTAATTATCTAATTGGACGAATTTCAAAAATCCATAACTAATTAATTAATGATCGGAAAATAACAAATAAATATTCATTGGAATCAGAAAAATAATATCTAACTAATGGTATATGTTTTGATAAATGAATCTAAAGATTAATAACAGATGTTTTCAATAGATCCAATTAATGATGAATTAACTTGTAAAAATCATAAATAATTATATATAAATCGAAAAATATAATAAAATATGTTTTGGAATTCAAATAACCTAATCTAAAATATGGAATGGTTTTGGAAATCTAATTCATATAATAATAAAAAGGTGTTTTTAGGATTTTGTATATTAATGGAAACCTAACCCTAATCCCATATATATGCTAATAGGTGCTCTAGAAGCCTAGGCTTGTACTTAGATGTGACTTTGGATCAGTTTGACTCTGATGTTGAGGTATGTTGTATCCCTTATTCATCCATATTGAGCAATTCACCTACTTTATCATTCTTTTGACTTTTGCCTACACATATGTCTATTCTTTTGATATGATGGTTCGTGAGAACTATCTTATTTATTATGGACTTGAATATTTTCTTGATATCTTATCTTGTGCATTGGTGCATGATGGTCTCTTATATTAATATGTGCCACTTTGAAGTGGATGTTATATGTTTGTGTTGTCTATTGTGTGATAGAAACCTTTGTTTCATCTTCTGACTGAACTATTTACTTGCCTCTATATTTACATGCAATGTGATTTAGTAGCACTAGAGTAGTGTAAATTACTTTGGTTTTGGGGTAGTAATCCCCTATTGTTTATTTGGAGGGTGGCAGTATACCATTCCTCTGTAATCGAGTGTGGAAGTAATCCATACTCAACTTTATATATTTGGGAGATTGGCAGTATTCCTTTCTCTATCAGGTTCAAGTTTGTGCTTGGCCGCCAATTGTGTTTATATTGTTCTAGGGCTATGTTTATCTCACATGCATGTAGGTTGATGATGTTGTGGGGTGTATGCCCTACTACCTATGTATGTGCTTTTGTTGTACGATTTTTATTATGGCAAGTATCTTCTTTTTATATGTGTTGATGATTCTTATCTTTTATGCCTTCTTTGGGTAGTCCTTATCTCTTGCATGGGAAGCCTTTACATTTGATGTCCTTTATATCCTTATATTGCTCAACTTGCTTTTTAGTATGCACATACCAGCCTTTGCTGATGTATCCTATTGTTTCTCTTTTGCTGGGGTATGCTTCCAACCCTAGGTGGAAGACTTGGATGACTTGTCATGTTGACCTGGACTTAGATTGTAAAGTTAAAGCTCGGAGACAATCTTGAGGTGGTTTAGATTTCCTCTACATGGATCCTTGTGATGTAAGTTTGTAACCCTTTATGTTATAATTGAATAGTCAAATATTTTCTTCCGCTGCTATACTTTGGTCTTTTGATTACCATTATATAAAGATTTGAAAATTTTACACCCACTCCATCATACCTTTTGAGTATGTTTGGACTGGAGGTTCTATTGTTCAAATTTTTAGTAGAGAGGTGGTTTCACTTCTTTACAGAAACAATTTATCAGACAAAATCATTTCCGTTTGGAACATTTATTGCCTCCTCATCCCTTAGTGTAATATATGACCCCCCAGGAGTTGCTGAAAACCTAAGCAATGTTGACAACAATAATGACACAACTGCGGAATTAGGTGGTGAAGCAAACAAATGAAGTTGTGAACAATTGTTGACCACCTTAGGGACTTTCAAATATTTTATTTTATATGCATTTAAAAACATTTGTCATTATGTTCGATTCCGGAACATTTGTCATTATGATAAATAATTTGCATGTCTGAATCTATTTTAATGAATGTATAATTGTGCATACTCATTTCATGCACCTATAATTAAATGTGATACCGAATTAGCTATGTGTTTTTGACCATTCCTTTTGGAACAACATGTAGATGTTGCACAACAACAAATTCAATACAAAGTCCGTACGCTACACAAAGCGTAAGTATAAGTCGATAAAAACTGTAGTAGGCTGGTCACAAAATGGAATGCGATGTAGATGGGATACCCCTTGACTGGTCAAAGTATATATATGTTGTATCGATGATGACTCGGGTTGTGGTTTTAAACCACTGTATAAGGGAATAATTGGGTGTGCAGATGTAGTCATGCACCACGAGATGTTGTGCCGGCCAAAAGAGTGCAATTGATACATCTGGTAGAAAGAGACTACATTTTTGTCAACAAAGAAGTGGAGTCCAATTAGCATGGTAGGAGTTGTACGGTTTATAATGGTCATTCAATAAAACACCTTTTTTGGTTGCAAAATTTAGCTGGAATAGGCACGGGATGCAGTATGGTTTGGTTTGGCTATTGTTACAGTTGCCAAATTAAATCAGACTACATCCTGTGACTATTCCAGCTGAATTTAGTAACAAGTGTATGTTTTTCATTGCTTGACCAAACTGAACTAAACAAATCATACCATGTCAAATCAGACTTCATTTCTTTGTTGAAAAAAATACAGTCTTCTATCTACCGGCTGTTTACATTGCCTTCTTTAGGCCAACACAACAACTCTTGAAGCATGACAACTTCATCGTATGGTCATCTAATGACCTTACTATACTAGTCTATATGAGTTTGTCTTTATCAATGTACCACGTGTTTATTTGACTACGTACTACACTTAGTGCAAACTAATGTATAATTAGAAGGTATGTTTCCTACTAACATCTTGAATGGTGGACATGAACTAAGATTATTCACAAGGTACTTAATTTTAAATGATGTATAATTTCTCATTGTAGATTATCTCCATCATGAATGTTTCTTTACTGACTACACATTTATTTTTCAGTTTAACAGATACAATGAATCAGTTTGTATGTGATGCAGAATGTGATGCAGCCCTAGGAATAGTGTTAGGTCAACAATATTACTTGCACAAACTACATGGACATTCTGCACGGTAGGGTTGGTGTGATGCCATAGAGGATTTTCATGAGATAACTGGCAGAACAGATATTAGTATGGGTGTGTTTATGGTGAGATGGAAAATTTTAAAAATTATAGATGCAGTTCCAAAAACTTTCTGGACTAGCCCGCAAACTTATCCACCTGGACTACAACAACATCCGGTTAACCAACAAGACACATCTCATACTTCCACAATATATACAGAAGATACATGCAGAGTACCCAAGGATGTTGGTAGAAAATGAAAAACTTAGTACAATGAATGCCACTTTGTAATTGATTGACTATTGTTTGCTTCGTTTGCTGTTAACTACATAGAAAATATGTTATCTATATGTTTGAAAAAAATATTTATCCGTAATGAATATCAAATAACCCATGCTATTGTCTGTTGTTAATACTTGCATTTATAGTACTTGTTCTCAACATTATTTTACATTGTTGTAGGCATAACATCTAAATTGTTGACACTCTCTCCAACCACAACACCCTAGGACCATGGCCTGGGCCTCTACCCCAATGTTATTATTACCTATTGAAGAACAGTTGGACATCATCCTAGACGATTGTTCGTTAGCACAACTCATTATACCTAAACATTGGTGTTATCTAAACGGAAGACGCTACAAGGATGATGAAGTGTACCTAAATTATGGAAATTCAACATCTGTTATCGAGGTTAAGTACGATGTTGTCAGAAATCTTGTATCCACATCTAGTTGGCGCGAGTGGGTTAGGAAGATGCTATTGGGCCGTACTGACAAACTTTTTTATTCTTCTGGTTGACCATAATACCATCAAGGTTTGGATAACCAACATCAACAACAAGGCGCCCGATCATCTCAAACAATTTGAGTATTCGATAGAGGATAGAGAACATGATGATGAATCTGATGAAGAGAACACACCCGTCGATTGCTACGAAGTCCCTTTTATTCCTTTTGGCACCGTCGATTTTCCTATCACAATCAGTTCAGATTCGTCTAAAGATAACAATGAGTTCAGTGACACATCAACATCATCAAAAAAACCAAAGTAGGTCCTATCAACAAATTGCTGATTCTAGTCTTATTTTGTTTTTCCACTTCTTGTCTTAAAGTAATCAAACCTCATACATGTTTTTTGTTGTTAAAACTTCAAGAGAAGACCACAACAATGAAAGGGCCCTCACAATTGCTGATTCTGGACCATGATATTGTTGTTTAAGTTGTGTATCTAGTCTAGTAGTGTCTCTCTCTTCCTGTTATTTTACTTATGTTTAGTTAATGTCATTCATCTCTTGTAGTATTAGTAGAGTGGTTACAATATTTTTCATTTGTATTATAATAACAAACTAAACACGACTTAAGTAAGTCTAAATTTAATACTATTGAAGTTAATTTCTGTTGTATAATGAATATAATATAATCAATCAATTTCCGAATACCTTACCACTGACAAAATCACCAACATCAAAACTACAGCCTTAGGCAGACAAATAAAATTGTAAAAAAACTGGTCCAACTTGTATTTGTTTATGATTGCTTGGCAGCATTTTCTTGTAAAACTTATGCTCATCATTACTTCATTTTTACCATCATTTCATCAAAGGTATACTCATGTATTCTGTTTGGAAGTCTAACATAGCGTTAAAACTTACATATCTAAGTTTGCTTGCCAACTTTAACTTGTACAAACTGTTGTCATATGTACTTTGTTATTATGATTATTTTGTCTTACTTATATTTATTTTAAAAATTTATTAGATGTCAACATCGCATTCAAAGTCACAATCAAAGTTTGAAAAAATATTAATGTCCCTGTCAAAGATACACAAATATGTTGAGGAATACATAGTTTGCAAAAAAAGTATTGTGACCCTGGACACTAGGGTGAGCCTGCACAACAGAGGTCCAAATTTGAAAGCCATGAAGAAGAAAATGTTGGGGTCAATAAACATGTTCCTCATATGTTGTTGCTGTTTGATTGGCCAAAAGATAAAATCAAACAACAACCTCAACCATTGTAGGGGGACTTTCCCGTGTCATGGGACGAGTACGAGGAGGCCCTAAAGTGGGCCAACTGGGAAGGTCCTACTTGGGAACAAAAATAATCATTGTCTACCCCAAAAACCGGCCAACACAATGGCTGGATACTGTCTTAGCATGTGTGTATGGGTGTGTAGGTCTAGGCCCAGGGCAAGCCGCTCATTTTTTGTCCCCTCTCCCTTGGTTCATGACGCTTTTGCCCCAGATCACATTATGTTCTTATCAACTTTTCTTCGGCGTTGTTTAAGTTCTGATAACGTTATTATCTTTATTCTGTCATATCTTTTATTATGAAACAATTATGGCCATTTTAATCAAACTATCTTTCAAATGATATTTGGTCTACTTGTGCGTAATTTATGTTCCATTATGCCAATTACAATTATCTTGTCAGTTACCAATTTCTAGATCGAATATGCAAAACTATATACATAAATACAAAATGAACATGCCATGCAAGACAATGGTAAAGTTTAATTTATTTAAAATAAACATATAAAATGACCATACTCATTACTATTCATTTCACTAAACAACAAATAATATCACCCACATTAGGTATCGAATTACATTTATTTTGTTAATTTTATACTTGTATTGTAGTGGCATCACAACTTTACATAAGTTGTTATTGTTAAAACAGTTATGTAACAATAGGACAGAATAAGCAAATCATGTCTACGTTGCCCAACAAAACTAGGCTGAATAATGACTGACATCCAAATAGAATCAGTGTGAAACCAGACTCAATTGACTAGTTAACCAGAATGAGACTGCTTGCCAAACAAAATCAGACTACAACCTCACTACCCAACCCATTCTAGAATCCCTACCAAACGCAGGCTTAGTCTCTTCATTCCCGTCCGACAGAGTGAACAAGAGGGGACAATGGTGAGAGTGGAAGGACCTGGCAAGATGCTCCAACCGACAACTAATCCCCAGATCGTCCCAAGTCTGGTAGATAAAACCTCTTTCGAGCCTTTCCCAAATGTCAGGTGTGAGAATCTGCTTGTTGAACCAGGTGAAAACTCCCCCACTGAACAGAAGCTCTAGCACCTCCAGCGTGGCTCCAATCAACAAAATCCTGCATAGCCAGGGGGTTTGGAGGGTTGCCCCCAACTTTCTCCTCCGCCCGCATTACCACATTGAAATCAGCTCAGGTTGTCCTTCCTGCTGTCTATCGAGCTGAGAGAACCTTGTTTCCGGAACGGAGTCAAAGAAATCTCCTAAACAAACTTCGTTGAGTGGCGCCTTCTCTGTCCATTGCCATCCCAAACTATCCGTTTTTGCCAAGCGGGTCCTGAGGATCCGAAAGAAGAGTCACGGTAGGCCCTAGAGATATCCCGGGGCGGCCGCTCAGATCCGAGTGGCCTCCTGCGTTCCGCTGGGCCTGACTGATTTGTTGTAACTATAACTTTCCAAAAATTTCTTTTCCCGGAAATGAAATTGAGTTCTGAGAAAATGAGTTCCAGATTATTGATTTGAAATATGAGTTTTCCTGAAACTTGACTTCCATCTAATTGGTTTGTTGTAAGTTACTTAACAGATGTATATAATGTTCTCGCTTCACACACGAGCCATATAATTATGTTTTATGTGTGATATTTTTTAGATGGTTCAAATAAAGGATACATTCCATTTTGATCTGTGAAAAAATATAATAATTTTGCTTCATACAAATTACATAACAAACTTATTACAACACTAAGAACTAACAAATTAGCAATCTTGGATTTCCATCGAACGCCTTCAGTACATAACATCAAATATGCTACTATATGTCTTTGGTATCATATCAAACAATTTCAAGGCATCAATGATCTAATAGAATAAAACATATGCCATAACAGATCTGGAACAAGGGAACACAAATGAAGGACCTCATTTTCTAAGAACTGAACAAGAGTTTCCGGGAGTTGAATTGGAATCTGGATGAACATCCTTGTTGTTCCGTCATAGTAGTACCCAAAATTATGAACACGGTGCACCTGATTCTCAATATGACAGAGAAAGCTAATCAAAACATCTTTCCCAATAAACTATTGCACAGTTGATTTCAACTAACACGATCCAGCGAACCAAAGCTTTTTCCATAATAAACTATTGCATAGAAACAACACCACTACCTTTCAGCCACGAATCAAATACTCTCAAATAAGACGATCGTGTAGTATCACGCCGCCGCTCTCCAACAATAACAACCTCATCTACAAGAGGGGATAATAAGTAATCGAAGAGAACGAGACCGATTGTCAGATCTGTATCTTGCTTTCCGCCGCCATGAGTCACCAAGTCAGTCGCTAGACCACGAGAAAATAGGGCATGACGAGAGGTTGTCGTTCGGTGGCGTGGAAGTTGTTTTCCAAATGATTTCAAGCGGAAGTCAGAACCAACCTCTTATTTAGAGTTACACTACACATAACCGGCCACACACCCGACCATCTACCCGGACCTCGGTACTGTCCATCCACTACCTACTGCGCCCCACTTCGTATTTAAAGTCAGAGCTGCTCCAACATCAAACATTAATTCTGCATGTCTTTACATGCAAAAGTCATGCAAAAAATAATTATCTCGCCACCAAATACAAATGGACCACCTGTTTTTTCCTCAAACTTTGATTTTCCTCTAATGATTCTCTCTATTTTATTTCGAATCTCATATATAGCAGCAAAACTCCTCAAACATCCCCATCCATATTCATTTCCGCTAAGTATAGTACTCATTCCCTTACTCTTGATTTAAGTTTGTCAAAATGACAGTACAATACTTACCAAATCATTTCCACCAAGTACAATACTCATATCAGTATTTTTGAATCTCGTATATAGCAGCAAATCTCCTCAAACATCCCCCTCCTTGTTCATTTCAGTCAAGTACAATACTCATTCCCTTACTCTTGATTTAAGTTTGTCAAAATGACAGAACAATTGCTACCAAATCATTTCCGCAATGTACAGTACTTACTCCCCCTCCCTATTCATTTCCGCCAAGTACAATACTCACTCCCAAATCATTTAAGTAAGTACAGTACAGTCCCTACCAAATCATTTCAGCAAGTACAATACCCCATTATGATTTTCATTTCTGTAAGAAGAAAAAGTACAATACCCAACAAATCATTAATCACTTATACAATTCAACAATGAGTACAATACCTAATTATTATTCTCATATCAGTAACAAACCTAAACCCACTATGATTTTCATTTCAGTAACAACCAACAGTACAATACCCAACAAACTATTAATCACTTATACAAAGGTACAATACCTAATTATTATTCACATATAAGTAAAAAACCTAATTCATATGTACTGTATTTGTATCAAAGGGCAGAACTAGTTAAACATGAACAAATAGTACATATAGTACTTCCTCAGTGCTTGTCAGAATTGGTTCAATGTGAACAAATCGTACGTACAATACTTACTCACACTTGGGCGAAAATGAATAAGGAGGGGGTGATTGAGGGAATTTGTAGCTATATACAAAATTCGAAATAAAATGGAGGGAATCATTAGAGGGAAATAAAAAATTCAGGTGGTAGATTTGTATTTAGTGGTGAGTTAATAATTTCATGCATGGCTTTTGCATGTAGAAATATAGAGAATCGGTGCAGCAGTTATTGCTTTAAATATGCATGGGGGCTGCGTATGTAGTTGGGCGAGTATTCCCGAGCACCGGGTATGCCCGCGGGTGGCAGGCCGGGCATGAGTAGAAATTTTCTATTTATATATTCGAAAGTTTAGAAAACTAAGCTGAAGTCAATTTACGGAGTTCCATTGAACCACAGCCGTCTGACACTCTGTGACGGTCAGAGGCACTGTTGACCGTCTCACGCCCGCGTTGTTGTTCCAGCACTGCCTCATCTTCTCGATGCTACCGGCCTGCTTCGTCCTCCTCCGGCTTATCAACGACTGGCCCATGGCGACGTGCCGTGGAGAAAGCTTCAATAGGAACCTGCAGGTGTCTACCCTCCGGGGAGAAAACAAAACCGCCTGAATCTCTAAAAATCGTAGCCACCTTAGTAAGAGAGACTCGGTAACGAACAGGATGATCACCGGGGGTATGTCCGATTTCTGTGCCTGAAGAAGCATCAGCGTGTTGCTGGCATCGTCCTCATGGGGTTTCCAGTGAGAACACCCCCGGAAGAGTCCAAATGGTCGGACCATTTCTTGTAGAGTAGAGACACTGCGACAGTGAAGCGGGATATTGCTGGGGGAGATCCACCACCATTCTGGCTGATCGGCCGATGTGAATCTGTCCCACAGCGTGCAGGAGAGCTGCCGTTCCCCTACTCGAACTGAGCCGGCGCGAAGAAGCTGGCCACGCGGTCCGTCTTCCTCATTCGGATTTGGTGGTCTCTGCACTTCTTCGCTCACGATCTCTTCCTCACCGTCATCCGTGAACCTCGTATGCCTTCCTTGCGATACCGGCATCTTACCTCCAGCAGTGGTTGGTGATGGTTGCATGAGCTTGGGACGGACATCTTACCTCCAGCAGTGGTTGGTGATGGTTGCATGAGCTTGGGACGGACAGAGGTGACTATCTCCGTGCTGGCCTGCAACAGTGAGGGGGCTCAAGCTGGAAAGAAGGGAAAAGTGCCTGACTTCAATATGCTCTATGAGCTGCACGATCCATGTACAGTAATGTTCTTCTTCCGCAACAAACACATCATGGTCGATTTAGGAACAGGAAATAATAACAAGATTAACTGGGCGATGAACAGCGAAAAGGAGTATATTGATATCGTCAAGATGGTGTACTGAGGAGCAAGCAAAGGGCGTGGACTGGTAATTGCACCAAAGGATTACTGTACCAAATACCGATACTAGAGTCAAGATTTGTTGACTTACTAAGCAGCACATTTGTCTTCTTCATCTTGCTGTTTCATGCATCTTCATCGAGATTGATGTGTGCTACAAAGAAAGAGAATCTTCATTAGTCTTGATCGTCGAAACGCCTTCAACAAACCATCCTTCACAAAATCTTCCTGTAGCTACATAAACCCTACCATCATGCTTTCTGGTCTCTCATCTCTTTCTTCCTTCGCTCTTTCTGGAGTTCTTTTTCCATGTCGGACTCCTCTACAAGACATTTAAAGAGGCTTTGGCTGTAGTTTGTGGATTCACAAGAAGCCAGTCGCAAGCAGAAGACCAATTTCTATAGGATGTCCACCTAGTATTTCCTCTGATACGAAAAGGAGAAAACGTATCAAGCTTTATAGCTTTGTCGTTGTTGGTTAATAAAATTCGCAGGTTGCTATTCTTAGCTTGTTAGAAACTTGGATAGAGAACGTTTCCGAACCAATCGTAGTGTAGTGTTTGTTTGGTAGATTGTTTTTCATCTGATATTATAAATTGTGGTTGATGCAGAAACTTTTTATTTCTCTATTTATCGCATAATAACAAAAACTCATTAAATGACGACACACCTCTCACTATATGTTCTGGGGTACTCAAAATAACACATCTTCTCCACGCAATTCTACACCTAGACTTCAACTCATTAGACGTTTAAATATTTCCAAAGATAATAATGCAAGTATGAAAAGTAAGAGAGAGAGAGAGAGAGAGAGATTGAACAATCCACAAATGAAGGTCATATTTATAGTGGTTCCATCTCAAAAGATGAGTTTACCTCTAAAATTTTCAACCTTGAGTAACTCCTTATATTTGATTATAAGAGTTCCATCAAAATACCACCCTTTTCAATATCAAAGGCTAAATTTCTTCCTTTTTTTTTCCTGGGCAAAGAAGTTAACATCATTACAAAGGACTTACCTACTCTTGCTTAAGAGTCATTCACATTCCAAAGGGCTTACCCAACATTGACCAAAAGCCTTCAACCTTCACCTAGGACTTATCCACTATTGACGATGATATTCTATCTTTGCCAAGGTCTTACCCACTCTTCAAACCAAGAGTCTTCTTCCTTTGACTTCACCTTAACCAAGGAAAATCTTTTTTATCTGAGGTCTCTTGCTCTTCTTCTTGTTCTTGTTCTTGTTCTTCTTCTCCCCTCCTCCTCCATTATTAGTCAAAGTGACAATCTTCATTTTCATGAGAGACATTGGGGGTAGGGAAGTGAGAGCCTCGTAAGGTATACATATAGAACTAGATCACTTAGAGATTTCCTACTCACTCTAGTTGATGTTTAAGTGATTAAGCTCATTGAGTGGATAGGGTCTCTTTGGGGGTACTTTTCTATCAACTATAATATTAGGGCTTTTTCATTGATTTACTAACCAGGGGATAAAGTACAAGGGGTCCTATTTATAGTTGAGGATTCCTCCTATCTGTTAGAATCCTTCATGATGAATTCTAGATATTTTTAGGAGAGTCTAATGCAAATAATTAACTTTTTCTCTCATTCCAATGGTTATATTGCACAACAACTATAGTTCCATTAGATGAGTTGTAACTCGACTCAAAAAATTTGCTTGTCCAACCAATTTAATGGTTGGCTAAATTACCTTTTGGTGAGAAATTTGGCTGACAAGAGGTTCTCAAAATCCTGCATACAATTTTGTCAGTCAAGATCTACCTAGGAGACTTGGCCGATTACACTTGCTATTTTGCGTATTTCAAGACCTCCCAAGTGCAGTATAGTTCAAGATAATGAACTCTTACTACATATTTGAGATTAATTACTTGTCATAAAACCATTACAAGTGATTTATAACAAAGATCTAATTCTTCAATATTGATAGTTGTGCATATATGACTTGATTTCTCTAAACTAGGGTTTGCAAGTTTAGGCAATTGGAGTGTGTCTATCTAATATGAATTCACTCAAGTAGAAGCATTAGACAAAAATAAGTGGATTGGTTGAGTCATCATCAAAAAAGGGAAAAGTCAATTTAGACATTGACTCAACATTGCTCCCCCTTTTTTGAACACGAAAAACCATTACAAAATGTACAGAAAGCATTTACGTGAACACATACCTTTGAAGAAGCCTAGAGGTTTTGGGAATTGAGTTCATATGATACCCTTCAATTTATGCTATTTTTTCAACTCTAGCTTTCACAACATTTATAGAAATTATGTCTTCTCCTCATGCATGTCTTCTCCCCCTTACGTAAGACATGTACTCTCCTCCTTTGTCATATCAAAAAGTGTATGTGGGGGAGGGGTTGAAGACACAAAACAAAATTTGTTTAATAGGGATGGTATAGGAGTAAAAAATGGACTATCCAAGCAATGTATGTAAATCATCAAGACATGCAATCAAACAACTCTAGATGTAGTTCTAGAAAGAATTATACAACACTATGAAAGGTAGTAACTCAAACTAAAATATATACAAATCAAGAACAAGTTTGAGTACAAAGAGCAACATACAAGCTAGAACTAGATGCTATCACTGGTTTGAATACTGCTAGTGGGATACCACTTGTTGAAAAACTACAAGTAGAATCTATGTCATAACAAAGATGAACAAGTGAAAACAAGATGCTACTAGATGCAGAGAGATACCCATGCAAAATAGTATGCAATTCAAGAAGCATTGATGGTTTTGAAACCCTATTTTTGGTCATTTATTATTTGATCAAGATTAGATCTGCTCTTAAGCTAGTGATGGGATTTGTCTTATTTATTTCACAAATTTCCATATTTTTGTACCAATTTATTTCACCCATTTCACCCATTTGGCAATCTTTGGGAGTTCACATACAAAATTACCATCATGTGAACTTAAGTGTAATTTCCCCTTTAATTCATTTCTTACATACTTTTTTAGTAAATTATCCAATTGAATTATCCTAAATATAATATTTATTTTAAAATCTCATGATATATTCAATTTCCACTATCTTCATGAAATCCATATCTTTGGATAAAGAGAAATTTGGACCCCAAATTTTATCTCTTATCTTCCATCATTTTTTGTTTATATTAGTTCATCATTTAGCTCAATCCCACAATCTAAACTATTTTTTTGAGATATCACCAGAACATTTATGGAAAATATAAAAACCCATATGATTCTTTCCCCTTTTTCCTACCTAGGGACACCTGACGGAATCATGCGCCCCGTCAAGTGCCACATGTAGGAATCTTGTGTTTGGTCATGTGGCCTCCTAGTAGATTGTAGCATGCCACCTTCCCTATTCAAGAATCTTCCCTAGACCCCTGAACCCTAATTTTAGACTATAAATACCTTGCATACCCACCAAGCACAATTGCCCCATTTGACTCTCCTAACGTTAGAGAGCCAACTATCTCCCTGTATACTTTTGGGTTTCTTGAGTTACAGGAGGATCCTTCCTCTATTACAAAAACTTTTCAAATGTCAATAATCTATAGAATAGGTAAGAAGGTAACCTTTCTCAATTTTTACTATTTTGATCTAAAATGCTCCATTAACTTCTGAAATTAGTTGCCTAATTTCTTAGTCAACTTCTTGCTTTTAAAGTTCATATCAAAGCAAAAAATGCTATGATTATTTAAGCTAAAATATACTCTATCCATCAATATAATGACCCCCTCCCCCCCTTTATCCTCAGTTAAGGTGGAATAGGAAGGCAAGGGCCATTATCCATATTTCCAGGACCCATATCTATAATAAATAACAAATAATCATTGATAATTCCGCAATGGAGGTGTGCATACAATTAGGATAATAAAATACTTATAGGGAGTTTATTATATTCTTGAATATTGGGAATGAATAACATTCAATGAAACTAAATATAGAATAAAACTATATAAAAGCTCCTTATCTTTTCCTTGATCATTATTCATGTTGTTTCTTGCAATATAATCCATAACTTCAGGTCAACATTATTAACCTCAAACACTGACAAACACAATGCAGTTAGCACATAAATATGCTAAGTACATGAGTGCAACATAAAAGTGTGCATACACTTTTATCAACATATATCACCATTTAAGTCAAGTATTCACATAAAATAAATTCCAAATGTTCATTCTGTTCAACCCATAATCTTTCTCATCTCACTTAGTGTGCCAATATTGGATCCATAATAATTTTTGAAGTGTATATCCTATCAGTAGGCTCATAGATGTGTATCCCATCATGGCATTCTTCCACCTCATTCCTTATGGGTTCTTGGAATACTCTCATAAATTCTTTTCTCAGAAGTGGGTATCTCCTCAAAACATTCTTGTGAGGTATCAATTACTAGGTTGCTTGTTATCCATTAATGATACACACAACACTTCATTTTTTGTAGTAGTTGAAAGAGTCCACTGCATATATCATGTAAATTAAACATTCAAAATAATTCAAAGATTTCAAAAGCTCAGTTAAAGCGAATACTCATAGATAATCCACTATGCAATGTAAAAATTGATCGAGTCAAATAATGTTAGTGATTTTAAGTCCTAACCCAAAAAATATCAAATAACACCTGATGTGATATTAAGATTCCAAGCATCCCTTGCTAGGGAATTCAAGAGAACCTTTAGGCTAGTAGGTTCAAGTTAGGTGAAAATTGGGGTTTGAGTTGTCAATTAGGGTTTGTTCTAGTTTTAGGGTCAAAACCATCAATTAAGGTTCTTCCTTAAGAAATCATAATTTCTCCATTCATAAAAAAGTGAACTTCCAATCTCATGTCATAGTTTATCATTACATTAACTTTTGCCACATGATTAGCCTCAAGGCTCAGGGGTCGAACCAAAACTCATAATATTCCCAACTAGGGTTTTATTCTATATTAATTAAGATTTGAAAAACTTTTTATAATTCCATATATAATCGGGTCCTAAAACCCTCTCCATTAGAATCCTCTTATTTTTTTATTAGTTTGATATATGATATTAATATATTTTGATTAGTAGTTTATGTACTGTATTTTGTAAAATAAAACTAATTTTTACATATTTCTAGGAATATGCCTCTTCCTTGGCTAACTTGGAAATATTAGATTGGGACATGTAGCTTAAAGCCTGTAGTAAAGTAATCTGCGGATCTATTCCATTTCAAGGCTGAATTGATGGTTTAGAGTGTCAATTGGACTACTAGGTTAGGAGTGAATAGAGAGAAGGGGAGTGGCTAGTTCACAACTAGGTCATTGGATGATGCTGACTGGTTGAACCAATCAACCGTTGAATAGATCATGCCTTTCTTCCTTGCAGAAGGGGAAGAGACTGACCATGATAGAAGATCTCACTGGAGAAGAAGGGAAGGAGGAGAGGGAGAAGGAGGCTCGACTTGGAATGGCAACGTCTGATCACACCTTAGCCTCACAAATTCAACCATGTCCTTAGGATCGCTCATGGAGGACCGAGGGAGAAGAATTCTTGTGGTGGATTAGTAGAAAAATGGGGTGAAGGTTGAGGGTTCGACATAGTATCAGAAGGATTGAGGTCGTGGGTAAATATGAGTGGAGAAATTAGATGCAAAACTTGGAGTTATGCCCACTGGTTTTATAGTGCTTGATACCTCTTCTTAAGGTCCAGGCTTTGGGTCCCCATTAATGGTATGAGAGGGAAGCATAGTGTAAAGAGAAAGCTATAGTTATGACACAAATTTCCCCTAAATCACCCATTTTTGTGGTTGGGAGGTGAGTAGAACCAAAAAAATCACAAAGTAGGACACTAATTTTCTCTAAATCACCCATTTGTGCAGTCAGGAGGTGAGTGGAACCAAAAGAATCACAAAGTAGGAGGATCGATCGATGCCATAAGAGCATGTCATGATTGGGTCTTATAGGGACACTATTCACTCCTTTCCTAATTTGGATGGGGTAGAAGATGACGCAATGCACATCTATCTCTAATAATACATATCCAATATGTGTGACACAATCAAGGTTCATGTCCCCAATGTAGGGAAATACAACATAAGAGAGGCAGCAGAAACAAAAAATTTACTGACATATTTCCCATTAACCAAAAGACCGCGTCGATAACTATGCAATGAGAAGGACGGTTTAATGATGCTATACCTACTCCTAGAGCAAGTCCAGTGACATTACTCATTAATGTAGATGCACACTCTGTCTTGAACAGTGTCTGTGCAACTCTTGGTTACATTGGGACTCATCTGACTGCTCCTCCATGGACAACAGACTCAGACAACTACTGTAATGTCTCCTTAGATCTCACCACAGAAAGCGATTTGATGTTGCCCTCCTAGAAGCAACCAAAGGACTCCTACCTCTAGAGTAGTCCACAAAGACCAACTAAAACTAATGTTGTCCTACTAGAATGGATAGGATGGAGTTGTCCCTCCTGTTGGTGAACTAGTCACAAACCTGCTCTCCCACAACAATGAGCCTCAATTGTTCTCTCCCTTGCTATTCCTCCCTAGTCGGTTAGGACTTGCTCGGGTTCTCTCAGTTACAACAACAAGAGAGGACAATAATTGTCAGACCGACCAATTCTCAATTGTCTATGTTGTTCTCTGAGAAGCCCCCAGTACCCCTCTATTTATAGGCGAGGTTTGGGTTAGGGTTCCCAGTCTGTATGGGATTGTGCGGGCGTGGAAAGGATCGGAAGATCTTAAATTTTAGCAAACTGGACACTCCAAATGATCATCTAGCACACCTAGATGGTCGTCTAGTGCGCGAGACGGTCGTTTGATAGTTTCCCAATCACACACAAATTTGGCAATTTTGGTTCCAATTAATATCACATATTAATTCCTTGCACCCCAAGTAATGTGCAATCAAAACAAATTCAGGAACTTATAGAACATTCGTTTGTCCCCAAACAACCATCTCACACATGTGACACACCCGTCTCGCTCACCTAGATGCCCGTCTGGTGAGTCAAACTGAGATGATCTCAGTTCAACAACTTGAACCGGTTGTTTCATAGGGGAGAATTAAGCCAATTGGATTTCTGATCAACCCAATTTCCCAAACGGCCGTCTCAACCCTTGATCCGGTCGTATGGTACCCCAGACGGTCGTATCACTCTGTGAGATAGTCATTTGGCAGTGCAAACATAGTATTCAACTGAATTTTTGAGTGAATTGAGTACCTAAACACTTTAGTAATCAATCCAATCTTCATTCAAGATCAAACTACTCTTCTACATGAGTTCCTATGTGTGTGACCCTATAGGTCCCATATTACGTTGGTAGTGAATGTCCATAACAAATTATGACATCACAAGCAATGCGCGGTGCCTAGTCACACATCATTGCTACCTAACTAAATGGAAAATTGTAGAGCAACTTCAACCTATAATATGTCTATGGTGTTACAATGTTTGTATATGTAAGGATTGGGACCCAAGAGGGGATCCACTCGTTACTAAAAATTTGAAGAATAGAACCTCCAGTCCAAACACACCCAAAAGATATGTTGGAGTGGGTGTAAAATTTTCAAATCATATTAACGGTATTCAAAACAACCAAAGTATAGAAGAAAAATAAAAATATTGACTATACTTAATTTTTCACAAGGTTACAAAAAGACACCATAATCTCCCACAAAGGGTTTACATGTAAGATACAACATATTGATCTTTTTCGAGGGAAATATAAACCATAACAAGTTGTCTCCAAGCTTTGACTCCTTAAGCTAAGTCTAAATCTTCATACCATATCACCGAAGTCCTTCACCTCGGGTTGGAAGTATACCCCAATAAAAGAAGAAGAAAAGATAACATCAACCAAGGCTGGTATGTGCATACTAAAAAGAAATTGAGCATTATATGTAATAAAGGATGTCAAAATAAAAGGCTTCCCATAGAAAAGTAAAGGACTATCCAATCAGGCTTAAAATAAATGAATCATAATAAAAGAGATATTTTCCATAACTAAACAAATAAAATTGCTCCATACTAGCACATATAAAGAATTAAGGCACACACCATAGTCATCAACATGCATGCATGTGAGATAAAGATAACACTAGAACAATATATAGGCAATGGAAGCCAACTCTCACAAATGTGAAACCTGATATAGAATGACGTATTGTCAGACTCCCAATATATATAAAAGGCGGGAAAAGCCTCACGAACTAGAAACCCTGGTATGGGGCACCACCACCTCCAACCCAAAAATAATAACATGGGCATACTACCCAAAAACCAATGAAATTACAATACTCTAGTGATACTGAATCACATAGCATGTTTAATATGGAGGCAAGTAGAAAGCATAGTCAAATTTTACAAAGTAATAAACACAATAATGACCATCATAAACATCCACCTCAATGTGGGCACATATCAACAAATTGAGTTCCATCATGAACAAAACATAAGAAAAGACTAAGAGAATGTCCAAATATGATCACAAGGTAAATACCAAATTAAGTAGATCACGTGAACCATAATTTCCAAAAGAAATAATATCATGTAGACTATTGTCCATAGGACCAAGTGAAAGAAGAAAATAGGTTATTGCTCATCAAGAATTATAGGGGATGCAAACATACCTTTAAACCAGAGTCTAATATTCCAAAGTCCAATCTAGGCCCAATCCTAGGCCTCCAAAGAACTTATTAAGTATACAAGTAGAATTAGGGTTAGATTTTATTAACTATTCGAAACCCTAAAATCACCTTTTTTCATTATATGTCAATTAGGTTATCAAAACTATGCCATGTTTTAGTTTATATTTTTTTTTTGAGTTTAAAACATATTTTATTATATTTTTCTGACTTTTAAAGATTTAGTTATGTATTTTGCAAGTTATTATATAGTTAGAAAAGTCCATAAAATATCACATATTTCTGACAAAAAAACCAATACCATTAGAAAGCTCATATTTTTTTATTTTGAAAAATATTTTCATTTGTTTTTTCCGAGCTTTAAATAATTAGATATGAATTTGGGAAAACCAACCAATCAGAATTTGCCACATTCGCAAAACACCTACGAGAGATAAAGATAGAGAGGGAGAGGGCTCTTGCACTGAGTTGGCCCAATTGTGGGTAGCCAACTGGCCAGGCCCACCACTACAGAGGTGCCAACACATTAAGGCGAAAAAAGAAAAACTGAGGGCATAAGTACAATATTGCGTCGAGGTGAGAAAATATGGAGAGAAATAGATCGTGGGAAAAATAGACAAATAGCAAGGAATCATCTTCTCACACGAGGAGAAAAAGATGCATAGATCAACAATGGAGCAAATTAGAGTTCAGGACCATACTCATGACCCCCTTCACCCAACCCACCAGAAAACACCACCAACAGAAACCAACATGTAACCGATCTCAAGGATCCCTACCAACAGAACCCAGGGTGCAAGGGCCTCCAGAAAGGCTCATTGCCATGGTTAAGATCAACAGTGAGGCGGCTAAGAGGGAAGGTCTAGGTCAGTACCTCTGAGGATGAATTGTCTGAGGAAGAGGCTTCACAAGTCAATAATGAAACTTCCCAATCCACGACTTGGCTTGCGATGGTCGGTGGGTGGTCTTGAGGTGAACTTGGATCTACCAGTCGCAGAAGGTGGGTTCAGGGATGGTTAGCTTGGAGTCGGATGAGGCTAAAATAACACCAGGGAACGAATCCCCATGTTGTGGCGACGGTCTGGTATGGGTTTTCCTGGAGGTCTGAAGGTCTCAGTTGGATAGAGAAGGAAGAGAAGGGGAAAATAGAGGAACAACATGGGAGGAAGAACTCGAGTAGAGATCGATAGGAAGAACCAACGAAATACCATATTTTTGTAGGTAATCATGTGCAACATCATGCCACAAAACCGTAGGAGGGAAAAATAGCCAAAAAGATGGAGAGGAGAAGGAGATTCAGAGAAAAGAAATCAAGGAAATAAGCCCCTTCACTGTAGCCTACGAGAACAGAAAAGGGTGCGAGGAAGACAGTCCAGGAACCACAAGATTAAAAACCAATGGCCGAAGGAAAACCACATTAGGAAAATCTAGCGTGATAGGCAAGGAAAACAAAACTTTATGGAATCGGAATTTAATGATTGAATAATTGGAAAACAAATCCCTTTAAAGTGTATTTTTACTTCCTTTTAATTTGAGCATTCAAATATTATCCAAATTATATGAAATTTCACACAAAGGATAATTAAGGCATGACAATTCAGATTTTTGCATTAGTTTTTCATTTGGCAATCTTTGCGATATGAATTAATTCTTTTAAAGTAAAATCATATTTTCTCTTTCTTAATGCATTAGAGACTTCTAGAATTACCCAATTAATATGAAACTTCACTCATAAGCAACCTTAAACTTGTGGAACATGAATTGGCCATTAATTTTATCCCTTGAAGTTATTTATCACATTATTTAACATTTTGGGCTTTATTTAAACTTTCTCTCTCCTAAACATATTAGAAGATTAAACAATAACCAAACAAGTTGAAAATTCACACATAGGCTTAGTTTAACCTATAGGTTTTGAATCTAAGGTTAGTTTTCTCTTTTTGAGTCATTAATTGTTTTATTTCTTATTTTGGAGGAAAATCACCTTTTCTTTTCTAAATAAAATAGATATGGCTAGTATTATCCAAATTTGTGAAACTTGGCCTCCAAGCCAAACCATATCCAAATAAAATGAGTCTGAAGTTGTTCTTATCCAATTAATCTTCCTTTTATGAGTTTTACATAATTAAGATATGTGGCCCATTATTATTATAGTTAACATATTATTTCATCGTTATTGTTATCATTTTCTAATTGTGTCCCATATCTTCACATTACAACTAAAAGGATTATATATAATTATTGTGTAGGAAATTATTTATGTTTATCATTTAACTCATTAAATTCATCAATTTCTTTTTTATTTGAATTATGTATCGATATTCTCAATTATGGACACCTAGTACTTCTATGCGCATCATTTCTCTTAATCAACATTATAACATGTGACATATTTTATTGGTCTAAAGATTATTATCAGAATATTAGGTCATAAATGTTTTTCAAGTATATATGTTAGGGTGATTTAATCATGCATTAACATATTAGGGTTACAATTAAATACTATTATGTATATCCTCATTCTTGTTTGGCTAAGACCAAAGAACTAAGGTCTCTAACCTCTTAACCTTGGAATAGGATTAGGTTCTAGACTTAAAAGATTCATATTAAAAAGTCAAACTAAATATCACCAAGGTACTACGATTACTTATGCATATTTTAGTTGTGAATATTTTAGAGGTTTATGTCAACCATGCATTCAACCAAGAAGTCATATCCAACTAGGGTTGAACTTTTAAGTCCTTGTGTCTCTAAGCTAGCAACCCTAAGTCACACTTCAACAACCAAAGGTCATAGAGCACAAAAGGGTAGGTCAACTAAACCTGTATTATAAGACATATATTCCTAGTCATCACTCCATCATAGTAACTAGGGTTTTAGGATCTCCAATTCTAGGGCTTCTCTTTGCATTGTGCCTTAGTTCAAGAAAATATTGATAAAATCCAAAAAACTTTGTACATATAATAGTATACTGGAAAATAGTTTTTGGCAAAGAAATCTATTCGACATAAAATAAATGATGGATCCAAAATCAATTGTTGAAGCCAAATCACTATTTTTCCATAACAAGATCTCCTTATCAACTATTTCTTCATTGTCATAACATATCTTCATCTTAAAGTTAAAACTTAACATCCATAGGAATATATCACCACCAACCTCCTTTGTAGGGTAAGAGAACCTAATTCCTTAACATATTAGGGTTTGCTAAACATGGTTCTAATCGACCATTCATCATCTCATGAAAAATATAGATCAATTCTAGGGTGAACATCTCACCTAGAGGGCAACTATCCAAGACAAGGACACTAATGAGGTAGATAAAATTGAAATAGTTAGATTCTGACTACCATGGGCTCTGACACCATGATGTAAGGAGTGGGACCCAAGAGGGGATCCACTCCCTACTAAAAATTTGAAGAATAGAACATCCATTCCAAACACACCCAAAAGATATGTAGGAGTGGGTGTAAAATTTTCAAATCTTATAAATGTATTCAAAACAACCAAACTATAGCAGCGTAATAAAAATATTGACTATATTCAATTTTTCATAAGGTTACAAAAGAACATCATAATCTCCCACAAAGGGTTTACATGTAAGATACAACATATGGATCTAAGTAGAGGGAAATATAAACCATAACAAGTTGTCTCCAAGCTTTAACTCCTTAAGCTAAGTCCAAATCTTCATGCCATAAGTCTAGATTAGAACCTCCAAGGCTATTTGGCTTGCAATGGTCGGTGGCATTGTGGTGAACTTGGATCTGCCGGTCGCAGAAGGTGGGTTTCGGTATGGTTATCTTGGAGCCAGACTGTAATACCCCTGACCTGGGTTATGGCTTAACCCAAGGAGTTTTTCTTAAGTAAGATACTTACAAGCTAATTCTAATCTTTTGACAAGTAATTAAAGCTTCTTGTGAAGTTTATTGTCAAGATTGAACTTAATTGCAAACTATGGGTGCATTAAATGAAAGTCTGAGTGAAAAGTGCAATTTACCAAAGATGAGAGGTTACATTGCAAAATGTCACATGTGAACCTAAGTGTTTTAGCATCACAAGAAAGAGAATGATGCTAAGTTATGGAAAGACTAAATCCCAAGTTATAACTTGTTTAAACAGTGCTAGTACCATGTGCACCAATTTTGGTACAATTTGTAATTTACCCAATGTATAGGGTTGAAATGAAAATTACCACCTCTAGAGTGTCCCTATTCCCTCTATGTATCTTTTATAGGAAAGATAATGAAGGAGACACTATGTTTGAATTAACTTTGAGTGATGATACTCTTGGTGATGGAAAGACCAAGAATGAGTTGAAGGCAAAAGCCTTATATGAGATGTATCGAGTTGTAGATTTGATATAAGGAGCCCTATCGGCCAACGAGCCATAGTAGGAGCCTCCTATCAGTTTTTTGAGCCTTGGAAAAGGCCATGACGGGCAGAGAACCTCAAGGAGGTGGCCCATGATGAGTTGCAAGTTCCTTACAAAAAGTGTATCGGGTTGCTTATTCAATGAGATAATGATGGGATAACTTGCCCAACAAGATAAGTAAGGGATGAGATATTGTCTCTAGGTTATCCTCAAGACTCTTGCATGGCATGATATACATGTGTGCATGCATGGCCACGTGTCAACCATGCATGGCCACGTGTCATCTAGTAGCATGAGGTGAAGACACCTCTTATATGTTTTATCTCATGAAACCAAGTATATATACTCCACCATCCACCAACTTATGAAAGTTTATGATCCTCATAACCATCTCCCTTGGAGATATCGTGAAAAGCAGCTCAAGGAGCTAGGAGAGATCGAGCATCAAGCTTTAGGCAAGGCTTTGGTCATCTTCAACCTTGGATTGAAGATGGAAATCGGGTTATGGATGTTCCTTTCTTTCCTTCTTCACCAAGTGCTTAGCTATGGTGATTTCTTGTCTATGGAGGAGTTGTGAACAAGCCCCGGACCTTGGAGAAGTTCTTCTTCAACCTTAGGACGTGAAGATTTGGAGCTTGGAGCTTTGAAGTGTTCACAAGGCGGATTATATAACTTGAAGTCTATCATATTATTATTAATCACCTAAATTTATATACTTAAATGATCTACTTCTAATTCCCAAATCTTCTGAATAGTTGATGAAATTATGATTACTAGTAGTTTCTTAGACATGTTGCCATAAACTATAACAATTAGAATGAAGTTCTTGAGCTTGAAGGAGATGGTATCACTTTATAAAGTGATATCGGGTTCCAACAACCAAACAAGTATCTCTTACCCGATGTGGTAGTATACATGCACCACTTGCATGATATGCTTGTGAGATTGCATCTCCTTACACGATATGAAGATGAATTTCTTACTTTGGAACAAGATATGGTGTTAACCATAAACCTTTGCAAGATAGGAAGTTAAGTATAGACTCCTTGCACGATATATGTACAAGTGTATACTTGTAAGCCGATATGAATCCCTAATTTGGGTAACCAAATATGAGTGAGAATAGCAAGTGCCTCTTACACGGTATGACTATGTAATATACCCTGGTACACGATACCTTGAAGCACACATTTGGTGCATGATATGAATAAATAAATAAACACTTATGCATGATATAAGGCATGGATTCTAAGTGTAACCCGATATGGTTGAAAAACCTCAACCCGATATGAAATCCAAAATAGGGTTAACCTGATATTGAGATAAAGGATAGCTCATACACGATATGGGCCATGCCCTTTGCACGATATGGGGGATACCCATTTGCCCTTATACACGATACAATTTAAGACTACAACTCTTGCATGATAGAAAGTGATCACTCTAAATAATATAGAGTTGAATAACCCTAGGTTATGGGTCAGCCGACACAAGTGGTGAGTGATACCACATGGATGATATAGATGATATATCTTGATTGATAGGAATGTCACATATTCCTATCTTGTGAATGATATAAGGATAAATTCATACTTTATGAACAATATGGCATAATGAATCCAATCTAGTGGAAAACCCTAGATGTTGGATTGGAACCCAATATACTTCCCCGTTTGTGTAATGGATTGTGGTATGAGAATTTAATAAGACACCTAGCTTGTCAAGTAACTATATTATATGGTTGATCCTTGAAGGAATGGAGGGGTTATGAGTCTAAGGGTCTACCTAACATGTTATATGATATGTTACCCGATATGATACCCAATATGTTACCCGATATGGATAACCGATATGACAATCCTGAAGGGAAACCGATATGGTATTTTGTGTATACCACTCGAACTATATATGATGAGGCATATGCTCTATGACCTATATGGGGCAAATCTTGTGCACAATATGCCACCAAGCACGTAGTTTATACCCGACATGAGTTCATGCACCTAGCTCATACATGACACAAAGCTAATTTGAAATGATAAGATCTAAGTGATAGTCCATCTGATATGGGTACACGATATGTTGATTAGGGTATATACCCTAATACATGACATGGTGATGTGGTTATACCACATGCCCGATATGGATACATGACATGAACTAAATAATGTGGTTTAAAGTATAATATGATAGTACACCCATCTTGATACCCAATATGGTAGAGACACTTCAATCATGTGTATTGATTAAGTGACATATGTTGAATGTGGTGTTAATTAAAAGATGATGTGAATTGTTAATGATGGACTAATATTCCTCAAGAGGAGGATTGAGCCAAAAGTATGATGTAATCAATATCCTAGAGAGGATGAGAGAGAAACTTATACCTTGTGTTGATAATCATTTAATGACAAATGATGAGAATAGATAAGTATGATTGCATACTTATGATATGAATATGTGCTCCTAGATGTGTGGAGCAGTGAATTAAGGTTGGAATAATAATATAAACTTGAAACCCTATTCGTCTATAAAAGGGAAACCCTAACCCTAATAATGGGAAGGTTGTATTTCTCTTATTGCATAAGCCTTGTGAGCCATGTGAATATTGTTGCCTAGTGAGAGGTGAAAAGATACTTAATGGCCTTGTGAGCCATGTGAATAGTTGTTTCCTAGTGAGAAGTGACAAGATGCTTAATGGCCTTGTGAGCCATGTGAATATTGTTGCCTAGTGAGAGGTGACAAGATATTTAATCAAACTATGTGAGCTATGTGAAATACTTGCACAACAAGTAAAATGAATACCTTGGTCTGAGGACCTGGAGGTAATAGTTACCTATTACAGAGGTAACAATGCTATGTGATGATATAGGGGTTTGAATACCCTGATCCGGTAATCATGATGATAATGATGTGAAGGGATGTAGATTCCCAGTAATATGATAAGGGACTGAGATCCCAAGTACCAAGTATCTAAATGTGTTTTAAAGACTTGAATAGTACATGATAGATGTATTACACCTTTCTTTGTAGAATTTGTTGTGATTAATAATGATAACTTGTTTGATGCTAAAAGAATGATGTAATGCACTTAATATATCATTAGAAACCATAAAATGTTGCTCTGACCATAGATCCATTAGTGTCAGAATTTGCTGAATGGTGAAACGGGTTCCCCGTGGCATAACCTAGAATGCATATTTTTGAATATGTGTGGGGGGGCGTAAGTAAGGAAGGCCTAATATGAGTCGATCCCCTTACGAACTCAAAGTGAATGTCTCAATAGAGCACGATGAACAGACCCGTGGCTCAGAGTATGGTGCCTAAGTGACCATGACTCAGAGTATGGTCCCTACGTGACCATGACTCAGTAATTTCATAACTGGGGATGGTTGTTAGTAGATGTTCCCCTAAGAGAGCACAGTTGAGGCTGTAGCTATAAGCGAGTATGCCTTTGTACCCTGGCATAGCTATTTTGCAGCTGATATGAGATGTCCTGCTAAGCCTAAGTGGTCTCGTACTGACCGAGACATGTGAGGTCATGGCAAGCGGCTCTTCCATCGACCTTGTATGGTACCGATTTGTGAGAAGTCTGTGGTCAGTTGGAGATGGATGGGGTATGCTTCATCTCCTCAGGGCATAAGTGTGATTGTAAAATATGTTCAGCCATGTAGCATATCTGCTTAAGGATTGAATACGGAAAACATTGCTTGATGCACAATTCAGTTATACATCTTAGTTGATAGATGTTGTTTATGTTTCTTTACATTCCTTGCAAAGAAGATAGATGATTTATAACTCTACCACAGGTAGATGCAATGTTCTCCTTAAGAAAAGAGATTATCTTATTTTGTTCATACAATGATTAATCCTACCTGTTAATATAAAATAACCTCTACTCAGTTTTATAATGTTTATCTGCAATAATAATATGGTCGGAAGAGAGTTATATCTCTCACTAGGACAATTGTCTCACCCTGTGGGATCCACAATTTTTATGTGGATGAGCACGAAGCGGTGGAGACCTTTCTGTAAAGGAGAAACAATAGCTGAAGCAGTAGTAACAACTCAGGTTGAGTCACTATCGGTCGTGTCTTGTAGATAGAAGTCCTATGTGTCATCTCTGTACTCACAGGTCCTTGGAGTTGGTTTGTAATGGTTTTATGAACGATCTGAGATTTTGGCTTGTAAGTCTCGAGATTTTATGTTTCTCCAGTATATGTTAGATAGAGCAAGTTGTTACATGTTGTTCCCAAGATGAGATGAGGCAATGTTGCACAATGTAAATCGTGACAAGTATGAGTTTTGGATCTTTCAGTAAAAGTTTTTTGATCAAGGATCTCCTTGCAAAATGGTTTTAAATTTTTGTGATTTTTATTAATATGATGTTTATGGTAATTCTGCATAATTAGTAACAATTTGGTTATTGGTTTGATGACAGTCATTTCAAGTTTTGGTATCAGAGCCTAAGGTTTGCTAAGTCTACAGAGACATAGGACTAAGTTGTTGAGTCTGTTCTAGTGTCATCCAGTCTTAGTGACTTTTGCTTATGCAAAAGATAGAGTAAAGCTTAAAGATGTCTGGACAACACAAGGAGTACATTGCTGAAAACAATGTTGTTGTACCAGGAGAAGGTGCAAGGGAGCAGGCGAGAGAAGAACGACTGCCTGAGAATCCCCAAGATGATTCAGCTATGATAAGGGATCCTTCTTTTGATACCACTTCTAGGCAGGTTAGGACAGCAATGATGCATATAGTGGACTGAGTATTAGCAACACAACCTAGATTACTAGCCCCCAATGATGAAATTTTGGGCACTAGAAGGATTCCTGATCAACATCCATATGTTGGAGCGATGGAAATTGTCGAAAGAAATAGGTTACAACCCAAAATCAAGGTTTGCTACAGGTGTAGGCAGCCTCGACATATCATAAAAGACTATCTAGAAAAGGATAATGAGGTAGGAATTAAGAAAAGACCTATCCAGACTCAGGAACAGAGGCCTAGTAGTTCCAAAAAGGGAAAGATTTTGGTACGACCGGTGCAACCAATGTCTAGTGCACCAGGGTAGTGGCTACCCAGAAAGGGTAAAAGACCTGACGTTCCACCTATTAGAACTCTTGGTTTAGACTCTACATCAGTTATAAGGCCGACAAGGCTGGGGAATGCTTATAAAATGTGTTATGAGTGTAATCAGATTTGGCATATTAGATCCCCTTATCCCAAAAGGAAGGAAAAAATGACCCAACCACCGAGTCAAAGTCAGCAAGACTCTCAAATGCAATGGTCTAGTGGTGGCATACGAGGATGTAGATAGACATCCTGAGCAGGACCATCAGTACCAAGAAATAGAGCACGACGTTGGAATCAAGCAATGATAAGATTCTATGAAAAGAATTAGCCTAAGGCAGTGAACAATCCACGAGTTGAGACAGGTCAGATGAAATAGTATCATTCTGATATGGCGTTTCATAATTCTATGTGTTAAATATGATAAAAGTAGTTGTTATTGACCTTCCTTTGACTAGTCCTATGAGGACACAAGGAAGATGAGGACTTATATTCTTCTCAGTATTCTTTTAAATGCTTTATAATTACTCGTATCTGTGTGAAAGAGGATAAGGTACATATGTGATGCTTGGAGAAAGTCCGTGGATGCTAAGTCCTATGTTCTTGATGGTATGAAAAGTAAGGAATATGATAGTGAACAAAGAGCATACTACCTAATCTTAGTACTTGTATACCCTGGACATGTATTCAACTATTGAAGATAAGGAAAGTATGGAACTCTTAGATTGTTATCTTTCTGATTACTCTAATCAAGTAGTCATTATGAGACAATCTAATGAGTAAAATGAAACTGGAAATATGGTATGGACATTTGTATCACATCCTAAGTGCAATAAAGTGGAATCTGAAATGATCTCAGATCAATCTGTGTGTATGAGGAAGTAAAGAGTATAATCCTCATGTGATGAGAAAGAGAACAAGGGAGATGATCCTTATTTGATAAAGTCTGTGTGAATAGTAAAAATCTTTTTCCCTAATGTGAAAATGGGAAATGTAATAAAACCATGAAATATTCATGAACATGATAGACAATAACAAAGAAAGGGATGATGATATGCAATTGTCCATATAATTCTTATGCTGATGGCAAGGAACTTATGATGTGACAAGTATAAATGACTCATGAATAGTGAAAGTTCATGTAATAATCTTAGGAGATGATGATGTATCCTCTATGATGAACAACCCTAGGTAAAGATGGGGTGATGAAAGGAATCTATTTCTTTGTGTTCTTTCCTTTCAGGGACATGACAATCAAATGAGTCTGAGGACACTTGATGTGCATGAGTTAGAAGTGATCTATTGTTGGATACTTAGAAAAGTATCAGTTTGTCTTGGACTTTGGTTTCAAGATAAAGATATGTGTAATATATTATGTCCCAAGATAAAAGAAAGATCCTTTTTGTATGACTGACTTTGGTATTAATAATATAGAAATGGATATGATAAAGATATGATGTGTTTTCGACACATGTGAAGGATACCAAGGTAAGAAGTTCTGGTATCTAAAGATGTGCCAGGTGGCATGGGAAAGTGAGAATATGACTCTTGATAAGATGAATAATGTTTGGTTACCTAGAAGGGCCAACCGTGAGATAATTCTTGTAGGGAAATCATATGTTAGGGGTTTATGCTCTGCATAAACATAACCTTGATAAAGATGTATTAATTGAAGGAATAATGGTGGAATAGTTTTGAGAAAAAAGCTTATCTAGCTAAAGATAATTCCTTGATGTATCCCTATCTAGATCTATTAAAGAAGACTATTCATAATATCTAGAGATATCTATGAGATAAGTTCTTCTTTAGTAAGTGACTTTTCCTTATGACAATAGAATGAATAATTAGGAAGATAGTTGATACAAGTCATAAGAAAGTTTTGTGTTGGGATAACAAATTAGAGTGGCACTACAGATGTATGATAAGACCTGTAGTCCCAAGTGGGTGACAAAACGTAACCATGATCTCTCCTTGAAAGTGAAATGATAAATTGAGTGAAGAATATGGTAGACTCCCTAGAATTTTATCACCTAGAAAATGTGAGTCAATAAGTTTTGACACCTGAATTATTCATAATACTTATTTGACTTAGAAAGTGTCACCTGACACAGAAAATATACTACAAGTCGATAATGAAAAGACAGTTGAATATATGTCTTGTATGACAAATTCAAATGATAACCCTGAGTGGAAGAGCTTTGTACTAGTCAAAATTCTATGATATCTCCATGACATCAAGATGTTATGTGGAGACTTGATGATATGATGTATGAACAATAATTGTCTTCCTTCATTTGGGATTTCGGAGATGAAATCCTTGTTAGGGGTTTATAATTGTGATACCCTTGATCTGGGTTATGGCTTAACCCTAGGAGTTTTGCTTAAGTAAGATACTTACAAGATAATTCTAATCTTTTGAAAAGTAATTAAGGCTTCTTGTGAAGTTTATTGTCAAGATTGAACTTAATTGCAAACTATGTGTGCATTATATGAAAGTCTAAGTGAAAAGTGTAATTTACCTAAGATGAGGGGTTACATTGCAAAATGTCACATGTGAAAGGTGTCCTAAGTGTTTTAGTATCACAAGAAAGAGAATTATGCTAAGTGATGGCTTGTGGAAAGCCTAAATCCCAAGTTATAACTTGTTTAAATTGTGCTAGTACGGTGTGCACCAATTTTGGTACAATTTGTAATTTACCCAATGTATAGGGTTAAAATGCAAATTACCACCTCTAGAGTGTCCCTATTCCCTCTATGTATCTTTTAGAGGAAATAGAATGAAGGATACACTATGTTTAAATCAGCTTTGAGTGATGATACTCTTGGTGATGGAAAGACCAAGAATGAGTTGAAGGCAAAAGCCTTATATGTGATGTATCAAGTTGTAGACTTGATATAAGGAGCCCTATCAGCTAAGGAGCCATAATAGGAGCCTCCTATCATTTTTTTGAGCCTTGGAAAAGGCCATGACGGGCAGAGAACCTCAAGGATGTGGCCCATGATGAGTTGCAAGTTCCTTACAAAAAGTGTATCAGGTTGCTTATTTAATGAGATAATGATGGAATAACTTGCCCAACAAGATAAGTAAGGGATGATATATTGTCTCTAGGTTATCCTCAAGACTCTTTCATGCCAAGATATACATGTGTGCATGCATGTCCACATGTCATATAGTAGCATGAGGTGAAGACACCTCTTATATACTTTATCTCATGAAACCAAGTATATATACTCCACCATTCACCAACTTCTGAAAGTTTATGATCCTCATAACCATCTCCCTTGGAGATATCATGAAAAGACCCTTATGTATCATGCCAATAATCTCAAGGAGCTAGGAGAGTTCGAGCATCAAGCTTTACGTAAGGCTTTGTTCATCTTCAACCTTTAGATTGAAGATGGATATCAGGTTATGGATGTTCCTTTCTTTCCTTCTTCACCAAGTGCTTAGCTATGGTGATTTCTTGTCTATGGAGGAGTTGTGAACGAGACCTAGACCTTGGAGAAGTTCTTCTTCAACCTTAGGATGTGAAGCTTTGGAGCTTTGAAGTGTTCACAAGGCGGGTTATATAACTTGAACTCTATCATGTTATTATTCATCACCTAAATTGCTATACTAAAATGATCTACTTTTAATTTCGAAATATTCTAAAATAGTTGATGAAATTATGAGTTCTAGTAGTTTCTTATACATGTTACCATAAACTATAACAGTTAGAACAAAGGTCTTGAGCTTGAATAAGATGGTATCACTTTATAAAGTGATATCGGGTTCAAGCAACCAAACAAGTAGCTCTTACCCGATATGGTAGTATACATGCACCACTTGCACGATATGCTTGTGAGATTGCATCTCCTTGCATGATATGAAGATGAAGTTCGTACCTTGGAACACGATATGGTGTTAACCATAAACCTTTGCATAATAGGAAGTTAAGTATAGACTCCTTGCATAATATAGGTACAAGTGTATACTTGTAAGCCGATATGAAACCCTAATTTGGGTAACCTGATATGAGTGAGGATAGCAAGTGCCTCTTGCACGATATGACTATGCAATATACCCTAGTACATGATACCAGGAAGCACACATTTGGTGCACAATATGAATAAATAAGTAAACACTTATGCACGATATAAGACATGGATTCTAAGTGTAACCCAATATGGTTGAAACACCTCAACTCGATATGAAACCCCAAATAGGTTAACCCAATATGGAGATAAACGATAGCTCATACACGATATGGGCCATGCCCTTTGCACGATATGGGGGATACCCATTTACCCTTATACATGATACAAGTTTAAGACTACAACTCTTGCACGATAGAAAGTGAACACTCTAAATAATATAGAGTTGAATCACCCTAGGTGATGGGTCAACCGACACAAGTGGTGAGTGATACCACATGGATGATATAGATGATATCTCTTGATTGATAGGAATGGAACATATTTCTATATTGTGAATGATATAAGGATCAATTCATACTTTATGAACAATATGGCATAATGAATCTAATCTAGTGGAAAACCCTAGATGCTGGATTGGAACCCAATATATCCCCCCCGTTTGTGTAATGGATTGTGGTATGAGAATTTAATAAGACACCTAGCTTGTCAAGTAACTATATGATATGGTTGATCCTTAAGGAATGGAGGGTTTATGTGTCTAAGGGTCTACCTAACATGTTATCCGATATGTTACTCGATATGTTACCCGATATGGATAACCGATATGACAATATTGAAGGGAAACCGATATGGTATTTTGTGTATACCACTCAAAGGATATATGATGAGGCATATGCCCTATGCCCGATATGGGGCACATCTTGTGCACGATATGCCTCCAAGAACCTAGTTTATACCCGATATGAGGTCATGCACCTAGCTCGTACCTGATACAAAGCTAATTTGAAATGATAAGATCTAAGTGATAGTCCATCTGATATGGGTACACGATATGTTGATTAGGGGATATACCCTAATACATGACATGGTGATGTGGTTATACCACATACCCGATATGGATACATGACATGAAGTAAAGAATGTGGTTTAAAGTATAATATGATAATACACCCATCTTGATACCCAATATAGTAGAGACACTTCAATCATGTGTATTGATTAAGTGACATATGTTGAATGTGGTGTTAATTAAAAGATGATGTGAATTTTTAATGATGGACTAATATTCCTCAAGAGGAGGATTGAACCAAAAGTATGATGTAATCAATATCCTAGAGAGGATGAGAGAGAAACCCATACCTTGTATTGATATTAATTTAATGACAAATGATGAGAATAGATAAGTATGATTGCATACTTATGATATGAATATGTGCTCCTAGATGTGTGGAGCAATGAATTAAGGTTTGGAATAATAATATAAACTTGAAACCCTATTCGGCTATAAAAGGGAAACCTTAACCCTAATAATGGGAAGGTTGTATTTCTCTTATTGCATAAACCTTGTGAGCCATGTGAATATTGTTGCCTAGTGAGAGGTGACAAGATGCTTAATGGCCTTGTGAGACATGTGAATAGTTGTTGCCTAGTGAGAGGTGACAAGATGCTTATTGGTCTTGTGAGACATGTGAATATTGTTGCCTAGTAAGAGGTGACAAGATATTTAATCAAACTATGTGAGCTATGGGAAATACTTGTACAACTAGTAAAATGAATACCTTAGTCTGAGGACTTGGAGGTAATAGTTAACTGTTACAGAGGTAACAATGCTATGTGATGATATAGAGATTTGAATACCCAGATCCAGTATTCATGATGATAATTATTTGAAGGGATGAGGATTCCCAGTAATGTGATAAGGGACTGAGATACCAAGTACCAAGTATCTAAATGTGTTTTAAAGACTTGAAAAGTACATGATAGATGTATTACACCTTTATTTGTAGCATTTGTTGTGATTAATAATGATAACTTGTTTGATGCTAAAATAATGATGTAATGCACTTAATATATCATTAGAAAACATAAAACATTGCCCTGACCATAGATCCATCAGCGTCAGAATTTGCTGAATGGTAAAACGGGTTCCTCGCGGCATAACTCGAAATGCATATTTTTGAATATGTGGGGGGTGTAAGTAAGGACGACCCAATATAAGTCAATCCCCTTATGAACTCAAAGTGAATGTCCCAATAGAGCATGGTGAACTGACCCGTGGCTCAGAGTATGGTGCCTAAGTGACCATGACTCAGAGTATGGTGCCTAAGTGACCATGACTCAGTAATTTCATAACTGGGGACGGTTGTTAATAGATGTTCCCCTAAGAGAGCACAATTGCAATTGTATCTCTAAGAAAGGATGCCTTTGTACCCTGGAACATCTATTTTGTAGCTGACACAAGATGTCTTGCTAAGCCTAAGTGGTCTCATACTGGCCGAGACAAGTGAGGTCATGGCAACCGAATCTTCCATTGACCTTGTATGGTACCGACTTGTGAGAAGTTTGTGGTCAGGTTGAGATGAATGGGGTATGCTTCATCTCCTCAGGGCATAAGTGTGATTGTAAAATATATTCAACCATGTAGCATATCTACTTAAGGATTGAATACAGAAAACATTGCTTGATGCGCAATTCAGTTATACATCTTAGTTGATCGATGTTATTTATGTTTCTTTACATTCCTTGCAAAGTAGATAGATGATTTATAACTCTACCACATGTAGATACAATGTTCTCATTAAGAAAGGAGATTATGTTATTTTGTTCATACAATGATTAATCCTTCCTGTTAATATAAAAGAACCCCTGCTCAGTTTTATAATGTTTATATGCAATAATAATATGGTCGGTGGAGAGTTATATCTCTTGCTGGGACAATTGTCTCACCCAGTGGGATCCACAATTTTTAGGTGGACGAGCATGAAGTGGTGGAGACCTTTCTACAGAGGAGAAACAACAGATGAAATAGTAGTTACATCTAGGGTTGAGTGTACTGTCTGTCGTGTCTTGTAGATAGAAGTCCTATGTGTCATATCTGTACTCTCAGGTCTTTGGAGTTTGTAATGGTTTTATGAACGATATTAGATTTTGGCTTGTAAACCTTGAGATTTTACGTTGCTCTAGTATGTGTTAGATAGAGCAAGCTATTATATGTTGTTCCCTAGATGAGATGAGGTAATGTTGTACAATGTAAATCATGACATGTATGAGTTTTGGATCTTTCAGTAAAAATTTTCTGATCAAGGATCTCGTAGCAAAATGGTTTTAAATTTTTATGATTTTTGTTAATCTACTGTTGATGATAATTCCACATAATTAGTAACAATTTGGTTATCGGTTTGATGACGATCGTTTCACATATGAGGCCAAAGTAACACCAGGGAATGAATCCCTATGCTGCGGTAAAGGTCTGGTTTGGGTTTTCCTCGAGGTCTGAAGGCCTCAGTTGGCCAGGAGAAGGAAGAGAAGGGGAAAATAGAGGAACAACAAGGGATAAAGAGCTCGAGTAGTGATTGATAGGAAGAACCAACATATGCCTATATATGTAGGTTATCCTGTGTATAATCATGCCATGAAATGTTATGAGGGGAAAATGGGAAAAAATATGGAGAGGAGGACATTTAGGGAAAAGAAATTGGGGAAAGAAGCCCCATGTCAAATTTCATCTAATTTGGACGACCTTGAAATATTAGGATACGTTTCAGAGAGAGAAAATGAGTAAAAGGTATAAGTAATGAATAATGAGATTATATAACTTCAAAATATGAAAATAATGGAAAATTCATATTCAACACATCAAAGATAACTTGTGGATGAAGTTTGGTCCAATTTGGATGTTGTTTGTGCAAGTTATACAATTTTAAGTACATTATTGACTTTTTTGCAATTTACCCAATTGGGAGGTTTTCTTTGCAAATTGTCACATGCACTATAATACTTATATATTCCCTTACTATTCTCAAGTTTTTGAACCATAGGGCGCCTAGTTGCACGTTGGTTTGAAGGTGTTTCTTTCGAAGGACATTTTAGGGATCACTCTCTTTATAAATGAGCTTATCTTTAAAAAGCTATCAACCAATGAGGTTATTTCTTTGATTGGAGGTTGGTTGGGATGGCCTAAAAGTTTCCATAAACCAACACTTGATATTCAAGAAGACTCTATGAGCTGTCCTCTTGCATGGCCATGAAATCCCTAGGCTAAGGACACATGGAAAGCTCCATGGACACCTCATGCTTGACTTCTTCCTTATCCATAAAGGTTTGCCTGTCCATAGGAACCCTTAGCATTGGACACATGAAAAGTAACTTGACACCTCATGCTTGAATTCTTCCTTATCCATAAAGGCTTTCATGTCCATGGACACCCTTATGCATGACACATGGAAAGTCTCATAGACACCTCATACTTGAGCTCTTTCTTTATATAGCCATATCTACCCCTTCCCAACTCCCAATTTGAAAAATCTTTCTCTCCTTTATTTCCTCTAGCTTAGAGCATAATTCCTACTCAATTTTTCCACGAAGGTGCTATCCCAAGGTAAAAGGAGGTGCCTACCTTGGTGAAGAAGGCTCCTAGGGTTCCAAATTTCTCTATTTAGGATTTCTTAAGCTCCTCCTTGGTGATTTTGACCAAAACTAGTAAGTATCTTCCTTTCCTTCCCTATTTTCATGTTGTTAGTATTCCTTCCACCTTCCTCCTACTCATAATCTTGGTATTCCATGGTGAAACCCCACCTAAAGCCCTTAAACACCCCATCTCCATGTTCTTTTGTTCGGGTTTTTCACCTCTAAAGTGGAGAAGGTGCTTCTTGCTCTAGATAGGAGCTTTGTTGGAGAAACCAACCTCACTAATCTTGGGAACCTTGCTTATTAGACCTATCCACCTTCCCTAGAGGTTCTTTGGAGGCCTAGGCTTGACTTGGACTGTTTAGACTGAAGTTGAGGTATGATGCATCCCCTATTCTTCTATGTTGAGCAATTCACCTATGCTTATTCATTCTATTTGTCCTATGGACATTAACCTATACACAATGTCTTTTCTTTTGAAAATCATGGTTCATGTGAACTGCCTTATTTGATGTTGATCATGTGATCATGGATATTCTTTTGAACTCTTATCTTATGCTTTGTTCATGATGGAACTCTAAAAGATGACACGTGATGTCTTTTGACCACTTATGAGGTGGATGTATATGTTGGTCACTTATGTGGTGACTAGTTTATATATTCTGACTATACTTTCTACTTGCCTCTACATTTAACATGCTATGTGATGCAGGAGCACTACAGAAGTGTAATTGCATTGGTTTTATGGCATGTGTGTTATTTCCTTCCGAGCAGATGTGATATTTCCTGCTCTTTTAGGATGGAAAGGAACCTCATACCCAGGGCAATATGTGTGATTATTGGTCCATGTTTTATATATTTGGGAGATTGGAAGTCTTCCTTTCTCTATTAGGTTTCAAGTTTATGAGGCTTGGCCGCCTTTGTGTTTATATTGTTCTAGGGTTAATGTTTATCTCACATGCATGCATGTTGATGATATGGAGTGTGCCCTAATTCTTTACATGTGCTTGTGTGACACAATCTTTAAGTTTTATTAATGGCAAGTATTCTTTTGTTATCATATGATTTCAATTCCTTTTCTCTTAATACCCATTTGGGTGGTCCTTATCCTTTGTATGGGAAGCCTTTTATATTTGATGTCCTTTATTCCATATATTGCTCAATTTCCTATTTAGTATGCACATACCAGCCTTTGCCGATGTCATCTATTTTCTCTTCTTGTTGAGGTATGCTTCCAACCCAAGGTGAAGGACTTGGATGATAAGACATGAAGTTTTGGACTAGCTTAAAGAGTTAGACCTTGGAAACAAAGTTGTTATGCTTTAGATTTCCCTCTACTCAGATCCTTATGTTGTATCATACATGTAAACCCTTATGGGATATTATGATGTACTTTTGTAATAACCCTATTATAAATTGAATATAGTCAACATTTTTATTTTGATGCTATACTTTGGTTGTTTTGAATACCATTTATTGAAATTTGAAAATGTTACACCTATTCCAGCATACCTTTGAGTGTGTTTGGAATGGATGTTTTATTCTTCAAATTTTCTTAGTAAGGGGGTGATCCCGCCTCCTTACAACATAGTATTAGAGTCCATGGTAGTCGAAATCTGACTATTTCAATTTTGTCTCCCTAGTTAGAATACTTGCCTTACCTTTACGTGACATGTTTGCCCTAGAGTTGATCAATAGATGATGAAGGGTTGATTTAGGATCATATAGTTTCACATTAGAATAATGATGAATAGATCCTTAAAATACTTACAAGTAAAGGATGCATAAGTAACCATAGTAACTTGAGGTTGTTTAGCTTGGCCTTTAGGCAGCTACTAGGACATAAAGTTGAAAGCAAATGTGTCTATAAATGATCAGGGTTTGGGGGCTGGCAAGATTTTCCTCCGCATCACTAGCTTGGTTTACAAGGACTCCCGAATCCATATGATACCGGCCTGGCCTGAGATGATATGAATTGTTCAAAATAGCATGCTTTTAGGCAGTAGTAGCCTTAGACATCTATATGATTTATCCCTAGGGACCCTAATATGTTGAACTAGTCTCCCAGGTGTAAAGACTTGTTTGAGGATGGACAAGAGCAAGTTAACCCATAGTTCATAGTCAGTCTTTACAAGTTATGTTTCTTTTTTTTTGCATGATGCATATGTAGTTGGATGTAAGGAAATGTAGTTGAACCTTATGTACCTAAAGAATAGTTTTGACTTAATAAGATGAATCCTATAAGTGTGGGCTCTGATCTCCAAAACCACGATATAAACTTAGCGGAAGCAATTCGATTAACAACGGAAGACAAAAATCACGGGAAATTAAAAATTTTCGAAATAAGAGCTTGAATCTATAAAAACTTCTTTCATAAAAAGGAGATAAACTGTTTACATCTCAGATAATTACTTCTTGAGTAATTGTATACAACATGATACAAAATCCCATGAACTCAAAACCAAAATCTCAGACTAAAAGACTCCAAGGACCTGAGAGTACAGAGAACACATAGGATTGACTATCTAACTATACAACTCAGCAGTCTGAATCTCCACCTGAGATTTACTGCTGCTCCTGATACTGCTGCTGCTGATATTGGTCACCTGAAGATTGATTCCTTCGCCCTCGACGACCACCTAAAAAGTTAAAATCTACGGGGTTAGACAATTTTAAATAATTGTCCCAGCGAGAGTTATAACTCTTCGCCAGAAGCTTTATTATAGCAACCAAGAATAACATAGGCAATAAAAGCTTTAAGGTAATCAGCAGCAGATTGTTATCAATTAGAACAACAACATTTAAGGAATATGAAGAACATGTACACTAAGTAATGTATCTTCAATCAATGTATCTCGTAGTTCAACCTAAGCAGATATGCTACGCGGCTGATTATGTTTTACAAACATCATTATGCCCTGCGGAGATGAGGTATACCGCTCATACTCCAACCGATCACTATTAAGTCGCATCGGTATCATACATAGGTCATCAAAAGAGCCAGATTCTTATGACCTCATCTTCCTCAGTCAGTAAGAGGATCAACATGCAGGACATGTAGTGTCTCTGCTACTATAGCTTACCGGGGTATTCTGGTACTTCACTATCAGAGTCACAGTGGCATTCTGTACTCTCTTCGCTACCGAAAGATTTCTTGTTTATCTCTCATCGATGCGGTATAAAAGATTTCCTCGGGAGATTAGTGTTACATCACCCCGACATAAAACATAGTGAAGGATTGATGGATTAAGATACATCTACATCAATTCCTAAACTAGGATGTAAGGAAATTCACATCCATATTACCCCACATATTCAAAAATATGTGCTCCAGGAATCCCCTTAGGAAAACCTGTTTCACCATCATTTAACTCCTGACGATGATGGATCTATGATCAGGGCTCTACATGGTATGATTATACTTGATTATTTAGGTACATTTCAGTATTCTTTTATCATCATACATGTTTTCAAACATTAATCATTAGCATAGCAGCTATGAAGGAAGAATACTAAGTGTAACAAGCCTAACTTTCATCAATTATTATTTCTCAATATTCTCATCACAAGTCATCTCTTAAAGCATGACCTTGATGGTATTCATGGCTCTCACAGCCTATCAATCTCATAAGATGCTATTAACAAGGCATCAGGATATATCACTATTCATAAAGCTAACAACATGCTTTCAATGAATATAGTATCATCATCCATACCTGGATATGATCATCCTCATAAAGGAACCTACATGGTTAAATCAACTGATAATAGTAAATAACTTATTTAAAGAAGTTGTATCTCCCTACTCATATAAGAGCTAGGTTTTCCTGATTTTTCATCAATTAGGGTTTACTATTCACATTATATGTCATCACCCTAGAATTAGGGTTTACTTTTCACCTCATGGTGAAATGATCTCATAACATACTCATGTATGAGAAACATCATCATTAAAGACCTCAGATAAGATTAAGATTCATCAATTATCATAATTAGAGTTTCCATGATCTCACATAAGTGGATCATACCTAAACTTGCACATTCATGTATATTGAAGGTATTTTACTTGAGTTTCCATTATAATTGGTACTTTCTCTCTCCTCTAACTAGTAGATAGTGATTAAACCACTCTAGATTAGGTTGGGTTAAGTCCTCATTGATTAACACCAGTCAACTCATCACTATCATGTGATTAGGGTTTGATTAAAACAAGGTATCACTCAATTGAACCTTTCAGGGGCATTTTGGTAATTTACCCATTGACCATCATCATGGGTCAATTAATTAGCCACTTAGTCCCTTAACATCTTAGATTACCATTAGGGTTTAGATTAAATCATCATTGAACCATTTACACCTTCAAGTGATTAAGTATAATCAACCTTGAAAGTCTCCAATTGGTTTAGGGTTTAACCTTCAACCTTCAACCCATTTGATTCTTAAACAACCTTGAACTTGTTTAATCTCAAATGACCTTGAATCCATTTGAACCTTAAACGAGTGTGGACCCACTTAATCTTAAATGGGTGTGGACCCATTTAAGTCCAAACGAGTGTGGACCCGTTTGAGCCTAAACGCGTGTGAACCCGTTTGAGCTTAAACGGGTGTGAACCTGTTTGGACTCAAACGAGTGTGAACTCATTTGGACTCAAATGAGTGTGGACTCATTTGGGCTTAAACGAGTGTGGACTCGTTTGGGCTCAAACGAGTGTGGACTCATTTGGACTCAAACGAGTGTGGATCTACTTGGGTTCAAACCGCATGAACATAAAAGGTGACACAAAGTTTATGCTTGAATTGGATTTCTTATGTTGAAGCTTTCAATTGGCCCAAGCCATGTTAACCATATACAAATTGAGTCAATTAGGATGAGCCTCAATCAATTGGACTTCAAATTGACCCTTAATTGAAAGCCAATTAGGGTTAAGTCTAACTCAATTAGGGTTTCCAATCGGTTAATCATCAATGTTCAACAATATGATTCAAATCAGAGTTGAACCTATCAATTGACCTCCAATTGGGCCCAAACTTGGCTCAAACGGTATTGAGGTCGTTTGGATGACCTCCAAACGATCTTGAGACCGTTTACCCAAAGTTTGACCAAAAACCAAAATGATTTGATAAGGGTTGAGCCCTAATTAAATTAAAAATCAGCACTTTTCATCAATTATCAACATTGTGTAATTGGACCCTCAAACCATCAAATTTCTTTAACTCTAGACCTCCAAACGATCTTGGGGTGTCACTAAACGAGTGTGAGATCGTTTGGATGAACCCCCAAATGGGTTGGAACCCGTTTGGGTCCTTCAACCCAAAACTCAACAAGATCTATATTGAAATCAGCAACTTTCACCCGATTAGGGTTAGGTTATTGAAGTGTCTTTAACTCTTAATTGGTTAGGAATTAGATTACAATTCTTTGTAGGAAAGAAATTCAATACATTATGAATAGACCCTCAAATGGTCGTACCTTGGTCAACCCTATGAAATGGTCTTGGGGTCATTTTGATCCAAACGATCTTGCAGGATCGTTTGAAATCAAACGGGTTGAACCCGTTTGACCGTAAATGAGTTGCACCCGTTTGGACCAAAAGGGTCCAAGGACATTTCATAAAGTGACCTAGGAATCCACGCCCATCATCCTCAACCTCTGTTCAGGTCGGTTCCTCCACCGTTTTGCTTGCAAAAGAGCAAGGAAGAAGGGAGGTAGAAGAAGAACTAATCATAGAAAACAAGAACAAAGATATGTATAACAAAGCTAAGAGTTAGAGTTATAAAACCCGCCTCAAACGTGGTTCCTAGAGCTTCCAAGCTTCAAGCCTTTAATGGCATCTTGAGCTCCACAGGTTGTCCAAGGTCAATTCTACAAGAAAAAGATGGGGATGGTCGGCTAGAACAAGGAACCTAAGTAAGAAAACTAGCAATTCAACCTTATAATACGATTTCCTCCTTGAATCCAAGCTAGAAGGTGGTGTTCTCTTACCTAGAACAGGTTGGTCGTCCCCTTGAGCTCCTGAGCTTTGCTTTGGCCGGTTGAGAAAGATAAGAAGTGAGGAAGTGAAGGAAAATGTTTGCTTGGTTTGGAAAGAAAGGTGCTTATATAGTTTAGGCTGATTTACACCATAAAGACCTCTAGAACTTTGAAATTCTCATCCAAGTCCTTTCTTATTTAAGGGAACGTCCAATTTCATCTAAAATTATGCAAAGCTCATGACATCTCAAGATCTAGGGGTAAAGAAAACCAACTTTCAACTAGGGTACATTCATGAAAGGTTTCCTTACTCAAACTTAGTGAATTTTATGTACAAAGGTCATTTTTCTTATCTGATTATTCATTGATGTGTCCCTTTCACCATTTCTACTCTAAATGATGACAAGAGTCATAAAAGATGTTCTAGATTGTGTATTTTACAAGTTTCACCCCTCAAATTGGGTAAACTGCATTTTACTCCAAATTAGGGTTTTTAAACATAAGGATTATTCCACAAGCTGCATCTAGATGCCCAAGCTTGGGAAATCCATCATGTCTCATCATATTCACTCATATGATGTCTCATTATCAAAAGAACATCTTAACATGTGCAATTGCAAGTTAACCCCTTAACTGGGTAATTTGCACATAAGCCCCTGCATTACCAAAATAATACTACAACTTTGTTTAAAAAGGACAAAATTGAAAGTATATGTTCCTGAGGAACTTAATTACATGTCAACAGATAATCACCAGGGTTTAATTACATATTTAGGCAAAACACCTAGGGTTAGCTCATAACCCAGGTCAGGGATGTTACAAATTATCCACCCCTTACAAGGATTTCGTCCTTGAAATCAACAAAACGTATTAGGAGAAAAGAGCAGGGTATTTCCTTCTCATCTCATCCTCTAATTCCCAAGTGGATCCTTCAACACCATGGTGGTTCCAGAGGACTTTCACAAGGCTTATATCTTTCTTATTTAACTTTTTAGTTCTGCTATCAAGGATTGACACTGGCCCTTTCTCGTAAGATATGTCTTCATTCAATTCTATTTCCATAGGTTGTAGAACTGACTCGGTATCGGGATGAAATTTCCTTAACATAGAAATGTGAAACACAGGGTGTAGCCTCTGCAACTCTGGTGGTAACTCTAGTCTATAGGCTACCTTTCCAACCCGTTCAATGATTGGATAAGGTCCCATAAATCTAGGTGCTAACTTTCCTTTACTTCCAAAGCGAAGGACTCCTTTCCAAGGCGAGACCTTGAGGTACACTCTGTCTCCAACCTGGAACTCTAACGGTCTACGACGCTTATCAACATACGACTTCTGTCTATCCTGTGCAGTCTTAAGCTGTTGTTGTTTAACTTTGATCTTCTCTGTAGTTTGCTGCACAAGATCAGGACCTAACAACTGATGTTCACCAGTCTCGTACCAACACAAAGGGGATCTACAACGTCTACCATACAAGGCTTCATAAGGTGCCATATCAATACTATGCTGATAGCTATTGTTATAGGCAAACTCTATCAAGCTTATGTGTAGATCCCAACTTCTGATAAACTGGAGAACACATGCTCTCAACAGGTCTTCCAAGGTCTGTATGGTTCTTTTCGACCGTCCATCAGTCTGTGGATGAAAAGTCGTACTAAACCTTAGCTTGGTGCCTAAGGATCTATGTAGCTGCTCCCAAAAGTGACTTGTGAACTGAGGACCTCTGTCAGAAACTATGGTGACAGGAACTCTGTGCAGACGCACTATCTCTTGAACATATAACTGGGATAACCTTTCAGCAGAATAGGTTGTTTTGACAGGTAAGAAATGTGTTGTCTTAGTCAACCTATCAACAATTACCCAAATGGAATCATGTCCTTTGTTTGTTCTAGGTAGGCCAACAACAAAGTCCATGGTCACATGGTCCCACTTCCACTATGGTATGGGTAAAGGTTGCATTGTTCCTGCAGGCTTTTGGTGTTCAGCTTTAACTTGCTGACACACAAGACACCTCATCACAAACTCTGCAACATCCTTCTTCATCCCAGGCCACCAATACATATCTTTCAAGTTTCGATACATCTTGGTGCTTCCTGGATGCATAGCATACATTGAAGAATGAGCTTCTTCCAGAACTAACTTCCTCAAGTTATCCATATCCGTCACTATCATCCTCCCATGATAACATGCTACATGATCATCTGAGTCATAGAAACCATCTCGCTTCTCATTTCCATACTCTGATCTAATCTACTGAACTACAACATCAACCTATTGTGCCTCCTTAATCTGCTCTCTTAGGGTAGGTTTAATATGCATCTCAGCCAACAACCCAGCTAACAATGACACCTTCAACTGTACATTGTCTTGCCGTAAAGAGATAAGCATATCTCTCTTAGAGCATACTAAAGAGTTTAGTTGTGCTCTATCCATGGTTGATGTTGCTGATTTCCTACTCAAGGCATCTGCAACCACATTGGCCTTTCCTGGATGGTAATCAATTGTACAATCGTAGTCCTTGATTAACTCCATCCAGCGACGTTGCCTCATGTTAAGCTCATGCTGAGAGAAGATATACTTAAGATTTTTGTGATCTATGAAAATCTGGAATGTCTCTCCGTAGAGATAATGTCTCCAAATCTTCAGGGCATGAACCACAACAGCTAACTCCAGATCATGTGCCGGATAATTCTCTTTGTGTTTCTTAAGCTGTCGTGAAGCAAAAGAAATCACTTGCTTATCCTGCATCAACACGCATACGAGTCCATTCTTGGAGGCATAACAGAAGACTATGTATCCTTTTCCTTTATCAGGTAACACAAGAACAGGTGCACTTGTCAACCTCTCCTTCAACAGCTGAAAAGATAGTTGACACTTATCACTCCAGGTAAAAGGAACATCTTTCCGGGTTAACTTGGTTAAGGGTAAGGCTATAGAACTGAAATTCTTAATAAACCTTCGATAATAACCAGCTAATCCCAAGAAACTTCGAATTTCCGTTGGTGTCTTCGGTTGTTCCCACTGTAGAACAGATTCTACCTTTGTAGGGTCAACACGAATACCCGAGGCAGATATCACATGTCCAAGAAAAGATACTTCCGGCAATCAGAACTCACACTTGCTAAACTTAGCATATAGCTTATGTTTTCTTAGCAGAGTTAGAGCTTGTCGGAGATGCTGTTCATTCTGCTGAGCATCCTTACTATAAATCAGAATGTCATCTATGAAGACGACAACACACTGATCAAGGAAAGGTCAAAAAACTTTATTCATGAGTTCCATGAATGCAGCCGGTGCATTGGTTAGTCCAAACGACATAACCGTGAACTCATAGTGACCATATCATGTCCTAAAGGCAGACTTGGATATGTCACCATCCTTAATACGGAGTTGATGATATCCAGACCTCAAGTCTATCTTTGAGAAGACTGTTGCACCACACAACTGGTCAAAAAGATCATCAATCCTCGGCAACGGGTACTTATTCTTTATTGTTACTTTATTGAGTTGTCTATAATCAATGCACAACCGGAGCACCCCACGGTGAAGTGCTCGGTCGGATAAAACCTTTCTCAAGCAACTCTTGAAGTTGTTTCTTGAGTTCTGCCATCTCAGCAGGCGCCATCCTATACGGTGTCTGGGCTATAGCTTTTGTATCTGGAATCAAATTGATTTCAAAATCAATTTCCCGAGGCGGTGGTATACTTGGAAGTTCTTCAGGAAACACGTCCTTGAATTCCCTGACTATAGGGACTTCAGCAGGGTTGGGACCTTCTTTGGTAACATCTACTACATGTTCCAGGAATGCATAACATCCTTGCCTCATCAGCTTGTTAGCAACCATAGCTGATACAAGACAGGTGGGAAGAATCTTTCTCTCTCCTTGAAAGATCCATGTGCTTCTATCATCAGCAAACACAGCCTGTTTGGATTCACAATCCAAGACAACTCGATACCTTTCTAAGGTATCCATCCTGAGGATTATATCAAATCCTTGCATATCAAGTGGTATAAGGTCCACTTGAATGCGATGATCAGAAAAGAAGAGGATGCAGGGAGAGCATACCTCCTGCAAAACGGCAGATCCACTCAACGGAGTTTCCAAAAACAAGCTATCTGCCCTATGACTAATTGTCATATTGCAGTTACGAATCACTCTCTGAGTGACAAAGGAGTGCGTAGCACCCAGGTCAATCAGAACAGATACAACACAGGATTTAGACATATCAGAATATAAAAGTTCCATCTAACTTGCCACTACCCGTGGATTGACCACTGCTTCTGGTGGGTTCATAGCATAGAACCTTGCTGTCGCCTGGTGTTGAGGTGGTGCTGATGATCCATCTTGAGATGCTTGTCCACGTCCTTGAGCTGCTCCTTGAGATTGTCTTCTCTGTGATCCCTATTGACTCTGTCTCGGAGGTTGTGTCACACTGACAGGCCTAGATCGGCAGTCCTTCATCAAATGTCCCACCTTCCCACAGTTGTAACAACTCTTCTCCAGTTGTTGTGGTCTAGGTGGTCCTGTAACTGACATTGATGCTGAACTGTGAGTCTCTTGTAGTGGTAGGCTTCGTCCCCTGCCTCTACTCGGTGTCCAATGTGTCTGAGCACTAGTTCTGGGTGGTGGAGGTGTAGGTGCAGAGAATCTAGGCTTCTTAAAGTCTCTAGATGAAGAACCCTGGAACTGCGGATATCTTTTATGGGTTTGTCTCTTCTCGACTATAGATTTCTCTATCCTTCAGACTGACTCAACGAAGGTACCAAACCTCTCCTGATTCTCTAGGGCAGACACGGGAGTAGTCATGTCGGCGTTTAAACCCTTCTCAAACCTTCTGATTCTTTCTTCTTCTGTGGCAGCCATATGCGGACAGAATCGCAATAACTCCATGAACTTAGCTTCATACTCGCTAATGTTCATCATGCCTTGCCTCAATCTCTCAAACTGAGAGATCTTCTCATTTAGGAAGGTCTTTGGAAAATATCTATTGATAAATTCCCAACGAAAATCTTCCCACGAGATCTCCACTCCAGGCCTGACGTCCCCGGATTTTGACTCCTCCAAACCCTATTGGGAATGAGAGGTCAGAATTCGAGAACATCATCCAATCATATCAGAAAGTGATGCGGAAGCATAATACGCATACATGAACATACAACCATAACATTTATCAACAATAATATGTATATTTATATTACAACATGAATTACAATTGCATATTGAAGGAGAATTTTACAAGTCTAAACATGTATGCTAACAGGATCTTAGACAATAGGTACAACCTAAACATTGCTCACTTCACGTCTTTTATCCCACGTTATCTTTGAACCTAAAACATACGTGAAACAACGAATCAACACACAAGGTGTTGTGCACGTGGGTAGAAAGATACATACTAATATGCTTGCATAATTGAAATAATCTTGAGAAAGAAAGAGTAAAAGAAAACGTTATTTAAAGTGATAATCAGGTAAACACATTTTTAGATGCCTTTTGATGCGTTTGTACTACTAAGTGGTGTCACACTTCATTTTTCCCCGCCCCTTGGGCTATGGGGACCGAGTGTCGACCTTATATTCAGAGGGGGAGAGAGAGAGATGTCGCACTTCATTTTTCCCCGCCCCTTGGGCTATGGGGACCGAGTGCCGACCTTATATTTAGAGGAAGAGAGCGAGAGGATTGAGGGAGAGAGAGAGAGAGCATATATCCACTCAGTAGCTACAAACCATCCATATTCTTTTATGTTCTGTAATGTTTTGTGGAGCATATACTACTAATACACATCCAAGAATTTATATGCAAACACAAGCATCCAAAGTACATCATATCATTATGCATTCATGAAAACTAGTCTTATACTTAATAAAAACCCACGTACCTGAGTTCAGAGATTCTTAACCGATCCATGATCATATAGAACTTGTCCATGACCTGATTAAATATAATTGAGCATCATTAATACAAGGTTCATCATTATTAATTGTATTTAAGTTCTGTTCAGGATTTTGGTCAAGCCTAGGTTCAAACTGACCTAAACTTATGTGTGGAATTTTTATACTAATCTCAGATTCACATATTATCTTTCAGTTACTGATATTAGGGTATTTGGTAAATTTCATTATTCATTGGGCATGTATGTATTTATTACATTTTATTTAGGGATATTAGCCCTAAATAGCCATATTGAGAAAATTACAAGATTTCATGCATCAACATCATAATTATTGACTTCAGGTGGATTCTAAACATGATTATAGACTTAGTGACATATTCCTATAATTTTAGGTCTTCATTTATTATTTATTAGGCATGAAATGACCATCTTGCATCTTATATGATATCACTAAGATTAGTTCATCAAAATCCTGATATTATGTTTCCATTGTGTTCTACGTATTTTTCTGAGAATCACGGTACCTTGTTTGTATTTTTCTGAGAAACGCATTGATTACTATACATTTTCAAAGATCTAGGTATTATTGAGATTTTACCTTTTATTGGCCACTCAGGCGCTGCCACGTGGCCTTGATGGCTGGCGCACATCCTTTGCTAGCTGGGCCGGTTCGTCTCCTGGTTTTGGGTAACTAAACCGGGGTTCACCCCCGTTCCTTTCCTTCTTTCTCACGATCGTGTTCCAGGCAACGACGTTCTCATGGCCACCACTGTCATGAAGCCTAGATCTGGTGAGCAACGATTGGCCGCCGCCGCGGACCTCCTCTCACGTCCTACTGTGCCCAGGGCCTCTCCCTGGGCGTGCTCACGGCCAGCCGCCGTCTTGGACAGAGTTCCGTCGCCCTCACCCTCGCTCGCCTCCGTGAGATTTTTGAGGGTGCGATGCTCGTCACTCCTGAGCGCCGCCGCAGATCCGGTGGCTTGGAACTAGACCGGTCGGTCCACTCTCCCTCCTTGTCATGCATCCGTGCGTGTCTTCTCCCCAGCGCCACAGCGCAGCGGCTTGCGGGTTCCATTCCGATCACCAACCACCAAGGCTCCTCCAGCGATCGGAAGCACTATAGATCGTACAAATCAGTACACTGGGACGCCACTGCATCTAAGTCTGACTTGTAGGTGGCTGGGGTGTACTGGTAAATGCGGCCAACCAGACCTTCTGCTCCAGGAGCAGCGTTGCGAGGTGTCTGTCTGTCCTCCAACCTTCCATTGCCCTGCTCCACGCGCAGGCCTCCGGCTGTGGCTCCAGCCCAGCTATGAGCTTTGATGAGGAGCAACCTGGGATCCAAAATGCTCCATGGTGGCGGGTAGATCACAGCTGCTCATCACGGCCGGGAAGACCCTGCTGCTCCAACACGATGATGGAATCAGCAGGTTTAGATGTGGTGTCAGAGGGAAACATGTAAGCTAGAAGACGGATGCCCCCATCTTGGTTCCGATCGCTAGACACCTGATCAGACTCTCCTGGAACTAACCTACTCATGATCGTCGAGGAAGACACCTCCATATTGACAATTGAGTCTAACCCAATTTCTGTCAGGTCCTTGCCTCCCCGACTTCCACTCATCCAGCCTCTACCTGCCCCTGTGGCTGAAGAAGGCAGGGTCAGACGAGATTTGGAGCGTTCCACCGATCGTGGGTTTTCCAACTAAATCTCCCTTAATTATCCCCACCATCACCGAATCTTGGGGACACCTCATCTTGCTTCTGTTCCTCCCTTTCTGGAGGTTAGGAAAGGCCTAAGACCTATTCTGCCTCCCTTGCTGGCAAGGATGTCGCACAACCCAGTGGTACGAGTGGATGTGTGACATATCACATAGCAGCGAACTTGATCTAACAAAAAAAAATCAATGAGGTATTACTCATTTAATACACCTTCAAATCTCAAAGTAACTCAAACACAAGGCCCTAATCTAATGGGTTATTAACCTAAGCTCTATCATGACCAGCAGTAGGTGATGACCAAGATTGGATTCAAAATACCATCCATAGAGCCATTAAATTGTTATTGCATATGGTTAACTCCAAGGATTATTTTTCTCATTATAACTCCCAAAATCTCACCCAAATAACCTCAAACAACCGTGTAGACTCTATAATCATATATGCCTCTCAAATTGGTTTGATATGGCTTCATTATGGCAATAAATGATTTTGTCGTCAATTGGTCACCCATTTATAATGTCATAAAGGGTATCAAAACCCTAAAATCATGGGTCATCACATTCACCCCACCTTATATGGAATTTCGTCCTCGAAATTCAACTAATCTCATCCTTAAGAGGCTATTTTGGGGTCGAACTTCATATACATCATCATTGCTTAGGTTTTAAGACCACCTTAGTTGCATGCACTCTAAGTTACCAGCTTAGGGTCTAGAGATTCTTAGGTGTGTCCACCCCACCGTGTTTATGTGGAAGCATCACTTAATGTCTTAACCATAGCATGACATTATGATATCTTAGGGTTACATCACCTCTAAGAGTACATGTTTTATTCATACTTTTAATGTTCAGGAGGAATTTGTTTATATGCCATGATATTCAGATCGTTCAAATCTAACATCACTAATATGTTTTATGATCAACACTTTGCAATGATTTCAGCATTAGAGGAGATTTATCTTCATCCTTGATATTAGGATTTTTCTACATAAGAAGGCCTTACGTAACATGCCTGACCATTAGGGTTTCACCCTATGGTGTGATATTCATACTCATCTTAGAAGCATACATTGAGAAGGATCAAAGTTACGAACTATATTTCTGATCATATATCCTATGATCCAAAAATATATTTATATCAAGTTCATGAGTTCAACTTTTTATGTCTTACCCAAATTATGTGAAGGGAAAAAGAGAACATACTAAGTTTATCCCATGATCTCAGCATCATATCTTTCATGTTTCATATGAAGGGGAAGATAATATTTTAAAGTCAAACTTATCATGATTTCAAACTTGGGCACTACATGTATGATATAGGGGGAAAATATAGAATAGGTCAAGCTTATACGAGTGACTCCTCATATATAAATCATCTATATAGCTCAAGTGAGGTTTCTATCATCATATATTGAGAAAGAGAAGAAGAAGGGAGAACATGCATATTGAGTATCTTTTGCACAAAGCATCATACTCTCATAACTAGATTTCATATATTACCTCACTTGCAACTAATGATGAGATTCACAAAATATGTCACTCTAGCTAGGACCTAACTCAGCCAAAAGGTTGACTTTATCATATGGGTCATCTACCCATCCTTTTATTTTACCCAATTCTCATATATAGATTTGAATCATGCATAAGGAAACAACTCATGTACTCAGGAGTAACCCAGCTTAAGACACATCATATCACATATATCTCATATTTTCATATATTGTAGGGTAGGTCCTATGACCCTCTCCTTGTGGATCTCACCCTCTCTGGAGTTCACCACATATCTTGTCCTAACACTGAGGGTCCTCCTTTGTAAAAGAGCTTGAGGCTCATGCATATTCAACCATATTTTAACTTAGCTCATCATAAATAAGAAAAGAGGATGCACATTCATTATCAGGACTTAGCTTAGATTCTTCAAAATTGGATTCAGGTCATATACAACTTAAATCCTTATAAAGCAACTTATATCATTAGAGGTAGAACTTAAACAAGATCATCCATGCTTATATCACCTACCCTTCTATCATCTACACTGTGTATCACATATATTGATACAGATCTAGACATCTAATCTAGACTACTCTCTCTTCTAGAATGATGTCACTCCCTTTCACTTAGGTTGCATGAACACCCACTACTCTCCTGTGTGATGGACACATTTTTTATATTTACATATATCTAATAAAATATTATATAGTTTTTCTTCGAGAAAAAGGTGTCAGAGAAAACTGTCGAGGTGCGAGCCGATTGGGAAACAAAACCAAACCAGCAAACTCGAGTGTCCAACACACAGTAGATAGTCTGGTGTCATGTAACCTAGTGAAATGGTGAGAACATGGTGTAGACTAGTGTAGCTACCCCATACATATGAGCTCTATATGGAAAGGGTCTCAGACACTTGTCTAAATCTAGTTCTCGAACATCTAGGTTCTAACCTAGAGGCTAAGTCAAACCTTATTCCTATAGAATAACTTACTAAGTTTCTAAGGTTTAAAGTGAAAGGTGAGATTTAGGTTTAATATTTCATGGTGAGCAATTGTTAGGTGTAGCTATTGTTCATGCTCTGATACCAACTGTGACGTCCCCGGATTTTGACTCCTCCAAACCCTATTGGGAATGAGAGGTCAGAATTCGAGAACATCATCCAATCATATCAGAAAGCGATGCGGAAGCATAATACGCATACATGAACATACAACCATAACATTTATCAAAAATAATATGTATATTTATATTACAACATGAATTACAATTGCATATTGAAGGAGAATTTTACAAGTCTAAACATGTATGCTAACATGATCTTAGACAATAGGTACAACCTGAACATTGCTCACTTCACGTCTTTTATCCCACGTTATCTCTGAACCTAAAACATACGTGAAACAACGAATCAACACACAAGGTGTTGTGCACGTGGGTAGAAAGATACATACTAATATGCTTGCATAATTGAAATAATCTTGAGAAAGAAAGAGTAAAAGAAAACGTTATTTAAAGCGATAATCAGGTAAACACATTTTTAGATGCCTTTTGATGCGTTTGTACTACTAAGTGGTGTCACACTTCATTTTTCCCCGCCCCTTGGGCTATGGGGACCGAGTGTCGACCTTATATTCAGAGGGGGGAGAGAGAGATGTCGCACTTCATTTTTCCCCGCCCCTAGGGCTATGGGGACCGAGTGCCGACCTTGTATTTAGAGGAAGAGAGCGAGAGGATTGAGGGAGAGAGAGAGCATATATCCACTCAGTAGCTACAAACCATCCATATTCTTTTATGTTCTGTAATGTTTTGCGGAGCATATACTACTAATACACATCCAAGAATTTATATGCAAACACAAGCATCCAAAGTACATCATATCATTATGCATTCATGAAAACTAGTCTTATACTTAATAAAAACCCACGTAACTGAGTTCAGAGATTCTTAACCGATCCATGATCATATAGAACTTGTCCATGACCTGATTAAATATAATTGAGCATCATTAATACAAGGTTCATCATTATTAATTGTATTTAAGTTCTGTTCAGGATTTTGGTCAAGCCTAGGTTCAAACTGACCTAAACTTATGTGTGGAATTTTTATACTAATCTCAGATTCACATATTATCTTTCAGTTACTGATATTAGGGTATTTGGTAAATTTCATTATTTATTGGGCATGTATGTATTTATTACATTTTATTTAGGGATATTAGCCCTAAATAGCCATATTGAGAAAATTACAAGATTTCATGCATCAACATCATAATTATTGACTTCAGGTGGATTCTAAACATGATTATAGACTTAGTGACATATTCCTATAATTTTAGGTCTTCATTTATTATTTATTAGGCATGAAATGACCATCTTGCATCTTATATGATATCACTAAGATTATTCATCAAAATCCTGATATTATGTTTCCATTGTGTTCTACGTATTTTTTTGAGAATCACGGTACCTTGTTTGTATTTTTCTGAGAAATGCATTGATTACTATACATTTTCAAAGATCTAGGTATTATTGAGATTTTACCTTTTATTGGCCACTCAGGCGCTGCCACGTGGCCTTGATGGCTGGCGCACATCCTTTGCTAGCTGGGCCGGTTTGTCTCCTGGTTTTGGGTAACTAAACCGGGGTTCACCCCTGTTCCTTTCCTTCTTTCTCACGATCGTGTTCCAGGCGACGACGTTCTCATGGCCACCACTGTCGTGAAGCCTAGATCTGGTGAGCAATGATTGGCCGCCGCCGCGGACCTCCTCTCACGTCCTACTGTGCCCAGGGCCTGTCCCTGGGCGTGCTCACGGCCAGCCGCCGTCTTGGACAGAGTTCCGTCGCCCTCACCTTCGCTCGCCTCCGTGAGAGTTTTGAGGGTGCGATGCTCGTCACTCCTGAGCGCCGCCGCAGATCCGGTGGCTTGGAACTAGACCGGTCGGTCCACTCTCCCTCCTTGTCACGCATCCGTGCGTGTCTTCTCCCCAGCACCACAGCGTAGCGGCTTGCAGGTTCCATTCCGATCACCAACCACTAAGGCTCCTCCAGTGATCGGAAGTACTATAGATCGTACAAATCAGTGAACTGGGATGCCACTGCATCTAAGTCTGACTTGTAGGTGGCTGGGGTGTACTGGTAAATGCGGCCAACCAGACCTTCTGCTCCAGGAGCAGCATTGCGAGGTGCCCGTCTGTCCTCCAACCTTCCATTGCACTGCTCCACGCGTAGGCCTCCGGCTGTGGCTCCAGCCCAACTATGAGCTTCGATGAGGAGCAACCTGGGATCCAAAATGCTCCATGGTGGCGGGTAGATCACAGCTGCTCATCATGGCCGGGAAGACCCTGCTGCTCCAACACGATGATGGAATCAGCAGGTTTAGATGTGGTGTCAGAGGGAAACATGTAAGCTAGAAGACGGATGCCCCCATCTTGGTTCCGATCGCTAGACACCTGATCAGACTCTCCTGGAACTAACCTACTCATGATCGTCGAGGAAGACACCTCCATCTTGACAATTGAGTCTAACCCGATTTCTGTCAGGTCCTTGCCTCCCCGACTTCCACTCATCCAGCCTCTACCTGCCCCTGCGGCTGAAGAAGGCAGGGTCAGACGAGATTTGGAGCGTTCCACCGATCGTGGGTTTTCCAACTAAATCTCCCTTAATTATCCCCACCATCACCGAATCTTGGGGACACCTCATCTTGCTTCTGTTCCTCCCTTTCCGGAGGTTAGGAAAGGCCTAAGACCTGTTCTGCCTCCCTTGCTGGCAAGGATGTCGCACAACCCAGTGGTACGAGTGGATGTGTGACATATCACATAGCAGCGAACTTGATCTAACAAAAAAAATCAATGAGGTATTACTCATTTAATACACCTTCAAATCTCAAAGTAACTCAAACACAAGGCCCTAAACTAATGGGTTATTAACCTAAGCTCTATCATGACCAGCAGTAGGTGATGACCAAGATTGGATTCAAAATACCAAGATTGGATTCAAAACCCTAAAATCATGGGTCATCACAACTTCGTCCCCTGCCTCTACTCGGTGTCCAATGTGTCTGAGCACTAGTTCTGGGTGGTGGAGGTGTAGGTGCAGAGAATCTAGGCTTCTTAAAGTCTCTAGATGAAGAACCCTGGAACTGCGGATATCTTTTATGGGTTTGTCTCTTCTCGACTACAGATTTCTCTATCCTTCAGACTGACTCAACGAAGGTACCAAACCTCTCCCGATTCTCTAGGGCAGACACGGGAGTAGTCATGTCGGCGTTTAAACCCTTCTCAAACCTTCTGATTCTTTCTTCTTCTGTGGCAGCCATATGCGGACAGAATCGCAATAACTCCATGAACTTAGCTTCATACTCGCTAATGTTCATCATGCCTTGCCTCAATCTCTCAAACTGAGAGATCTTCTCGTTTAGGAAGGTCTTTGGAAAATATCTATTGATAAATTCCCAACGAAAATCTTCCCATGAGATCTCCACTCCAGGCCTCTTCTGCTCTTCCATGGTCCACCAGTGACCAGCACTTCCCTTGAGAAGATAGACAGCATGTCCAACCTTCTGAGCTTCTGGGATGTTGAGGATTCTAAAAGCTTTCTCCAACTCGGTTAACCACAGATCGGCATCTGCAGGATCAGCTGTTCCAAAGTATTCGGTTGCTCCGACACGACGAAGTCACTCGAACGTCTTACCGATACCTTGTCCTTCAGGATGGGCAGGTGCCCTAGGTGCAGGCATGGGCATCCTGTCAGTGATGTGTGTCATAGCAGTCATAAACTGCCCGAACATAGTTTGAACCGCTGGGTTTCCCATGTCAGCTGGGTCAAACTGAGGTGGCTCTCTGGGTGGCTCAGGTACAGGTTGTTCTATCTCCGAGTTCCTTGCACCTCCTTGGGATGCAACATCACTACTTTCTGCCACGTACTCCTCATGTTGTTCAGACATCCTTAATTATCTTCTTCTCCTAAGGAGCAGAAGACTCTATTAGATATGAAAGAGATACTAAGGATAGACTCGACATCCTAAGTCCTATGTCTCTGTAGACTCAGCGAACCTAGAGCTCTGATACCACTGTTTGTGGGCTCTGATATCCAAAACCACGATATAAACTTAGCGGAAGCGATTCAATTAACAGCGGAAGACAAAAATCACGGGAAATTAAAAATTTTTGAAATAAGAGCTTGAATCTATAAAAACTTCTTTCATAAAAAGGAGATAAACTATTTACATCTCAGATAATTACTTCTTGAGAAATTATATACAACATGATACAAAATCCCAAGAACTCAAAACCAAAATCTCAGACCAAAAGACTCCAAGGACCTGAGAGTACAGAGAACACATAGGACTGACTATCTAACTATACAACTCAGCAGTCTGAATCTCCACCTGAGATTTACTGCTGCTCCTGATACTGCTGCTGCTGATATTGGTCACCTGAAGATTGATTCCTTCGCCCTCGACGACCACCTAAAAAGTTGAAATCTATGGGGTGAGACAATTTTAAATAATTGTCCCAGCGAGAGTTATAACTATTCGCCAGAAGCTTTATTATAGCAACCAAGAATAACATAGACAATAAAAGCTTTAAGGTAATCAGCAGCAGATTGTTATCAATTAGAACAACAACATTTAAGGAATATGAAGAACATGTACACTAAGTAATGTATCTTCGACCAATGTATCTCGTAGTTCAACCTAAGCAGATATGCTACGTGGCTAATTATGTTTTACAAACATCATTATGCCCTGCGGAGATGAGGTATACCGCTCATACTCCAACCGATCACTATTAAGTCGCATCGGTATCATACATAGGTCATCAAAAAAGCTGGATTCTTATGACCTCATCTTCCTCAGTCAGTAAGAGGATCAACATGCAGGACATCTAGTGTCTCTGCTACTATAGCTTACCAGGGTATTCTGGTACTTCACTATCAGAGTCACAGTGGCATTCTGTACTCTCTTCGCTACCGAAAGATTTCTTGTTTATCTCTCATCGATGCGGTATAAAAGATTTCCTCGGGAGATTAGTGTTACATCACCCCGGCATAAAACATAGTGAAGGATTGATGGATTAAGATACATCTACATCAATTCCTACACTAGGATGTAAGGAAATTCACATCCATATTACCCCAGATATTAAAAAATATGTGCTCCAGGAATCCCCTTAGGAAAACCTGTTTCACCATCATTTAACTCCTGACGATGATGGATCTATGATCAGGGCTCTACATGGTATGAGTATACTTGATTAGTTAGGTAAATTTCAGTATTCTTTTATTATCATACATGTTTTCAAACATTAATCATTAGCATAGCAGCTATGAAGGAAGAATACTAAGTGTACCAAGCCTAACTTTCATCAATTATTATTTCTCAATATTCTCATCACAAGTCATGTCTTAAAGCATGACCTTGTTGGTATTCATGGCTCTCACAGCCTATCAATCTCATAAGATTCTATTAACAAGGCATCAGGATATATCACTATTCATAAAGCTAACAACATGCTTTCAATGAATATAGTATCATCATCCATACCTGGATATGATCATCCTCATAAAGGAACCTGCATGGTTAAATCAACTGATAACAGTAAATAACTTATTTAAAGAAGTTGTATCTCCCTACTCATACAAGATCTAGGTTTTCCTGGTTTTCATCAATTAGGGTTTACTATTCACATTATATGTCATCACCCTAGAATTAGGGTTTACTTTTCACCTCATGGTGAAATGATCTCATAACATACTCATGTATGAGAAACATCATCATTAAAGACCTCAGATAAGATTAAGATTCATCAATTATCATAATTAGGGTTTCCATGATCTCACATAAGTGGATCATACCTAAACTTGCACATTCATGTATATTGAAGGTATTTTACTTGAGTTTCCATTATAATTGGTACTTTCTCTCTCCTCTAACTAGTAGATAGTGATTACACCACTCTAGATTAGGTTGGGTTAAGTCCTCATTGATTAACACCAGTCAACTCATCACTATCATGTGATTAGGGTTTGATTAAAACAAGGTATCACTCAATTGACCCTTTCAGGGGCATTTTGGTAATTTACCCATTGACCATCATCATGGGTCAATTCATTAGCCACTTAGTCCCTTAACATCTTAGATTACCATTAGGTTTTAGATTAAATCATCATTGAACCATTTACACCTTCAAGTGATTAAGTATAATCAACCTTGAAAGTCTCCAATTGGTTTAGGGTTTAACCTTCAACCTTCAACCCATTTGATTCTTAAACAACCTTGAACTTGTTTAATCTCAAATGACCTTGAATCCATTTGAACCTTAAATGAGTGTGGACCCACTTAATCTTAAACGGGTGTGGACCCATTTAAGTCCAAACGAGTGTGGACCCATTTAAGTCCAAACGAGTGTGGACCCGTTTGAGCCTAAACGAGTGTGAACCCGTTTGAGCTTAAACGGGTGTGAACCCGTTTGGACTCAAATGAGTGTGAACTCGTTTGGAATCAAATGAGTGTGGACTCATTTGGGCTTAAACGAGTGTGGACTCGTTTGGGCTCAAATGAGTGTGGACTCGTTTGGACTCAAACGAGTGTGGATCTACTTGGGTTCAAACCGCATGAACATAAAAGGTGACACAAAGTTTATGCTTGAATAGGATTTCTTATGTTGAAGCTTTCAATTGGCCCAAGCCATGTTAACCATATACAAATTGAGTCAATTAGGATGAGCCTCAATCAATTGGACTTCAAATTGACCCTTATTTGAAAGCCAATTAGGGTTAAGTCTAACTCAATTAGGATTTCTAATCGGTTAATCATCAATGTTCAACAATATGATTCAAATCAGAGTTGAACCTATCAATTGACCTCCAATTGGGCCCAAACTTGGTTCAAACGGTCTTGAGGTCGTTTGGATGACCTCCAAACGATCTTGAGACCGTTTGCCCAAAGTTTGACCAAAAACCAAAATGATTTGATAAGGGTTGAGCCCTAATTAAATTAAAAATCAGCACTTTTCATCAATTATCAACATTGTGTAATTGGACCCTCAAACCATCAAATTCTTTAACTCTAGATCTCCAAACGATCTTGGGGTGTCACTAAACGAGTGTGAGATCGTTTGGATGAACCCCCAAACGGGTTGGAACCCGTTTGGGTCCTTCAACCCAAAACTCAACAAGATCTATATTGAAATCAGCAACTTTCACCCGATTAGGGTTAGGTTATTGAAGTGTCTTCAACTCTTAATTGGTTAGGAATTAGATTACAATTCTTTGTAGGAAAGAAATTCAATACATTATGAATAGACCCTCAAATGGTCGTACCTTGGTCAACCCTATGAAATGGTCTTGGGGTCGTTTTGATCCAAACGATCTTGCAGGATCGTTTGAGATCAAACGGCTTGAACCCGTTTGACCTTAAACGAGTTGCACCCGTTTGGACCAAAAGGGTCCAAGGTCGTTTCATAAAGTGACCTAGGAATCCACGCCCATCATCCTCAACCTCTGTTCAGGTCGGTTCCTCCACCGTTTTGCTTGCAAAAGAGCAAGGAAGAAGGGAGGTAGAAGAAGAACTAATCATAGAAAACAAGAACAAAGATATGCATAACAAAGCTAAGAGTTAGAGTTATAAAACCCGCCTCAAACATGGTTCCTAGAGCTTCCAAGCTTCCAAGATTCAAGCCTTTAATGGCGTCTTGAGCTCCACAGGTCGGCCAAGGTCAATTCTTCAAGAAAAAGATGGGGATGATCAACTAGAACAAGGAACCTAAGTAAGAAAACTAGCAATTCAACCTTATAATACGATTTCCTCCATGAATCCAAGCTAGAAGGTGGTGTTCTCTTACCTAGAACAGGTTGGTCGTCCCCTTGAGCTCCTGAGCTTTTCTTTGGCCGGTTGACAAAGATAAGAAGTGAGGAAGTGAAGGAAAACGTTTGCTTGGTTTGGAAAGAAAGGTGCTTATATAGTTTAGGCTGATTTACACCATAAAGACCTCTAGAACTTTGAAATTCTCATCCAAGTCCTTTCTTATTTAAGGGAACGTCCAATTTCATCTAAACTTATGCAAAGCTCATGAAATCTCAAGATCTAGGGGTAAAGAAAACCAACTTTCAACTAGGGTACATTCATGAAAGGTTTCCTTACTCAAACTTAGTGAATTTTATGTACAAAGGTCATTTTTCTTATCTGATTATTCATTGATGTGTCCCTTTCACCATTTCTACTCTAAATGATGACAAGAGTCATAAAAGATGTTCTAGATGGTGTATTTTACAAGTTGCACCCCTCAAATTGGGTAAACTGCATTTTACTCCAAATTAGGGTTTTTAAATATAAGGATTATTCCACAAGCTGCATCTAGATGCCCAAGCTTGGGAAATCCATCATGTCTCATCATATTCACTCATATGATGTCTCATTATCAAAAGAACATCTTAACATGTGCAATTTCAAGTTAACCCCTTAACTGGGTAATTTGCACATAAGCCCCTGCATTACCAAAATAATACTACAACTTTGTTTAAAAAGGACAAAATTGAAAGTATATGTTACTGAGGAACTTAATTACATGTCAAAAGATAATCACCAGGGTTTAATTACATATTTAGGCAAAACACCTAGGGTTAGCTCATAACCCAGGTCAGGGATGTTACAATAAGGGGTTGTGAATAAGTTGTTTTCTCATATGTGGATTTTTGATTTTGAGGACGAAATCCCTTTAAGGGGTGGTGTGTTGTAACATACTAGATCTCAGACCCTACCCTAGATGTTGACATTTTGGACTTAGCCAAACAAAGTTGAAGGTTAGACCTAAATAGATGTTTAGTATAACCCCAATGAGCTAATGCATGTATATATCACCTTAATGTAACCTACTATTCTAACATTAATCTTAGGTTTATAATGGATACATAAAATATGCCACATAACTCATTTTGGTGGTAATATGATGATAAAAAACTTAATTGAATGAATAATTTAGATAATGGGCCATTAATGGGCCATATGCCATATCTCATAAAAATAAGTCTCAAAAGTGGAAACAAACTTAAATTTGATATCTACATATCAAAATTAGCCTACATGTCAGATTTCATCTAATGTGGACCACCTTGAAATATGAGGATAAGTTTAGGAGAAAGAAAATGATTAAAGGCATAAGTAATGAATAATGTGATTATATAACTTCAAAATATGAAAATAATGCAAATTCATATTCAACATATCAAAGATAACTTGTGGATGAAGTTTGGTCCAATTTGGATGTTGTTTGTGCAAGTTAGGCAATTTTAGGTACATTCTGGACTTTTCTGCAATTTACCCAATTGGGAGGTTTTATTTGCAAATTGTCACATGCACTATAACCCTTATATATTTCCTTACCATTATTGAGTTTTCAACCTTAGGGCACCTAGTTTCACCTTGGTTTGATGGTGTTTCTTTCCAAGGGCATTTTAGGGATTACTCTCTTTATAAATGAGCTTATCTTTAGACGCTATCAACCGATGATGTTATTTCTTTGATTAGATGTCAGTTGGGATGGCATATAAGCTTCCATAAACTAACATTTGATATTCAAGAAGCCTCTATGAGCTGTCCTCTTGCATGGCCATGAAATCCCTAGGCTAAGGACACATGGAAAGCTCCATGGACACCTCATGCTTGACTTCTTCCTTATCCATAAAGGTTTGCATGTCCATAGGTACCCTTAGCATTGGACACATGTAAAGTAACTTGACACCTCGTTCTTGACTTCTTCCTTATCCATAAAGGCTTGCATGTCCATGGAAACCCTTATACATGACACATGGAAAGTCCCATAGACACCTCATACTTGACCTCTTTCTTTATATAGCCAAATCTACCCTTTCCATTCGAAAACTCTTTCTCTCATTTATTTCCCCTAGATTAGAGAATCATTCCTACTCTATTTTTCCATGAAGGTGCTGTCCCAAGGTAAAATGAGGTTCCTACCTTGGTGAAGAAGGCTCCTAGGGTTCCAAATTCCTCTATTTAGGATTTCTTAAGCTCCTCCTTGGTTATTTTGACCAAAACTAGTATGTATCCTCCTTTCCTTCCCTATTTTTATATTGTTAGTCTTCCTTCCACTTTCCTCCAGGTCAGAACCCTGGTCTTCCATGGTGAAACCCCACCTAGAGCCCTTTAACACCCCATCTCCATGTTCTTTTGTTAGGGTTTTTCACCTCTAAAGTGAAGAAGGTGCTTCTTGCTCGAGATATGAGATTTGTTGGAGAAACCAACCTCTCTAAGCTTGGGAACCTTACTTATTGGACCTGTACACCTTCCCTAGAGGTTCTTTGGAGGCGTAGGCTTGACTTGGACTGTTTAGACTCTGAAGTTGAGGTATGATGTATCCCTATTCTTCTATGTTGAGGAATTCACCTATGCTTATTCATTCCCTTTGTCCAATGGACATTAGCCTATACACAATGTCTTTTCTTTTGAAAATCATGGTTCATGTGAACTACCTTATTTGATATTGATCATGTAATCATGGATATTCTTTTGAACTCTTATCTTATGCTTTTTTCATGATGGAACTCTAAAACATGACATGTGATGTCTTTTTCCCACATATGAGGTGGATGTATATGTTGGCCACTTATGTGGTGACTAGTTTATATATTCTGACTATACTTTCTACTTGCCTCTACATTTAACAAGCGATGTGATTCATTAGTACTAGAGTAGTGTAATTGCATTGGTTTTAATGGAATATGTGTTATTTCCTGTCGAGCAGATGTGATATTTCCTATTCTTTTGGTATGAAAAGGAACCTCATACCAAGGGCAAGATGTGTGATTCTTGGCCCATGTTTTATATATTTGGGAGATTGGCAGTATTCCTTTCTCTATCAGGTTTCAAGTTTATGAGACTTGGTCGCCTTTGTGTTTATATTGTTCTAGGGTTATGTTTATCTCACATGCATGCATGTTGATGATATGGGGTGTGTGCCCTAATTCTTTACATGTGCTTGTGTGACATAATCTTTATGTTTTATTAATGGAAAATATTCTTTTGTTATCATATTATTTCAATTTCTTTTCTATTGATACCCATTTGGGTGGTCCTTATCCTTTCTATGGGAATCATTTTATATTTGATGTCCTTTATTCCATATATTGATCAATTTCCTATTTTGTATGCACATACTAGCCTTTGCTGATGTCATCTATTTTCTCTTCTTGCTGGGGTATGCTTCAAACCCTAGGTGAAGGACTTGGATGATAAGGCATGAAGTTTTGGACTAGCTTAATGAGTTAAAGCTTGGAGACAAAGTTGTTATGCTTTAGATTTCCCTCTACTCAGATCCTTATGTTGTATCATACATGTAAACCCTTATGGGATATTATGATGTACTTTTGTAATAACCCTATTATAAATTGAATATAGTCAACATTTTTATTCCGCTGCTATACTTTGGTTGTTTTGAATACCATTTATTGAAATTTGAAAATGTTACACCTATTCCAGCATACCTTTGAGTGTGTTTGGAATGGATGTTTTATTCTTCAATTTTTCTTTAGTAAGGGGGTGATACCGCCTCCTTACAACACAATATTAGAGCCCATGGTAGTCGAAATCTGACTATTTCAATTTTGTTTCCCTAGTTAGAATACTTGCCTTACCTTTATGTGACAGGTTTGCCCTAGAGTTGATCAATGATGAAGGGTTGATTTAGGATCATATAGTTTCACATTAGAATAATGATGAATAGATCCTTAAAATACTTACAAGTAAAAGATGCATAAGTAACCATAGTAACTTGAGGTTGTTTAGCTTGGCCTTTAGCCAGCTACTAGGACATAAAGTTGAAAGCAAATGTGTCTAGAAACAATCAGGGTTTGGGGGTTGGCAAGATTTTCCTCCGCAGCACTAGCTTGGTTTATGAGGACTTCCGAATCCATATGATACCGGCCTGGTATGAGATGATATGAATAGTTCAAAATAGCATGCTTTTAGGCAGTAGTAGCCTTAGACATCTATATGATTTATCCTTGGGGACCCTAATATGTTGAACTAGTCTCCCAAGTGTAAAGATTTGTTTGAGGATGGACAATAGCAAGTTAACCCATAGTTCATAGTCAGTCTTTACAAGTTATGTTTTTTTTGCATGATTCTTATGTAGTTAGATGTAAGGAAGTGTAGTTGAACCTTTTGTACTGAAAGAATAGTTTTGACTTAATAAGATGAATACTTTAAGGGGTGGTGAATAAGTTGTTTTCTCATATGTGTATTTTTGATTTTGAGGACGAAATTCCTTTAAGGGGTGGTGTACTGTAACATACTAGATCTCGGACCCTACCCTGGATGTTGACATTTTGGACTTAGCCAAACAAGGTTGAAGGTAAGACCTAAATAGATGTTTAGTATAACCCCAATGAGCTAATGCATGTATATATCACCTTAATGTAACCTACTATTCTAACATCAATCTTAGGTTTAGAATGGATACATAAAATATGCCACATAACTCATTTTGGTGGTAATATGATGATAAGAAACTTAATTGAATGAATAATTTAGATAATGGTTCAGTAATGGGCCATATGACATATCTCATAAAATAAGTCTCAAAAGTGGAAACAAACTTCAAATTTGATATCTACATATCAAAATTAGCCTACATGTCAAATTTCATCTAATCTGGACAACCTTGAAATATTAGGATAAGTTTAGGAGAGAAAATGAGTAAAAGGCATAAGTAATGAATAATGTGATTATATAACTTTAAAATATGAAAATAATGGCAAATTTATATTCAACACATCAAAGATAACTTGTGGATGAATTTTGGTCCAATTTGGAGGTTGTTTATGCAAGTTAGGCAATTTTAGGTACATTCTGGACTTTTCTGCAATTTACACAATTGGGAGGTTTTCTTTGCAAATTGTCACATGCACTATAATCCGTATATATTCCCTTACCATTCTCAATTTTTTGAACCATAGGGCGCCTAGCTTCACCTTGGTTTGAAGGTGTTTCTTTCTAAGGGCATTTTAGGGATTACTCTCTTAATAAATGAGCTTATCTTTAGACGCTATCAACCAATGAGGCTATTTCTTTGATTGGAGGTAAGTTGGGATGGCCTATAAGCTTCCATAAACTGAAATTTGATATTCAAGAAGCCTCTATGAGCTATCCTCTTGCATAGCCATGAAATCCCTAGGCTAAGGACACATGGAAAGCTCCACAGACACCTCATGCTTGACTTCTTCCTTATCCATAAAGGTTTGCATGTACATAGGCACCCTTATCATTGGACACATGGAAAGTAACTTGACACCTAGTTCTTGAATTCTTCCTCATCCATAAAGGCTTGCATGTCCATGGAAACCCTTAAACATGACACATGGAAAGTCTCATAGACACCTCATACTTGACCTCTTTCTTTATATAGCCATATCTACCCCTTCCCAACTCCCAATTCAAAAACTCTTTCTCTCATTTATTTCCTCTAGATTAGAGAATCATTTCTACTCTATTTTTCCATGAATGTGCTATCCCAAGGTAAAATGAGGTGACTACCTTGGTGTCCAAATTTCTCTATTTAGGATTTCTTAAGCTCCTCCTTGGTGATTTTGACCAAAACTAGTAAGTATCCTCCTTTCCTTCACTATTTTCATGTTGTTAGTCTTACTTCCACCTTCCTCCAGGTCAGAACCATGGTCTTCCATGGTGAAACCCCACCTAGGGCCCTTTAACACCCCATCTCCATGTTCTTTTGTTAGGGTTTTTCACCTCTAAAGTGAAGAAGGTGCTTCTTGCTCGAGATAGGAACTTTGTTGGAGAAACCAGCCTCTCTAAGCTTGGGAACCTTACTTATTGGACCTGAACACCTTCCCTAGAGGTTCTTTGGAGGCGTAGGCTTGACTTGGACTGTTTAGACTCTGAAGTTGAGGTATGATGTATCCCCTATTCTTCTATGTTGAGCAATTCACCTATGCTTATTCATTCTCTTTGTCCTATGGACATTAGCCTATACACAATGTCTTTTCTTTTGAAAATCATGGTTCATGTGAACTACCTTATTTGATATTGATCATGTGATCATGGATATTCTTTTGAACTCTTATCTTATTCTTTGTTCATGATGGAACTCTAAAAGATGACACGTGATGTATTTTGCCCACATATGAGGGGATGTATATGTTGGTCACTTATGTGGTGACTAGTTTATATATTCTGACTATACTTTCTACTTGCCTCTACATTTAACAAGATATTTGATTCGGTAGTACTAGAGTAGTGTAATTGCATTATTTTTTTATGGAAGATGTGTTATTTTCTATCGAGCAGATGTGATATTTCCTACTCTTTTGGTATGGAAAGGAACCTCATACCAAGGGCAAGATGTGTGATTCCTTGCCCATGTTTTATATATTTGGGAGATTGGTAGTATTCCTTTGTCTATCAGGTTTCAAGTTTATGAGACTTGGTCGCCTTTGTGTTTATATTGTTCTAGGGTTTTGTTTATCTCACATGCATGCATGCTGATGATATGGGGTGTGTGCCCTAATTCTTTACATGTGCTTGTGTGGCACAATCTTTATGTTTTATTAATGGAAAGTATTCTTTTGTTATCATATTATTTCAATTCCTTTTCTATTGATACCCATTTGGGTGGTCCTTATCCTTTCTATGGGAAGCCTTTTATATTTGATGTCCTTTATTCCATATATTGCTCAATTTCCTATTTTGTATGCACATACTAGCCTTTGCTGATGCATCTATTTTCTCTTCTTGCTGGGGTATGCTTCAAACCCTAGGTGAAGGACTTGGATGATAATGCATGAAGTTTTGGACTAGCTTAATGAGTTAAAGCTTGGAGACAAAGTTGTTATGCTTTATATTTCCCTCTACTCAGATCCTTATGTTGTATCATACATGTAAACCCTTATGGGATATTATGATGTACTTTTGTAATAACCCTATTATAAATTGAATATAGTCAATATTTTTATTCCACTGCTATACTTTGGTTGTTTTGAATACCATTTATTGAAATTTGAAAATATTACACCTATTCCAGCATACCTTTAAGTGTGTTTGGAATGGATGCTTTATTCTTCAATTTTTCTTTAGTAAGGGGGTGATCCACCATGAAACCCCCCAATCTACGATTTAGCTTGCGATGGTCGGTGGTGTTGTGGTGAACTTGTTTTGGGTTTTCCTGGAGGTCTAAAGGCCTCAGTTGGCTAGGATAAGGAGGAGAAGGGGAAAATAGAGGAACAACAGGGGATGAAGAGCTCAAGTAGCCATTGATAGGAAGAACCAATGGAACCCTATATTTATGTAGGTTATCCTGTGCAAAATCATGCCACAAAATCGTAGGAGGGAAAAACGGGCAAAAATATGGAGAGGAGAAGGACATTTGGGGAAAAGAAATTGGGGAAGGATGCCCCTTCACTGCAACATGTGAGAATGGAAAGGGGGCGAGGAATACGGTCCATGAACCACAAGATGAAAAAACAAGGCCGAAGGAAAACCTCATTAAGAAAATATGGCAAGATAGGCACGGAAAGCAAAACTTTATGGAATTGGAATTTAATGATTGAATAATTGGAAAACCAATCCCTTTAAAGTGTATTTTTATTTCCTTATTAATTTTAGGGTTCAAACTTTATCCAAATTATATGAAATTTCACACATATTAAGGAGCATTGGGATCACCCTGGAAAAACCGCATGTTTATGGCCTCTAGCCTTAATAAAAGCACACTGATTTCTATCAATTATCTCAGGCAACACAACTTGAAGTCTGTTAGATATAATTTTGGAGATAATTTTATAATAAGTATTGCACAAAGTAATGGGCCTCCAGTTCTTAATATAAGTGGGGTCATTTCCTTTCTACAACAGGGTGATAAACATTTTATTGGCTTCTTTCAAAAGGTGACCATTAGAGAAAAATTCTGATGTGGCATCGTAAACATCATTACCTATGATATCCCATGCATACTTATAGAAGTAACCATTAAATACATTTGGGCCAGGGCATTTATCAGCATTAAAGCTCTTAACCACATCATCAACTTCTCTTCTAGAGACAGACCTGGTCAACATCAAACTCTGGTCAGCAGTAATTTTTAAACCACTCCAGGCCGTTCCCCAAGCCTCACCAACAATGTTTTTGCAAAAAATAGATGAATAGAAATCAACAATGGAAGACTTAATCCCATCACTATCATTGGACATGTTTCCATTAATAATAAGGCCGTTGATGGTATTTCTACTCCTCCTAGTTCTAAGTGATGAATAGAAAAAATTAGAGTTGGAATTCCCCTCTTTAAGCCATTGAACACGAAATTTTTGTCGATAGAACTCTTCCTCTGCATCAACAACTTTCTTAGCTTCTTTTCTCCAATGATTGGCTTCTTTTATCAAGTTCTCATCATTAGGATTTGAATACGCTAACTTTTGTGCAGAAAGAGCTTGATCTTTAAGACTGGTAGCATTATCAAAAATATTCCCAAAGACATCTTTATTCCATTTTTTCAGAATGAACTTAAGGTTATGCAATTTTCTATAAAGTTTAAAGGTAGCAAAGCCATCCACCTCAAGCTTCCAGGCATCTTTAAGAATATCATCAAACTCATAGTTCTTGGTCCAACTATTAATAAATCTAAAAGGAGATTTCTTAATCTTATATTCCCCAAGAAACAGAGCGATTCTTCTATGATCACTGAAAAAATGTTAGAAATGCTCTCACCATGAAAATTATCAAAATTATTGAGAAATACACTATTATATAAAATATTATCAATTTTAGATGCAATGAATTGATCACCTTCTTGCTTGTTGTCCCAAGTATAATAAGGACCTTTGAGGTCAAGCTCAAACAACCCATTATCTAACACAAACCCATTAAAATCATCCATGGATTTAGAAGAGGGAGGCAATGTACCAATCTTCTCATCAGCTTTTCTGACAGCATTAAAATCACCGATAATAACCCAAGGCTCAGCACAGTTTCTAGCAAACTCATCCAAACTGGTCCACAACTTAACCCTGTCATAATCATCATTGTGGCCATAAACCGCAAATAAAAAAAACCATGATTATCTTTTGTAACTCTGGCATGAACAACTTGGTCACATTCATTAATATAGGACACATCACAGACATCTTTCTTCAAAAGCATAAACACTCTTCCAAGAGCATGAGAATTGGAATTTGAAATCCAATTATTACTAGGATAGTATTTTCTCATAAACTTATCCATCTTCCTACCCCTGAATTTAATCTCATTCAACAAGACAATATCACAATCAGCTTTATTAATATCTTTTTGAACGTCTAAGATTTTATTATTTATACCTCTGACGTTCCAAGAGGTGATTGACACAGTAGGATTCATTTATAACCTGGGGTTGTTGGACTGGCAGCCTTAGTGCTTTCATAAATCATTTCAAGTCCTTTTGGTATTGGCGAGTAGGATGAAGATTCTCCTTTATGGAATATCCCAGTGATCAACTTTGTTTGGAATCTAGGTGGTTCTCTATTGAAGTTATTTCTGGAGATGATCCGAACTGATGAGGATGAGGCTTGAGAACTCAGCACACTCTCTGGTGAATCTTTTGGGAAGACTTGAATAGCTTTTGAAGTAACCTGAATGCTACCCACAGAGATACATATTTCATTAGACCGAACCACCTTATCAGAGATGACCTGCTCTGTTTCAAAATCGACATTCACTTTTTTTTATAACTCTTCATCTTCAATAATGATATCTTCCTGCTGAACAATGTACTTGCCTTGACGAATATCCTCCTCATCCTCTACCTCTTGGATGATAAATTCAAGAACATCCTTGCTCGACTCCGTCTTTTCGTCAACTACCTGAGCTGCATTCACTTTTTTGATTTCCCAGACTTTGTTTAGAGGCTTTAATGAATAAGAAGACCTCTGAGTTACCTCCCATACAAGCGTATAGTCATCATGGCCAAGAAAGCCACAACAACCACACTTGTATGGAATCCAATCATACTCCAGAGTAATACTGTGCTCATCTCCTTCATCACTCCTGAGCATGACCCTTCCAGGGTACTTAGCATCTTTACCCATTATGACTTGGATCCTCTCCAGATCTAAATGCCAAAGCTTAGCAGTTTGATCATCCATCTTAATTGGTGTGCCCAGGAAGGTCCTGATCCTGTCAAATGTCCATTTGTCCCAAATCTCCATAGGTAAACCACGAATGGTAACCCAGATCAAAACATCCGACAGAACAAGTTTATCTTGTCTATCTCCAAGATTCCATCTCTTGAAGATAACAGGTCTGTCACGAACATACCACTCCCCTTCTAAAATTGCTTTAAGATCTTCAGGTTCAGAGAAGCGAATCAAGAAAAAACCATCACATCTGTCAAAAATCGCAAAGAAGCCTTGAACATTCCATATATTCGAGAAATGATTCTCTAAAAATGGGATATGAGGCCGAAAATCTATCACATAACCTAGAAGTCACCTGCTCCATTTGTCTGCATTTACTACAACTTCCTTCTTTAGATATGTAATCTTCCCATTGACAACCTGTATCTATGTTTTATTCAGATCTGACTCAGTCTTGGAAGAGATCGACTTCAGAGACTCCCATGAAATTGGATTATTCTTTGAAGCACTAGGAGAATCCCAACAGCCACCATCAGAACTACTAAACCTGTTAAAGAACCATGGAGGTGGCCAGCGAGGATCCTTCTCCTTTGCGTTCATCGTCAAAATCTTCCTATCGCCCACTGTAGTTGGGAGCTCGGGAGAGGCCATCTATATAGGTATAACTTGTTATACCTAGCCATAACCATACAAATAAAATTGTGCCATACTAGCACATATAAAGAATTAGGGCACACAACATAATCATCAATTTGCATGCATGTGAGATAAACATAACACTAGAACAATATAAAGACAATGGTAGCCAAATCTCATAAACTTGAAACCTGATAGAGAATGACATACTGTAAGACTCCCAATATATAAAAGGTGGGCCAAGCCTCACAAACTTGAAACCCAGGTATGGGGCACCACCACCTCCATCCCAAAAATAATAACAGGGGCATACTGCCCAAAAACTAATGAAATTACACTACTCTAGTACTACTGAATCACATAGCATGTTTAATATAGAGGTAGATAGAAAGTATATTCAGATTTTACAAAGTAATCACCACAAAAATGACCATCATGAACATCAACCTCAAAGTGGGAGCATATCTACAAATTGAGCTCCATCATGAACAAAGCATAAGAAAAGACCAAGAGAATGTTCAAATCTTATCCCAAGATCCGTACCAAATTAAGTAGTTCACATGAACCATAATCTTCAAAAGAAAGAATATCATGTGGGCTATTGTCCATAGGACCAAGATAAAGAAGAAAATAGGTTATTACTCATCAGGAATAATAGGGGATGCAAACATACCTTTAAACCAGAGTTTAAATAGTCCAAAGTCCAATCTAGGTTCAAGCCTAAGCCTCCAAAGAACCTATTAAGGATATAAATAGAATTAGGGTTATATTTATTAACTATTCAAAATCCTAAAATCACCTTTTTGCATTATATGAGAATTAGGTTATCAAAACCATTCCGTGTTTTAGTTTATCTTTTTCTGAGTTCAAAACATATTATCATATTTTTTTTCTGAATTTTATAATTTTAGTTATGAATTTTGCAAGTTATTTTATAATTAGGAAAGTCCCTTAAAAATAAATATTTTTGAAATTAGATTTTATCAAAAAAACTAGTACCTTTAGAAAGCCCATATTTTTTGATTTCAAAATATATTTGAATTTATTTTTCTAAGCTTTAAATAATTAGATATGAATTTTGGATAACCAACTAATTGGAATTTGCCACATCAAAAAAACACCTGAGAGAGAAAGAGAGAGGGAATGGCACTCGCACTGAGTTAGTCCAATTGTGGGTAGCCAATACATCAATGTGGAAAAAGAAAAATCGAGGGCATAAGTACAATACTGCCCCTAGGTGAGAAAAAATGGAGAACAAATAGATTGTGGACAAAATAGAGAAATTGCAAGGAATCATCTTCTCACATGAGGGAACAAGCTGTGTAGATTAGTAAGAGAGTAGATCGGAGTTGAGGATCATACTCACGACCCCCTTCACCCAACCCACCGAAAAACACCACCAACATAAAACCAATAGGTAACCGATCGCACTGATCCCTACCAACAGAACCCAGGGTGCAAGGGCCTCCAAAAAGGCTAATTGCCATGGCTGAGATCAACATCGAGGCAGATAAGAAGGAATAGTCTAGATCAGTATCTCTAAGGCCGAATTGACTGAGGAAGAGGCTTCACAGGTCAATAATGAAACTCCCCAATCTGCGACTTGACTTGTGATGGTTAGTCATTTGAACTTGACTCCGTTGGTCATAGAAGGTGGGCTCATGGATGGTTAGCTTAGAGTCGGACGAGGCCAAAGTAACGCTAGGGAATGAATCCCTATGCTGCGAATAATGTCTAGTTTAGGTTTTCCTGGAGGTCCAAAAGCCTTAGCTGGTCGGGAGAAGGAAGAGAAGGGAAAAATAGAGGAATAATAGGGGAGGAAGAACTTGAGTAGAGATTGATAGGAAGAACCAATGGAACCCTATATTTATGTTGGTTATCCTATGCGAAAGCATGCCACAAAATTGTAGGAAGGAAAAATAGGAAAAAATATGGAGAGGAGAAGGAGATTCAGGGAAAAGAAATTGAGGAAAGAAGCCCCTTCAGGAAGACAGTCCAGGAACCACAAGATTAAAAACCAACAGCCGAAGGAAAACCACATTAGGAAAATCTGGCCTGACAGGAAAGGAAAACAATTATTATGGAATCGGAATTTAATGATTGAATAATTGGAAAACCAATCCCTTTAAAGTGTATTTTTATTTCCTTATTAATTTGAGGGTTCAAACATTATCCAAATTATATGAAATTTAGCACATAGGCCAACTGAGGCATGTATATTCCGAAGCATTAGTTTTCACATTTGGCAATCTTTGCTATATGAATTAATTATTTTAAAGTAAATCATATTTTCTCTTTCTTAATCCATTAGAGACTTCAAGAACTACCTAATTAACATGAAACTTCACCCATAAGCAACCTTAAACTTATGAAACATGAATTGGCCATTAGTTTTATCTCTTGAAGTTATTTATCACATTATTTAACATTTTGGGCTTTATTTACACTTTCTCTCTCCTTAACATATTAGTAGATTAAAGAATATCCAAATTAGTTGAAAAATCACACGTAGGCTTATTTTAACATGTACATTTTGAATCTAAGGTTAGTTTTCTCTTTTAGAGTCATTAATTGTTTTATTTCTTATTTTGGAGGAAAATCACCTTTTCTTTTCTAAATAAAATAGCTATGGCTATTATTATCCAAATTTGTGAAACTTGGCCTCCAAGACAAAACATATCCAAAGAAAATGAGTCTGAAGTTATTCTTATCCAATTAGTCTTCCTTTTATGAGTTTTAAATAATTAAGATATGTGGCCTATTATTACTTTAGTTAACATATTATTTTATCATTATTGCTATCATTCTTCTAATTGTGTCCCATATCTTCACATTACAACCAAAATGATTATATATAATTATTGTGTAAGAAATTCTTTATGCTTATCATTTAACTCATTAAATTCATCAATTCCTTTTTATTTGAATTATGTACCAATATTCTCAATTATGGACACCTAGTCATTCTATGCACAATATTTCTCTTAATCAACATTATCACATGTTACATATTTAATTGGTCTAAAGATTATTATGGGTACATGAGGTCATACTTTTTTTTTCAAGTATATATTTTAGGGTGATTAATTCATGTACTAACATATTAGGGTTACAATTAACTACTATTATGTATATCCTCATCCTTGTTTGGCTAAGACCAAAGATCTAAGGTCTCTAACCTCTTAACCTTGGAATAGGATTAGGTTGTAGGATTTGGTATGTTACAACATACCACCCCTTAAAGAGATTTTGCCCTCAAAATCTAAACATAATTTTTTTACCACCCCTTAAAAGATTCATCTTAAAAAGTCAAACTAAATATCACCAAGGTACTATGGTTACTTATGCATATTTTTGTTGTGAATATTTTAGAGGTTTATGTTGTCCAAGCATCAAACTAAGAAGTCATATCCAACTAGGGTTGAACTTTTAAGTCCTTGTGTCTCTAACTTAACAACCCTAAGACACACTTCAACAACCAAAGGTCATAGAGCATAAAAGGGTAGGACAAATAAACCTTTATTACAAGACTTATATTCCTAGTCATCACTCCATCATAGTTACTAGGGTTTTAGGATCCCCAATTCTAGGGTTTCTCTCTGCATTGTGACTTAGTTCAAGAAAATCTCAATAAAATCCAAAAAAATTTGTACATATAATAATATACTAGAAAATAATTTTTGGCAATGAAATCTATTCGACATAAAATAAATGATGGATCCAAAATCAATTGTGGAAACCAAATCACAAAATTTCCATAATAAGATCTCCGTATCAATGATTTCTTCATTATCATAATATATCTTCATTCGAAAGTTAAATCTTAACATCCACATGGATATATCACCACCAACCTACTTTGTAGGGCAAGAGAACCTAATTCTTTAATATATTAGGGTTTTCTAAACATGGTTCTAATCAACCATTCATCATCTAATGAAAAACATAGATCAATTCTAGGGTGAACATCTCATCTAGAGGGCAACTATTCAAGACCAGGTCTCTAATCAGGTAGAGAAAATTGAAATAGTCAGATTCTTACTACCATGGGATCTGACACTATGATGTAAGGAGTGGGACCCAAGAGGGGATCCACTCCCTACTAAAAATTTGTAGAATATAACATCCATTCCAAACACACCCAAAAGATATGTTAGAGTGGGTGTAAAATTTTCAAATATTATTAATGATATTCAAAACAACCAAAGTACAACAACGTAATAAAAATATTGGTTATATTCAATATTTCATAAGGTTACAAAAGAACAACATAATCTCCCACAAAGGGTTTACATGTAAGATACATCATATGGATCTAAGGAGATGGAAATCTAAACCATAACAAGTTGTCTCCAAGCTTTAACTCCTTAAGCTAAGTTCAAGTCTTCATGTCATATCACCTAAGTCCTTCACCTAGGGTTGGAAGCATACCCCAACAAAAGGAGACGAACAGATAACATCAACAAAGGTTGGTATGTGCATACTAAAAAGAAATTGAGAAATATATGAATTAAAGGACGTCAAAATAAATGGTTTCCCTTAGAAAAGTAAAGGACTACCCAATCGGGCGTAAAAGAAATGAATCACAATAAAAGAGATACTTGCCATAACCACACAAATAAAATTGTGCCATACTAACACATATAAATAATTAGAGCACACACTATAATCATCAACCTGCATGCATGTGAGATAAACATAACACCAGAACAATATAAAGACAATGGTGGTCAAATATTATAAACTTTAAACCAGATAGAGAATGGCATACTTCCAGACTCCCAATATATATAAAAGGTGGCCAAGCCCCACAAACTTAAAACCCAGGTATGAGGCACCACCGCATCTATCCAAAAATAATAATAGGGACATACTTCCCAAAAACCAATGAAATTACACTACTCTAGTGTGACTAAATCACATAGCTTGTTTAATATAGAGGCTAGTAGAAAGTATAGTTAGATTTTACAGAGTAGTCACAACAATAATGACCATCATGAACATCCACCTCAAAGTGGGAACATATCAACAAATTGAGTTCCATTATGAACAAAGCATAAGAAAAGACCAAGAAAATGTCCACATTTTATCATAAGATCAGTACCCAATTAAGTAGTTCACATGAACCATAATTTTCAAATGAAAGAATATCGTGTACGCTATTGTCCATAGTACCAAGAAAAAGAAGAAATTAGGTTATTGATCATCAAGAATAATAGGACATGCAAACATACCTTTAAACCAGACTCTAAACAATCCAAAGTCCAATCTTGGTCCAAGCCTAGGCCTCCAAAGAACCTATTAAGTATATAAGTAGAATTAGGATTAAATTTTATTAACTATTCAAAGCCCCTAAAAATCACCTTTTTCATTATATGTGAATAGGTTATCTAAACCATGCCATGTTTTAGTTCATGTTTTTCTAAATTCAAAACATATTTTATTATATTTTTTGACTTTTAAAGATTTATTTATGAATTTTGTAAATTATCATATAATTTGGAAATTCCATTAAAAAGAACATATTTTTTAAATTAGATTTGGTAACAAAACTAGTACCATTAGAAAGCCCGTATTTTTCTGATTTCAAAACATATTTCAACTTATTTTCCTGAGCTTTAAATAATTAGAGATGAAGTTTGGAAAACAAACTCACACTTTGATCTTAGGTGTTATTATTTTCTATTTACCTTCCACAATAACAATCGATCGAGGATATAATGAGAATGTATACTCTTAATATCCGTATGATCTCATTCTTCTAAGTCACTTACTTGAAGATATACATCATTGAGTATTATCGTTCTCTAGAAATTTATTACATTATTTCATTATCTCAAAACTAAACAAACAAAATAAATTGGAACGTGCCTTTATTAATAATCAAATCATTTACAAGTTATGCCATTACAGTCATCACATGATTGTCTCTCTAGGCATATACACCAATAGACACCCACTTGTACTTAGAGCCAATCACTTATGTATCATATACTGAGTGACCTAACACATCCATCATGCTTTTTCTACAGGTGTGCCTTAGTCAATGGATCAACAATGTTGCACTTAGTTGCTACTTTGCAAATATTTACATCTCCTTATTGTATGATCCCTCGTATGAGATTGAACCTCCTTCATATATTCTTGGAACATTTATGCGATTTGGGTTCCTTATTGTAAGGACCCTGACCTTCGTTTAGGGTTTACCCTATTTGTTTTTCGTAACCTTGATGCTTTGGTGCTTACTAATCACCTTTAGTGGTGATTAGGGTTTGGTTGTGCTTTGTTGAGAGTTGAAGGTGCTACTTGCAAATAACCCAAGTCTAGGGTTTGTGGGAAAGTTTGCCACCTTGTGAGGTGTTCCTCTCTCTCTTTGCTTCCTCTAGTGTAGAGAGGAAGGCTTGGGCTCATTGCTTGGAGTTTCTTTGGGCTTGACCTTGTTGGGATTTGTTGAGCCTTGCCTTGCCTTGGTTTGGTTGAACCTTGTATCGGGCAAGAGAGGAGTGTGTCGCCCATGGAGGTGTGTTGCCCATGGAGGTGTGTCTCCCAAGTGTGTTGCCCTAGAGCCTTTGACCAAGCTTTGACCTCATTTGTGTCACCATTAGTGGACACTTGGTGCTTGATGCTTGCATGTGGCAATGGCCTTGGACATGTGTTTAGGGCTTGCTAGAGTGGTGGCTCGTGCACTAGGAAAAGTGTCCCTAGGAGGAAGTCACCTTGCTTAGTTCTACCTTGTTTTATCCTCCCTTTTCTTCTATATAGGCGTGTCCTTTCCTTTGCTAGGAGTTCCTTTGGTTCCTTAGTTTCTTCTCCACCTTGGTATACACGACACCCCTTCTCCTTTGCAAGTTGGTGGCCGATACCCTTGGAGGAGCAAGCCTGGTGGCCGATATCCTTGGAGTCTTCTCCTTCCTTGGAGCTTGGTGGTGCTAGGAGCTTGCTAAAGGCGGGTTGCATAACTCCTAACCCTAACTATACTATCTCCTTTCATGTTCTTATATGTTGCTAGCTTTGTTTCTTGCTTAGTTGTTCTCATTGGCCGAACCATGTGTTCTAGGGTTCCTTGGTGAGAAATACTCTCTTCTCTCCTAGGTCTTGAGGAGTGAGCTTGAATCCTAGCATCATGAGAAACACTCCTCTCTCGTTTAAGTTGAGAGGTGAGCTTGTGTTCTAGTTGCTTGAGCAATACTCTCCTCTCACCATGGACTAGAAGGGTGATCTTGGTAATAGTGGTGACTCTTTCTAGGGTTTCCCCTTGTGTTTCCGTTTGGTGATAGATGATGTGCAAAACCCCTCTTTCTTAGTCGATTGAGGTGAGCCATCTTCTTGACCCATTAGGGCTTTCGGTGTCCTTGTGCTTGAGGTAGAAGATGATCTTGTGAGTTGTACCTTAGGCGTTATGAGTTCGGGGAGGTGCTGCACGACAGCTGTAATGACCCCACCTCCCGGTAACCCCCAATTAAGGGAGACCCAAAGGACAGAGCCGTTATTCAATTACATGATCAAAGGTTAGACGAATAATCAATAACAATTAATGAACTTTACCAACTAAACCGAAAACTGGTATAAAATAAAACTTTTCTTACCTTGGAAAAACTGGGATTTCTAAACTTCTATCCATGAAGATGCTAAACTAACTTATCCTCCTGTACACGTTATTTCTCGTTTAATTTCACATCTGCCACTTTACTGTTTGTTCTTTTCATTTGTACCTAAAACGCCGACAAACAAAACGTCGGTCAGTAAGAAGCTGGTATGTGGGGGAAACAATAATCATGCAACTATAATAACAAAGTAATAAGCCAATTATCATTTAACAGCCAATATTACAATTTAAACCATACTACTCAATCCTTTCCTATCCCCTATCTCTGTGCTGTCCCTACAGCGGACTGAGATACTACCTCTCTCTAGGTAGATCCTTATTAGACCCCGCATGACCCTACCTAACAGGTAGATCAATATCTAGGGTTGAGTCGCATGGCACTACTCATAGGTAGTCCAATCTCTAACTCAATGTGACTTGATGGACCTACCCCATTGGTAGCCATTTACTAAGTCATTCAATGACCTGATGGGCCTACCCCCATTGGTAGCCATTTACTAGGTCAACCCATTAAGCTACAGAGGGGACTAGGATATGAGCTAGTAGGCATATTTCTTATGTGATAGTCATATTCACATTATACTTTGCATGAATTAAATACATCCAACAGTTTAATTCAAGCCACGATGGAAACATCGATAAAATCCCGAAAAACTAATTCGGGTAGTCATAAGCGTAACCACATACCTGATTTGATGATTTCAGAAGCATTAAGAAAATCCAACCAAGCATGCAATCCAAGTAATTCAACAATCACATAATTCCTGAAAAGAATATGTACTCTATTTATTACACACTTTATCAAGAACCTACTTTATTAACTTGGATTCACTTTCTAGGGTTTATGTATCCATTTTAGGGTTTCATTTTGCAATTAGGGTTTCCCTTCATCTTTTACCATATTAAACCCTAATTTTATGCCATTACTCATAAACCCTAATTATCTCGTCTATTCTTCAACATTAAGGCTATCTTAACAACATATAACCCTATTTTCATATTACAGGCACATTAATCATCAATTAAGCTTCTTTTTCATTAAAGCTACTATTTTTATCCTTTTAATCCATGACAATATCATTATACACATTTATCATCAATTCATAGTTCATTATGGTATAAATCACATATGAACTCAATTTGCTATTAATTCCACCTTTTATTCATGAGAAAACCCTAATTAATACATTTAGGGTATTTATCCACAAATTAGGAACTTTAGTGCTCGAAATAGCTTAGATTCAACATATTCCAACTTTAATCATGAAATTAATCAATTAAAGCCATTAATAGTTCTAATTACCAACATTAGGGTTTCAAGGTCCATTAAAGCCTATTTATGCACATAAACTCTAAATTAAATAATTATATGCAAAGTTCATCCTTTTTCTTCCTAATGTTCCTATTTATCATTAACAGGCTAATATCAACTTTAATCATCAATCAAACCCTACAAATCACATTATTCATATCAAAATAGGGGTTCTTAATCATCATTACATTAAAGTTAATAACTTCTATTACTTTTTGAATTTCAATCAGAATCAGGCTTCAATTATATTTTTAATGTATTCCTCATGTTCTTCTGAGCAAAATTCATATATTATGCATATTCATCCGAGCTACGGTTCACGAGATATGAATTTTGTAAATTAAACTTATTTTGGGCCAATAGGGAGGCGCCACGTAGCCTCTATACTTGCAACACGTTTGTTTTGGAAAAACATTTCGAAAAGACATTCTTACCCCTGGTTAAGTTGACAACTCTTTGATCCCGCGAATGGCATATCCGTCCAGCGCCACTTTCCTTTCTTCAACCTTGAGCAGGTCAACACCTGCTGCCCTAGCCGCTGGTTTTGCTGCAACCACGCATGCGCCCCTTCCTCTCCAAGGTCCGACGACCCTCGGGGATGATGCCTCTTCCTCCTTCGCCTCTCCCCGCACTCAGGGCGGTCCCCATCTTGCACCCAAGGGGGCTGGTTCATGCTGGCCATGCTCGCGACTCACAGCACACCTTGCAACCGTACGATCACTGCTGCTCCCTTCCTGGACCACAATGGTGACCATGGACGGTGCCATTGGCTCCGACAGGTCCCTGCGCTCAGGGAGTGTCCTCTACCCACAACCAAGATGGCCCATCCACACCTGCTACTCCCTGGATAGCGGCTAGACTTGCTGCTCCTTTGCAGACCTTGCGCAAGAGCCAGAGAGAGTAGGTGGAGTCATACTTCCTTCCGGTTGTTGTGTGAGGGTCATGCAGCCTTCCTTTCCCCCATCCCTGGCTCCTCCTTTCTCCAAGGATCGAGGTATCCCTCAACTAGGGTTCATGGATGGAAACGACGAAGAAGGTGAAGAGGAGAGATAGATACTTGTGTGGGATCTCTCTGGTCCTTGCCAAAGGGTTCGTCCCTTTATATAAGGGTGGGTATCCACGCTCCAATAGGCTTGTCTACGAAGCAACCAAGCCTTCTCTCAATTAGGAATGTTCTTCCTTTACTAATAAACAAGTTTCTTCTCTCTTAAACATCTCCTTAAAACAACTTATTCATTGGATTTTTTGGGAATATGAAAATATTCTCCCTTCTTATCTTTTGACTTGCTTTTTAATTCATTAATCACGAATTTATGTTTTCCTTAAGTAGAAAACATCTCCCTTTTAACAAAACCACATAATCCATTAGGAATGTATTCACATTATATTCTTATTTTCTTTTATAGGTATTTTCTCTTTCCTCCTTCTTCATTGGGACTCCTTAGATCCCAAGAAACTCTATTATTTCGAAATCCTTTTTATTGGATACTCATTATCCTTCTAGATGCATCTACATGCATTTTTCTTCATTATCATGTGTATTTCTTATTAAAATATCTCCTTTTGAGTATTTCACTTTATTTCTCTTTTATTTTCCTCATTGGTATTCCTCTTATCTTTAGAAATCATTGGGATACGAAATTTCACCAAGAATAACTCCATTATACCTCTTTTCACTTGTTTTCCACCTTTTACTATTGTTTTCAATTTCTTTCTTAATGAAGAAATACTTAATTAATCTTTTGTTTTCTTATTGCTTTTCTTTGCAACTTTGGACTCCTTGGAACCCACGGAATCCATGTGGCACGAAATCCACCTTTGGATTAAGTTCTTTTGCCTTCTAGAGGTTTCCACACTTTTCTCAAAACTCAATTATTCATTTATTAATTGAATTTCCTTGTTATTGGGCCCAATAGCCAAAAAGCCCACAATTAAATCAACAAGGCTATTTTAAATGAAATTCATGCATTCAATCAAAAGACATCATTATTTGTTCATTTATATTTATTACGAGAAATTATATTTCCCACCAAAAGAACCCAAAAATTGGGGTTGTAACATCAGCCCTCTTGTCCTAACCCCTTGGATGACATGGAGTGTTGGTGACGGGCGATATCCTTGTCCCTGTGATGGGCGTCACACCACTTTGCCATATGACGGACGTTAGGCCATGGTTTGGATGGTGGAACAATTGGTCTGTGATATTAGTTTGAGGTGTGCCCTTGGACGATACCTTCTGTGGGATAACCTTGCCCGATATATCCTTGTGATGGGTTGCTAGCTGATGGTGACGGGCGTAACCTTGGCTTTGTATCGGCCGATATGCCCCTTGTGACGGGCGTTGCTCTACGGCCCGACTCAGCGTCGTGGGCTTGGCCGATAGGTCCTAGTATGAAGGTCGTCGTGTGATGGTCAATAGGTGAGCGCATGCTTCCCGACTCAGTTTTTAGTAAGGGTTCTTGGTGCTTCTAGTGAGGGTTCTACTCATATATATATATATATATATATATATATATATATATATATATATATATATATATATATATATATATCTGTGTGTGTGTGTGTCGTTCTACTCAATGGCTATGGTTATGATAACACTTGCTTATCTAAGACCATATCTTTATACATGAACATGACCATCTGGATTATTGGCAGTAAGTTGAGATAATGATAAGCATATAGTATAGTTTGCTTAATGATGTGTCTTATGCACATGATCATCAGTTAATGTATGATTGATATAGAATCTTTAATGTCACTCTATTTTGATAGCATGGTCTTATGTGAATCCTACGATTATTGTGTACTCTAACCATGCAGGTATTGTATAGCCAAGTAAAAAGGGCTATGAAGTATATGTATATCTTGAGTAACTCTGCTGTGATGGTTACTCTTGATATTGAGATAATCTGTACAATGTACTTGACTAAAGTATTGGGGATTGCTATCCCATGATGATGATGATGTAAGACTTGAGAGGCAGTGGCACTATGTGATGAGGGATTGAGATCCCATGGTATGTGATGATCCTTGAGATGGATCCTGATGATTGGTGAGAGGCCAAGTGATAACATGTGATGTTGGATGCTTGTGATGGATCAGGAGAATGTTGATTACAGTGAAAGCATAACGTTGAGTTTTATGTTATTTATTTCTTGTTATAAGTTGCATGTTATACAACTTGGTTGAATCTTGCAATCCATATAAAAGATACTAATTAATCACAGTGGAATATATCATGTAGTTTGCCCTGGCCATAGATCCATCATCGTCAGGAGTTGGTGATGGTGAAACGGGTTCTCCTACGGGGTAACCCAGAGCGCATATTGTTGAGTATGAGAGGTTTCTCCTAGCTTAAAGTGAGGAGGTAAGAGTGCAACTTCGGTTGTAGACTCGGGACATGTGATGAGCATGGTGAACAGGCCCATGGCTTCAGATATGTGATATGAAGAACATGAATGCATTCATGGCTCAGAGCACAGTGAACTGGCCCGTGGCTCAGATATACTAGCGCCGTGACCTGTACCGAGGCGGTCTAGAAAAAGGGTAGCCTGTGGAGCTGACCCTGTGGTTGAGGCCACTCGAGCACGAGACTGCGGTCCTGCTATGGTTCTCGTGCACTGACCATGAGGGGAAAGGTCGTGGAGTCCGGCTCTTCCATTGACCTTGTATGGCACCGGTTTTGGGCTTCGCAGCCAAAGGTTGGATTTGAACAGTACGGTTCACTTCCTCAGGGCATAAAATATGCAATTCAGCTGTATAATATTTATTGCTTAAGGCAAAACATGGAACATTGGTTGAGGCCTTGCTTGCGTAGTTAACCTTATTATACATACAATTACTTATATGTTTCTCATGTTATGCGATAAGATCTTATAATCTTATGTTCCATAAAGAAATAGTTGATGATATGTCTTCCATATAGCCTGGTAAGATTGATGGTATGAATAGCCGTGTTGTATAGACTGTTATTATTCTACATTTTACTATTTATCTTCTGCTGTTGGTTTATCCTTCTGGTTTTATAGTTTCGGCGGGGAGTTATGTTTCTTGCTGGGACAATGTTCAATTGTCTCATCCCGCTGGTTTTCAGGTGTTCGAGCTAGACGTGGTGGTGGTCACGGAGTTGCGGCCGAGCAGCTAGACGAGCAGTAGAAGGCAAGCATGGATATGCTGCTGTTTTGGGTGTTTTGTAGTAGAGTCTTAGTGTCATCCCTGTACTCTCAGGTCCTTGGAGGTGTTTTGATGTTGTTTCACGATGCATAATCGTTGACGTTTTGTATATCCTGCTGTTAGCCGGATGTGGGCCTTTATGTACATTTAACAGGTGATGAACTCATGAGATGACAAGACAGCTGTTGCTTTAAGCTGTGGACACGTATCAGGGCTCGTAAATGTTTATGTAACCTGTTTCTTTGCAGGATGAGGACTTGAATGTAATAGTTTCTCAGTTTATCAGCCTTCCGCAATCATTTTTAATTAACCCGTGTTTTTGGTAATCTGTGGTTATAGGGTTTTCTGAACGTTTTCACATAACACCTCGCTATCTGTGTGATAGTGGGATGTGTTGCCACAAGTTTGGTATCAGAGCTCTAGGTTCACTGAGTCTACAGGGATTAGGACAAGGCTGAGTCTGCTCTTGTGAGTTGTCCAGATTTTCTTACGATCGTCTTCTGCCCTCAGCGGAAGAAAAGTCAAGATGTCTGGAAACCATGAAGAACAAGCTCCTGAGTATAGAGATGCTGCATCAGTTGATGGAGCTTTTGGGAAGGCACATGAAGATCGGGTGTCTGAGGTCCCCCAACCTAACCCAGCCATTCTTGAACACCCAGTCGATCAATAGCTTATGGGGAAGATGATGGCTATGATGAATCTCATGGTTGAGCGATTGCCAGTGCCTCCGCCAAGAGCACAGGCTCCCCATGGAGAAACATTGGGTATTGGGAAGACCTTCGAGTGGTTTCGATGAGTCGGAGCTTCAGATTATGCTGGAACGGCTGATCCAGCGGATGAAGATCTGTGGCTGACAAGTCTTGAGAAGGCTTTCTGGATCCTCGACATCCCCGAAGCAGACAAAGTAATGCACGTTGTCTACCTTCTGAAGGGTAGTGCTGGTCACTGGTGGACCATCGAGGAAGAGAAGCGGCCTGGTGATGTGATATGTTGGGAAGTTTTTCGGCGCGAGTTCGTCAGCAGATACTTTCTGAAGACGTATCTGGATGAGAAGATCAGTCAGTTCAAGCGCATGTGAAAAGGAACGATGAACATCACCGAGTATGAGGCCAAGTTCATGGATATGTTGAGGTTTTGTCCTCATATGGCATCGACAGATGAGGAACATATCAGACGTTTCGAGAAGGGTTTGAGTTCTGAGTTGACAACATCTGTTTCTTCTTTGGAGAACCATGAGCGGTTTGCTACATTTGTGGAATCTATCTAGAGGATCGAATGATCAGTAAGGGAGAAAAGAGAATCCATATCTAAGAAGAGGCCTACTCAGTTCCAGGGACAAAGGTTTGGTGGCTTCAAGAAGCCAAGGTTTTCAACACCTTTTGTGATGAGAGGTTCCAGTGCCCCGTCGCAGTGGTCTCCGAGTAAGGGAAGAGGTTATGTTTCTTTGACGTCTAAGGCGCATAGTATAGCTTCAGTGACAGTGACAGGACCATCTAGGCCATGGTTCGACGTTAGGACATGCTATACCTACGGTCAGATAGGGCATGTCAAGTCGAGTTGCCCCAACAAAGATGATGAAGTGACACAGCAGTCAAGGTAGAATTTTCAAGAAGCAGATCGACAACAGCCTAGTGGTAGCAGAGGGTGAGGACGCAGTCAAGCGCCGCAAGCGGGATCATCTACTCAAGGAAGCAGAGGACGTGGACAACAAGCAACAGCTCGATTCTATGCTATGAGTCAGCCGGAGGCAATAGTCAACCCGCGAGTGGTGACATGTCAGATGGAGTTATTTCATTATGATATGTCTTCTCCTTGCTTTATATCTGTTCTGGTTGACCCGGGTGCTACACACTCTTTTATTGCCTATAGTATGCTTGAAAACTATCGTTTACCTGTTAGCTGTAAGAAAGATAGTTTGTTGTTAGAAACCCCTCTTGATGGTTCCTCGTTTCTTTGAGAAGAGTGTCCATCTTGTGTCTTGGCTTTTTTGGGACACTGTATACAAGTGGATCTTATACCACTTAACATGCATGGTTTTGATGTTATCCTTGGGATGGATACCTTAGAAAAGTATAGGGTTGTTTTGGACTGTGGTTCCAAGCAGGTCGTGTTTGATGATGGGGTAGAGAGGTGGATCTTCCAGGGAGATAGGAAGATTCTTCCGACATGTTTAGTATCAACTATGGTGGCAGAGAAGTTGCTACGACAAGGATGTGAGGCATTTCTAGCTCATGTTGTGGATACCGTTGTGGCTACCAAGGAGAAAGGTCCTAGTCTCGAGGAGGTGTCAGTTGTCTGAGAGTTTGCCGATGTGTTTCCTGATGAGTTTCCTGGTGTTCCTCTGCCTCGAGAGATTGATTTCGAGATCAATCTGGTACCAGGAACGCAGCCAGTTGCACAGACACTGTATAGGATGGCTCCAGTAGAGATGGCAGAACTTAAGAAGCAGTTGCAAGAGTTGTTGGAGAAAGGCTTCATCCGACCAAGTACGTCGCCGTGGGGTGCTCCAGTTTTGTTCGTCAAGAAAAAGGATGGATCGATGCGGTTGTGTATAGATTACTGGAAGTTGAACAAAGTCACAATCAAGAACAAGTACCCATTGCCGAGGATAGATGATCTGTTCGATCAGTTGCGTGGTGCTACAGTGTTTTCGAAGATCGATCTATGGTATGGATACCATCAGTTGAGGATTAAGGCAGATGACATACCAAAGTTAGCTTTTCGGACAAGGTATGGTTACTTCGAGTTCGTGGTTATGCCGTTTGGGCTAACCAATGCACCTGCTGCTTTCATGGACCTGATGAACATAGTGTTCCGTCTGTTCTTAGATCAGTTTGTTGTAGTCTTCATAGATGGCATCTTGATCTATAGTCGGGACAAGCAAGAGCATGAGTGACATCTTCGACGAGCGTTGACTCTTCTTCGTCAACAACAGTTGTATGCCAAGTTTAGTAAGTGTGAGTTCTGGTTGGAGGAAGTGACTTTCTTAGGTCATGTGATATCTGCTGAAGGAGTCAAAGTGGACCCGAAGAAGGTGGAATCTGTTGCAGATTGGGAACAGCCGAAGATGCCAACTGAAGTTCGTAGTTTTCTGGGTTTAGCAGGTTACTACCAGAGGTTTATCAAGGACTTCAGTGTGATTGCTTTGCCAATGACGAAGTTGACTAGAAAGGATGTACCTTTTTTCTGGGATGATCGATGTCAACAAGCTTTCCAAAACCTAAAGGAGAAGCTGACCCGTGCTCCAGTGTTAATCCTGCCAGAGCCTGGGAAGTGCTATGTTGTTTTCTGTGATGCTTCCAAGAAAGGTTTAGGATGTGTATTGATGTAGGAAGATCATGTGGTTTCTTTTGCTTCACGACAGCTTAAGAAACATGAGGAGAACTATCTGACTAATGACTTGGAGTTGGCAGCAGTGGTTCATGCGTTAAAGATTTGGAGACACTATCTGTACGGAGAGGTGTGTCAGATCTTTAAGGATCATAAGAATCTGAAGTACATGTTTTCGCAGCATGAGTTGAACATGCGACAACGTTGATGGATGGAGTTGATCAATGATTACGACTGCACTATCGAGTATCATCCTGGTAAGGCGAATGTGGTAGCTGATGCGCTGAGCTGAAAGTCTTCTTCTCTTTCTTCAAAGAAGGCAGAGTTGAGTTCCCTGGTATGCAATAGACGAGATATGTTTGTTTCTTTGCGACGGATGAATGTACAGATGGAAGTTTCTTTGTTAACTAGACTTTTAGCATAGATGCGAGTCAAGCCTACGCTGAGACAGCAGATCAAAGATGCACAACAAACAGATGATGCAGTATAGTTGATCAGATCAGAGCTCGGCAGTGTAAAGCGGGATGGGTTCCATAAGTCCGAGGATGGTCTAGTTTGCTATCATGATAGGATGGTGGTTCCAGATGCTGACAATCTGAGGAAGTTAGTGCTCGAGGAAGCACACATGTCGATGTATGCTATGCATCCAGGTGTCACCAAGATGGATCATAACCTAAAGGATTTGTATTGGTGGCCCGACATGAAGAAGATGTAGCTGAGTTCGTGGCTAGATGTGCGGTATGTCAACAAGTGAAGGCTGAGCATCAGAAGCCGGCAGGTACGTTGCAACCCTTATCGATACCACAGTGGAAATGGGATCATATAACCATGGATTTCGTAGTTGGACTATCCAGGACAACTAGGAATCATGATTCCATTTGGGTGATAGTGGATAAATTGACGAAGTCTTCCCATTTCTTACCAGTGAAGATGATGTACATAGCTGAGAAACTCGCTCGAGTATATGTGGATGAGATAGTATGCTTGCATGGTGTGCCAACAATGATAGTTTCTGACAGAGGTCCTCAGTTCACGAGTCGTTTCTGGGAACAGTTGCATAAAGCGTTGGGAACACAATTGAGGTTCAGCACCGCCTTCCACCCACAGACAGATGGATAGTCTGAGAGGACAATCCAGACTTTAGAAGATCTCCTTCAAGCTTGTGTTTTACAGTTTCTAGGCAATTGGGATGTACATCTCAGTTTGATAGAGTTTGCCTACAACAACAGTTATCAGCGGAGCATTGACATGGATCCTTATGAGGCTTTGTATGGAAGGAAGTGCAGATCCCCTTTATGTTGGTATGAGTCTGGTGAGTATCATCTATTAGGTCCTGAGTTAGTACAACAGACAATAGAAAAGATCAAAGTAATACAACAACAGTTGAAAGTGGCACAGGACAGGAAAAAGTCTTATGTAGACAATCGTCGACGACCTTTGGAGTTCCAGGTAGGAGACCAAGTGTACCTTAAAGTCTCATCGTGGAAAGGTGTGCTAAGGTTTGGTCAGAAGGGTAAGTTAGCACCCAGGTATATGGGGCCTTACCCAGTTATAGCACGTGTTGGCAAGGTAGCTTACGAGTTGGAGTTGCCTCCAGAGTTGCACAAGTTACATCCAGTGTTCCATGTCAGTATGCTAAAGAAAAGTCATCCAGATTTAGGAATAGTGATACATCCAATGGAGGTTGAGCTTGATGAAGATGTGACCTACGAGGAAGGTCCTATGGCAATCCTTGACAGAAGGGTTAACAAGCTGAAGAGGAAGGACCTGGTTCTTGTGAAGGTTCTTTGGCATCATTGTGGCGTTGAGGAAGCCATGTGGGAGCTGGAGGAAGAGATGAGGAGGAAGTATCCCTCACTTTTCTCTTCGGATTTCAGGGACGAAATCCCTTGAAGGGGGTTAGCTTCTAAGGACCCTGACCTTCGTTTAGGGTTTACCCTATTTGATTTTCATAACCTTGATGCTTTGGTGCTTACTAATCACCTTTAGTGGTGATTAGGGTTTGGTTGTGCTTTGTTGAGAGTTGAAGGTGCTACTTGCAAATAACCCAAGTCTAGGGTTTGTGGGCAAGTTTGCCACCTTGTGAGGTGTTCCTCTCTCTCTTTGCTTCCTCTAGTGTAGAGAGGAAGGCTTGGTCTCGTTGCTTGGAGTTCCTTTGGGCTTGACCTTGTTGGGCTTTGTTGAGCTTTACCTTGCCTTGGTTTGGTTGAACCTTGTATCAGGCAAGAGAGGAGTGTGTCTCCCATGGAGGTGTGTCGCCCATGGAGGTGTTTCACCCAAGTTTGTCGCCCTAGAGCCTTTGACCAAGCTTTGACCTTGTTTGTGTCACCACTAGTGGACACTTCGTGCTTGATGCTTGCATGTGACAATGGCCTTGGACATGTGTTTAGGGCTTGCTAGAGTGGTGGCTCGTGCACTAGGACAAGTGTCCCTAGGAGGAAGACACCTTGCTTAGTTCTACCTTGTTTTCTCCTCCCTTTTCTTCTATATAGGTGTGTCCTTTCCTTTGCTAGGAGATCCTTTGGTTCCTTAGTTTCTTCTCCACCTTGGTATGCACGACACCCCTTCTCCTTTGCAAGTTGGTGGTCGATACCCTTGGAGGAGCAAGCCTGGTGGATGATATCCTTGGAGTCTTCTCCTTCCTTGGAGCTTGGTGGTGATAGGAGCTTGGAGCTTGCTCAAGGAGGGTTGCATAACTCCTAACCCTAACTATACTATCTCCTTTCATGTTCTTATATGTTGCTAGCTTTGTTTCTTGCCTAGTTGTTCTCATAGGCTGAACCATGTGTTCTAGGGTTCCTTGGTGAGTAATACTCTCTTCTCTCCTCGGTCTTGAGGAGTGAGCTTGAATCCTAGCATCATGAGCTACACTCCTCTCTCATTTAAGTTGAGAGGTGAGCTTGTGTTCTAGTTGCTTGAGCAATACTCTCCTCTCACCATGGACTAGAAGGGTGAGCTTGGTCATAGTGGTGACTCTTTCTAGGGTTTCCCCTTGTGTTGCTGTTTGGTGATAGATGATGTGCAAAACCCCTCTTTCTTAGTCGATTGAGGTGAGCCATCTTCTTGACCCATTAGGGCTTTGGGTGTCCTTGTGCTTGAGGTAGAAGATGATCTTGTGAGTTGTACCTTGGACGTTATGAGTTTGGGGAGGTGCTGCACGACAACCCTCTTGACCTAACCCCTTGGATGACATGGAGTGTTGGTGATGGGTGTCACACCACTTTGCCCTGTGATGGCCATTAGGCCATGGTTTGGATGGTGGAACAATAGGTATGTGATATTAGTTTGAGCTGTGCCCTTGGACGATACCTTCTGTGGGATAACCTTGCCCAATATATCGTTATGATGGGTTGCTAGCTAATGGTGACGAGTGTCACCTTGGCTTTGTATCGGCCGATATGCCCCTTGTGACGGGCGTTGCTCTACGGCCCGACTCAGCATCGTGGGCTTGGCCGATAGGTCCTAGTATGAAGGCCGTCGTGTGATGGTCAATAGGTGAGGGCATGCTTCCCGACACCGTTTTTAGTAAGGGTTCTTGGTGCTTCTAGTGAGGGTTCTGCTCATATATATATGTCGTTCTACTCAATGGCAATGGTTATGATAACAGTTGCTTATGTAACTCCATATCTTTATACATGAACATGACCATCTAGATTATTGGCAGTAAGTTGAGATAATGATAAGCATATAGTATGGTTTGCTTAATGATGTGTCTTATGCACATGATCATTAGTTAATGTATGATTGATATAGAATCTTTAATGTCAGTCTATTTTGATAGCATGGTCTTCTGTTAAGCCTACGATTATTGTGTAATCTAACCATGAAGGTATTGCATTGCCAAGTAAAAAGGGATATGAAGTATATGTATATGTTGAGTAACTCTGTTGTGATGGTTACTCTTGATATTGAGATAATCTATACAATGTACTTGACTAAAGTATTGGGGATTGCTATCCCATGATGATGATGTAAGCCTTGAGAGGAAGTGGCACTATGTGATGAGGGATTGAGATCCCATGGTATGTGATGATCCTTGAGATGGATCCGGATGATTGGCGAGAGGCCAAGTGATAACATGTGATGTTGGATCCTTATGATGGATCAGGAGAATGTTGATTACAATGAAAGCATAATGTTGAGTTTTATGTTATTTATTTCTTGTTATAAGTTGCATGTTATACAACTTGGTTGAATCTTGCAATCCATATAAAAGATACTAATTAATCACAGTGGAATATATCATGTAGTTTGCCCTGGTCATAGATCCATCATCGACAGGAGCTGGTGATGGTGAAATGGGTTCTCCTACGGGGTAACACGGAGCGCATATTGTTGAGTATGTGAGGTTTCTCCTAGCCTAAAGTGAGGAGGTAAGAGTGCAACTTCGGTTGTAGACTCGGGACATGTGATGAGCATGGTGAACAGGCCCATGGCTCCGAATATGTGATATGAAGAGCATGAACACATTCATGGCTCAGAGCACGGTGAACTGGCCCATGGCTCAGATATACTAGTGCCATGACCTGTACCGAGGCGTGCTAGAGGAAGGGTAGCCTGTGGAGCTGACCCTGTGGCTGAGGCCACTCGAGCATGAGACTGCGGCCCTGCTATGGTTCTCGTGCACTGACCACGAGGGGAAAGGTCGTGGAGTCCAGCTCTTCCATTGACCTTGTATGGCACCAGTTTTGGGCTTCGCAGCCGAAGGTTGGATTTGAACGTTACGGTTCACTTCCTTAGGGCATAAAATATGCAATTCAGCCGTATATTATTTATTGCTTAAGGCAAAACACGGAACATTGGTTGAGGCATTGCTTGTGTAGTTAACCTTATTATACATACAGTTACTTATATGTTTCTCATGTTATGCAATAAGATCTTATAATATTATGTTCCATAAAGAAATAGTTGATGATATGTTTTCCATACATCCTGGTAAGATTGATGGTACGAATAGCCGTGTTGTATAGACTGTTATTATTCTACGTTTTACTATTTATATTCTGTTGTTGCTTTATCCTTCTGGTTTTATAGTTTTGGCGGGGAGTTATGTTTCTCGCTGGGACAATGTTCGATTGTCTCACCCCGCTAGTTTTTAGGTGTTCGAGCTAGACGTGGTGGTGGTCATGGAGTTGCGGCCGAGTATCTAGACGAGCAGTAGAAGGCAAGTAATGGATATGCTGATGTTTTGGGTGTTTTGTAGTAGAGTCATAGAGTCATCCCTGTACTCTTAGGTCTTTGGAGGTGTTTAGACATTGTTTCGTGATGTATAATCGTTGACGTTTTGTATATCCTGTTGTTGGCCGGATGTGGGCCTTTATGTACATTTAACAGGTGATGAACTCATGAGATGACAAGACAGCTGTTGCTCTAAGCTGTGGACATGTATCAGGGCTCGTAAATGTTTATCTAACCTATTTCTTTGCAGGATGAGGATTTGAATGTAATAGTTTCTCAGTTTATCAGCCTTCCGCAATCGGTTTTAATTAACCCGTGTTTTTGGTAATCTGTGGTTATAGGGTTTTCTGCACATTTTCGCGTAACACCTCGCTATCTGTGTGATAGTGGGGTGTGTTTCCACACTTATCTTGTGAAATACCTCCATTGTTGTCACAATATAGCTCAATTGCGTTGTTGACACTTGGAATGACTCCAAGTTCAGTGAAGAACTTCTTGATCCATATAGCTTCCTTTTCTACATTCAATGCAACAATATACTCAACATCTGTTGTAGAATTGACAACTATTTCTTGCTTGGAACTCTTTAAATCACAACTTTGTTGCTTAAGAAAAAAAAATTCCGATTGCGATTTGTAATCATCTTTGTCAATCTGGAATCTTGCATCGGTGTAACCTTTTATGACCATCTCTTCCTCTCCACTGTAATCAAAGAACTAATCCTTAGTCCCTCTCAAGTACTTTAGGATGTTATTCATGGCTGTCTAGTGAGCATTACCTGTATCTGACTGATATCTACTTGTAATGCTCAAGGCATACGAGACGTTTGGATGGGTACATAACATTACATACATGATTGATCCTATTGCTGAGGCATAAGGAATCAAACTCATGTGTTCCCTTTATTCACAAGAATTGGGACTTTGACTCTTAGAGATGGTAACTCCATTTAACGCTGGCAGGTTTCCTCTCTTTGAGTTCTCCATGCTGAACCGCTTCAACACTTTTTCAATGTATGTTCTCTGACTAAGTCCAATAAGCCTTCTTGATCTATATGTATAGATCTTTATCCTGAGCATGTAGTATGCTTCTCCCAACTCTTTCATAGAGAATGCATTCCCAAGCCATGTCTTTACCTTTTGTAAAGTAGGGATGTCATTCCCCATCAATAGTATGCCATCTACATACAATATGAGGAATACAACCATGCTCCCACTAGCCTTCTTGTACACACAAGATCCATCTTCATTTTAAATAAATCCAAACTCTTTTATTGTCTCAACAAAATGAAGATTCTAGCTTCAAGATGCTTGCTTTAATCCATAGATTGACCTTTGTAGCTTACATACTTTATTGGCATCCTTTGGATCGATAAAACCCTTAGGTTGTGCCCTATTCACATCCTCAAGAAGATTCCCTTTAAGGAATGCAATTTTAACATCCATCTGTCAAATCTCATAGTCATGATAAGCTGCAATAGCAAGCATGATCCTGATGGACTTAACCATTGACATTGGAGAAAAGGTTTCATCATATTCAATACCTTGAACTTGTCTGGAACCCTTTGCAACCAATCTTCCCTTATAGGTTTGTACTTCACCATGCTTGTATGTCTTCTTCTTGAAAACCCACTAGCACCCTATGGGTTTTACCCCTTCAGGTGGTTCCACTAAGGTCCATACCTTGTTGTTATACATTGGATTCCATCTCAGATCTCATGGATTCAACCCATTTCTTAAACTCTAGTCCCTCAAATAGCTTCTAGATAGGTTGTTGGCTCATCATCTATGACCAACTCACCGCCTTCTTGAGTCACAAGATATCCAAATCTCTTAGGTTCAAGGTGTGTCCTACTAGATCTATGAGGTTCCTGTGTCACTTGAGGAATTTAAGATTCCACCACACTTTGTGAGTCTCTTTTTTCCTCTTGTACATCTATCAGTTCAATGTGCTCTTGTTAGTCTGGAACCTCTTCGAGTTCTACTTTCCTCCCACTGATTTCTTTGGAAATAAATTCCCTTTCTAGGAATATATCCTCTCTAGCAACAAACACTTTGTTGTCAGATTGGGAATAAAAGTAATATCCTTTGGTCTCCTTAGGATATCCAACAAAAGAACATTTATCAAACTTAGGGCCACACTTTTCAGAAAACATTTTTCTGACATAAGCTTCACATCCCCAAATCTTCATAAAAGACACATTGGGACACTTTCCATACCATATCTCATATGGTGTCTTTTGAACAGACTTAGACAATACTCGGTTTAGTGTATACGCGGCAGTATCAAGAGCAAAACCCCAAAAGGTGGTTGGAAGATCAAAGAAACTCATCATAGATCACACCATATCTAGAAATGTATGATTCCTTCTCTCTAATACACCATTATGATGTGGTGTTCTAGGTAAAGTCCATTGTGATATAATACCATGGGATCGTGGAAGGTCCTCAAACTCTTGGTTCAAGTATTCTCCACCTCAATCAGAGTAAAGTACCTTAATACTTTTTCCAAGTTGGTTCTCTACTTCATTCATAAACTCTCTAAACTTTTAAGAGCTTCTGATTTATGTTTCATCCGGTAAACATATCCATACCTACTAAAGTCATCAGTAAAGGTAATGAAGTACTGATACCCACCTCTAGAATTTGTTCTAAAAGGGCTGCACACATCAGTATGTATGAGTCAGAATCGATCACTAGCCCTCTCACTGTTTCCAGTGAAGGGCGTCTTGGTCATATTGCCCAACAAACAAGATTCACCTGTCTTTATTGATTCAAGATCAAAAGAGTCAAGATATCTATCTTTATGGACTCTATATATGTGATTTTCATTTATGTGCCCTAGACAACAATGTCAAAGGTATGTTTTTTTTAGTTGTTGAGTTTTTGTCTTTTGGTATTTACATTATATACACTTGTCTCCAGATCTATCAAGTATATACAATATGACATTGGGGCACTACCATAAAATATCCCATCTTTACTAATAGAGCATATTCCATTCTTTATCCATTCTTGCCAAACAAGATATAGATATGATGTTCCTATTAATGGCAGGTACCTAATAGTAGTTCTCCAACTCCATTTCAAGCTCACTTGGCAGAGATAACTCATAGGTTCCAAATGTGTTGGCCACAACTCTTGCGCCATTTGCAACACACAGTTCAACCTCACCTTTCTCTAAAGGTCTACTTCTTTTTAGATCCTTTACACTTAAGAAAATGTATGATTCACATCCGGTATCTAGTACCCATGATGAGGAAGTAGTAAACTTAACCTTAATCACATATATACCAGAAGTAGAGATGTCAATCCCTTTCTTTATCTTGCTTTGTTCCCTTATTCTTCTCTTTAATTTGAGTGTAGAAGACCTCAACTTCATCTTAGATACAAAATTCTACTTGGCCTTGCCTTTGTCCTTGGACTCAACTCCAATGTTGATCATCATGGATTTGTCCATCTTCATTTGTGGTTTGACATTTATCAAAATGGCAAGCAACTCTGATAGTGGACTAGGCATATTACTCAAGTGACAACACTCGATAAAATGTCTATATGATTTATACAATGATTGCAAAATCATATTTGTGGTGAACTATTGACCTAAAGGAAATCCTAGTCTTTCAAGATGCTTCATATGTCCAATCATATTGATCACATGAGACTCTACTAGATTTTCCCTCCATCACTTTTCATTCAAATAGTGCCTTAGATACATTATACCTTTCATGCTTGTCATGTTGTTTATGCAACTCATAGTTCATACATCCTAGCATAAGGCTCTTGATGTCTACAACATCATTGACATGCTTCAAAGAAGAATATATGTCAGTCTTAGGTGAATCTGGAGTGGACACTAGTACCAGTGTTTCAGGATCATGCAAAACACTTCTCAAGGTCTTGAACCAGTTATGGAAATAAATCTCGTTTAATTCATCCAATTGCGATGATTGAGTGCTTTCCATTTGATTATACAAGTGAACATTTGCATTTATCAAAAACCCTTTTTATTCAATTTGATTTGAAAATTTGATATTAATTAGGTCTTTAATTAACTATTGCTCCCACTATTTTATTCAATTTGATAGCCTCAATATCAATTCAGAAGATTGCAACGTACAATCCTCTAATGGGCCAAGATCCAAAACAATTCAGTTAATACCCAACAAACGTTGGTGCTCATGAGTAATTATTAAGGTAGGAAACATTTGCCAATTACATCATATGCAACTCATGGATAGATAATATGTGCAACTTCTTTCCATAATCATCTGCATGGTTATAGGCTTAGACTCTCTAAGAATTACCAGTTAAGCCTGACCCAATAGCCAACACAATGATAATACACCCCGCTTCGTGGGCCCACATTATTACCATCACACTTCCACGAGATAAATGATGTACCACCCTTAGGGCGCCAACGCTTGGTTGAACAAACATTTCATGTGTGTTGCTAATGGAAAGCATCTTAGACTTAATATTTTATTGAGGGAGTTTGTATAATACATATACATTAACAATGACCACATATATATAGTATGTATCTTATATATGCTATAACCCACAATGAAAACATGCAATAAACAAAAGGCGATGGTTATGGCCAACCTAATGTAATTCCTTGGAGCAATAAGGAATTACCACATCCTAGGTCCACATCACATGTAGATACCTATTGTTGTTGAAGATCCACACTTGCCAATCTGGGTTGATCAGTTCAACCCTTGAACTGATTGGCTTGCATCCTAGATGGTCGTTTGGTCATCTAACAAGTTGCATGGTTCTTGTCGGTCCACCATCTACTGGCTCCTCCAGCCGATCTATCGGGTCCACCAACCGATCGGTTTGGTTCATCCACCTAGTCCTCCATGGTCCTCTAGCCAGTCTCCTCATTATTGGAATGTCCTTCTTCTTCATAATAATAGGAAAGTAAAGTATCCTACTATTACATGATTATTGGGAAACCTCAAGTTACATTCGAGGGGAGCAAAGGTAGGAGAGAATTAACTTTACATTGTGAAGATAAGGTAGATGATCAGTGATCAGACTGAGATAAATTGGATAAACCAACCACACAACCATGCACAAATAATAGGGGTTATTGGCCATAACCATGCTACACATCCACCATGAAAACTCCCTTTTAGGGTGACACATGTTAATTGCATATATATATATATATATATATATATATATATACATTTGGGTTATTATGTGGTGATTAGTCAGAAGTGCACATCAACCAACTTAAATATTCACATCGTATGTAATAAATAAACACGTTAAAACCAAATATACAATCATATCAATTATCTCAAAACATAATTAAATAACGTGGATCTGATACCACTATAGGGAAATACGACATCAGATAAGCAGCGGAAATAAAATTTTTACTAACATATTTCCCCATGTCTAGCAGATCACGTCAATAACTATGCAATGAGAAGGATGGTTTAACAATGATTTACCTGGTCCTAGAGAAAGTTTGGAAAAAATCCTCATCAATGTAGATGCACACTCTATCTTAGACAGTGTTTGTGCAGCTCCTAGTTGCAATGAGATTCATCTATTGCTCCTCCCTCCATGGACAACATGCTCAGACAACTACTGCAGCAACTCCTTCAACCTCGTCACAAACTATGAGTTGATGTTGCCCTCCTTGCAGTATCCAAAGAACACCTACCTCTAGAGTAGTCCACACAGACCAACTAGAACTCCTATCTTCCTGCTAGAATGAACAAGGAGTTGTCCTTCCCGTTGGCATACTAGTCGCCAACCTGCTCTCCCACAACAATGATCCTCAATTGTTCTCTCCCTTGATATCCCTCCCTAGTGGGGTCAGACTTGCTTGAGCTCCCTCAGTTACCACAACCAGAGAGGGTAGCAGTTGTCAGAGCAACTGATTTTAAATTGTCTATGTTGTGCTCTGTGAAGCCCCCAATACCCCTCCATTTATAGGCGGGGTTTGGGTCAGGGTTCCCAGTCTATATGAGATTGTATAGGAGTGGAAAGGACTGGAAGATCTTTAATTTTCACAACCTACAACACTCCAAATAGTTGTCTGGCACACCCAAATGTTCTCATGGTGTGAGATACAGTTGTATTACTCCTTGAGACAATCGTCAGGAAGTTTCCCAATCACACACGAATTTAGCAATTTTGATTCCAATTAATGTCACATATTAATTCCTTGCACCTCAAGTAATGTTCAATCAAAACAAATTTGGGAAAGTTCTAGAACATTAATTTAGCCAGAACTAGGCCATCTCACACATGCGAGATGCCCATCTCACTCACTCAGATGCCGGTCTGGTGAGTCAAACAGAGCCGATCAGTTCAATAGGTTGAATTGGTTTGTTCACAGGGCAGAACTAAGCCAATTTGATTTCTGATCAACCCAATGTCCCAAACATCCATCTCAACCCTTGATCCAGTTGTCTAGTACCCTAGACAGTCATCTCACTCTATGAGATGGTCACTTGGCAATACAGACATTGTATTCAGCTTATTTGTTGAGTGAATTGAGTACCTAAACACATTGGTAATCAATCCAATCACCACTCAAGATCAAACTCCTCTTCTAGATGAGTTCCTATGTGTGAGACCCTATAGGTCTCATATTACATTTATAGTGAATTTCCATAACAAATAATGACATCACAAGCAATGAGCAGTCCTAGTCACACATCATTGCTACCCAAGTAAATGGAAAGTTGGAGAACAACTTCAACCAACAACATTTTTTTTTTATACAAGCCAGGAGGTCATCTATTCATCTCACCCTCCTCGTGTGAGCTAAAAAGATCAAAGTACATCTCCTGCTAATAAGATGCAGGTAATGACCCAAAGGAAAGAACCCCCAAAGCAGCTCAAGACACAACACATCAAGGAGACGAGAAGGACCACTCAGGAAACATATCTCATCACCACATATGGAGTCTCATGCTTCTCAAGATAAAGCATACCCCTAATTCTAGGAGATAACCTTCGCGGGTCAGAGATGACAATAGGATCAAGGAGATGATCACCCCACTTAGCAAAAGCTCTAGGAATCGAATTCAGGGACCTGTGCACAAGAGAACCCATAATACCTTCCTCCTCAATGTAGTATGGTGTATATGCTTTGTCACTGATATCCAGATTGAACCAGAGGCATGGAGCAGTCATCCTCATTATTATTCAATCTTGTTCCTTGAACCAGAGAAGACTGTCTGAGATATATGTAAACTCAATATCACATGTTGACTCACATGTGCAAGCATGCAATTCTCAGTCTCTCTAATCAAGAGGCCTAGGATATCTTACTCCCTTAGGAGGGACAAATCCCATATCTATAACTCACAGTCAATCCCCATGGGTCAAAATCACCTAATCATAACCTTTATTAGAACCCATGTTTTAGGACTGTGTTTGTTGATGTCAAAGTGTACCAAACTACATGTGATGTGTGTAGTGATTTTAGGTCTTAGAACCACGACCACCACCATCACTATGAGAGCTGACTATGGCTTCCATTATGATGACATCCATGTGTCAGTCTCACAGTGGGTCTATCTGATACACTATTCCTTAACACATATCTGTGTGCTTGGTTTGATATTGTCATATCATGACTAATGAGACTCTGTCATCAACCAACTGACAATCTGATCTTATGTGTTATTGTTGTCTATTTACCTTCCACAGTAACAACTGATTAGGGACATAATGAGAATGTATATCCTCTTAACATCTGTATGATCTCATTCTTCCAAGTCATGTACTTGAAGACATATTTTATTGAGTAATATCATTCTCTAGACATTTATTATGTTAATTCATTATCTTAATACTGAACAAACAGAATAAATTGAAAGCTTGCCTTTATTAATAATCATATCATTTACAAGTTATGCCATTACAATCATCACATGATTGGCTCTCTAGGCATATACACCAACACCCAAATCTGTGAAATGCATTAAACATCACATCTTGATGCAATTGCCCAAACAATCATCGATCATTATCCAAACTTAGATAATCATATCTCTCAATTTATAACTGCAAATGCACCAAAATTTTAACTACTTTATAGTCACTAATTTAAGGTTTGACCAAGTTTCATCTAGTTGGGAGAACTTTTGATTGTAAAACTATTCCAGTAAGTCTAGAATAGTCCCATATTATATAATTGAAGCATAAAGCCATTAGGAAAGTCTTAATGACTTGAAATTCTAGGATCTTTTAAAATTCTCTCTCATCTTGACACCATTAAACATAAAAATGAATTTTTTTAACTAAAACCTTTTTGAACCATCAAGCCACTCTCTTTCCAAAGTAATATTTTATGAGTATTCAAAATTACATACAACCTCATAAGGTATTTAAAACATGAAAATAACTTACCAAGACAATGCTACAAAAAAAGGATAACCATATGTGGTATTAAATTCATTGAACCATTATTTATTTCATTACTTATTTCATTATGTTTAAATAATTCCTTTTCAATTACAACTCCTACAATAGTAAAAAGGAGGGAATTTCCAAGTCATTTACATCCTTCCCCTTTAAATTATTTTTTCCCAAAAAATTCGGCTCATCTAGCAAAAGGGGTGCGGTGATGCTTTACCATATCAACTTGTATCTCACATGTGGTTTCATCCCCCAATGGTGATATTACTTAACCTTAATTCCAAAACTCCTTCACCATTAATCCAAGATCCTCACACGTGTCTCTCGGTAGATTTAAGTACCTTGGAGCATCTAAAGGTTTGACAGTCAATACATTAGCATGAGCCTTTATGTGGTGCTTTAAGTCAGAGACATATGACTTATTACTTATCAGGTCATAATGGGGTTGGTGGGGTAAGATGTCAAACAATGTCATGAACCTATTCCAAGAATTCATAACACTTTCTTGCTTAGGGTTCAAATTACCTAATTCATTGCAACAGATGGTTCATATTCTTAGGAAGACATAACATTTTCAAATATATGGATAAGTCCATTTATAATGCATTCATACAAGATTTTTGGGCACTCACATTCAACGTGAGTATGTCCAGGTGGATGGAAATCATTATTATTACATATACTAAGTCTTGTCTATTTCATCCACATCATTATGTTAGGTTAATCCAATATTTTCTTTAAGTGACTATTTACTTATCAACGAGGCTATTTCAAATGGGGATTCTAGCTATATCATCACTATTATCTAAGAGGAATGTAATCCTCCTTCAACATGTATATAATTTCAAGGTTGACCTCACAAGAAGCTTAGGATGAGATCTTTAGACCCATGTTACTCAAGATGGGGTCTATTCAAGTCAACACATCTACTCATGATCATATATTGTCACACTCTCTTGGATACAAACATAGATTCCTATATAAGGAACCACTAACCTGAGCACAAGGATCTTAACATATCTCCGCTACAGTCTTGGGACCTTTTCCTCACCCACATGTTTGGTTCATTATAATAGACTTTTCTAGGGTCTTGGAATTTTCCCTCACCTAGATGTAAGGTCCATTAGGAATAAGTACCATAGTCTTTTATCAAAATCCATAAATAGAGGTTAGGTGCCCTGAGGACAAATAAGGTTTCATATATCATCCTATCTAACATGAGGTGGTGTAACTCCTCTATTTTAGGAATAGCTTAGTTTAGGACTTTAATGATGTGCCACATTATAATATGGGGTTAGACAATCTGGCCACAACCTTCATCCTCATATGCTTGGGGGTTTCCTTCTCAAGTTTTACCCCTATTTGGGAATGGTTAATTCAAGTCCTATAACTAGTTGACCTCTATAAAAAGTTCATGTCTCATGTTGATACTGTCATATTGTTTAGGTCAATCTAGGTCCAGATACATATGTATTAACTTATCATGCCAAGCTACCACTGAGGCTAAATCCTAAATATGATATCATACATGTTTCTAGTTCATACAAGGGTAACCAACACATCTAGTATTTTTTCAACATGTACCATTGGGGAAAGCAACCCCTCTTGGATAGGTTTTCCTATAAACCACCATCAACCTTTAAAGTGATCATTTACATATATATATATATATATATATATATATATATATATATATATATATATACACATTCATTGAAGGATGAAACTAAGAATTTTACAAATGTGGTTCCACATTCTCATTCATTCCATTACTTTGTCACATGATGTTTATATTTTTCTCATGCATGGTTTATCTTTTAACTCTATTCATAAGTTGGTGAAGCAAAAACCTCAGTATATTCTAATTATATTATTAATTTAGACTTGAAGCATTTATACACCATATGTGTATTAGGGGTGGCTACCCAATCTCTTACACCTACACTAAGGAAAATTTTGTATCTAGCTGCAGTCTAAATACAAAATTTTGCCTCAGTTCATGTGTAGAGATTGTGAATCCACATTTCATCTTATATTCTACAGACTTGGGTGGAGTCATGTTCAACGAGTGATTCATCATACATGAACATTATTCTAACTATATGAGTTTTCCAAAGTCATTAATCAAAAGGGATGCTTTCCTAGGGCCATTGATAGTGGCACAACCTTTTTTAGGATTTTATTATTACATAAGTCCTTTTTATTCTTTATATATCCCTCATGCATTCTTGACCTAAGTCATTCCCTCAAGAATTCTAGGTATATAGATACCCATGGAGTAATGTTCTCCCAACCCATTAGTCCTTATGGAGTGAAACTCTCCCTTGACCTCTTAGACCTTATGTGCCTCTATATTCCCCCTACTTGGCAGTTGGCCCTCGCATGGACTTAGGGCTCCATCATGCATAGGATTTATCTGGGTGTTGTAGGTTCTATCATGATTCAAGCTTTTTTCCTATTCTAAAAATGATGGTTTTCTAATCTTATTAAGATCATATGTATCAATGACTCATCCATCAAACCAGACATCCCTTTCTATTAATCTATTAAATATAAATAGCTAGATTGATCCAAAATTTTAACAATCTAGGTTTCACATGTGTGTTTGCAAAAGATTTTTCAGAATTCCTTATATATATGCATAACTAATTAGGTGATTTACATGTTTCATATACCATACCACTAGGCCACAAAGAATTCCATCTTTTAGGTTTTAGGTACTTCTAGGACAACCATAATTATCTGAAATTTTAAATCAAATACTAGGTGATTCAACTCATCTTTGGAGGAGGAGTCTAGTCCAAGGTGTTGCTTTTATTCTTCATCAGGAGGTTAGACTCTCTAGATACATATCCTGGTCCTACAACCATTGGCCTATGACCCTCTACATATCTGAACTCTACCCCTTACAAGAGAATTTGACTCTCAACTATATCCAAGTACAACAACCCGACCCTTGAGCTCCATGGCCTCATGGCTCATGTACTAGCTGATAACTCACTTGTATGCTATAGAAATACGTAATCATACCTTACATACTTGCATGCATGCAATTTGATTGATGTGTAGAGCTTGTGGCTCAACCGGGTTGCTAAACATACTCTGTGTTTGCTTACAACATTTCATACAATCAACGAAAAATGGGGGATTAGATTGGTTTAGTCAACCTATTCAAGTTTTCACAAAACCTGCCTTCATGTGATTTACTTAGCACAAGCACCTTTACATGCTAGGATGGATTAATCAACGTGGCTTCTTAGATCAGACCTATACTTAGTCCTTATTGTTGGCTTTTCGCTAGGTACTTTCCTAGCTCGACCCTTCCTCATATACTATGTATTCATTACCCTCCTTCTCATACCTTAAGGCCCCGTTTGATTTGCGGGACTGCAGACATGATAGGATTTTAATCCTTCATGTAAGGGCAATATCATGTTTGTTTAGACAAAAATTTGATTAGGATTTCATTTGGATGGTATTAGGAACCCAAATCATTAGGAGTTTATGTTCCGCCATAACCCCAGGGATTTGCACGGTACAAAAAGTCCCGCTCCCCTCGATAGCCATCCCCAACTTCATCATGTCTGGAGCTCCCCACTCTAATTGCACAACCAATCATGCCTGCCTATACCTCTGCCTTCACGCGTGTCCTCGTCATCTCACCTTCCGTCACAACTACGGAGTTCCTATCCCCATCGCTGGTCCTTTTCATTACATTGATTTCTGCCGGTCCTCCGTCCTCCCCTCTGCCACTTCCACACATAAAGTCTGAGATGTGAAGGCATCAGATATGATTCCAAGTATCCACCTACACTCTCCCGCACGATCCTTGGCGAGAAAGAGCAGACCTTACCAACGAAGTTACTCAATTGACCGCAGAGTGATGCGTGGCGGCAACCACCAAAGTAGAAGCTGCCTCCGTTGACATTTGAGTCTGATCCTGTCGGTCTTAAGGACGCTCAGGCTTCCAGTCTCCTCCGGCAGCCTCCGCCTCACCCTCCCACAACTCCTAGCACTTTCCGTTCTTCAACTATTGTTCCCGTTCCCCGCCCCAAAGGGTCACCTATTGCTTCAACCAAGCATTGTGCAAGTACAAGATCTCTGACCATTCGTCCTTCTATGACCGGCCCTATAAACAACACTTCCAAGGGAGTTTCTTTAACATAGCAAATAAGTAATCATACCCCTAGACGATGAATTTTTGATTAAAAGGATAAAAGTCATCGTTACGGTTTTGCACAAAATGCATGATGCAATGGCAAAAGGACCTTTTCCTCAGTGCTCTCCGTCACACAAGACATAGTTCTCAAGATTTTCTGCTTTGTTTTGAAGAAAAAGTTGTCTCCCTACCAATCAATAATCCTATCCCCATTTTATCCAAACATGGGTAGTTTTGATTAAAAGGATAAAAGTCATCGTTACGGTTCTGCACAAAATGCATGACACAATGGCAAAAGGACCTTTTCCTCAATGCTCTCCGTCACACAAGACATAGTTCTCAAGATTTTCTGCTTCATTTTGAAGAAAAAGATGCCTCCCTACCAATCACTAATCCTATCACCATTTTATCCAAACAGGGGTAGGGAAATCAAATCTCCCATCCATACATATACCTTTGTATATTTTTCTTTTGTCACATCCTGTTTACATCCTTTCCGGCAAACTAAACATTACCTCAATATTCATTACCTAGGTACGACCTATTTCCTCCATATACCATCACAAGGTTGCTCTAGAAACTTCTATATGTATCAAAATCAGCTAAATATATTCCGAATCCCTCGTAAAATTATACGTTAAAAAGTTACATACAGCCCAACACTACATAGCAAAAGATAACAACTCACACTCCTATCTAACATGTAGCTTGCGCTTTCCACATTTACAAATTTTTACAGCAATGCTACTCACGTCTTTGGCTGTACCACCATGTTTTCTTTCATTTCTTTCTCTTCAAATATGGAAGTAAAGTGCAACAAATAGCGATCTCTTATTTTCCTCTTTTACGCAACAAGCAACCGTCTTCTTAACATCTTCATTCAATATCATTAGCAGTCTAAATTCTCCACTTACTCTTTCCCATATATAATTGGTAAATTTACAAACTCTCAAATAGATGATTATGGGACTTCTCCTCTTCATTACACAACAAACTTATGGTAGACATATCAATATTCTACTTGTGTACATTGCCCAACGTTGCCAAAGCACCATGCAGATGTTTCAAGACACACATACACTAGTACAAATAACACATTTAGCGTCGTTTAAGTAAGACATTTGTCGTCGGTTTTAAAGCGACACCCAAGTGGGTGACACTAAAAGTAGATTCCTTCAGTGTCGGTTACATAACCGACGACAGAAAGCCATTTTCGATTACAATTTAACCCAAAAGCACGAGTAGTTAGACCATAGACGTCAGTTTATAGCAAACAACCGACACAATTAAGCATTCATTGTTGGTTTTTTATATTTAATCACTGTTTTTTTTTCTTATCAACTCCCATGCCCACTGTCCGGCTGGTCAACAGGATGCAGAACCTACAGTTCAGTTCTGAACTGTAGGTTTATAACATCCCTTTGATTTCAGTCAACAATAGGCCACAAACTTGCAAATATTGACAAGATATATACAATTATATATTTTATATGGATCATGTGATTCACACACATGTACAAAAACCTGTAGTTCCATTTCATTCCTCTATTTCATATTCACACACATTTTGCAACCTAAAGTTCCATTCATTTCATTCTCTTTTCACATTCACACATACAGAAACATTCATTCATTCCATCTTCACAAACACATGTATATAGATAAGACAATTAAAAAAAAACCATTCAGACATCGTCTTTCAAAGTTGAACATGTTATCAAAATACTAATTATGACAAAAAAGTTTGAAAATAACATGACAATAGCTAATTAAACAAGAGGGGCTTGTTGTACCCCTAAACATGTGCATATATGGGAAAGTAATTGTTGCTAGCTTTGACCTACTTTGTTGATGTTGCTGTGTAGCAGAGCTCATCTTTGTTAGATGAATCTAAACTGATGGTGACAGGGAAATGGATGGCACCAATAGTAGGAATACAAGGGAAATCAAGTGTGCCCTCCTCATCGAATGAGTCCAAATATGTGATATCCCCTGTTGAGTACTCAAATCAGACTAGATGATCGAGCGTCTCGTTGGTAAAGTTGGTTATCCAAACCTTGATGGTATTATGGCCAACCGATCAAAGAAAAAGCTTGTCACTACGGCCCAATAGCATCTTCCCAACCCACTTGCACCAATTGGATGTGGATATAAGATTTCCGTCAACATCATACTTAACCTCGATAACAGATGTTGAAATTCCAAAATTTAGGGTCACTTCACCAGCCGCGTAGCGTCTTCTGTTTAGATAATGCCAATGTTTAGGTATAGTGAGTTGTGCTAATGAACGATCGTCTAGAATGATGTCCAACTATTCTTCAATAGGAAATAGTAACATTGGGGTATAGGCTCAAGCCATTATATGCCTACAACAATGTATAATATTGATAAAAAGTAATATAAATGTAAGTACTAACAACACACAACAACATGGGTTATTTCATATTCATGACGGAGAAATCATTGATGATGATGGTGATGATGATACTGATAATGATGATGATGAAGAGGATGATGATGAGGGATGATGATGAGGATGAGGATGATGATGATGATTGATGATGTAGATCATCATCATCCTCCTCATCATCCCACATCATCATCATTACATGATGATGGATGATGATGATGACGATTGTTATGACCCACATTGAGGTTAATCAGTAAATACCTCAATTAGCGTGAAACACCTTGATTAGTGTTGAGTATCAAATTAAACATCATGGTTAATCAAAATAAGTTAATATGTGAATCAATGGTTGAGATTGAAACATCTGAGATAATTAATGATAATTGTAGTGTTACTTGTTAAGTTAATTACCTAAGATAATTAACCTAGTTGGGATGATCTAATTACTGTGTTTATATGTCTTGAGGTTGTAGTGGGTCTCGCACTTAAATTTTTGCAAAAGAAATCGCGTGATTCAGACTTACAGAGAGAAAGTTATGATGGGTTCAAATTATTGGGTATAATATGTAATTTTTCCAAAAATATTGGTTTATAACCCTATCTCCGTTTTTTTTTCACTTATCTGTTTCCTTCTTCACTCGCCCGATAGAACAGGAGCAGCCGTAAGCGGCGCCCTGTACCCCGCCCGACCTATAGCTAGGGAAGAGGAGGGGGTGGCCGTTTGGGAGTGATAACCAGCGATCGAGCTTTCTTCACTTTCGTCTTCCATTCCTCCACCATCTCCTTCCTCAACCTCGCTCCATCCAAGCAGCCAAGCTGCTACGGTGCCGGCTAGCAGAGCTGTGACCAAGCTGCAGCGCAGTAGTTGTACGGCTACGGCCAGGATCCCTAGGGCATGTAAGCACCACAAAAATGCCGGCATCGAGCTCGGCATGGAGATCCGAGCATGAATCTGCAGCTTCCTGCCTTTCAGCGCTCACCTGTGCCCCAAGCAACAGGGGCGGCGCCCCATTTAATTGCAGCAGCAGCTGCTGCAAGAAGCGATGGCCAATGGCATCTAGGGCGTGAGCAAGAACCAAGCAATGCTTTGACTTCGACCATGAGCCTAGAGCTCGAATTCGCAGCCAATAACCAAGTATTAGCACCCAACCGAGCCTCCTCTCCACCTGTATGTGAGATAAATGGCCGCCTATTTGCATCAGCAGCTAGAAACATCTAGGCGTGAGCCATCACTCCAAAATACTGCCTTTGAGTCTGGCCTTGAGGCCCGAGCATGATTCCGTCGCCACTAAGCCACGAGCAGTGATACCTGTGTGTGTGAGGAAGCTGCTTGCTTGCAGCAGGATGTTCCTGAGTAATCCAGAGGTAGAAGTCGATCCAACAAACGTCAGAATCCGGCCCTGAATGCATCTCCGGACGAATCAGGATAGACCAAATCACTGTGAGTAGGAGTTCATTTAGTTATCATTATTTAACTCCTTCGTTGGAATTTTTTGGTAAACTGTGCATTTTTGCACTGATATCAGTGGTTATCAGGCGTTTTATCAGTATTTGATGAAACTTGAATTTATTTTATAAATTGCTCCTGTATGATTATACATGATCTAGAACATCTTCTGATCAGTGTAGAACAGTTCAATGATTTTATTGGTGCAATGGAAACCAAAAGTGCTTAATACAATTACTGGAATAGAAATACTACAGATGATTTCTTATATGTGAAAGTAAATTACTCTTAGCAGTGCACTAAGATGTACAATTGAATGAATTCAATATGCATGTGCCAAATTGACCTGAGTTTGGGATATTTATGAATTTTAAATCTGCCTGCATGCATGATATAAGGATAGGGTGTTGCCATGTGATAAGTGAATGAGGTAACTGAAACCCTAAGGATAGGGTGTTCAATGAATCATGTCATGGTAATATGAAAGGTCTCAATATGAGATGTGGTGATACTTAACTATTGAATTGTATGTTTCTAGTGTATTTAACTTTATATGCTTGTTCTCTCTGAGTTGATATCTACATATTGCAGGGCTTCTTATTTTCAATAGATATCTCATAAATTGCAGGTGATGAGATATGACATGCCCTAGAAAGGGATGTTACTGAGACATGATATATGTTGAATACACGAGTTATGATGTTTCTTATGATATGATATGGCAGGCCGTGTGAGCCTTGTGAGAAATGTTAAATGAGTTATGATTTCTGTTAAAAATGTACCTATAATGTTAATGTTAGACTTAGGTGCCCTGAACACCGTAGAACCCCTTTGAGAGGTCTGCACCTTAGGGGTGAAACTCGTGTCCAACATCAACCGGTTGAGTAATTCTGGTGGCACGAGGATAGAAGGGTTATCCAACACCAACCGATTGAGTAATTCTGGTGGTAACCCAGTGTTGACTCCCTGCGCCTGTGTACTCAGATTAGAGGAGGAGTCTAGAGTACACTCTTTTGAGAGTGCAGTGAGGCCCTTGTGAGCCTGAGGCCCTTGAGTGTCTGAGAGTCCTGTGCAGACCAGGACGAGAAGTCAGACTTAGCATTTCCCGGGTGTGTCGCTAAGTCTTGTACGGTGTGGTCGTAGTGCACTGCGAGTCTCTATGCAGAGTACACTGCATAGATCAGGGCATAAGCTAAAATATGATCATATAGGTTCACATAGTTCCTTATAAATGAAAGAGTTAAGGAAGATTAGAGCATAGTTTTCTAGTAGTTATTCTTTGGATGCAATATTTACATTCTTTGTTATTTCAATTATATTGTTTTAGAACTGCGCAGTGTAGTATTTCTTGTATATTAATCTGAATAATAAACTTGACGAGTTGTTTAGTGATAGTTAAATGAAAAACTATTCACTGAGCGAGTAGGCTCACTCCTCTACTCAAACATTTTCAGGTCAACAACAGTTCCAGGAATCTGAAGGATCTTTCCATCCTAGTTTTTGGTAGTAGAAGGTATATGTAGTTAGTTTAGTTAGAGGTCTCTTAATCCTTTCCCCTCGGTCCTTGGGACATGGTGTGGGTGAGAGATAGTATGTATGGTGAATGAGTAAAAGATGTAAATTAACTGTTATATTTTACTTTCTGTTAAACAATGTTACATGTTGTAAACTCTGTTTATGTTCTCTAGCCAGTTTAACTGAAATGCTTCCGCAATAGTTTATTATGTTTTAGTTTACAACAATAATCCGGATATCATTACGAGGTTTTAAAAAGAAAAAGTTCACAGTGATTTGTTTATGTGATAATCCCTCCGTCGCGCACTAATCTCGTGATTAGTGGTTAGTGTGAGATCGGGGTGTGACATCTTTGTTGGTATGTATTCCCTGAGAGCCAATCATGGGATGATTGGTGGGATACATTAAGATTGATTTGATAAACATCAAAGGCAAACTTCCAATTCTTTCTGGTTCAGTCATATGAGATAGTGATAGAACAGATTGAATGTCTAGAGAATGACAGTACTCAATGACGTATGCCTTCAGGTTCATGACCTGAACGATGAGATCATACAGATGCTAAGAGTTTGTACATTCTTGTTATGTCCCTAGTCGGATGTCATTATGGAAGGTAGATATACAACAATGACACACAAGACTAGATTGTGGTGTTGGTTGATGACAGAATCTCATTAGTCATGATATAGAGATATCAAACCAAACACATAGGTACTTGTTAGAGAACAAGTGTACCAGACAGACCCACCGTGAGTTTGACACATGGAACCATGAGATGGTAGTCACAGTCAATACTCACAGTGATGGTGGTGAGTGTGATTCTTAGACCTGAAATCACTACACTCAACACATGTCGTTGGGCACACTTTGACATCATCAAACGCAGTCCTGAAATATGGGTTGTTATAAAGGTGATGATTGGGTGGCTTTGACACATGGGGCTTTTGAGGGGTGAGTGATAGATATGGGATTTGTCCCTCCTGAGGGAGTATGATATCCAAGGCCACTTGATGAGTAGGATTGAGATAGGCGTGCGCACACATATATGAATCAATATGTGATATTGATGTCATACATATCTCCTTCAATCTACTCTGAGATCAAGAAAGTGAATGAACGTTGACAGGATGACTGTTCCATGCCTTGAGTTCATTCGGGATATCAGTGACAAAGGAATTATACATTCAATGTAACACCATTCACGGATTGTAGGATGAAAGTTGTTCTCCAACTTTCTACTTTCACTTGGGTAGCACTGATGTGTGACTAGGCACCGCTCTTTGCTTGTGAAGTCATAAGTATTATGGACTTTCACTGCCAACGTGAAATGGACCTGCAGGGTCACACACATAGGATTTAACCTGGAAGAGGAGTTTTGTCCACAAAGCAATGTTTAGATTGATTACTAAAGGAGTTTAGTAGTTCAATTAAACACTCAATCAGTCGATGGCTCAATATCGTATGGTTCAAGGTGTTGGACGCATTGATTGGAGTATCAGATTGATTGAAATCGCAATTGACTGATTTTGCCCAACCTGTGCTCTCAACCGATCAGCTCATGTGATGAACCGGTCGGCTGAGGTTGCTGAACCGGTCGGCTGGAGTGTCCAGGCCGATCGGCTCATACCCAGGTTGAAATGACCGGTTCAAGAGTTGAACCGATTGGCTCAACTGGTGCAACCGACCAGTTGGGAAAAGTCATGTCGGCAAGAATTTTCCTTTGGTTTCAAATTGCCCAATTCGATTGGGAATAACATTGGTATTCGATACCAATTGAGAACGAAACAAGGAAAGTCTTTTTGAGCCAGATTAGGACCATGAACCGATCGGTTCAGGGAACCAACCGATCGGTTGGAGTGCCCCAAACGATCGGCTTAGGTCCAACCGATCGGCTCAATGGCCGAACCGATCGGTTCAGTTGTGAACCGATCATTTCAAGTTGCGAACCGGTTGCTTTTTGTGGAAAATTCTCGAACCCTTCTACTCCTGCTTTAGTCCCATATTGCCGGACACAGAGAATCCTGTCCCATGACCCGCCTATATATATAGGGGTATTGGGGGCTTCTCAAAGCACAACTCAATGCAAGACGGTTGCTTTGCGAAGTTGTCGTTCTCTCTAGTTTTGGTAACCGTGAGAGATCCCGAGCAAGTGCTTCCTGCAAAAGGGAGGTGCAGCAAGGGAAGGACAACTGCAGTTGCAACTGGTAGCAGGAGAGTGTGTTGGCGACTAGTACGTCAACAAGAGGGTGCGACTCCTTCCACTTCCTTGTGGGACAAGGAGAGTGGAGTTCCAGGTGGTCCGTGTGGACTACTACAGAGGCGGGAGGACACTGCCGCTCAGGAGGACAACTGTCATCCGACAGTCCGGTAGGAGGAGGAGTCATCAGTCCCGGTGCGACCAGGAGCTGCATAGACGCCGTCCAAGACCGGAGTTGAAGACCGCGCATTGCGTGAGGTATTGTCTCCGAGCAAGCCTCGGGACAAGGTATGATTCCACAAACTATCCTTTCCTATTATATAGACGTTGACGCGTTTCCTCGGTATGGGTTGGGGGAGAAAATTTTTGTTTCCGCTGCCTTCTCTGTCTCCCCTAAAACCCAACAGTGGTATCATAGCCAGGTCAACTACTCTATATTTTAGGAATATCGATATGATCGATTTTGGTTTGTCGCCTTTATTTATTACATGCGATGTGAATAATATCGTCTTTATGCATGTCCAATCCTAAATCCACAAATCCCTAATTACATATATGATATGTATTATTAATGCACTCGATACGCGTCGCCCTTAAACGAGTTTTGTGGTGGATGTGTGTAGCGTGATTATGGCCTATAAACCCCTATCTGTGTGTGGTTGTTTGTGGTTGCTTGCATCTCGGTCTGCACACCGATCTTCCCTCTCTTATTCCTGATGTAACTCGAAATAAATTTGAGATTCTTTCCTACCTTTGCTCCCCCCGAATGTAACTCGGGGTTTCCGAAGCAATGTAAGAAATAGGATAGATTTTTATTTCCTGTTATGTCGAAGACCGACGGACATCAAGACGACTGCTCAGACGATCGATTCAAGGCGTGAACCGATCGGTTGATGTTCCAGACGGTCGGTTCAAGGAGTGAACCGATCGGTTGATGACCGGTTCGAGGAGCGAGACGAGCGGGTGGAGGACATGACGAGATGCACGATGACCAGGAGAACCGATCGGTTGGAGGAGCCAACCGATCGACTGGTGACACCCAGACGACCGACTGGAGAGTACAGATCATTCATGTAATGAGTTGATCAACTCGGATGGCAAGGCACAAAGTTCATCTTGTACAGGTTGCATGTGATGTAGACCTAGATGACCGTGATTCCTCTTGGCTCGAGGAATCACATTAGGATGGCCATAATCATCGCTTTTTATCATTTGTGCATGTTTTCTGTGGGATATAGCATGTATATGATACGTACTATGTATTGTGGTGATTGGATATGTATATGTATATAAAACCAAATCCCTCATTAAAATATTAAGTCTTATATGCCTTCCATTAGCGGCACACATGAAAAGCTCGATCGACCAAGCGTAGGTTACGCCAAAGCGTGGTGCGCCGTCTATCTTGTGGAAGTGTGAAGGGTAGACATGCAGGTTCTGCCAAAGCAGGGTGCATGTTTACCGTGTCGGCTTTTGGGTTAGACTTAACTGGTGATTCTTAGAGCGTCTAAGCCCAGAGGCAAGGAATGTTCATGGCAAGGTGTTGTGCATGTTCATTCAACAAGAGTTGCATTTGATGCAATTGGCAAGAGTTGCCTACCTGAGAGATCTAAGTTGGGGGCGATCAGCCAAAGCTGACTCATGACTTAGAGGATTTTAGGATCTTGCCCACTAGAAGGTTGTACGCTGCAATCTTCCGAATTGATGATGAGGGCTATCAGTTTGAAGTAAAATAGTGGGAGTGATAATTAATTAAAGGCCTAATTTTATCGTCAACTATTCAAATCAATCAAACAAGTCAAAAATGAGTTTTTTGGACTAAAATTGCATATATTTCCTTTTGTTAAAATAAATGGTTAATCAACAAATCACTTTATTTGCGATCAGTATTTGAAACCAACAAATTAAATGGGAATAATTCCACGACTAGTTAGGATGATGATGAGAAGTGTTCTCAATCAAAGAGCGAAAGCTCTAAGTCCTAGTTATACCATAACCAGATGAACTCGATCCCACCACATCAATGGCTGAAAGTATGCTTATGGAAGCATACTGAGGATGACATTGATGAGGAGTGCTTGATGTTGTGTTCTCTGAACTATGAGTTGTAGAGACAACATGAGACATATGATGTCTCCATGACACTATCCTAGTATGTCATGACAGAAGGAGATCCAGTAAGGGATTCACACACTCAATGTGATTGGGTATGTGGAAAAACCTGACTAAGAAGGATTCCCTCTGAGCCAAGAGTTGGCTATTGGTATGATACTGCAAATGTTGCGAGGATCATACAATTCATGATAAGCTACAACATGAACAACTTTGACAAACGTTGACAGAGTTGTTGGACATGTTGAGGATAGTAAAGGCAAAGATGAAGAAAGACAAACCATAATCTTTGATGTGATCAAAGAGAAAGGTAATTCTTAAGGGCAAGGATAAGGGCAAATCAAAGAAGTGTTCTATTGCTAGCCGACAATCCAAGCCGTCTTCAGCCTCAAGGCACATGGGGAAAGGGTGTATGAGGGATTGCCCTATATATCTGGAAGAACAAAAGAAGATGAAGGAGGGGATGGAGATCTCCACCTAAGGTATCATGAAATGAACCGCTTCTTTATCCGAGGTATATGATACCAAGATATGGATATGTCATATATGATATGCAATATCCGCAAAGAAGTGATGGCCTTTGTGAAAGGACCAAGAAAGAAGTACCCATCATTGGAGCAAGTGTTGCTACCATAGATAGGAGTATCTTTCAGTTTATTTCATCCTAAAGGGCACGGAATAGAGTTGAGAACTGCTATTTCATATATTGCCAATAGATAGAAACACTTTATTCTTGCATATTGTATGACAATGATGGCAATTAATAAAGTAGATGTTTCAATCTTAAAGATATGATCTTTGTGGCAATGCCTTGTTTATCTTGTGATACATGGTATGCATAAGATAAAATGATACCTAAAGTTATTGATAACTCAAACAATCAAATTAGCATCAATCATGAGAAATTCATTTCTAGTTTCCATATGATGGATAAATCTAGACTCTTTTGGTTAGAGAACCAGTAAGAGACATGAATCTCTTGTACATGATTAATCAATCTTCACTAATGGTAGTGGGAGAATGATTATCCTATTAGGTATAATACATGTGATGTATTCACATACCTATTGGGACAAATGCTAATACTTCAAATGGTGTTTAGAGAAATACCAATATGAATATCTTGAAGTGTTCAAGATTATCATAGATGAAGTACAAATTTGGTAAAGCATTAATTCTTGATGAGATCAATGAATGAAATACTTGGACCAAATGTTTGAGATCCTTATGAGTGATTATGATAGTGTATCATAGTGAACTCATGATTAAGGCATGGTGATGTCTAAATCAAGAAGGAATCATACTCTAAGGAGTTAGAGAATGATTATCAAATAACTAAATTCTTCTTAATAAATGAATACCCCACACTAATAAAAGAAATTAAGAATCAAAAGGGTTGTGAGTTCTTATATCTTTGACAGATACACCTCAATTATCTATGTGATGAGTTGTTCATATGATGAGTCAACTATCTAGATGAATATGAGGAACTGAATTTTGAGTTATGATTTATGATCATTACATCCTAAATGATTTCCATGTGAACCATAAGGTATGACCTTGATGGTAGCACTCATTGGATGAAATCCATAAGTGCAAATGAGTCTTAAGTGTTAAGACACATGGATAACATTTTGAGAAGGATGATGCTTGTTGGTTGCAACTTAATGACTGAGACATTTGGCATATGGATACTAAAACCGCATTCCTATGAGGAATAAAACAAGGATGTGTATGTGACACAACCTATAAGGTTTATGAATCCACTAATGCAAATGAAGTCTATAAGTTACAATGGACTAATCAATGTGATTGATTGAGTATAAGCAACTCAAAATTGGATCTTTACTTTGATGATATAGTCAAAGGGTTTGACTGATATGTCAAAGATAAAGAAGGGATCTATGATTTAGTGGGAGCGTATTCACATTCCACATATTGATGTGAAATGGAATTGTTCTGGAATGGAAATCCAAAAGTGGAAATTATCTTTAAGGAAGATAGAGATGTTTCCTATATGATGGGAATAGAGATCTATAGAGATAGTTCTCGAAAAATCTCTTGACCTAGAAAGAGAAAGCATACATTGGCAATCTGTACTGAAGGGTTCAGTATGCACAGATTCAGTGGGAGACAACTTGTCCAAATTATATGGATATTAGTATCCCTAAGGCCAAGTGTCCATTTCTTATGAAGAATGGGAACACTAAGAATAGATATGGATCTATCATGTATGTAATCATCCCATTGTCTTGCATGTATGACATGGCAAGAATAAAATGCATTCATCATTTTGTATGTATGACATGACAATATGATGTGCTCATCCTGATAACTCGTATGTGGGACATGACGAGTGGATGTTTGTCTACTTCCAGTAAGGGTTACTGGAATACCATGAGAACTTAATAAGTACTTATGAAGTACTACTTCCATGGAGATAAGGAAGAGTTTGATGTAAAGAGTTACATTGATGCGAACTTCCGAAAGGACAGAAAATTAATCGCAAAATATACATAGGATGTATAAAAGTGAAAGTTGGTTGATAATTGGAAATGTTCCAATAAAACTATTTAAAAGGAAATGTCGAGTATCTATGTGTTAGAGAACAGCAGTAGATACTATATGGATCTGGAAGTTCATGAGATGAACTTATAGATATTCCACTCATTGATGACAAGTCTGGAATCCTTGATCATGCAATGTGGCTAAAGGTTAGCAATGGAATACTAGATCACATATTACGGCAACTCCATCTCATACGTGCGACGTACAGCGAAGAGATGAGAGACATGCGATTTATACTGACTTTGGAAAGGTGTTTCCATTACTCACTATGTTGGCACTAGAGCACAGTGACATGTGGGACATGTTTGAAGATCACTATGAATATTATTCAAGAGTTATTGGCTCGCAGTGCAAGTGGGAGTCTGTTGGTATGTATGCCCTGAGAGCCAATCATGGGATGATTGGTGGGATACATTAAGATTGATTTGATAAACATCAAAGGCAAGCTTCCAATTCTTTCTGGTTCAGTCATATGAGATAGTGATAGAACAAATTGAATGTCTAGAGAATGACAGTACTCAATGACGTATGCCTTCAGGTTCATGACCTGAACGATGAGATCATACAGATGCTAAGAGTTTGTACATTATTGTTATGTCCCTAGTAGGATGTCATTGTGGAAGGTAGATAGACAACAATGACACACAAGACTAGATTTTGGTGTTGGTTGATGACAAAATCTCATTAGTCATGATATAGAGATATCAAACCAAACACATAGGTACTTGTTAGAGAACAAGTGTACCGGACAGACCCACCGTGAGTTTGACACATGGAACCATGAGATGGTAGTCACAGTCAGTATTCACAGTGATGGTGGTGAGTGTGATTCTTAGACCTGAAATCACTACACTCAACACATGTCGTTGGGCACACTTTGACATCATCAAACGCAGTCCTGAAACATGGGTTGTTATAAAGGTGATGATTGGGTGGCTTTGACACATGGGGATTTTGAGGGGTGAGTGATAGATATGGGATTTGTCCCTCCTGAGGGAGTATGATATCCAAGGTCACTTGATGAGTAGGATTGAGATAGGCGTGCGCACGCATGTATGAATCATTATGTGATATTGATGTCATACATATCTCCTTCAATCTACTCTGAGATCAAGAAAGTGAATGAACGTTGACAGGATGACTGTTCCATGCCTTGAGTTCATTCGGGATATCAGTGACAAAGGAATTATACATTCACTGTAACACCATTCACGAATTGTAGGATGAAAGTTGTTCTCCAACTTTCTACTTTCACTTGGGTAGCACTGATGTATGACTAGGCACCGCTCCTTGCTTGTGAAGTCATAAGTGTTATGGACTTTCACTGCCAACATGAAATGGACCTGCAGGGTCACACACATAGGATTTAACCTGGAAGAGGAGTTTTGTCCACAAAGCAATGTTTAGATTGATTACTAAAGGAGTTTAGTAGTTTAATTAAACACTCAATCAGTCGATGGCTCAATATCATATGGTTCAAGGTGTTGGACGCATTGATTGGAGTATCAGATTGATTGAAATCGCAATTGACTGATTTTGCCCAACATGTGCTCTCAACCGATCGGCTCATGTGATGAACCGGTCGGCTGAGGTTGCTGAACCGGTCGGCTGGAGTGTCCAGGCCGATCGGCTCATACCCAAGTTGAAATGACCGGTTCAAGAGTTGAACCGATCGGCTCAACTGGTGCAACCGACCAGTTGGGAAAAGTCATGTCGGCAAGAATTTTCCTTTGGTTTCAAATTGCCCAATTCGATTGGGAATAACATTGGTATTCGATACCAATTGAGAACGAAACACGGAAAGTCTTTTTGAGCCGGATTAGGACCATGAACCGATCGGTTCAGGGAACCAACCGATCGGTTGGAGTGCCCCAAATGATCGGCTCAGGTCCAACCGATCGGCTCAATGGCCGAACCGATCGGTTCAGTTGTGAACCGATCATTTCAAGTTGCGAACCGGTTGCTTTTTGTGGAAAATTCTCGAACCCTTCTACTCCTGCTTTAGTCCCATATTTATGGACACAGAGAACCCTGTCCCATGACCCGCCTATATATATAGGGGTATTGGGGGCTTCTCAAAGCACAACTCAATGCAAGCCGGTTGCTTTGCGAAGTTGTCGTTCTCTCTGGTTTTGGTAACCGTGAGAGATCCCGAGCAAGTGCTTCCCGCAAAAGGGAGGTGCAGCAAGGGAAGGACAAATGCAGTTGCAACTGGTAGTAGGAGAGTGTGTTGGCGACTAGTACGTCAACAGGAGGGTGCGACTCCTTCCACTTCCTTGTGGGACAAGGAGAGTGGAGTTCCAGGTGGTCCGTGTGGACTACTACAGAGGCGGGAGGACACTGCCGCTCAGGAGGACAACTGTCATCTGACAGTCCGGTAGGAGGAGGAGTCATCAGTCCCGGTGCGACCAGGAGCTGCACAGACGCCGTCCAAGACCGGAGTTGAAGACCGCGCATTGCGCGAGGTATTGTCGCCGAGCAAGCCTCAGGACAAGGTATGATTCCACAAACCATCCTTTCCTATTATATAGATGTTGACGCGTTTCCTCGGTATGGGTTGGGGGAGAAAATTTTTGTTTCCGCTGCCTTCTCTGTCTCCCCTAAAACCCAACAATCTTGGTATCAGAGCATAGGTTGAGTACATGGTTACTCTAAGTCAAGGTCAGGGGACGATAAGAGACCAATAGGATTAGGACTTAAGTGTCTTCCTTCTAACTGCAATTTTCTAATAGGAAGTGTTCTGTTATACTATTGCAGATGGTAGGAAGAGGATGTGGTCATGAGAACCAAGTAAAGAGCTTAGGTTGAGTCGTTAAGAATCATTAGGATCAAGAGATAAAGTTATAAGTGAGGCAAATAGTAAGTGATGTGTTTTTAGCTCTGGGAGGTCTGAGTGTTTAGATACCCTGGCCAGGTGTCTGAATACTTAGATTGACCAGTATCAAGCTACTCTGTCTATTCTTCTCTGGATGCCCTGGCTAGGTATGCAGAGGAAGGATAGGCTAGAGAGAAACCCTAGAAATCTTAGGGTTAAGAAACTGGAAATTTATGTAGGAGTAAAAGATTAAACATAGAATGTGATACAACTCTTGCCTTATATTGCTTATTTGATTGGAAATCACTAAAAATGCTCTTATATGTATGGATTTAGATTTTCAGTTTGTAGAATAAATATGATTCTTTTATATTGTTGTGTGTCATGAAGTGATTTGTTTATTGTTTATATTCTTTGTATTAAGTAGACCAGAAGTTATGTTTAAATGAGTTTGCCTTAAGTGGATATTCTTTTCACATGTTTGAGATTAATAGGAGTTGGTTAATCCTGAGTAGCTCTTGGCTTTAGGACGACAGGTTTGGCCTGGTCCGGCTGGCAGGATGCGTTACTGGGATCTAATGACTCCTATAAATAGTATAATAAAAGTAGACTCTGGATAATTTAGACCAATATCATAGTGAGGATGTGCATACGCCAAGATGTTGAGATATAAAGAAAAGATTAGAATAGCTAAGAATTAGTTGGAACTGATATCAGAGACCCAACGTTGGGGCCTCATATGAGCAACCCTTAATTGGAAATAAAGGAATACGACGTAAGGTTCATATTAAGTTTAATGATTAATATTATATGATTTCTAAATATGAGAATATGGAAAAGATATGAGAAAGATATGTAAGGTCTAAGGTAGTAGGAATTAATCATGAATGGATCATGTAATAGAGTAAAATAATTTTTATGTACTTCAAAGAAAAGGGAAAATAGAAGAAAAGAGTTAAGTATACAATAAGTACATAGAAATAAAGAGCCTTATGTAAATCATAAGACCAGGATAAGAAATTTAGTTGAATCAAGGGAAATGATAGAAATGATGACCTTGATTAAAGAATGAAGATTGCATGACATAATTGAGAGTATGGAATGTATATCTTTATTATAAAGTTGAATACGTTCATACATACTACCTTTGGATTCTAAGTCTCTATAGACTAACAAATTAGTTCCTAAAATAAAGAACAAACACGTAACTTAGAAATTGAATGCATCATATATGTTGCATAACTACCATGGTAGAGACGTCTAAGTGACTGAAATAATGACACACAATATGATGATGAAACCCTAGCAGGGTAAATTGAGAATGTAACTTATCTGAATGTTCAAGTAAGAGAAACAAAATTCCAGTGATAAGATAAGGAAGACTTGAGTAAAACTTATGAGACCCAAAGTTTGAATTTCAAACTAAGGAAGCAACGTCACATCACAATAACGCTATGTTACTGATAAGAACCAAACCCTAGCATGTTTAGAGTTGAAGTAGTTCAAGGGATGTCGCTAGTGATTTGAACTTGAATACTAGCATCTCTATAAAACAAAATCATGAGATTTGCACTATGAAAGGTAAGCTAGCATTAATAAAATCCAGGGTTTAAAGGTAGTTAATCTGAAAGATAGATAAACAATATGAAAATGACTTGGAGAAAGAGTGAGATATAAATTTGAAATGTAACAAATGTGTTTTGAACAAGAGAATAAATATAATATAAGTGAAGTGCGTTATGAAATAAATTCTTACAGTAATAACAAGAAGTAGCATAGAATGAGGAGTATTACCTGATACATGATTTGAAGTTAGCTGCTGTAGTTCATGCTCTTAAGACACGATGTCACTATCTTTATGATATGACGATAGATTATCACCCTGGAAATACGAATGTGGTAGCAGATGCATTGAGCATAATGTTAAGTTCAACAGTTGATGCATTCTCTATGGCCTGTTTCAAGAAAGACATGCTAGTAGAAATGTGAAAGTGGAACTTAGACTTAGGGGTGACAGAGCAGAGTGGTTTGATTGCACAGATGCAAGTCAAGCCTACTTTTTATGATCAAATCAAGCAACTTCAACAGAATGACAGTGAGTTACGGCAGATCATGCGTGACATGACATGGGAAAAAAAGACCAGAGTTTAGGTTTTCAGATGATGGTGTGTTATATCAGCATGATAGGTTGTGTGTAACTCGAGACAGTGATTTGAAAGAAAAGATTCTTGTAGAAGCGCATGCATCGATGTATGCTATGCATCCAGGAAACAATAAGATGTGCATGAATCTTAAGGAGTTGGACTGGTAGTCTGGTATGACAAAGAATGTAACTAAGTATGTGGCAACATGTTTTGTGTGCTAGCGTGTTAACGCTGAGCATCAGAAACCACAGGTACTTTGCAATCTCTTCCTATACTAGAATGGAAATGGGAACATATCACAATGGATTTCTTGGTAGGGTTACCCAGGACACCTAAAGGTTGTGACTCGATATGGTGATTTTGGATAGACTGACTAAGTCTGCTCACTTTCTTCATGTTATGTCAACCTTTGATGTCCCGAAGTTGGCTAAGATATATGTGGATGAAATAGTCAGGTTGCATGGTATTCCTGTTTCAATCATATCATATAGAGATTCTAAGTTTACATCCAGGTTTTTGAAATCAGTGGACAAATGTTGAGATTCTGTACAACTTTCCATACACAAACAGATGGTCATTCCGAGAGGACCATTCCGACTCTTGAGGACATGTTGAGAGTAGTTGAAAGTTGCTCAGGACAAATAGAAGAGTTATGCTGAGAAGAAGCGTTGATCTCTTGAGTTTTAGGTTGGCGATGAAGTGTATTTGAAGGTTTCACCATGGAAAGGAGTGTTGAGGTTTGGCAAAAGAGGCAAAGTGATTCCTAGGTTTATGGGCCCGTATCCTATCATTGAGAGGATTGGACCTGTAGCCTATAAGTTGGATTTGCCATCCGAGTTGCTCAATTTACAGGACGTGTTTCATGTATCGATGTTCAAAAAGTGTTATCCTGATCCAGAGAAGATAGTGGACCCAGAACCTGTACATTTTAGACCTGATGTGTTCTATGTTGAGGGACCAATACAGATAGTTGATCGGAGAAATCAAGGAGCTTAAGAATCGAGATACCGTTAGTGAAGGTTTTGTGGAGAAATCATAACCTAGAAGAATCCACGTGGGAACTTTAGTCAGATATGCATAACAAGTTTCCTTTTCTCTTTTAGGAATTTCGGGACGAAATTCTTATAAGGGAGGGAGATTGTTATGACCCACATTGAGGTTAATCAGTAAATACCTCAATTAGCGTGAAACACCTTGATTAGTGTTGAGTATCAAATTAAACATCATGGTTAATCAAAATAAGTTAATATGTGAATCAATGGTTGAGATTGAAACATCTGAGATAATTAATGATAATTGTAGTGTTACTTGTTAAGTTAATTACCTAAGATAATTATCCTAGTTGGGATGATCTAATTACTGTGTTTATATGTCTTGAGGTTGTAGTGGGTCTCGCACTTAAATGTTTGCAAAAGAAATTGCGTGATTCCGACTTACAGAGAGAAAGTTATGATGGGTTCAAATTATTGGGTATAATATGTAATTTTTCCAAAAATCTTGGTTTATAACCCTATCTCCGTTTTTTTTTTCACTTATCCGTTTCCTTCTTCACTCGCCCGATAGAACAGGAGCAGTCGTAAGCGGTGCCCTATACCCCGCCCGACCTACAGCTAGGGCAGAGGAGGGGGTGGCCGTTTGGGAGTGATAACCAACGACCGAGCTTTCTTCACTTTCGTCTTCCATTCCTCCACCATCTCCTTCCTCGACCTCGCTCCATTCAAGCAGCCAAGCTGCTACGGCGCCGGCTAGCAGAGCTGCGACCAAGCTGCAGCGCAGCAGTTGTACGACTCCGGCCAGGATCCCTAGGGCATGTAAGCACCACAAAAACGCCGACATCGAGCTCGACATGGAGATCCGAGCATGAATCTGCAGCTTCCTGCCTTTCAGCGCTCACCTGTGCCCCAAGCACCAGGGGCGGCGCCCCATTTAATTGCAGCAGCAGCTGCTGCAAGAAGCGATGGCCAATGGCATCTAGGGCGTGAGCAAGAACCAAGCAATGCTTTGACTTCGACCATGAGCCTAGAGCTCGAATTCACAGCCAATAACCAAGTATTAGCACCCAACCGAGCCTCCTCTCCACCTGTATGTGAGATAAATGGCTGCCTATTTGTAGCAGCAGCTAGAAACATCTAGGCGTGAGCCATCAATCCAAAATACTGCCTTTGAGTCCGGCCTTGAGGCCCGAGCATGATTCCGCCGCCACTAAGCCACGAGCAGTGATACCTGTGTGTGTGAGGAAGCTGCTTGCTTGCAGCATGATGTTCCTGAGTAATCCATAGGTAGAAGTCGATCCAACAAACGTCAAAATCCGGCCCTGAACGCCTCTCCGGACGAATCAGGATAGACCAAATCACTGTGATTAGGAGTTCATTTAGTTATCATTATTTAACTCCTTCATTGGAATTTTTCGGTAAACTACACATTTTTGCACTGATATCAGTGGTTATCAGGCGTTTTATCAGTATTTGATGAAACTTGAATTTTATTTTATAAATTGCTCCTGTATGATTATACATGATCTAGAACAACTTCTGATCAGTGTAGAACAGTTCAATGATTTTATTGGTGCAATGGAAACCAAAAGTGCTTAATACAATTACTGGAATAGAAATACTACAGATGATTTCTTATATGTGAAAGTAAATTACTCTTAGCAGTGCACTAAGATGTACAATTGAATGAATTCAATATGCATGTGCCAAATTGACCTGAGTTTGGGATATTTATGAATTTTAAATCTGCCTGCATGCATGATATAAGGATAGGGTGTTGCCATGTGATAAGTGAATGAGGTAACTGAAACCCTAAGGATAGGGTGTTCAATGAATCATGTCATGGTAATATGAAAGGTCTGGATATGAGATGTGGTGATACTTAACTATTGAATTGTATGTTTCTAGTGTATTTAACTTTATATGCTTGTTCTCTCTGAGTTGATATCTACATACTGCAGGGCTTCTTATTTTCAATACATATCTCGTAAATTGCAGGTGATGAGATATGACATGCCCTAGAAAGGGATGTTACTGAGACATGATATATGTTGAATACATGAGTTATGATGTTTCTTATGATATGATATGGCAGGCCGTGTGAGCCTTGTGAGAAATGTTAAATGAGTTATGATTTCTGTTAAAAATGTACCTATAATGTTAATGTTAGGCTTAGGTGCCCTGAACACCATAGAACCCCTTTGAGAGGTCTGCACCTTAAGGGTGAAACTCGTGTCCAACATCAACCGGTTGAGTAATTCTAGTGGCACGTGGACAGAAGGGTTATCCAACACCAATCGGTTGAGTAATTCTGGTGGTAACCCAGTGTTGACTCCCTGCGCCTATGTACTCAGGTTAGAGGAGGAGTCTAGAGTACACTCTTTTGAGAGTGCAGTGAGGCCCTTGTGAGCCTGAGGCCCTTGAGTGCCTGAGAGTCCTGTGCAGACCAGGACGAGAAGTCAGACTTAGCATTTCTCGAGTGTGTCGCTAAGTCTTGTACGGTGTGGTCGTAGTGCACTGCGAGTCTCTATGCAGAGTACACTGCATAGATCAAGGCATAAGCTAAAATATGATCATATAGGTTCACAGAGTTCCTTATAAATGAAAGAGTTAAGGAAGACTAGAGCATAGTTTTCTAGTAGTTATTCTTTGGATGTAATATTTACATTCTTTGTTATTTCAATTATATTGTTTTAGAACTGCTCAGTGTAGTATTTCTTGTATATTAATCTGAATAATAAACTTGACGAGTTGTTTAGTGATAGTTAAATGAAAAACTATTCACTGAGCGAGTAGGCTCACTCCTCTACTCAAACATTTTCAGGTCAGCAACAGTTCCAGGAATCTGAAGGATCTTTCCATCCTAGTTTTTGGCAGTAGAAGGTATATGTAGTTAGTTTAGTTAGAGGTCTCTTAATCCTTTCCCCTCGGTCCTTGGGACATGGTGTGGGTGAGAGAGAGTATGTATGGCGAATGAGTAAAAGATGTAAATTAACTGTTATGTTTTACTTTCTGTTAAACAATGTTACATGTTGTAAACTATGTTTATGTTCTCTAGCCAGTTTAACTGAAATGCTTCCGCAATAGTTTATTATGTTTTAGTTTACAACAATAATCCGGATATCATTACGAGGTTTTAAAAAGAAAAAGTTCTCGGTGATTTGTTTATGTGATAATCCCTCTGCCGCGCCCTAATCTCGTGATTAGTGGTTAGTGTGAGATCGGAGTGTGACATCTTGGTATCAGAGCATAGGTTGAGTACATGGTTACTCTAAGTCAAGGTCAGGGGACGATAAGAGACCAATAGGATTAGGACTTAAGTGTCTTCCTTCTAACTGCAATTTTCTAACAGGAAGTGTTCTGTTATACTATTGCAGATGGTAGGAAGAGGTTGTGGTCATGAGAACCAAGTAAATAGCTTAGGTTGAGTCGTTAAAAATCATTAGGATCAAGAGATAAAGTTATAAGTGAGGCAAATAGTAAGTGATGTGTTTTTAGCTCTGGGAGGTCTGAGTGTTTAGATACCCTGGCCAGGTGTCTGAATACTTAGATTGACCAGTATCAAGCTACTCTGTCTATTCTTCTCTGGATGCCCTGGCCAGGTATGCAGAGGAAGGATAGGCTAGAGAGAAACCCTAGAAATCTTAGGGTTAAGAAAGTGGAAATTTATGTAGGAGTAAAAGATTAAACATAGAATGTGATACAACTCTTGTCTTATATTGCTTATTTGATTGGAAATCACTAAAAATGCTCTTATATGTATGGATTTAGATTTTCAGTTTGTAGAATAAATATGATTCTTTTATATTGTTGTGTGTCATGAAGTGATTTATTTATTGTTTATATTCTTTGTATTAAGTAGACTAGAAGTTATGTTTAAATGAGTTTGCCTTAAGTGGATATTCTTTTCACATGTTTGAGATTAATAGGAGTTGGTTAATCCTGAGTAGCTCTTGGTTTTAGGACTACAGGTTTGGCCTGGTCCGGCTGACAGGATGCGTTACTGGGATCTAATGACTCCTATAAACAGTATAATAAAAGTAGACTCTAGATAATTTAGACCAGTATCATAGTGAGGATGTGCATACGCCAAGATGTTGAGATATAAAGAAAAGATTAGAATAGCTAAGAATTAGTTGGAACTGATATTGGAGACCCAACGTTGGGGCCTCATATGAGCAACCCTTAATTGGAAATAAAGGAATACGACGTAAGGTTCATATTAAGTTTAATGATTAATATTATATGATTTCTAAATATGAGAATATGGAAAAGATATGAGAAAGATATGTAAGGTCTAAGGTAGTAGGAATTAATCATGAATGGATCATGTAATAGAGTAAAATAATTTTTTTGTACTTCAAAGAAAAGGGAAAATAGAAGAAAAGAGTTAAGTATACAATAAGTACATAGAAATAAAGAGCCTTATGTAAATCATAAGACCAGGATAAGAAATTTAGTTGAATCAAGGGAAATGATAGAAATGATGACCTTGATTAAAGAATGAAGATTGCATGACATAATTGAGAGTATGGAATGTATATCTTTATTATAAAGTTGAATACGTTCATACATACTACCTTTGGATTCTAAGTCTCTATAGACTAACAAATTAGTTCCTAAAATAAAGAACAAACACGTAACTTAGAAATTGAATGCATCATATATGTTGCATAACTACCATGGTAGAGACGTCTAAGTGACTGAAACAATGACACACAATATGATGATGAAACCCTAGCAGGGTAAATTGAGAATGTAACTTATCTAAATGTTCAAGTAAGAGAAACAAAATTCCAGTGATAAGATAAGGAAGACTTGAGTAAAACTTATGAGACCCAAAGTTTGAATTTCAAACTAAGGAAGCAACGTCACATCACAATAACACTATGTTACTGATAAGAACCAAACCCTAGAATGTTTAGAGTTGAAGTAGTTCAAGGGATGTCGCTAGTGATTTGAACTTGAATACTAGCATCTCTATAAAACAAAATCATGAGATTTGCACTATGAAAGGTAAGCTAGCATTAATAAAATCCAGGGTTTAAAGGTAGCAAATCTGAAAGATAGATAAACAATATGAAAATGACTTGGAGAAAGAGTGAGATATAAATTTGAAATGTAACAAATGTGTTTTGAACAAGAGAATAAATATAATATAAGTGAAGTGCGTTATGAAATAAATTCTTACAGTAATAACAAGAAGTAGCATAGAATGAGGAGTATTACCTGATACATGATTTGAAGTTAGTTGCTGTAGTTCATGCTCTTAAGATACGATGTCACTATCTTTATGATATGACGATAGATTATCACCCTGGAAATACGAATGTGGTAGCAGATGCTTTGAGCATAATGTTAAGTTCAACAGTTGATGCATTCTCTATGGCCTGTTTCAAGAAAGACATGCTAGTAGAAATGTGAAAGTTGAACTTAGACTTAGGGGTGACAGAGCAGAGTGGTTTGATTGCACAGATGCAAGTCAAGCCTACTTTTTACGATCAAATCAAGGAACTTCAACAGAATGACAGTGAGTTACGGCAGATCATGCATGACATGACAGGGGAAAAAAAGACTAGAGTTTAGGTTTTCAGATGATGGTGTGTTATATCAACATGATAGGTTGTGTGTAACTCGAGACAGTGATTTGAAAGAAAAGATTCTTGTGGAAGCGCATGCATCGATGTATGCTATGCATCCAGGAAACACTAAGATGTGCATGAATCTTAAGGAGTTGGACTGGTAGTCTGGTATGACAAAGAATGTAACTAAGTATGTGGCAACATGTTTTGTGTGCTAGCGTGTTAACGCTGAGCATCAAAAACCACAGGTACTTTGCAATCTCTTCCTATACTAGAATGGAAATGGGAACATATCACAATGGATTTCTTGGTAGGGTTACCCAGGACACCTAAAGGTTGTGACTCGATATGGTGATTGTGGATAGACTGACTAAGTCTGCTCACTTTCTTCATGTTAAGTCAACCTTTGATGTCCCGAAGTTGGCTAAGATATACGTGGATGAAATAGTCAGGTTGCATGGTATTCCTGTTTCAATCATATCATATAGAGATTCTAAGTTCACATCCAGGTTTTTGAAATCAGTGGACAAAAGTTAAGATTCTGTACAACTTTCCACACACAAACGGATGGTCAGTCCGAGAGGACCATTCCGATTCTTGAGGACATGTTGAGAGTAGTTGAAAGCTGCTCAGGACAAATAGAAGAGTTATGCTGAGAAGAAGCATTGATCTCTTGAGTTTTAGGTTGGTGATGAAGTGTATTTGAAGGTTTCACCATGGAAAGGAGTGTTGAGGTTTGGCAAAAGAGGAAAAGTGATTCCTAGGTTTATGGGCCCGTATCCTATCATTGAGAGGATTGGACCTGTAGCCTATAAGTTGGATTTTCCATCCGAGTTGCTCAATTTACAGGACATGTTTCATGTATCGATGTTCAAAAAGTGTTATCCTGATCCAGAGAAGATAGTGGACCCAGAACCTGTACATTTTAAACCTGATGTGTTCTATGTTGAGGGACCAATACAGATAGTTGATCGGAGAAATCAAGGAGCTTAAGAATCGAGATACCGTTAGTGAAGGGTTTGTGGAGAAATCATAACCTAGAAGAATCCATGTGGGAACTTTAGTCAGATATGCATAACAAGTTTCCTTTTCTCTTTTAGGAATTTCAGGACGAAATTCTTATAAGGGAGGGAGATTGTTATGACCCACATTGAGGTTAATCAGTAAATACCTCAATTAGCGTGAAACACCTTGATTAGTGTTGAGTATCAAATTAAACATCATGGTTAATCAAAATAAGTTAATATGTGAATCAATGGTTGAGATTGAAACATCTGAGATAATTAATGATAATTGTAGTGTTACTTGTTAAGTTAATTACCTAAGATAATTAACCTAGTTGGGATGATCTAATTACTGCGTTTATATGTCTTGAGATTGTTGTGGGTCTCGCACTTAAATGTTTGCAAAAGAAATCACGTGATTCGGACTTACAGAGAGAAAGTTATGATGGGTTCAAATTATTGGGTATAATATGTAATTTTTCCAAAAATCTTGGTTTATAACCCTATCTTTGTTTTTTTTTCACTTATCCGTTTCCTTCTTCACTCGCCCGATAGAACAGGAGTAGCCGTAAGCGGCGCCATGTACCCCGCCCGACCTACACCTAGGGCAGAGGAGGGGGTGGCCATTTGGGAGTGATAACCAACGACCGAGCTTTCTTCACTTTCGTCTTCCATTCCTCCACCATCTCCTTCCTCGACCTCGCTCCATCCAAGCAGCCAAGCTGCTACGGCGCCGGCTAGCAGAGCTGCGACCAAGCTGTAGCGCAGCAGTTGTACGGCTCCGGCCAGGAGCCCTAGGGCATGTAAGCACCACAAAAACGCCGGCATCGAGCTCGTCATGGAGATCTGAGCATGAATCTGCAGCTTCCTGCCTTTCAGCGCTCACCTGTGCCCCAAGCAGCAGGGGCGGCACCCCATTTAATTGCAGCAGCAGCTGCTACAAGAAGCGATGGCCAATGGCATCTAGGGCGTGAGCAAGAACCAAGCAATGCTTTAACTTCGACCATGAGCCTAGAGCTCGAATTCGCAGCCAATAACCAAGTATTAGCACCCAACCGAGCCTCCTCTCCACCTGTATGTGAGATAAATGGGTGCCTATTTGCAGCAGCAGCTAGAAACATCTAGGCGTGAGCCATCACTCCAAAATACTGCCATTGAGTCCGGCCTTGAGGCCCGAGCATGATTCCGCCGCCACTAAGCCACGAGCAGTGATACCTGTGTGTGTGAGGAAGCTGCTTGCTTGCAGCAGGATGTTCCTGAGTAATCCAGAGGTAGAAGTCGATCCAACAAACGTCAGAATCCGGTCCTGAATGCATCTCCGGACGAATCAGGATAGACCAAATCACTGTGAGTAGGAGTTCATTTAGTTATCATTATTTAGCTCCTTCGTTGGAATTTTTTGATAAACTGTGCATTTTTGCACTGATATCAGTGGTTATCAGGCGTTTTATCAATATTTGATGAAACTTGAATTTTATTTTATAAATTGCTCCTGTATGATTATACATGATCTAGAACATCTTCTGATCAGTGTAGAACAGTTCAATGATTTTATTGGTGCAATGGAAACCAAAAGTGCTTAATACAATTAATGGAATAGAAATACTACAGATGATTTCTTATATGTGAAAGTAAATTACTCTTAGCAGTGCACTAAGATGTACAATTGAATGAATTCAATATGCATGTGCCAAATTGACTTGAGTTTGGGATATTTATGAATTTTAAATCTGCCTGCATGCATGATATAAGGATAGGGTGTTGCCATGTGATAAGTGAATGAGGTAACTGAAACCCTAAGGTTAGAGTGTTCAATGAATCATGTCATGGTAATATGAAAGGTCTTGATATGAGATGTGGTGATACTTAACTATTGAATTGTATGTTTCTAGTGTATTTAACTTTATATGCTTGTTCTCTCTGAGTTGATATCTACATACTGCAGGGCTTCTTATTTTCAATACATATCTCGTAAATTGCAAGTGATGAGATATGACATGCCCTAGAAAGGGATGTTACTGAGACATGATATATGTTGAATACATGAGTTATGATGTTTCTTATGATATGATATGGCAGGCCGTGTGAGCCTTGTGAGAAATGTTAAATGAGTTATGATTTCTGTTAAAAATGTACCTATAATGTTAATGTTAGACTTAGGTGCCCTGAACACCGTAGAACCCCTTTGAGAGGTCTGCACCTTAGGGGTGAAACTCATGTCCAACATCAACCGGTTGAGTAATTCTGGTGGCACGAGGACAGAAGGGTTATCCAACACCAACCGGTTGAGTAATTCTGATGGTAACCCAGTGTTGACTCCCTGCGCCTGTGTACTCAGGTTAGAGGAGGAGTCTAGAGTACACTCTTTTGAGAGTGCAGTGAGGCCCTTGTGAGCCTGAGGCCCTTGAGTGCCTAAGAGTCCTGTGCAGACCAGGACGAGAAGTCAGACTTAGCATTTCCCGGGTGTGTCGCTAAGTCTTGTACGGTGTGGTCGTAGTGCACTGCGAGTCTCTATGCAGAGTACAATGCATAGATCAAGGCATAAGCTAAAATATGATCATATAGGTTCACAGAGTCCCTTATAAATGAAAGAGTTAAGGAAGACTAGAGCATAGTTTTCTAGTAGTTATTCTTTGGATGCAATATTTACATTCTTTGTTATTTCAATTATATTGTTTTAGAACTGCTCAGTGTAGTATTTCTTGTATATTAATCTGAATAATACACTTGACGAGTTGTTTAGTGATAGTTAAATGAAAAACTATTCACTGAGCGAGTAGGCTCACTCCTCTACTCAAACATTTTCAGGTCAACAACAGTTCCAGGAATCTGAAGGATCTTTCCATCCTAGTTTTTGGCAGTAGAAGGTATATGTAGTTAGTTTAGTTAGAGGTCTCTTAATCCTTTCCCCTCGGTCCTTGGGACATGGTGTGGGTGAGAGAGAGTATGTATGGCGAATGAGTAAAAGATGTAAATTAACTGTTATGTTTTACTTTCTGTTAAACAATGTTACATGTTGTAAACTCTGTTTATGTTCTCTAGCCAGTTTAACTGAAATGCTTCCGCAATAGTTTATTATGTTTTAGTTTACAGCAATAATCCGGATATCATTACGAGGTTTTAAAAAGAAAAAGTTCTCATTGATTTGTTTATGTGATAATCCCTCCGTCGCGCCCTAATCTCGTGATTAGTGGTTAGTGTGAGATCGGGGTGTGACAACGATGATATGACAATGATGATGAGGATGATGATGATGGCGACGACGATGATGATGATGATGATCATCATCATCATCAATCATCATCATCATCATCCATCATCATCATCATCATCATCATCATCATCATCATCATCATCATCATCATCATCATCATCATCATCATCATCATCATCATCATCATCATCATCATCATCATCACATATGATGATGATGATGAGGATGATGATCATAATCATTGGTGATGACGATGATGATGATCATCCTTATCATCATCATCCTGAACATCATCGTGATCATCATCATCATTGTCATCATCATCCTCATCATCATCATCCCACATCATCATCATGATAATGACGATGATAATAATAATGATGATGATGATGATGATGATGATGATGATGATGATGACGACAATGATGATGAGGATCAACATCATCGTCATCATCATCATCATCATCATCATCATCATCATCATCATCATCATCATCATCATCATCATCATCATCATCATCATCATCATCGTGATCAATCATCCTCATCATCATCATCCCACATCATCATCATGATAATGATGATGATGATGATGATGATGATGATGACGATGATGATGAGGATCATGATGATAATGATGATGATGATGATGACGAGTATGGATCATCATCATCATCATCATCATCCTACTCCTCCTCCTCCTCATCATTATCATTATCATGATGATGATGTGGGATGATGACGATGACGATGATGATGATGACGATGATGATGAGGATGATGTTGATAATGATGATGATGATGTTGATGATGATGATCATGATCATCATCATCATCATCATCATCATCATCATCATCATCATCATCATCATCATCATCATCATCATCATCATCATCATCATCATCATCATCATCATCATCATCATCATCATCATCATCATCATCATCATCATCATCATCATCATCATCATCATCATCATCATCATCGTCGTCATCCTCATCATCATCATCATCCCACATGGATGATGATGATGATGATGATGATTGATGACGATGATGATGAGGATGATGATGATGATAATGATGATGACGACGCTGATGATGAAGATCATCATCATCATCATCATCATCATCATCATCATCATCATCATCATCATCATCATCATCATCCTCAACATCATCGTGATCAATCATCATCATCATCATGCTCATCCATCATCCCACATCAGATGATGATGATGACGATGATGATTATGATGAATATGTTGGATGATGATGATAATGATCATCATCATCCTCAACATCATCATCAATCATCATCATCATCCTCATCACCATCCCACACAATCATCACATGATGATGATGACGACTATGATGATGAGGATGATGATGATAATGATCATCATCATCATCATCATCATCATCATCATCATCATCATCATCATCATCATCATCATCATCATCATCATCATCATCATCATCATCATCATCATCATCATCATCATCATCATCATCATCATCATCATCATCATCGTCATCATCATCATCATCATCATCAGCCTCATTATCATTATAATCAATTAATTCAATTCGTTCTTCCGTTTTGTGTTTATTCATTCATTATTAAACCCTAATTCAATATTAATCAACTACACAATGGTGGCATTATTAACCCTAAGTTCAAATCTAGTACTAATTAACCCACTCACTGCACTGGTGGATCGAACTGTAGGCTGTGGTGGCGGCGCCCGGAGGTGGCCGGTCGGGCTGGAGGTGAAGGTGGCCAGCGTTGGAGGTGCAGGCGGTGGCCGGTGGCAGTGACTAGAGCAGATGAAAGAGGCTAGAGGAAGGCTCCTCGCTCTACCTGGAGCAGGTGGTGGCAGCGACAGGAGCAGGTAGTAGCAGCCGATGACTGGACAACAACAACAACTCCAACATGAGCAGTTTCAAGCTCGTTGTGACGACGTGCGAAGGCGGAGAGCAACTTCAAGCTCATCGTGGCGGCGCGCGGAGGAGGTGAGAAGAGAAGGGAGGTGGTAGAAAAATTGCTAGACCTAGCTATGGGGGGAGAAGATCGAGAACTAAACAACAAAGGGGAAGAGTCTGGCTCACGCGGTGCTCATAAGTTAACTATCGACATCGATTATTCTTCTAAAACTGAAGATAAATAAGGGAATGAATTTTTTCCTCGCGAAGTATATTTAGTCGTCAGTTCTTTAACAAAAACCGATGACATATGAGGGGATAAAAACTTTTAAGGGGCTTGGAACGGAACATGTACCATCAAATTTTGCACAATTGACACTGAATTTGAAATTTTTCGAGGCAAATTTTTTTGCTGAAAAATTATATTTCGCGGGTGATTTTGGATATCGGTTTGGTTGATTAACAACAGATGTTAAAGAAAAGTGATACCCGTATCTTTTGTAAATCATCCGGTCTTCACATATAGGTGTCAGTTGAGTTTATACGCCGACGTCGTAGACTATTAGTGTCGGTTTTTCTGCAACAACCGACGACATCAAATGTGACGTTATACGTCATTTCTGTACTTGTGATAGTCTATTTAGGTACCTATTTCCCAAGCCAGATTTGTTCCAACACCATATTATTCCCAACTCTGGATCTCGTTACCTCCCATAAATCTATCTTTGGATTTTTTTATTCTCCATCCACTCATAGGTATAGGTTCAAAAATGTACTTCACTTGTTGCCATAAATCCCTCATACCATTGATGATGCGTGAGTATCCTTCTCTCGTTCTTGGCTGAAAATCCAATCCATGCAAATAGCTTTCTCTCATCTACTTTTCCCATATCTAACTTTCTTCTTGATATATAATTATTATCCTTAAAGCCCCCCACTTGGTAATATCACTAGGTGTTTCTAATTCAGCCTCCCTCCTCCTTAGGCAACACCACCCTTTCATATATCATAGGATGGTACTCACTTGCCCAAAAAAGGTTTTAGTTTTTCATCTACATCATGTCCAACATCAGTCCTAGTATCTCCCCTTGATGCACCCAGAAGATAAGCAATCTTTCTATAGCCTCCTTGGAGAGAGTCACTCTGCCCGCCATGGAAGTTCTTTGGGTAGGTCATCTTGCAATCATGTCATCAACTCTGTCAATGCAGTCAGTGAAATCTTTCACCTGTAGATTTTCACCGGCCACTGGGAACCCCAAGTATATGGTAGGGAACTTGACCATATTCACTCACATCACCTCCTTCAATCTAGCTTCATATTGGTGACAGTTATTTGACATAATTAGTTGTCTTATTAGCATTAACACATAGTCATGTTTGCTCTCTGAAACACGTAAGCAAGGTCTTTAGATTTGTAAGCATGCTAGTTTTGACTTCAGTGAAAATTAGAACATCATCCACAAATATAAGATGACTCATCACCTTCGTTCACCAATTATTTGACAGAAATAGTTGTCTTATTAGCATTAACACACAGTCGTGTTTGCTCTCCGAAAATCCTAAGTAAGGTCTTTAGATTTGTAAACATGCTAGTTTTGGTTTCAATGAAAATCAGAACATCATCCACAAATATAAGATGACTAATCACCTTCGTCCCATGCACAATGTATGCCTTTATGTCTTTCTTCTTCTCTGCCTGAATCATCCTCTGTGTGAAATACTTCATGATAATAGTAAAGAGAAGAGGAAAAACTTCTATATGTATATATGTATGGGATTAAGAGAGGCGTTCTCTCCCCCTCTCCCATGTCCGTGACGGAGGCCGAACACCCGGGAGGGTGGTAAATCAAGGCGACAACTGGAATTTGAATACGGATCCCTTTGTTAGGAGACATCATGTTTGACCACTTGAGTCACTCTTTGCCAGGGTATGTATGTATATGTATGTTTTCACACACACACTCACACACACACACACACACACGCACACACACACACATATATATATATATATATATATATATATATATATATATATATATATATATATATATATATATATATATATATATATAGAGAGAGAGAGAGAGAGAGAGAGAGAGAGAGAGGGGGGGGGGGCTAGAATACACTTAAGTGTATTCACACCCAAATACAACTAAGTTTTAAGCTGTTGGATCTATTGTGTGTAGCAACATTAAGCTTGGGCACCCTACTGCCATTCTAGTCATTCTCGACTAGGCACAACCAGACAATAAGAAACTATGGATTTATATCCCGCTCACCTCGTCGGGTATCTTAGATAAATCCCATGTCTCTTTGTTCATCATCACGCACACACTCGTGGCCCTAGCAACAAGCATACCATTCTCGTCATTTCAAACCACGTAATCGTTCTGTCCCTCCCTGCGCATGCAGTTCTTACCCCCACACACTAAAGACTCCACATCTGCATGCAGTTCTTACCCAACGCGGGTAGTTGTTCATGAACACCTTCATCTTTGCCACGGTCCACATAAGTCTACGCTAGGACTTCTCGGAAGTGCGACCAAACCCGTCAGTCATTAGCTATGCCATGAGTCCATGGAAGTTGTGCCCTCCACACGAGCTGGATTTAATATATCCTAGGATGCAACATGAGTTGGAAGCTGAAGCTTAATGTCTCATGGCTAGAAGCACAGGGAGAAAGAAGTCGAAGAAAAAATGGAGGCGGAGGGGTGGCGTTGGGAGGAAGAAATTGAAAGAAAGAGTGAGGCATATGGGAGAGAGATTATTGGCGTTTTTTTCTTTGGCTGAGAGGAGGTTTGATTTGGAGAGAGGGAGAACAAGGGCATAGAGAGTGATGGGATAGAGAGAGAGTGTGGGGGGTAGAGAGCAAGGGGAGAGAGAGGCTGAGAGAGGTTATGGGTGTTGGGTGGGGAAGAGTGGGGTCAGCGGATGAGTGACTGTTGTGTGGGGGGTGATTTTGTAACATTGATCTAAAGAGCAACAGATTCAATGGCTTAAAACATAGTTGTATTTGGGTCTGAATACACTTAGGTGTATTCTAGACTCACTATATACACACACTTTCACAAGAGTTCTAAGTTAGGTCTAGGTATGTGATTTACAGTTAGGTGGATGCCTTAACTCTGAGTTTTGGAAACATATTGGCTTTTCATATAATCCTACTCTACTGGATATGTTTCCATAGTTATAACACTTAGGTAAATCTTGTATTTCCTTTCATTTTAGCTTTCTTGAGAGGGTTCTCTTATCAAATGTTGGCTTGACCACGAGTAGTGTTGTTGGACCCTCTAGAATTCATCTTCCTTATTGAGTCCTCAACAAACACTAGTTATCTCATTACTAAACTTCCTTGTAACCATGGGGTATGCTAGTGTCATGTCATCAAGATCATCACGAAAATGAGATCTCACAATTGCAACTAGGGGCTAAATGTAAGGCCCTGGCCTAGATTAATTCATAAACATATTTATTTTATCTTAATTCCATACTTGGTTTCCTAATTATATATTATTTTACGTTTTAATATTAATTGATACGTCTTAGTTCCAAATTTGAGCCAATTCACACTTTGTTTGCTATATTATATCATGCACATTTGGGGTCTTATATGATATTTATCAAGTTTTAGGGCTCTATTGCAATTATAATACTTGCATATTTTGCCGCATTATGTTATTTATAATGTTGTAAATTTATTTTATTTGGATGCTTTTGACCTTTATTGTATGGGGTACTCGACCCTTATATTACCATTAATATGATGGTGGTTGGTGTGTAGACCGATGACATTTTTTTGCTTCATTCGTGGTTTAACTAGTAAAACCGATGAAAAAAACAATAACTTTGCTTTACTTGACGGATAGAAAAGTACTATTGTATTAATTGGAGGAGTTTATCTAAACAAAGGTCACAACGGTTTGTAATACTGATGAAATCTTGGAATTTATACCAGCAATGGGAATAAGAGTTCTATCAACTGACTAGTACCTTTTGGAAAATGACCAATGGGATTAGTTTTTAGCCTTATCATACAACCGACGAGTACAATATAATCTAACTAATAGCTTTCCATCGTCGGGGGGCTCCTGGAATCACACCACTGTTGAATATTTTCTTGGTCAACCAATAATTATGCCATTTAAGTAAACTGATGAAGCAACATAATTGCCAACATATAAGAATGTCTATTGCTAGTCGATGAGAGCACATGCACGTGCTTCTAACAACCAATGGTCATGCATCCAATAACAAGGACGTGACTTTTGGTAAACTGATGAAAACATGAAGTGTGATGAACAAATGCTTTTGTTTGCAAGTACAACTGACGAGGAAGTTGCTATAAACAGACCAATGAAAGTTGTTTATATGTAAAATGATGAAGGGTCTGGTTTCAATCACCGATGGAATTATAGCCTATGTAAAATGATGAATGTGAATATATACGAGCTAATGAACATTATCATGTTACCAACCGATGAAAACTCTAGAGCATGCCAACCAAAGTTTCGAGACACATCAACCGATGGGGAAACTAGGCCCCTTTTACAAATGAAAATAGTGCTTTAAACGTATGACTTCAATCCTACCTACAAATATCCCTCTACACTTCCATCGAACAAACTTTTTGCCAACCCCTTGTTGCTACTAAAGATCGACAAGAAGCCATCAGAGGACAATGGGAAGACCGGAGTTTGATGAAAGTTTGTAAGTATGTTAATGCATGTTGGTGCATACCTTGGGTCAAATCCCCTTGGATGGATCCTGTAGGGATTCATGGAGGTGATAGAAGAAGCAGAATCAACAAAATCTAACAAAAATTCATGATCCCACAAGTAGATTTCACCAAAAATAATATACCGTGAAGTATTGTGAGATATACCTTTTTCGTTGAGGATATGGAAATAGTGCTTATACTAATATAGACAAAGGAAGATTTCATTGATTTTCTCCCAACATAGCCTCAACATGTATACATCTCTAAACCATCCATGCAGATGAGAGAAACTCCACATTTAGCTCCAAGAGTTGGCGAAAAGGAGCAGCCTTTTCATTGGCAACGTGCTCACATTGCACAACCTCGTTGTTTCTCTCTCCTTGTGGGTAATGATGACCAATCCAAAGGTGTAACCAAAACCCTAGCCTTCATGTCCTTATGTATAGGAGAGAGAGTGAAGTAGAATTTCTAATAAACTTTAAGAAATAAAAAGACAATAGCTGCCTTTTAGCAACCCGTTTGCGGACAACTTGTTGATCGATTGGATTAGTCCTATCATTCAAATGGAAGGGTTTGTACTTCTAGTCGAGTGATTGTCTAGTCCATTCCATTGATTGGATTGGGCCAGAAAGTTATATATTGATCAGTTGATCCAGTCCATTCGGGAGACTGACCAACTAGTCAGCCCAATACTGATCTATTTGAATCAGGAGATTGAGCTAGCCAGCAGACTGATTGGTGGATCTCGACCTGACCAATCCACTAGATCTCCCAATCGATTGATCGATGTGTCAAGCTAGGTGACTGGATTTCTAGTCGGCTGATTGGGATTCCACTTAGTCCATCAATGATTCAATTGATTTTTTAACCTTTTAGTAACTAATTGACCATATATCCAATATTATACTCCTCTTCCCTATGCATCCTATGTGTGTGACCCTAAAGGCTCAATATTATTTTGGTAGTGATATCTATAATCATATTATGATTGTGTAGACAACGATTGGTACCTAGAAAGACTTCATTGCCACCCAAGTAATTGGAGAAGTTGGAGAACAACTTCAGCCTAGAATTGTGACTAGTGAGACAATGATCGTATAATCACTTTTTCTCTAATATCCATATTCAATATGAGGCACAGGAATATCATCCTTCTTACTATTCAATCTTTGTTTCTTGATCTAGAGTAGACTGTTTGAGATATGTATGAACTCAACATCAAATCTGGACTCACATGAGCATGTCCATGCATATCATAGTCTCACTCATTAAGTGGTTGTGATATCACTCCAATAGGAGGGATAAATTCCATGACATCACTCCCAATAACCCATATGTATCATAATGCACCCAATAACTGTGTGCATAGAAAACCTTATACAAGGTCATGTTCAGTAGTGTTAAAGTACACCGAACAATAAGAGATCATTGTAGTGACTTCAGTTCTAAGGATGACAATTACCACTTCCAACAAGATATGATTCTGACTCACATTTATGGCATCCATGTATTCTACTCAAGTTAGATCTATCAACTACACTAGTTCACATGTTTGACATGATATCCAATATCACGACTAATGAGTAGTCATTAGCCAAAATACATACTATTCTTGTTGTATTATTGTTGCCCTAATTTCCAAAATAATATTTGACTAGGAACCTACACAAGAATGCATACTCCTAGCATACACATGATATAATAATGTTCAGGTCCTGGATCCAAAATGACAAGTCATTGTGTCATACATTCTTAGAACATTATTATATGTATTCATTATATCATATTAAAGCCAACATAATAATTTAATAACTTTATTAATAATCAAATCAATTACATAGAGTGCCACTACAATCATCGTATGACCATCTCTCAGGACATACTGCCAATAATCTCCTACTTACACAAGAGACAATCACTCACAAATCTAAGTCCAGGTTATCTAACATGACCATCATGCTTTCATTGTGGAAATTTTTTATTATAGAGTCATAAACATTGCTTTTGATTGGTATTATGAAAATATCCACATCTCCTCACTATAAAATATCTCTTAGTAGATGGAAACACCGTATTTTAAGCTTGGAATGCTGACGTGATCTGGGTTTCTTAGCTTGTGTAATGGCTCCATTGTTTTTGCAGTAAATCTCTGCTAAATTGTCAATGGATGGAACCACTTGTAGTTTACAAATGAACTTCTTGATCTACACAAATTCCTTTTTTGCACTAGAGGCAGCAATATACTGGGCCTCTGTTGTTGAATGAACCACATCTCTTACTTGGAACTTTTCCTACTCATAGCTTTGTCATTCAGGCAAAACACAAAACATTATCTTGATTGTTGGTCATACATATCGGTTTGGAATTTTGCATCTATGTAACCTCTACAATCAACTCTCCATCACCATCATAAATAAGGAACTTATCATTGGTTCTCCTCAGGTACTTAAGGGTGTTTTATAGTAGTTCAATGACCTTGATCAGGATGGAACTGGTACCTACTTGTCATTCTCAAAGCATAAAAGACGTTGAGACATGTACACAACATTGCATACATGATAAATACAAATGTAGATGCATATGGAATCTTGCTGATGCATGCCCTCTCTCTAGAAGAACTGGGACATTAATATCTAGAAAGATTTATTCCATGGGATATGGTAAGTTTCCTCTCATCAACTCTTAAATGATGAATCTTTTCAACACTTTTCAGTGTATGTACTTTGACTTAGAGCAAGAAACCTTCTAGATCTATATCTATAAATCTTGTTTCCGAGTATGCAGAATGCTTTCCCTAATCCCTTCATAGAGAAGGTGTTTCCCAACCATTTTCTAACCAATCATAGAGTAGGGATGTCATTCCCCATAATAGTAGGTCATCAACATACAATATGAGGAATACAACTACACTGCAATTAACCTTCCTGTAAATGCAAGGATCATCTTCATTTTGTACAAATCCAAACTATTTGAAAGTGTCATTAAAATGAAGATTCCATATTCAAGATTCTTGCTTCAATCCATAGATTGATCTTTGTATATTACATACATTCAGGGAGATGAAACCTTTGGTCCGTGTGATGTACACATCCTCTAGGAGGTTCCTATTAAGGAATGCTATTTTAGCATCCATTTTCCAAATTTCATAGTAATAATAAGATGCAATGGAAAGCATGATCTTGATAGACTTAACCATGGTAACTGTTGAAAAAGCTTCATCATCGTCAACACCTTGAATTTGTTTGAAACCTTTCGCTACTAATCAACGTTTATAGGGTTGTACATTAAAATTTATGTATGGGTTTTACCCCTTCAATTGGATCTGCCAAGTTCCATACTGTATTGGTATACATGGAGTCCATATCATATCTAATGTCTTCAAGCCATTTCTCAGAATCTGGTCCCTCGATAGCCTCATTATAGGTTGTTGGCTCATCATCAATGACCAGCACATCATCTTGTTCAGTAACGAGATATCCAAATCTCCCAGTCTCAAGACATACCCTACTAGACCTTCGAGGTTTTTATGTTGGAGTGGAAAATTTCTATTCCACAACAATTTGTGATTCATCTTGTTCCTTATCAACCTGCATGGTTCAACGTTGTCTTGTTGGCTTCAAACTTCTTTTATTTCCATTTTCCTCCCACGAATTCCTCTAGAATTAAATTCCTTTATAGGAATAGGACAACTTATGGCAACAAAGACTTTGTTTTCATATGGAAGAATATCCTTGATTTCCTTAGGATGTCTAATAAAAAACCTTTGTCATATTTTGGTCCAAGCTTTTTAGAAGGGTTTCTTGACATAATATTCACATTCCCAAATATTCATGAAAGAATTATCAAGACATTATATAGTCTATATCTCATATAGAGTCTTTTGAACTGAATGAGAACGTACATAGTTAAGTGTGTTGCAAATTTTAGAGCATATCCCAGGAAGGAAGTTGGATGAACATCAAAACTCATCATATATTTTACCATGTCCAACACGATGTGATTAATTTTTTATGGTACAAATTATGTTGTGGTGTTCCATTAGGATTCCATTGCAATACAATATCACAATCTATTAGAAAGGCCTCAAACTCTTGGCTTATCATTCACCACCTCAATATGATTTAAGTGATTCAATTATCTTAACAAGATGATTATGTAGTTCATTCAGAAATTCCTTGAGCTTTTCAGTGAATTCTGATTTGTGTTTCATTACATAGATATAGCCATATCTATCGAGGTCATTGGTAAATGTGATGAAGTATTGGTACCCATTTCTGGCATTTTGTGATATAAGGTACACATACATCAACATGTATGAGTTCTAATGTATTACACGCCCTTTCAATATTTCTAGTAAAAGTGCTTTTTTCATATTGCCTAATAAACAAGAATCATATGTCTCAATTGACTAAAATCAAATCAGTCTATATATCTATCTTTATGGACTCTAGAAATTCACTTCTCAATTCTATGGCCTAGACACCAATGCCACATATATGTTTCGTTTGAGTTATTGAGTTTAACCTTGTTAGCATTTATCTTATGGATGTTTGTATTAATATCTAACAAACAAAGACCATAAGACATAGGGGCACTATCATAAAATATGTCATCTTAAAAAATAGAACATTGAGCATCCTTGAAATGAAATTCAAAACATTCTTGTCCAAAAATGTTACATAAATGATGTTCCTATTTATGGCAAGTACATAATAGTAACTCTCTAACTATATTACAAGCCCACAAGGCATTGATAAATAGTAGGTGCCTACAATAGTAGAGACAACTCTTACTCTACTATCCACACATAGCTCTACCTCCCCTCTATTTAAAAGTCTACTTTTTTTAATCTTGTATATATGAATATATGTGAGATCCACATCTGGTATCTACTAGCCATGCTAAAGAAGTTGATAAGTTTACCTCTATAACATATATGCCTGAAGTGGAGATCTCTATTAACTTCTTCTGGTTTCCTATAGGAAAAGAGGAGGACTTCTCTCTTCAAATGTCAAACCTAGTGATAGTGGTGATAATTTCTTTCTTTACCTGCTCCTTTTGACTAAAGAGCAGAAGATTTAGATTTTTGTGTTTCCTTAGAACCTTTCTTGGCTTTTCCTTTTACCTTGGACCTTTCTTTTCCTTTGTTGACCATCAACACAAAATTAAGCTTGTCTTTCATTTGCCCCTAGCTATTCTCAACATGCCAAGTAGCTCTATCAGCAGTTAACAAAATTTGTTCATGTTGTAACTTATGACAATGTTTGATATGAATTCGACAATGATTGAAAGATCAAATATGTGGCCATTTCTTGGCCTAAATAAAATTTTGGTGTAACTAGAATTTCGAGATACTCAATTAACATGAGCACATTGGGTCTAATTGGATCACCTTCTACCATATTGCGCTTAAATAATTCCTTGGAGACATCATACCTCTCTTTCCTTGCTTGTTCTTGGTACATGTTCCTTAGATGTGTTATCATATCAATAACATCCATATTCTCAAGTTACTTCTGAAGCTCATGATTCATGGAGCATTGGATAATGCACTTGATGTCAATGGCATCATCATAATGTTTCTCACAATCTTTTCTTTCGACCCACATTTAGAGATACTTCATTCGGGACTAGGGTACCCATGACATAGAGGTTATGCTCATGCATGACAACAATTCTCAACATCTTGAACCATTCATTGAAGTTATTTCCATTTAGTTGTTCCTTCTCAATTTGATTAATTAGGTAGGAAACATTTTCCATTTGCATCTAGTGCAACTCTTGATAGATAAATGCACAACCCCTTGTCATATCCATCTATATGCCTCTTAGGTGTTTAATCCTATTAAGATCAACTTGATAAGTTTGACCTTAAGTCAAATACAATAGATCGTGCACCATGCTTTGGCATCACCACACATCCATGTCACACTTACCCCAGATAGATAGTGCATTATGCTTTGACATGGCCACACTTTTTTGATCAAAGTGTTCATGTAATTTATACATTGGAGCATCTTAGACTTAATAATTTATATGAGGGGTTTACTATATATACATATTTACATATCCAAACACCACATACTTGATCATATACAAATTATATCAACAATCCTCGCACATAATCCACAATCATAGAACATTGGTTATGGCCATACTAATGTAATCCTTTGGAGCCACAAAGTATAACTATCCATTGAAGAAACATTGCATCATATGCATAATCAATGTGTAAACTTGTATTTTTGTTGCATCACACCAATGGATCCACGAATGCTCCTTGGATCTTCACAATTTTGTCATTTTGCTAAGGCCTTCAAACTTATTATATTCCTATCTAATGTAACATGAGAAGTAGAAATCTTGAGTTACATCAAGGGGAGTTAGAAGGAATACAAACCATTACATCAAGGAATAAAAGATGAGGTTCCACATGGAAACATAGTACTTGTTAACCAAAGGGATCCATTTACATCCACATCAAGTACACATAGAAGGGATCTTTGGCCATAAATAGGCACACATCCACAAAATAAAACATATTTCAAGAATGACACATATGATTAATAGATATATCATACCATATATATATATATATATATATATATATATATATATATATATATATATATATATATATATATATATATATATATATATATATATATATACATGCATACATACATACATACATGCTTGGTTTACCGCATTTCCTTAGTTGGCTCCAGGCAATTTTGCAATCACCGACCACGCTAGGGCATGACACTCATGCCCTCGACCACCTCGGTCACTGACGTCCACCCACATCACCCATCATCCCACCCTGAACCACCCCGATCCAATCCACCAACCAAGCAACAAGCTACCTCTTCCATAAATCCTAACCCTAGCACTATTGCAATGGAGGTGTAAGGGACGACCCGGGATCAGGGGTCGATGGAGGCTGAGACAGAATCAAGACGGTGAGTAGTAGCATGGAACCAAGTCCTCAAATAGCCGACAAGCAAGAAGATGCACAACCTAGAGTTTTCACAACCTAGGGTTTCTAGCGGCGAGGTCCATGTTGATTTGTAGGCAGAGGAGTTTTAAAGAATGAAGAATGTATGTGAATTCACTATCATGGTCTATACTCTAGGGAAGCGACCATTCTTTGCTCATCTGCAAGCTTAGGTGAGGGGGACATGGAGACCAAAGGGCTTGTTTGATCTGCTGTCACGTGAGAATGAAATTTTCTTGGTGAGGTTTTCCACAGCCGTGGACAAGGAGGCGGCCCTCACTATGGGGCCTAGGTGGTTCGATCAACAACTGGTTATAGCCAAACATTACAACCATGGTGATGAGCTCCTCAAAGAGGCCTTCTTAACAATTCCTACATGGACCACACTAAAGTCATTCTAGATGACATGGACCAAGAGGGCCGTGGGTACCATCACGGATGGAGTGTGGGGAGTTCTTTGCATTGACGAAAGGTCACTGGAGGGAGACAAGGAAAAGGTGCTTGTTGAGCTGGAGGTGGATGGACCAAAGTTGAGGACCATCTGGCTCAATGTTAAAGGTCGCGATCCCATCCCAATTTCCATAGAGTATGACCACATACCAGCAAGATGTAACAACTATCGTGCATTTGGTCATGGAACAAAGCAATGTGATGATCGGGGAAAGAAGAATATATCAAAGAAGAATGACACTAAGAAGGTATGGAAGAGGACTGAAGATGGGAATCAGGCATCTGAGAACCTAGATTCATCTCATACAGATCAACTCAAAGATTCAGGAACCAATGCAACTGAAGCTTCATCCTCTAAAGAAGATGGTAGTAGCTTGACAATGGAGAATAAGGAGAAGCCAAATGACACACAATAATAGGCGGGGGAATTTGTGCCTTCATCTAGGGGGAAAGGACCCAAGAAGACATGTATCCTAAAGAAGGTAGGAGTGAGCTTCGTCCTTGACACTACAAAAAATTTTGAGGCTCTCTCTGAATCGGATAAGGATTTGGATGAAACTAGGGAGCGAAATACAAATATGAAGAAGAAGGATATCAACAAAGAGCTGGGAAGGCATACTAGGTCTGGAAAAAACCTTTGCTATGTCCATGATTATATGGAATATTAAAGGTGGGTGCAGAATGGATAAAAAGAAGGAGATCCGAGAGTAGATCACTGCTAGTGGTCATTCCTTAGTTCCTTTAGTGGAAACTATGATAAGGATGCAAAATAAAAATAGTATTGGATATTTGTTCCCACAGTATTGGGAGCATATATCTAATCTAGAGTATTCAGAGCAGGACAGAGTCTGCATTGCATGGAAGCCTACTACATGGACAATATCAGTGATACAAATGTCAGATCAACATATCATAATTGATTGTAGGAATGTAGGAGGGATGCATGCGTGGATGACAACAGTGTATGTACACAATGATGCTAAAGATAGATAAGAGTTATGGAAAGAGCTGATTGATTTGTCTAGCCGGACCAATCTGCATTGGTTGGTGGTTGGCGACTTCAATAATGTACGTTTGCATGGAAATAAGAGGGGAGGGAGACTGGCTCTAAATATAGTGATTAATGCTTCCAACCAGACTATTGATATGGCTGGTCTGTATGAGATACCTATGGTAGGTGGTGATATCTTCACCTGGAATAATGAGAGGAGGCTGAAGGATAGGATAGCAAGTTGGACAGAGCCCTTGTGAATGAAGAATGGCTGCAAATATTTGCCAATGTGTAGGTCAAAGATAGAGGATCTGAACTCAGTGATCATGCTCCCATTTTAGTTCAGATCATAGAGAAGAAAAAAAGAGGAGACCCTTTAGATTCCTTAATTTCTGGGCTAACTAGAAGGGTTTTCTTGATGTGGTGAAGAAAAGTTGGGACGCACAAGTTGTTGGCAACCCAATGTTTGTGTTTGCAAAGAAACTAGTAAATAGAAAATCTGCACTCAAGTGATGTGCAAAAGAAGAAGTGAATGTTCCTAATCTACTGAAAGAAACCAAGCAAGAGTGCAAGAAGATCAGTGAGTTGTTTCTATAAGATCCGCTAAATATTGACTTGATTATAAAGGATAGTGAGCTAAAGAGGATGTTGGAGGACCTAAAGAAGGCAGAGGAAAAATTATATTGACAGAGGAGTAGGGAAAAATTGATGGAAGATGGTGATAGAAATACCAAACTTTATCATTCAGCTATCTGAAGAAAAGTGGGTGATCATATTATATCTGAACTCATTGATAAAGATGGAAATGTGGTCAATAAATAGGAGGACTTGGAGGAGCAGGTCATTTAGTTCTATTCTTCTCTATACAACAAGGACTTCGAGGATGAACTGGAAGAGGAGGATATGGAGTGGAACTTCAAGATAACAAACACCCATAACAACATTCTCACAAGGGACACAAATGAATAGGAGGTCAAATACGCTCTATGGAGTATTGGTAGCAATAAATCTCCAGGGTCTGATGGGCTTAATACTTACTTCTATAGGAAGAGATGGGAGATCATCAAGGAGGACTTGGTTGCATATGTGAGATGGTTTCTTGTTGGAGGTAACATGGTTAGACATGTTAACCATTCTTTTCTTGTGATTATTCCAAAAAAGAAAGTGACTACTTCCCTTGTTGATTTCAGACCTATATATAGCTTGTTGTTTCGTTCAATATAAAATCATTTCCAAGATTTTGGCTTCTAGGCTAAAGAAAATACTTCCCTATCTTAATTCTATAAACCAAGGTGCCTTTGTAGAGGGGAGGAGTATTAGATTGTGTTCTTCTTGTAGGGGAGTTTCTGTGGGATTATAATGTGAGGAGAGGAATCAGAAAGGCATGACTGAAGCTTGATGTGTCCAAAGCTTATGATAGTGTCAGATGGGATAAATTGTGGTGGATTATGAAGAAAATGGGGTTCAATGAACAATTGATTGGCTGGATGAAACAATGTGTGGGAACTGCACATTTTTCTATTCTGGTTAATGGCACCTCCACATGTATGTTCAAAGGAGGTAATGGGTTATGCCAAGGTGATCCGCTCTCCCCTCTTCTCTTTGTGATTGTCATGGAGTACTTTACGCAGAAGATGCAAGGAGCAGAAAGGAGGAAGATAATCAAACCATACACATTACATGGTACCAAGGTGTTGACACACTTAATCTTTGCAGATGACGTGCTCATTTTTGTAGAGGCAAAACAAAATATCTTGGGTTACCTGCAGGAGTTGCTAAAGATGTTTGGAAAGAAGATGGGGATGCACATAAATGCAAGCAAGACTCACCTTTTCCTCTATAAGAACATCTACCAAATGGAAGATAGATTGAAGGAGGCTATGGGAGTGGAGATTGGATAGTTCACTACAAAGTATCTCAGTTTTCCGCTAGCTAGAGGAAATCTACAAGTCAAAGATTTTGCTGACTGCATAGACAAATTGGAGGAAATGATTGATAGATGGCCAACTCAGAAAACTTCTATGGAGGGAAGATATACTCTCCTGAGTTATGCAGTAGATGGGATTCTCATATTCTAGGTTCAACAAGAAGAGATCCCCGGTTCAGTCCTTGATAGAATGGAAATGAAGATGGAAATTTTTTTTTGGGATAGTACATACCATCTGATGATATATTCACGTATGGCTCTCCTGAAGGATGAAGGTGGACTTGATCTGAAAGCTCGAAGAGACATAGCCAAATGGGGAACTTCGAGAAGAATCATTCGATACCAGGAAGGCAATACAACTTGGGTAAGTGGTTGAGAGAAAGATATCCTAGGGGTTTGTATTTCATACCTAAGATAAGGGATGGATATTCTTGCACTATAAATGTCATGACATGAATGTGGCAGCATGTAAAACATTTTTTTGACCCCTATGAGGTTAGAGGATGGCATCTAAAAGATACAAAGTTCAACCTATGGGAGGTCATGAGAGAAAGATCGGTGAAAGACTTAAAGATGGAACATGTATGGGTTGGACATCATGTACCTAAATTGAGTATGTGCATGTTTAAATTTCTGCACAATGCATTAGCTACGCTGGACAAAATACAAGGATGGAATCATGTTGTGGTTGCTTGTTTATTTGATGTGCAACATGGAAGAGGAGTCTCATACTCACTTGGCAAGTTGCTACAAATTTACTAAGGATGTTAGGGAGATTATTTGTGAAGATTTTAGGTTACACCTTAGGCTGAAAGAAGATCCACATAGAATGTTGGCAAGCTGTGGGAAGCATGATAAAGGAAAGTTGTCATTTACTTCTCTCTACTATCATATTTGGTAGGAACGGAATGTATGTAGACACAGAGGTACAACCTCAAATGTAAGGAGTTTAGCTATTCAAATATGTAAATGTGTTAAACGTAAGTTACACATTAGTTAGAGGGTGAATTGTCCACTTTGCTTTTATTGTATGGTGTATAGGCTATATGTAACTCTTGACCTCCTATATTTTTAGTAGGAAGTCAGAACATATACTCACATGATTCATATATATATATATATATATATATATATATACATATACATATATGTATATATATATTTAAAGTGTGCCTAGGGTTTCTTTGGGTCTGGTGATGATGTCACAATAGGAAGAAGAAGTGCTCTACACTTGGTGGGGGGAACCCCCCTACCTTCACCAAAGAATGGCCTCAAGGCCTGGAAAGGCTTGGAACCAAGTAGTGGTAGGTGTTGATACCTACAAGGAGCAACCTTTAAAGGTGGGGTAGATCATAGATGGAAAATGATTTGCTACCATCGATGCTCAAACTTAAAATAGTATGGAGAAATCCTGGTATCATACCCTAATGTTATATGCTATGGGTAAAAAACTCTACTATCTCCACCTCTTATCTTGGATCAAGAGGATGTGGAAACCAAAAGGTGGATTCGATCTTCTCTGCAAACCTGATAAGTTTTTCTTGGTCTGATTCAACAATAGTGAGGACAAGAAGAATGTAATTGGCATGGAGCCATAATGGTTTGATAGTTTATTGGTTGTGGTCAAGGAATACAAGATCAACAATGATCTGAATAAAGACATGTTCAATACTATACGGGTGTGGATCAAGATACCTAGTATGGGTGAAAATTGGTCATAAAGAACTGCTGGGTTCGTTGCTAGCAGAGTGGGCAAACTTCTCAGAGTTGATCTCCATTCACTGAGTAATGAATCTTTGGGAGAATATTGAGCCTTGGTTGAAATTGAGGCTTCTAAGGATTCTCCAAAAGAAATCTAGGTGAATATGCCAGGTCGTGAGGTGATTCTAGTGGATATTCAAAATGAACATGTCCCTAAACATTGTTGTGATTGTAAGGTTTTTGGAAATGATGGTGAATACTGCCCCAACAAGAAGACGGCAGATGATGTCAACCAGGAGGTCAATACGCCTTGTGATAAGGAGTCCAATGCTAGCCCTAGTGTGGATGAGGTTGATACCACTCATGAAGTTGCATCATCAACTACTGATACTTCCCCGTCAGTTCCTCATGTTAATTCCTCAGATGTTGACAAGGAAAGAGTTCCAAAGGAAACATTAGGGAATAATAAGAAAGGGGACAGAGGCAATTCCTCTTCTGACTCTACCATTGTGAAGAGGCCACGTAAGACCTGATCCTATGGGATGATTACTTAATGATTGTCTTCATGACAAATGTTTGTGGTTATGGGAAACCACAGAAGAAGCGGGAGGTGTGAGAATATATTCGTGCAATCCATGCTTCTATAGCAATACTAGTGGAGACTAAAATCAAGGTGTTCAACAAAGCAACGATTGGGAAGATGTTTCCAGATGACTGGAGCTACATCTTGAACCACGATCAAGACCCCAATGGTCGTATCTTCATTGGGTGGAATGCAAAATTATGGGATATTCAAGATTTTGATATGGATGATCAAATCATTTCCCACCTTTGTGTTAATAAAGGAGGTCTTCGGATCTATGTATCTACAGTGTATGTGAGGAACTTGATGCAGGAAAGGATGAGTCTTTGGAGGAAACTCGAAATACTTGCACCTACCATCAATGACCCCTAGCTTGTTATTGGAGATTTCAATAACGTCGGGAAATGTGAAGAGAAAGCTAGAGAATGGGAGGTTCTCAATGCATTACTAAGTTCATTTAATGCTACTATTAACAGTGCATGTATGACTGCCTACGGTGGGAAGTGAGATCTTCACATGGAGCAACCAACTAGAGAAGTCTAAACTAATTTCTTACAAATTGAATCAAGCCCTAGTAAATGAAGATTGACTAGATAAATTTCCTAGCACGAAGTCGAACCTTCTGACATATAAGTTTACTAATCATGCTTCCATCAATGTCAACTTAAAAGACATGGAGAGGAAACCCAGACCCTTTAGATTCCTTAACCTGTGGCAAGATTGTCCTGGGTGAAAGCAATCAATAGAGGACACATAGTGTAAGCATGTACATGGAAATCCATTCTTCTACTTTAGCTAAAGGCTCAAGAACGTGAAAATGGAACTGAAAACTTGGTCTAGGAAGTTTGTGAACCTCGAAAACCTCTTAGATAAGGTACACATGGAGCTCAGTGATATTAAAACTACCTTACATCGGGATCCTCTACATGCCCAACTCATTGACGTGGAGAAGATTACTAGAGATAGAATCTCAATGCTTGATCAGGATGAGGAGAAATACTACTGGCAAAGAAGCCTTCTTCAATGGATTGAGTGACAGAAACAACAAGTTGTATCATTCTACAAGTAAATGTAGAGATGCAATTAATACGATTATTGAACTGTATGATGAATAAGGTCAGTTTTTAGATGATGAGGAGGAAATTTCAGCAGAGACCATCAAATTCTTTGATAATCTTTACAACCAGGATAACAAGGACACTGAAGATGATATGAAGTGAACAAAACTTATCTCTGATGAAGATAATATTTTTCTCATAGTTATGCCTAATGAGGAATAAATCAAAGTTGTTGTTTGGTAGATTTGTCTTAACAAAAGTTCAGGTCCTGATGGATTTAACAGATTCTTGTATAGGCAAAATTGGTCCATTATTAAGGAAAATATCATGGAGGCCATTGCGTGGTTCTTTAAAGGTGGAAAGATGGTTCGGCAAATAAATCATGCTTTCCTTGCCTTGATCCTCAAAAAGTATATAATCTCTTGACCTATGAACTTCAGGCTAATTGCTTGCTGCTCCATGCTATATAAGATCATAACAAAAATTTGCACTAGAAGACTTGTGGTGCTCATGCCCAAGCTCATTTCTTGTAATCAAGGAGCCTTTGTTAGAGGTTGGCATATTGAAGTAATGTTCCCTTTTGGCTGTAGAATTCAACCTAAGTTTCCACGTCTTAAGAAGAACCCCTTCAGCTTGGCTTAAACTACACAATACAAAAGCATATGACTCTATGAAATGGAGTTATCTCTGGAATTGCTTAAATGGACTTGGATTCAGTGAGAGGTGGATTGCAATGGTCAAACAATGTGTGACTACCCCTTCCTTTTCTCTATTGATTAATGACTCCTCAATTGGATGTTCACTAATTCTAATGGTCTAATACAAGGAGATCCCTTATCTACCTTGCTCTTTACCATAGCCATGAAGGGTCTGTCAAAGAGAATTGAAGAGGTTGTGGACACTAAATGGCTGAAAACTTACATCATATGCAACTACAAGGTGATGTCTCACCTTCTATTTACAGACGATGTATTTGTATTCATTCAAGGGAGGGAGAGGATCTTATAGACCCTTAAAGAAATTATAGTCTATTTTGGCAAGATTTTTGGAATGAATATCAGCGACTCAAAAATGTTTATCTACTTCTCAAAATCCTATCAGAACAAAAGTGATCTAGCTGATTTTCTTGGTGTACAGGTTGGAGAATTTCTGACTAAGTACCTTGGTTTTCCCATGACTAGTGGGAACCTTAGAAGCAAGCATTTTTCATAAATGCTTGCATAGGTTGAAGGACATGATCATTTGATGGTCAAGATCAAAACTGACAATGGAAGACAAAATCATCCTAATCAAAAGTTGTGCTTTAGGCCTTATCAGATAATGGCTAAGACAAGGCGAGATACCTGCCTCAGCTCTGAGAAGGATGGAGATAATGATGAAGAACTTTGTTTGGGGGAGTGCTTCTCACCTTGCTAGCATGTCTAGTCTTGCCTACCCTCTTAAGGAATGAGGTCTTGTCTTCATTACTCTACAAGATATTACTGACACTCAAACGCTTAGTAGAATTAGAGCCCTTGTTGGTGGAAACTCTATGTGGGCCTTATGGATGAATAAGAGATATGGTTTTGTACTAGATTGTAAACCTCCACACAGGTGGGGATTCTCTACCTTATGGAGAAGAATGGATGATCTTTGGAGCTAGTTCAGGCCTGGTGATTCGATGGACAATATTTGGTCGAGGTGCATACAACATTTTCTAGTTGATCAAGTGACTGTAAACATATGGGGGAGATTCCATAATCCAAAATGGAGTACCTCCACATTTAAAGCACTTAAAAACTATCTATTAACTATGGAAAAGATTAGTGCCTGGTACCCTAATATGAGAATTGAATGCTTCTTAAGATGGTTCATTGGAATCTACTCAACATCTTTTTGGTGAGTGCAAGATATGGAAGTACTTGTGTGCTCAAATTAGTCTCACAACTAGACTGCACAACATGATGAACCTCGAACAAGGTCTGATTCATATCAGTAGTCTGAATAATGGTGATAAGGTGATTTTGCTCTAGTGTATTATTTTCTGTGTGCTCTATATCTGGTGGGAGAGAAACATGATAAAGCATGGGGGCCAAGTCTTGGATGAGTAAACCCTTTTAGCTAAACCTGAATATGAGATACATCTCCTGTTCTAAGCCTAAAAGGACAAAATTGTTAGTGTTTATATAATTATCCTAAGGAATTGGAATCTTTTGTAACCCTATTATTAAAGGGTAAACCTAGGATTTATATCTCTTTGAGATATTAGTTTTTTTTCGATTTGATACAATGTAAGTTGTAAACCCCTTTTGTCCCATTTGGGGTCAGAATATATTTATCAATTTTTGATAGATATATACCTATATATGTATATATATGTATATATATATATATATATATATATATATATATATATATATATATATATATATATATATATATATATATATATATATATTAGAGGACATCCATGCAGACAAGGTGGGGTATATAGGGGTAACACACCTACACAGGGATCCCATTGCCCGCTCAATAGGTGGGACTTTAGTATATGCCTCCCCATGTTGGGTCTCAAGTGTAGCATCTCTGAACATGTCCATAGAGTTTTACTTTCTTCCACTAAGAAAAATCATATTTTTCCATAGTCGATCCATGTACCATATCAAAAATCTAGATTTAGAGGAAGCAAATAGGATATGCATGCTAGTTTTATAGTTCACATCACATGTAAAGACACAAAAAATATAACATAAATTCAATCATATCAATTTCAAATCCAAATATGTCATAGATTGGCGTGGCTATGATACAACCGTATGGATTCTTGGAGGTGACAGAACCAACAAAATTTAATTAAAATCCACAATCTCGCTAGTAGATCTCATCAACAATAATATATTGGAAAGGAAGGGATGTGAAGTATTCATTTTTCACAGGGTAGAACTGGTGGAAGCACTCATAAAAATTTAGACATAAGAGGTTTCTTTTTACGTTTTGTCGATGTATCCATAAGACATCTACATCTCTATATCGTCCATGCAGATGAAAGGAACTCCACTTTACACTCAAAGGTCACCTTCCTATTGGGAACTTGCTAGCATTACACAACCTCACATTCTCTCTCTTTCCTTGAGGGTAATGACAGATGGTCAAAAGGTGTAACCAAAAACCTAAAAGTCATGCCCTTATTTATAGGAAACATATGGAAGCATGGTTATTAATAAATGCTAGAAAAAAGACAACAACTGTCTTTTAGCAACTCATTTATGGACAACCAGTTGATTGATAGGCTTAGTCCAGTCGAGCAAGTGGCTATGTTTCAATGACCATTTGGGACTTCTAGTTGAGCAACTAGTCAGTCCATTGGTTGACTAGATAGGGTCAGCGTCCTGGGTTGATCTTCTGGTCCATTCAGACAACTAGATTAGTCGGTCAACTGATTGGATGATATAGTCTTGTCGGGGGACTGAGCTAGCCCGTGGACTGATTGGGTGGATTTCAACCTGGTCAATCAACTAGACCTTCCAGTCAGTCAACTAGTCTTTCCAATCGAGTGAATAGATTTTCTAATCAACCAACTTTGCTTTCAATCAGTCCATCAATAATTATTTATTTGATTTCCTAAACCTTTTAGTAACCAGTTAATCATGTTTCCATTATTATACTCCTCTTCCCTATGCAACCTATGTGTATGACCCTATAGGCTCCAAATTAAGTTGGCAATGATATCTATAATCATAAGATGATTCAATAGACAATGTTTGATATTTAATAAGACTTCATTGCCACCCAATTAATTGAAGAAGTTAGAGAACAACTTCAGACTAGTATTGTGACTAGTGTTGCACTGATCACATAATCCCAATGTCTCCTATATCCATATTGAGTGCAAGGCAAGAAATGTCATTCTCTTAATCTTCAACCTTTATTCCTTGATCTAGAGAAGAGAATTCAAGATACATTTGAACGCAACATCAATTGTTGACTCACATGAGAATTGCCATGCATTTTATAGTCTCCTCATCAAGTGGAATGGATATTACTCTAATAGGAAGGACACATTCCATCTACACTAATCACAGTAATTCACATGTGTCACCCAAGCACTACTTGCATGGAAACCCTTATCCAAGGTCACATTGAGTAGTGGTAAAGTATGTCGAACAACATGTGATCATTGTAGTGACTTCATGTCAATATGCCACAATCATTACTATCAGATGAGATTTGATTCTACAATTTATGGCTTCCATGTATCATACTCAAGTTAGGTCTATCTAGTACACTTATCCATAATAAGTACCTATGTATTTGACTTGATATACATAGTATTTAGTCAATACATATACTAGTCTTTTTGTATCATTTTTGTACTAATTTCCACAATAATATTTGACTAGGGACCTGGAAAATAATACATACTCTTAGAATACACATGATCTCATTTTAAATTCGTCAACCCAAATCACATGTTATTGAGTCATATTGTGAGGACTAGGAAATTCCTCTTTTTTCTTTATATAGAAATGGTAATCTTTAAGGATATATAACACATAATCCTTTTAAATATATAATATCCTTATTTTCGTTAGTGAATCTTGCATAAATAAAATAATAGTTTAATGGAGTAAGTATGACATATTATGATCTTTTGTTGTTAATATTGTTTTGGAAATTTATCTCCATGGTTTATACATTTTATGGGATTATAATATATGTCTAGAGACTTCCACACAAATTCAAAGTAAGGTGACATGTATCCAAGAAAAATGATATCAATCTAAGAAAATTTTCTTTTTATTTCCTATGGAAACAAGGTGAGAGAAAAATACAGTTTAATCTACAATTTCAACTCATAAAGATTTTCCCAGTGGTCTAGTGTTTTAATCTATAAATATGTGCCATATATTTGTATACTTTCCTTAATGCCTTTTGTCTTTCCAATTAAGTTTTATCCTAATGAGAAGGGACTCGGTCAAATCTAAAACTCTATGATAGGAAAGAAGGAATTAGTTTTGGAAGCCAGTATTGTTACCATTAGTATATGTCAAATCCTTATACTACATTGCATGATAGGACAATTGCAATTGAATATGATTGAATCACTATCTATTTCATAAGACTGAAACCTACCTTATGGCCAAGAAGGAAACAAAGCCCGACCCATTTCCCACATCTGTCTCTCTCTTGATCGTCTTCCTTCCCCATAACCCTTGAAGCTTTGCATACAACCTATATATGGGAGTCGTGAAAACACCATCCTTCACCCCAAACCCAACTACAATCCTGGGTTGATTGTAGTGGAAGTCCATAGTTGATCTGACTTCAGACACCTGTCTATTGAACTTGAGAAGCATGGGTGGTTCCAACCCTACTTTATACCTACAAGACAAGGAACCAACCAATGGACCTAGAACTGACCCTTCTCTGTGTTAGTATCTAGGGACGTCATTTCTAAGAAGGCACTAGGTGACACGTCTGGCATAGGCAGACTTGAGGATGGACCCAAGGATGGTCGGGGTCACGGAGGCACCCCTCAATCATGGTTTCATAGTAGGGATCCAGACAATAGAACAATAGTGTCGACAACAAACTGTTAACTTTGGATGAAGAGAAATTGGTAGAGAGAAACCCTAGTGGATTGATAACAGATGACTGGTGGAAAAGAGGATTCAAAGGTGAATCGGGTTGACTGGATATGTGTCTATCACTCACCTTGTTGTGGTTCCCTATGATTATATCATCACTTGGAAAGATGATTTATGAAAAATTGGCATCTCATAGACGCACCAGGGTTCTCAGTCCTGTCCAGACTGACCATTATTCCTAGAGAATGTTTGAGTGATCAAGTAAGTACAAAATTATATATCAATTTAATAAAAAATGAGAGAAACATCTATAACATAATCTTATGAACTAAATTTGATTCGACTTAAAATAATCCTTGAATATCATACTTGATGCACAATGGTTTGGATGAACCTATAGTGATGATCTAAACTTTAAGATGTTTGAATCAAGAACTCGATGAACTTTAGTCTAATTATGAAATTTAGGTTATATACCTATTTAAAACTTATCATATGCATCAATAATTATGTACACAATATAAAAATGTGAGAAACATCTATAACATCATCTTACGAACTAATTTGACTCTACTTAAAATTATCATTGAATATCATACTTGATGCACAATGGATTGGATGAACCTATAGTGATGATCTAAACTTTGAGATGTTTGAATCAGGAACTCAATGAAATTTAGTCTAATTATGAAATTTAGGTTAAATAACTACTTAAAACTAATCATATGCATATATAATGATGTACACAATATATGTTTATGTCCCTTAAGAGAAGCAATGAAAGCATGGTTTAAAGGACTCAAGGTTCAAAATGACATTATGGGGTTTTCTGACCTTAACGTGAGAATACATGGAATGATACCCAGTTTGATAGTCAAAACCTTAAAATAATGTCAAAGACCCTAACATAGGATTTTAGATGTTTTGTGACACTTGGTTGACTATCATGTTTCAAATTGATTGATTGCTTGAATCTACTTTTGATTGGTTAGATGACATACAACATAAAGTACATGGATTGATAGTGCATGATTCGTTCATGGAAAAGTGTGTAGGTTGATTGTGAATAATCACTTCCATCAAGATTTTTGGATTCATGAGTATTCTAATATTTTGAGATACATCATGTTTGCCTTGAATGTTATCAATTTATGTTGGATTTATGAAGTCATATGTATGTAATATTATTAATGAATATCGATAACCTAGTAATTAATACCTTACAATGATAGTTTTGAAGGAAATACAACTCCAATAAAGGAATTTAGAATAATGTAGAAAGGTTGAAGGAATTGTAAGAAGTGAGGTGGAAGAATCCTAGGAAGGATACACACTGACAAGCCTAATGATAGGACAAACACTTCAAAACTTTAATCAATCATCCAATTTTAGTACACTAAGTGAGTTGAGAAATATTTGGGTTGAGCATTATGAAAAAGGTGAATTTATTTTATAAGTAAACTATTTGATTTATGTATTATGTTTTTAGATTTATGTGTACATTTTTTGTTGCACCCACACACACAATATAATTTTATATTGGCATTGTGTTTTGGTTTCCCAATATTGTAGGTTAGAACTATTGATATGAGGAACTAGACCATCCTAAAAGAATCTAAATAATGCTAAGCAAAAAAACCATAGAGGATTTTGAATAATTTATTTATGTTAATTATTTCATCAAATGTTAGTTATGTACCCTTATGAAAGAGCTTTGTAACTCCCTTGAAGAGATCTATCTTCCTTTCAAAAGCATAATACTTTGTTTTAAAGTTAATATTATTGCGAGTTTACTTATCTGAATCTGGATCCGTGGTAATATGCGAACAATGACCCTTGACTTCTCAGTCCACGTTAATTCAGGATAACAAGAGAGGTTTGTCTTTACAATTGGTATCAGAGAACAAATTCTTGTAAATGGCTTATAGTAACTATTCATTTCAAAAATTCCATTGAACCTAAGGGAATTATTGGCATATTATCCGAAGGGTTATTGTATCTAGAAAGGTTCACAACTTGATGGCTGACAATGTTTTCATCTGCATGACTAATTGGTTTACAAGGGCTCCTAGATTATTGTGATTCCTACCTAGCCCAAGCTTTAGGACTAGCCAAATTGTGATACCTATAAGTTTTCTCATCTATTTCTTCATCTCTTCCTCTACCCCATGGTTTCTTGAGAAATCCAAGGACCCAATAAACTCTTCTCTTCTAAAATTAGGCTTCAATAATAAGCTAGGGTTAAGGAAATCCTCATCCAAAAAAGAGATATGAAATACAAATTCAAAATCAAAAAGTAAATATGTAATGAAACATGTTTTATGTATACTTCTCCTATTAGAAGAAAGCAAACAAATTTCTAGGAAATCAAGTGGAAATAAGTATTTGAAAAGTAACTATGTATTGTAGATGGGAAAAATCTATAATAAATCTATTTTCTCCATATACATGATAATTCAGAGAAAATTACACACATATGAACAACCCCAGGGAATGATGGAGAAAGAGAAAGAACAAAAAATATGTAAGTTATTTTAAACCCTGATTAGAGATACTAATCTTAGATAAATAAAGTGAAATATAGAAGGTAGTACATACATGCATGAAAACCTCAGCAATAGGTAGGGATATATAAATGCCACCTTAAGCCTGAAAAAGGAATACATACACTATAGTTAGATAACCCTAGATAATATCTCCAAGGGATGAGATCCTATCCTTAAAAATGCCTTTATAATTGTTTGGGTAGGTGGAAGTGTTATATGCCACATATGTATACAAGGTATAGTAGGCTTTCGTAAGAGAATTAAGTATGCTAACCAAAGTATCCTTATCAAAAATCTACCCTAGGTGGAATCAAGGGCATAACTTTGTATGCATACATGTCCCACAGTCAGGAGCAAGAAAAAAAGAGAAAATTTAATGAGCCTAACTATGGGTGTTGGTTGCATGGTGGTATAGATACATATAAATGACGGTTACTGGGAAGGCTCATGGAAGAATGTAGGGTATCTTAAACTATCCATATTGACCCTTACGCCCCTAGTTGCAAATGCTAGGACTAAGTGTGGTGATAGGCTAGATAACGTAATAGAAACATCCTTAGGATTATACAAGGAAATACATGATGGGGGTAACTAAGGTTTATTGAGGGCTACAAGGAAGATGAATTCCAATGAGTTCAACAACAAAACTCCTAGTCAAGATAAGGAAAAGAGAATCCATATAAGGGTTTAATGATGAAAATAACTAAAGGGTACCAAAGCTTTAAAACTTGCATATCTTCCTTGATGGACCCAGGGGATATAACTAGTCAATGCACTTCAATCCCAAAGTCAGGATATATCATTATATGTTTCCTATGTTTTAAAGAGTACCTTAAAGGAAAGGTTCCCACTTCAAAATGAAAATAATGTACCTTTTCTTGATTAGGAGCATTGAGAAAAAAGATGTACATTTAGAAGTTTTTTAAAGAGTTGATAATGGTTGAGTGAGATAGAACTTCATTAATGGATACCCTGATTCAGATGAGGGTCAAACCAGGATAGGACCTAACAAGACCCATGTTGACAAATCAAGCATATGCTTTATCCTATTAGGATGGCTAAATGAATCAATATTGATGATTGGGACAAACAACATGAAGGTTGTTGGAATTTAATTGAGTGAGATAGACTACTCACTATCTACAAATAGGGATGCATGCATGCACATACATAAAGTACAAGCAATAGTACAAGCACATAAAATATAGATAGACATGTAAGTTCATAATGCCCTATAGGTATATGGTATATATATGGCTGTATGCTAGAATGCAATATTTATGTAAAGATTATGTGAGATTCAAACTCTCTATCAAGGAATGGTGTTAAGATATGTGGAGGGTCATTGCATATAAAGGGGAGGACCTTATATAGGGATTAGTTTTTAGAGCCCATGGGGATAGGATATGTGGTTAGAAAGCCTAGCCTACTAATAAGAAATAAGAGAACACCCTTGACCAAAATCCTCCTCTAACCACCTGCTCTTGTTTTGAATTTGTGGGTTGACTCTTGCTTTTCAGGATGGACCACTAAAGATTGAATGCATTATTACCTAGTGGTAAAATATACAAGACATGCAAATCACCGTATGAATTTAGTATGAAAAATAATATTTTGTCTTGGTGTTTTGAAAAGTATCTACAGTCATACTTTTATGACAAACAGTTTTGAAATTGGAGATGAAAATGTTATAAAAATACAATAGCTAGAAAAGTACTCCTAGTCCGGGATGAGTCTTTAGGACATAAGATCCTGATATGGGTACCCTTGCTTTGAAATAAATTAGGAATCATGAAAAAATTGATAGCATCCCAGTTAATCCTTTGCATGGTGGAGGCTTAAGTCAACTCAAGGGTTAAGTAGGGGAATTATAGAGGTACATAAGGCCCGAGGGATCAGGATGGAGTCTCACTCCATAAGGCCCAAGTGGTTAGGAGATCATTCCATGGGTACCTACATCCCCATAAACCCTAAGGAAATGTCAAAGTCCAATAATGCATGCATAATACATATATAAAGAATAGAAAGATTTATGTACTATAGAAACTCTAAGGGGAATTTGTTCCCAAACTCAAGGTCCTTGAGAAAAGCATATCTCCCCTTGAATAATGACTTAAAAGAAAACTATTTGGAGTTATAAAAATGTTCAAATATGAGGAGCACGAGTTAAACATGACCACCAAAATTTGAAAATATAAATGAATTAGGATATCACTATCTCTACATGAAATGAGAAAAAGTTTACATATAAACTACAACTAGATACAAATTTCTTCTCAGCATAGGTGTAAGAGATTGGGTAGCACCTCTAAGACACATGTTATGATACTAAATATATAATATGATCAGAATATATGGAGGTTTTACCTCACCAACTTATGAGAGAATGGAAGGAAAAAATATTTGATGGAGGAAAATGTAAAATAATGAAATGATAGAGAATGTGGAATCATGCATATGGAAGTCTTGGTTTCATCCTTCAATAGGTATATATGTACATATATGATCACTTTTATAAGGATTAATAATGGTTTATAGAAAAACCTACCCAAAAGGGGTTGTTTGCCCAATGGTACATGTTAAAAACCGTTGTATAAATAAGAAGCATGTATGATATCATCTTGAGGATTTCATCTTAGTGGTAGCTTGCATTCCCAGTTAATGCATGTGTACCTTGACCTAGATTGAGCTAAATGACAGGAATAACTTGAAATGTGAACTCTTTATAAAAGTGGTTATCTTGTGTTAGGACTTGTGTTGATCATACCCAAATAAGGGTACATAAACTTTGAGAAGGAGGATACCAAGCATAGGAGGTTGGGAAATGTGTCTAGTGAGACTAACCTCAAAGTATAATGTGACATATGATGGAAGTCTTTAACTAATATAATCTTAGAATATAAGAGTTTGAACACCTCATTATAGACATGATGATATGATATCCTGAGGGGACCTAACCTCTACATTTATGAATTTTGATAAAAGACTATGGGACATATGCCTTGCACTTGGGTTAATGGTCCTAAGATGCTAGAGGAAATATGTTGATAAAGCTTTTCACTTGGGACAATGGTCCCTGCTGTAGGAATATATTGGGATCATATGTATTGATGAGTACAAGCCTTAACTTGAGTAGAGCCCAACTTGAGTTACCTGATCCTTGAGAGATCATCCTTGGCCACTTTTGAGGTCAACCCTGAACACAAATATGTTGAAGAGGATTACGTTCCTCAAAGATAATAATAATGGTCTTGAAGCCTTGTTTGAGATAGGACTCAAAACAAAACCAAACTAGAGTATGGAACTCAACAAAACCAAACCAAACTGAATAGTTCCTTTGGTTTTAGGGAAATGAATGGTTTGGTCTGGTTTCATAAAATTGTAAACCTTGAAATGTTGGTTTGGTTTAGTTTTAGGGTGCAATATAACCAAACAAAACCAAACATATATATATATATATATATATATATATATATATATATATATATATATATACAAACATATATATATATACATACATACATACATACATATATATATATACGTATTATTATAAATGGGAATTAGAAGAGTAATCTCATTAGGTTAGGGATTATGAGGTTCTATATGTATGATTAGTATAATTGTTAAGATGATACACTTAAGTAGGTATATGGATCCCTCACTTAAGTTGTACCAAGAACGTGATAGAAAGATAAAAATGTTGACCTAGGCCTAACAACCACTATACTAACACGTATATTTTTAAAATTCTTATATAATTTAAATTTTACAATACTTAATGAGTTCATGTATTTTATTATGTAAAGTAGTTTCTAGATAAATGGAATTAAGGCTTAACAATTTTATACTATGTGGTATAAGGAATAGTTAGTTGAAGTTAATTATTTTGACAATATCTATTTATAGATTTTCTATATGTTCAAATATTACCAACTGCAAAAAATTGTATCTAAAGTTTGTTCATCATGCTAGATTGATTGATAAATATTATGACAAATGGAACAAATGTTGATGGAATAATTAATATGTAACTCATGAATGATAGTTTGAAACTAAAATAAGCCAAACCAAACTACAAATTAATAGTTCATTTTGGTTTGGTTTGTTTTGGACTAGTTAATAGTTTGGTTTAGTTTTAGAATATACTAATCGATACATTTGGTTCAATTTGTAGTTTTAGTAATAAACTGAACCAAAGCAAACTATGTCCACCTCTAGTTTGAGCTAGCCTCATTGATGGGTAAATAATCACTTGATAGAGTTTTCCTAACATGATGACGAGGATTGAAATAGTATGTGTGATACTAATGATTTTTTATCCACATTAGACATGATCTATGCCCAATCCAGACAAACAAATCTTGTGCTAATGTAGAATGCATGGAATCACCCATCTACATGGAATTTCATGTCTTTTTAAAAAGTATGAGAAATATATTCCATTGCAATAAATTGAGTAATTGAACCCCAGACAAGAGATTCTATGGATTCTTAGAATAGTTTGATTATTCTTGTTTGACATCTTTCCCCACTAACACTAGTATGACAATGAGTACTAAGTTCCATAGGTATGACTTAAAACACTATGTAAAGGATCATGTCCATGTGTTGATTTTCAAAACCTATAGATTCTCTAGGGTAGTTGGATATTGCCCAGAGGCACTAGTGAGGATCTTGGATTCAAAGGCGAAGGAGTTTTGGAGTAAATATTCTTAGAATCACCATAGAAGAATGAAATCACATGGGAGTAAACAATGAAATAATAAATTGACCCACCCCTTTTTCTAGATGAGCAAAATTTTGTGGACAAAATTCATTTATGAGGGGAGGATGATAGAACTTTGATATTCCTATCTTTTTTCTATATAAATTTTAATTGAAAAAGGATTTCTAAAACATAATCCTTTGGATAAATAATTTAATTATTTTCATATTTATTGTTGTATAAATAAAATAATAGTCTAATTTAGTAAATATAGCATATATGATATTTTTGTTAGTAATATTGTTTTGTAAAGTTATTCCCACAGTTTATGAATTTTATGGGAGTATAATTTATGTTTAGAGACTTTCACATAAATTTAAGGCAAGGTGACTTTAAATCCAATAAATTTATATTCATATAATAAATTTCGTTTATATTTCTTGTGATAGCAAGGTGGGAGAAAATTAAAGAATAATCTAGATTTTCAAGTCATAAATACTTTCCAAGTGGTCTAATGATTTAAATTATCTAAATATGTGACATGTATGTATATACTTTCCATAATGGCTTTTGGCTTGCCACTTAAGTTTTATGTATATGAGAAGGAACTTGGTTAAATCCAAAATTCCATAATAGGAAAGAAGTAGTTAGTTTTTGGAAGCCACTACTATAACCATTAGTGAATGTCAAATCTTGAGACTATATTTCATGACCAGATCATTTCTAATTAATATGATTGAATCAATTCTTATATCATAAGACTGACACCTACCTTATGCCCAAGAAGGGGCCCAATATCCACCTCTCTCTCTAGCTTCAATGCCTCCTTCCCCATAACCCTAAAATCTTTGCATGCAACCTATATAAGAGAGTCGTCAAAGCACCACTAGTCAACCCAAACCTAGCTACAATCCTAGATTTATTGTGGGGGAAGCCCGTAGTTGACCAAAGTTTAGGCACCTCCCCATCAAACTTGAGAAGCATGGTTGGTTACACATAATTCCTCAGACATTATTATATTTATTCATTACCACATATTGAAGCAAACATAATAATTGTAATTACCTTTGTTAATAGTCAAATCAATTACATAGTGTTCCATTACAATAATCATATGAGTAGCTCTTGGGGCATACTACCAATAGATTAAAGCCTTCAAGCCTATTTTCGTTGGCTTTACACGTAAAATATTCTATCCTAACCCTTTTTCTCTCTTTTTCACCTTTATCCTCTCTACCATGATGGGAATCCATAGTGATACAAATTGAAAACTTATGCATATAGTTAAAGGACCCTCTTTTCTTCTCTTTTTACTCTAGATACACCATGTTCTTGAAGAGGAAAGCATTCCTGGAGATTTCAAAGATCAAGCTTGGTTCTTTGGTGCTCTTTCTTGTGGTTTCTTGCTTGGAATTTAGTTTCTTCACCCATAAGGTGAGTTATGTTACTCTTGATGCATTTCATGCCTACTTATTACATGCATACTGTAGACAGGAAAAGTAATGACACTAATAGATATTCATTTTATAACATAGAGGGGTTTTAAGGGAAATGTCGGGAGGCTCTGGTGATGGTGGAGGTGATTCCCAGGGAGGGGGTGACGGTGCTTCCCAGGGAGGTGGCAACGATAGTTCAGGGGGAGGTGTTGCTATTAGGCATGATGCTAGACCTCCTCCTCCCAATCCTCATTGATTTTAGGCTCCTGCACTTAGAAGAAACATCCACATCAGAGTAGAGAAGGAACCTCGACAGTGGTTAGATTTGTTCAAGAGGCCATCAAAGGAAGTAGATCTGGGCGTCTTATTGACTAAGGAGCTAGAGATCAAGGATGGGGCGATAGTGTACTCAAAAGAGATCTCGAGAGGAATGCTACAAGGTAGAAGCTCTCGGTGGTAGGCTATATTGTGGACCTGAAACCTCACTGGTTATCCCTGTAATCGTACGTTCAGGGGTTGTGGAAGATCAAGGGGACTATCGAGATCATCTTGAGAGGTAATTTCTACTTCATAGTGAATTTATCTAATGCGGGTGATATGGAGACTGGCTTTCATAGAGGGTCATGGTTTGTGGTGGGGAAGCCTCTCATCATGAAGAAATGGGCAAGAGGATGCTCACTGGACAAACTAAAATTAATGAAGGTTCCAATTTGGGTGAGGATCTTTGATTTACCATTGGAGTTGTGGGATGAGGATATCTTTGGTATGATATCTTCGCACATTGGTACTCCTTTGAAGGTTGACAAAGCTACATTGGAGTTTAGAAGACTGGAATTCGCAAGGATGCTGGTGCTGATTCTTGCGTCGTCCAATTTCTTAACATCCATTCCGCTGGTGAGTGATGTTGGTATAGAGGATAATGTCTCTGTTCAGTATGAATGGGTCCCAAATAGGTGTTAGACCTATGGGACTTTTGGCCATGAAAATGCAGGCTGTGAGGAGGTAGTGGAGAAGGGAAAGAAGCTAAATGTGTGGGTTCCTAAGAAGGTGTTGTCAAATGTTAATGAGAAAGAGAATCCAGTACAGGTTGAACATGTGTCTGAAGCAGAACATTTTGAAGATGCATCAGACATCCCTGTGAAGGAGATTGAGGTGTGATTTTCGGTTCTCCAATTGTTATTGAAGCTGAACTTATCACCCCAAAGAATAGTATCAATAGAAGTGATGGATTCATTCCAGTCTCTAATGGTCCAAGGAAGAATAGAAGGAAAAATTCCTCTCCTCCAAAGGGTCCCTTAAAATCACTAGAGGTTGCTTTCAGGTCGGGGGTAAACATTACGCCTAACTCATTTCAACATTTATTCGTTAATGAGGGTGAGCAAGAGATTACTGAGGCTGGAAGGCTTCCAGCTAATCATGTTTCCAATGGTTAGTTCCCTAACTATTTCCTCTTGGAACGTGAGGGGACTAAATTTCTTGGGAAGGCAGTCGACACTCTAGGAGTGTATAGGTAGGAATGATGTGTCTATAGGGTGTGTTCTTGAAACTAAGTTGAGTAGGAAGAAAGTCTACAAGGTCATGGACAGGATGTTTGGGGCTAGCTCATGTATTTCTAATCATGATAGCCATGTTCTGGGTAGGATTATCCTGGTCAAGTTGAAGGAGGACATCATTTTTACCAGTATCAGTGAATCTGATCAATTTATTCATGTTCTTGTCTTGACACCTTTTGGTAGGTTCTATCTTACTGCTGTTTATTCTCACAACAACCTCAATAAAAGAAATCTCTTATGGAATGCTATAAAATACCTTAATAGCTCTGTTAGAGGTCTGTGGTTAGTCTGTGGTGACTTCAACGCAGTTCGCTTTGCTCATGAAAAGTTTGGTGCCAGTGATCCATGTTATAGTTCCATCGTGAGCTTTAATGATTGTGTTCATCACTCTGCCTTGGTGGAGTTGGACTTAAGAGGATCAAAATATATTTGGGATAATAGACAGAAGGGTGAAAAGCTTGTGATGTCCAAGCTGGACAGAGTTTTCTACAACTTGGATTTTTTTGGAAAGCTTTCCCAATTTCTGGGGTGAGGTTGTTACTTCTATTCATAGTGATCACAGACTGATCTTAATGTATATGGATAAGTACAATAGGAAGAAAGAACCTTTCTATTTTGTTAATGAATGGTGTCAACATGATGACTTTCTTTTGGTGGTTAAGGAGGCCTGGAGTGTGGAGATTGTGGGCAATCCTATGTATCGAGTTTGTAGAAAATTGGACAATGTTAGGTTCAAACTCTCGAAGTTAAGACAGTTGTTGGTGATCTCACTGAAATAAGACCTATGAAGGAGGACAAAGCACGTGTAGCTCAAAATTATGTAGATCACAATCCTCATGATGATGTGGGTGTTCAGATAGTTGCTGAGAAAAGTAAAGAAGTGTTGGTGGCCTATAATGCTGAAGAGTCCTTTCTAAAATAGAAGTCTAGAGTCAGCTGGTTGAAGTTGGGAGACAGGAACTCCAAGTTCTTCTACTCTTCGATTGGTACTAGAAGGATGAGGAACTCTATTAGAAATGTGTTGGTGGATGGTGTTGGAGTGTCAGATGAGCAAGTTATCCATGATGAATTTGTTCGATTCTATAAAGACCTTTTCAATTCTGATGATCGGGGTGTTTTGAATTGGGTTGATGAATGGAAGTTTCTGAAGCTTTCTGATGTACATATTAATGCTCTTTGTGCTATTGTTACCAAAGAGAAGATTGAGAAAGTCATTATGGGGAGTGATGTAGATAATGCCCTGGGGCCTGATGGTTTCAACTTCACTTTCTACAAAGTGTGTTGGAACATCATGGGTGATGATGTGGTGAAGGAAGTCCAGAATTTCTTCAGAAGTGGCTTCCTTTTGATGGAGGTTAACAAAACCTTTATTATGCTTATTCCTAAATGTAGCAGTGCATCTAATGTGAAGGATTGGAGGCCAATCTCCTTGTGTAAGTCGCTATATAAGGTTATTTCAAAGATCCTTGCTAATAGAATGTAATCGATTCTTCTTGAAGTTAGTGATAAGGCACAATGTGCATTTATAATGGGGAGATCCATTTCTGATGCTACATTGCTTATGAATGAGCTCCTGAACATGATCATGAAGAGATCCTCCCCCAAAATCTGTGTGAAGGCTGATCTCATGAAGGCGTATGACTCAGTTAGATGGGAGTACTTGAACTTTGTTCTATCTGAGATGAGGTTTCCTAGATGTTGGATTGAATGGATCTTTGAGATATTTCACACCATTAGCTTTCAGATCTTAATTAATGGTCAACCTTCTTATTTTTTCTTCCCGAGTAATGGTATTAGGCAAGGGGATCCTTTGGCCCCTTACCTTTTTGTTATTTCTATGGAAGGTCTATCGACCATGATGTCGTGTGCTCTCAGAAATAAAGCTATCCATCCTCTGAAGGAAGGTGACATGAAGGTGTCTCATGTTCTTTTTGCTGATGATGTGTTCTTCTTTTTTGATGGTAATGAAGATTTGATTAGATCAATTGCTGTTGTTATTGTGGCATTTGGTAATGCATCAGGTCTGAATATCAGTAGCCAGAAGTCATCTTTCTTATCGAATAAGCTAGTTGATGTTATTATGGTTGAAGGTTTACTAAATATCAAGCATGAGGAGTTACCTATGAAGTACCTTGGCCTACCTCTATTTGTGGGGAGACTCTCTTAGAGTCTTTGCTCACCAATTATTGACAAGATTAAGGGTCGTTTAGAAGGTTGGAAGTCGAGGCACTTATCCTTTGCAGGTAGAGTGGAACTTATTAAGTCCACACTTTTTTCTTTCCAACTCTATTGGGCATCATCTTTTCTGCTACCTATGGCTGTCACAGATGAAATTGATAGATTGTGCATGGACTTTCGTTGGGGTGGTCCGGATTTAGAGAGGAAAACACATCTTGTAGCTTGGAGCCAAGTCTATTTTCCCAAAGAAGAAGGTGGTCTTGGTTTGAAAAAAGCTAGAGATATTGTTGATGCTTGTAGTACTCTTAACCTTTGGAATGTAGCTGTGAAGAAGGATAGGTTGTGGGTCAGGTGGGTCCATGGTAGGTATTTGAAGGGAGAATCGACCTGGAGGTGTACCATTGCCTCCAATGCCTTGTGGGTGTGGAAGCATTGTCTCTACCATAGAGAGAGTGTTATTGATCATGTTTCTTTCTCTGTGGGTAATGCCAACATCATTAAACTCTGGAGAGACCCTTGGTTTAAAAGAGGGTACTTGGAGGAGGTCCTGGATACGATCTATATTATGAGAAGTGGAACTAGTAAATTTTCTTGTCTAAGTTCTCTGATTTTGAATGGTGATTGGGTTGAGGCTAAGTCCAGACATGTCTCTTCTATTATCAAAGTTATCCATGATGTTGGGGTTTCTGTTATGAAGAAAGATGACTTTGTGTTACTGAATGACAAGGAACCAAATGAGGTCAAGGATACCTGGGAGATCATTAGATCATCAAGACGTGTTCATTTCTTGTTAGGTTGTCTATGGAAGTCTAAGACCTCAATGAGGCACAAGGTTCATGGGTGGAGGTGTTTTTGAATAAGTTTCTCACTCTGGACCATATGCACAATAGGGGCTTCCAACTCCCTTCTAGGTGTGATCTTTGTGAAGGTGATACTGAGGATTTGGCTCATATCTTATTTGGATGTGAGTATTCTCTATAGGTGTGGAGAAAAGCTATTGATATACATTACTTACCTAGTGTTCCAAGTTCCTTTGTTGAGGTTTTCTCTTTCTTGTCAAAGAAGGAGAGAGTGGTAATTTTGGCAATTTTCCATGGCTTGTGGGAAGAGAGGAATCATAGAATTTTTCTTGGTTGTAGGGTTTGTGCATATAGAATGTGGTTTAGTCTGAAGAAAGACATAGATATCCTTGTATATGGTTTCATCTTTTGCCTCTTCCTATTTTTCACTCAGCTTTGTATAGAAGTTTCAAAAATATATAAATAGGGGTAACACGCTAAAAAAAAGACAGGAAAAGTAATGTGTGGAATGATATGCCTTTATATTGATAAAGCACACCTAATATATGGACACATGTGGTGGACAATAACCATTTACATAGTGTGGGACTAATCCCACATGCATAGAGGATATACTGGGAAATAAAGAATAATGAATAAAGGGAATAAATGGTTATTATTCTAACACCCCCGTTAAAGCTGGAGTGTAGATGTCATAGGCACAAAGCTTGTTACATATGAATTTTACTCGACATCCATTGAGGGATTTTGTGAAAAGATCAGCCACTTGATCTCTTGAATGGAATACAATAAGTACAATTTGGTGATCTTGCACCTTTTCCCAAATGAAGTGACAATCAACTTCAATATTTTTCTTCTGTTTGTGAAAAACCAAGTAGGAGGAAATGTAGACTATAGCTTGTTCTCACATGAGTTCCATTGCTTTAGACTAATTGATTCCCAATTCTTCTAGAGTATTCTTGGTCCATATGAGATCATTTGTTGGCATGAGCCATAGATATATATTCAGATTCAACAGAAAACTGGGCTACTACTATTTGCTTTTTGCTTTTCTAGGACATGATATCCCCCCCCACACACAAACATGATATCTAGAAATTGACGTGTGGTTTTTGGACACATCCTGCCCAATCAAAATCTAAAAATCCATGTACTTTGATATGTCAATGATTTGTGTATCATATAACTTTGTCTGGACCTTTCTTGATATAGTGAAGAATCCTATAAACAACCTCCATATGACTACTTTAGGGTTTATCCATGAATTGACTAACCACACTAGTAGCAAAGGATATGTCTTGATGAGTGACTATAAGGTAATTTAATTTTCCAACTAGTCTTCTATATATCCATTGATCTTCAAATTGCTCCCACTCCTCCTTGTACATCTTGAATTTGGGATCCATTGGAGAATCTGCAGGCTTTTCTCCAAGCATACCTTTCTCTTCTAGTAGATCAAGAGTGCAGTTCCTTTGTGAGATGCTTATACCTAGGAGGCTTAAATCTTTAGTTTGAAATTTATTTTGAATAAATTTTTTGAGCTTAGAATACCCTACTGATCATCTCCAATAATGAAAATATCATCAACATAAATAATAAGGAGAATATAGCCTAAGGATCCTCATTGATGGAAGAATGAATGTTCAAGACCTAGCTATAGATAACCAAATTCAAGTAGAGCTTAAATAAATTTCCTAAACCAAGATCTTAGAGCCTACTTGAGCCCATAAGAGATTTATGAATACGACAAGCTAGGTGTGACCCCCCTAAGAAACAAACCCAGGAGGTTTCTCCATATAGATTTCTTTAGACAAGTCACCATGGAGAAAAGCATTTTATATCAAGTTGGTGCAAGGGCCAAGAAAAAAGAGCTTCCATAGAAATATAAAGATGAACATAGGACACTTTAGCAAAAAGAGAAAATGTTTGAAGATAGCCATTGACATATACTTGAATGTATATCTTGGTTACTAAACAAGCCTGTAGATGATCAACAACACCAATATGTCCAACTTTGACTCAGTAAACCCATCGACACCCAAAAACAACCTTATCTGTCAGAGTAGGAACCATACTTCAAGTGTGACTTTGGAAAAGACCATTCATCTCATCTTCCATAGCACAACGCCATCCTAGTTGATTCATCACAGAAAATATAGAAATAGGAATGGAAACATCAGTTATGGATGATATGAAGGGTTTATACAAGGGAGATAAACAATCATATGAAACAAAGTTAGAAATGGGATGAAGAGTGCATGATTGTTTTCCTTACCAAGTAGCAATTGGTATATTAAGAAAAGTATCACAGTTACCTGGCGCTCCAGATTGAGTGGTGAATGAAGGAGAGTTGACATTTGATTTGTCTGATCCTTAATCTTAGGGGAAATATCTACTTGGGATATAGAAGGAGATGACTCTCCTTGGATAGGGGGTTTAGATGACAAGATCTCCAAAGTATGGAGTGTCTTCAAAGAAAGTAACACCAGCTAAAACCAAGATGCAGTGATCAACGGGATCATAACATTGATATCTCTTGTGATTTTTAGACTAACCAAGGAAGGCAAACTTGGAAGACTTTGTACTAAGTTTTTTGTGACCTGACCCAACATTATGTACAAAACAAACACATGCAAAAACTTTAGGAGGAATGATATAAATGGTTGACCATGATATAAAAGTTGAAAGGGGATGCATCTATGTAAGGTGGATGATGTCATGCGATTGATGAGATATGTTGTAGTGAGGACAACATCGCCCCATAATTCCTTGGGAAGGATCGTATGAAAAAGAAGAGTATGGAAATTTTTGACTATGTGACAATTTTTCCGCTCCACTGTTCCATTTTGTTAAGGTGTGTGGGGACAAGATGACTGGTGTATAACCCCTTTAGAAGAAAATAATTGAGAAAGAACATTACTAAAATATTCTTTGGCATTATACATTTGAAAAATACAAATATGCCAAGAGAATTGGGTTTTAATCTCATTATAAAAGTTCTCTATTACTAATAAATTTTTAGAAAAATCTTTCATCAAATACAACCAAGTGACTCTCAATAAATCATTGATGAAATTGATAAGATATTGTTAACCAACTTTTGATGGAACCCAACATGGGTTCCACACATCAGAATGAAGAATTTCAAAACTTGACTTAGTAGTCATCTTATTCCTAGAGATGAAGGTGGATCAAAGATGCTTTCCTACCTGAAATGACTCACATTGGAGTGTACTACATCTAGATAGTTGAGGGTGGAGAACCCAAAGTTTGTACAGGGACATGTGTCCAAGCCGACTATGGATATGGAGAGGAGAATCCGCCACACATGCCTTGGATGCCAGACCAATATTGTAGAGACCTACAAGTTCATACCCTCCACCAATCACCTTCTACGTCTGAAGGTCATGTATCACACAATAATTAGGGTTAAATGTAATCGAGGATTGAAAAGAACATTAATTTGCTAATGGAAATTAAATTGAAAGTAGTACCACAACTTTAGGTTTGTTGAGTCAACATCGACATAAGACTTAGTTTGTTTTCTTCACTAACCAACATATCTATCCATGGTCTATGGTTATGAAAATAATTTTGGAGAACGTGGAGAACATTTTGAGAGTAATTATATGGCATATGGAGGTGGTTGTAGGATGCTGGTACCTATGGGAGGTGTACCTAAGATAAGGCCAAAATAGCCCACCCACATCCTTTGGATCCTGCAACTTAGTTGATCCAACCTTCCAATATTTTTCGGAGCAGATAATGATGACCACAACACATTTGGATGACATGAAACATTTACCTCCACTTAAGGAGCCTTCCCTAGATGTTTAGTCATAGGGTTTGAGGAAGACCTTCAAGAGTTTGAAGTGTGTGGGAGCTATGGGCATAGATATCCCAAAAGATGTAGACATGTGCCTGATGGAGTTGAAGAAGATGTTTTGAATTTTGAATTTTGAATATTACTTAGGAGAAAAGGTTAAGTATGTGATCTTCCTACTTCAGGGTAGTGCTAGCTATTGGTGAGCCATTGAATAGGGGAAGAGGCCAGGTTAAGTGATCAGTTGGGCTAAGTGTCGGTGGGTGTTTGTGAGACATTAATTCTCTAGTTGTATCTGGAAGAAAATATGTCTCAATTTGAGCAGTTTCTCCAAGTATCATGGTCTGTGAATTACTACAAGGAAAATTCCATGGATTTTTTGAGGTTCTAACCTCACATGTATACCATAGAGAAGGAGCATATTAGGAGGTTTGAGAATGGGTAAATGATGAGTTGGCACTGACAAGGTCAACTTTGAAGACACATGAGAAGTTTTCTATGTTCATGGAGGAAGTTAAGAGGTTAGAGAGAACAATAGTGAACCTAAGAGACACCAACTCTAAAAGTGGTCAGCTCAATTTTAGGGGAAATAGTCAAACAATTAAAAGAAGCACATATTTTCCATGCAACATCAACAACATTATCAATAGTCATGATAGAGATTGGCAGTTTCTAAGCCAAGTACATAAGTAAGGTCACGACGTCTCCTAGCAAGGGAAGAGGTTGTGGGTTTCTGCCAATTGGAGAAAATAGTTAGGGTTATATGTTTAGAGTAACTAGGAAGTTATGCAATAACTAAGGTAGATCCAACAATTCTTGCAACAACAATGCCATAGTGGTGATGGAAGTGGACATGGGCAAAAATCTAAAGTAGGGTCTTCTAGAAGAGTAGGAAGGGGTCAAGGCCAAGGATGTCAACATGCAACAACTAGATTTTATGCTATGAGTTAACAAGAAGGGTGGTCCGCCTTTGAGTGTGACTGGTTGTATGGAATTTTTCACTCTAACTTATTTGCATATAATGAGTATCAGTTTTGGATGACCCAAGTGAGAAACACTCGTTTAACACCAAAAAAGTGGTAAATAACGAGGATTGCAAGGTGACTATAGGTAGATGTTTGATAATCCCAATACCATGTATAGGAACTTTAGATCCATTGGAAATAGTGATAGGTGGATACAGTGTTTTACTGGTGAATAGAATGGATATAAGATGGGGTGTACCTATAATGTGATTTGCTACACCTGAATCAAGTATCCCAGAAGACAAATATGCATTACAAGATTGAGATATGCATGTAGTAGGTCCACTAGGGTGTTGTGCAAAGAAAGATATCAAAGAAACTGAAGACATGGCTTGTTGCGAAGCTCTGTATTGACAAAACTAATTATACTCCTCATCTATCACCTAAATTTGATGGTTGGTGTCACCTAAAGCATTTTCAATGGATGCCACATTTATAGATGTGGTTTTTTGAGGATACCCATGAAGATCACGATAGGTTTCCTTGCAGCCCCATCTTGACATAATGAGAACATTACAGGTGTCCACGTCCTCAAGTAGTAGATCTGCCTCCACAACCTCGTCATCCTCCTCTACAAGTAGTAGGGTGAATGGTGATGTGACCCTTCATGGTAGAGACCATGGTAGATTTTTTTTGAGGAAGAATGTGGAGCTTATTTAATGAAAGTGCGATAGACATGGCAATATGTTTTTTCCAATTTGGGAAGCTCAGATTCAATGAGGATTTGGTTGTGTACTCCTTCACATTCATGTTGTAGAGAAGCCAACAAATAATGATAGCCATTTGATCCCTCTTCTTTTGGAGTTCTTTGAGGTCTGTTGTTAGTGAAAGGAGAGAATGAAGATCGTCAGTAATGCGAGTTACCTCCCTAGAGTATTGAGTCAGAGATTTGACATCTTATGGAAGATTATACATCTCCACATTTATCTCATTCACACAGGAGATGTTTAACTTATATGAGAGATTAAGATGATCCCAAACATCTTTACATTTCTCAAAGTGGCTGGTGAGATCAGCCACTTGTGGCTCCATGGAATTTCATAGGATGGAGAGGAGATTGGCTTGGGTCTGCTCCCATTTTTTTAGAGTGAAACTCATCACTCTATGAGATTCTTGTGTTGGCTTTTTGGATTAGCTACACTCTAATTTGGATGATGCATATATTTCCCATTTATGATATTAACAATGCGAATTTAGTATTTCAAGTGATCAAGAACTTAGAAAAGATTCCACATCAACTTGTACCCAAATGTACCTTGTATTAATACGTTTTGTACAACTTGCTAGGAATGATGTAAGAAAAAGTGATGATCATCACTATACTATTCTAAATCCTTTTCAACACTCACATATTTAGAGCAGTTAGGTGCCATTTGAAAAATCAGTTAAAATATTTTAAAAATTAGAATTGATTTGAAGGATGGGGGAAAAATTGTCAGCCAACTCAACCTTGAAGGATCATATGTAAATTGTATGACTATCTTTGATGGATCCAACTACAATCAATGGAAGTGGGATATGCAATTCTACATTCAATGGCGTGGCCTTGATCTTTGGAATTTGATCATCCACCCATATGTGCCTCCAACAATAGATATGTAGGAACAATATCGAGATATGGTAATAAATATTACTATTAATTCTAGTGCTATAGAATTGCTTTATAATTTTGTTTCTATAGATGAATTTATTCATATTTCCTCTTGTGATAGTCTTATGATATTTGGAGGAAATTATCTATTATTTAGTAGGAAACAAGCAAGCGAATGATTCTAAAATTAATATTCCGTAATAATAATATACAATTATTTCAAATGGGAAAATAGGAAACTAATTGAAATGGATTCTAGATTTTCCTCTACTATAAAAACCATAAAATATTTCAAAAAGAATAGTGAAGAATGTGAGATAAAGAAACTTTTCATCATGTAGTTGAATGTCTAATCAACAAAAATGATGAACAAAGTGATGATAATGATGTAACTTCTTCAACTTTTTCTAAAAATGAACTTGTTGAATTTAAATTACATAAAGTTGAAACATATAAGAAAATGAAATTGGTTATATTATTTATTCCTTAAATATAGAAGTATATGGGATCAATTATGAATATAGTGTTCTATTTATTTGTTTTAAATTGGTTTAAAATGGATAAAATCATAAAGACTTACTCTTGGTCGAAGTACAGTTTGATTGAGAGGCAGATTGGTGGAAATCCAATTCAACCGAATTACTGACTATAAATTTGGCTATCTTAGAATTGGTAATTAGATCCAGTTTGCTACATGTTTAATTCTAAAATGATTGGATGTACCTGATTTAAATGTATCTTTTGGTTTAATGGATAATTCTATCTTAATGGTTCAATTCGTAGTTTGAGCTCAAGTTTTAAGAGTATGAGGTTAAGGGGGATCTCAAAGTTATGTGATATAACTTTCATATCTATAATGCTTTTACTGATATTCTCTATATCAATTATGGGTGTAACATCCCTAACTTTCTGTCGATAGATTCTTTATTGACCTTGTTCTGTTCTTATGGCTTCTCTATATCAATTTGGGCTTACCATCCCTTATATTTGGTCAAAGATACTTTTGTTGATCTCATATTATGTTTAATGGATTCTATAATCATTTTTGGGCTTAACATCCCTTGAAAATGAAACAAAAGTAAGGTTTTTTTATGGAAAATTATGGAGGACATAACTCCTTGCATTGATATTGAGATATCTTTCAGAAAATGGTGTTTTTCATGGCATCTCCTATATCATGGTGGATTCAACATTCCTTATCATTGGTTTAGAGTTTTCTTTTAATAATTTATGCTTAATGGTATCTTTTTATCATGAAGGACTTAACATTCCTTTCATTGGTAATTAGGCAACCTTTTAATGTTCCTTGATCAAATATGGCTTTTTGTATATAAATTACACACTCTTTTATGAAACGAATCCATTTTTTTGGTATATAGTCCCTTTTGAAAATGATTATTTTATTGAGGGGGTGTCTCCTAAGAGGGGGAGCATTTGTAAGCAATAAACCCTTTTTGACTTCGACAAAGGGGGAGAATCATGAAGATAATTTTAACTATAAAAAGGTAAATTGTTCTACTTTCAAATTATCTTATGAAATATTTATCATCACCAAAAGAGGGATATTGTTGTATTTTTGGATATGCCACAATCTAATTTAGATGATGCAAATATTTCCCATTTATGTTACTGACAATGTGAATTTAGTATTTTTGGTGATCAAGGAACTTAGACAAGATTTCACATCAAGTTGTACTATGAATGTACCTTGTATTAATACTTCTTGTACAACTTTCAAGAATGATGTAAGAAAAAGTGATGATCATCCATATCCTATCTTAAACCCTTTTCATCACTCACATCAAGTGTTAGGATAGCTAAATGCCTTTAGAAAAATCATTGAAATTATTTTCCAAAATTTTGAATTGACTTTACAAACTCTTTTTCAACTGAACTCTTCCTTAGATTGGGTTAAGTCATTGTATAAAAAGATTTGTTTTAGAAAATAGCCATTGTAATTTTTGCAAAGAATTTAACATCCAATCAAACTCTTTTTGGACCGAAGTTAGTTTAGTCAAATTGAGATCTAGTTTGCAACATTTATTTTCTATCTGTTACAACATTTTTTTATATCCTGACAACTAGTTTTGAGTTTGAATTGATCTAAACACACTCCCAACAACTATATTGACCATTCATAAGTGTTTCTTATACATAGGAGTGCCTATGAACAATTAGGAAACACACTTTATCAATCCATCACATGATATCTTTTTCAAAACATAGAATTTCATATTGCTATCTTCAAATCTAAGATAGTGTCCTAGTCCAACAAATATAGTCGTCACTATTCCTTGTGGAGAATTTGATCATCACTTGTTCATAGAGAGATTATAATTATAAATCTTGAGAGGGTTGTAACTTATTCTTCCTTTCTCATCATGGTAATTTATTTTGGATTGCTTCCAACTACTTCTTGTGAGAAGGCTGTTGTGAAGCTACCTAGCATGGTTTCTTGTAAGAAGGATGCAAACAAAATGTGGAGGTGAATTATGATAGTTCTCCTAGAGATAGAAAATAGGGTTGTCTTGAACCACAAAAGACATCTATGGATTTATGTATTTTGTATCAGTTGATAAAAGGACTAAAATATAGGTTGAAAATCATGGTTGGTATCAACTAGGTAGCAGACTAATGTCATTCGACAGAAGCACTCTAAATTGCATGTCTTTTGTGGTTTGCCTTCTTTGTCCACATAACATTTTTGTGGTTTGCCTTCTTTGTCCATATTGCATTCTTTACATTTCCACAACATTATCCTTTTATGCAAGTTGCAATCTAACCTATTTTTGTTTGAAATTTCATAAGTGTTACATTATCTATATTCTCCCCCTAGAGATCTAACAGCTTATACTATCCTTGTCCCTTGAAATATATCTTGATTATTAAACTCCATTGATCAATGTTTTTCTATCGAGCATTCGATTTGTGATGATCTGATCATCGAAAAGGAGAGGCACTTCTTTCTTTTCTGACATGATGAATAAAAGGAATAAAACTAGGTAGCAGATGTCTTAGATGGTGTGTACATAGAGCACACAATGTGTACAAAGAACTAGATAGGTCTCTGACTATTGACAACATGACGTGTTAGTGATGGGCATGGCGTGTACATTGTTGGAGGCATATCTTTGTCTCCCATCAACACCATTTGTTAGGGATGGACACATCATGTTCCTTGTCAGAGAAGTAACTCTGTCTCCTGTCAACATGATGTGTCGGTGACAGAGACAACAAGTGACTTGTTGGGTCATAACCTTGTCTTCAGTTAACATGCTGTGTTGATGCTAGACATATCATGTGTCACACTACTAATTCAGAAATTGTAGGTCATCTACCCCAAAAATTGCACCTTGGATGGATCTTCTTGGTGAGAAAACCTCCTCTGTGTGGATCTATCTACCACTATAATAGTGGTGAAGATTTGGAGAAGGAGATGAAGATCCTTTGATAAGAGAGGATGATGATGTGTCCAAGCATGATTCTTTAGAAAGTGATGGAGGTGACTTCCACCACTGTGGAGATGGTTCCCATGGTGGATATGATTTCCACAATGGAAAAGGAGGACTTCCATGATGAAGATGATTTCCATGATGGGGAATGAGAAAGACATCCACGATGGAGATGATTTCCATGGAGGAGAAGGAGGGATTGTCGTAACGGAGGAGCCTGGTGAAGATGACATCAACACCCATATAGATGATGGCTAGTTCTATTACATGATGCTCTCTTTAGTGAATTAGGGTATTGTTGTCTCTCATACCTTGTAGACTGGAAAAGTAATGTGTGGAATGAGATGCCTTTGTATTGATAGGGAACACCTGTATATATGGACACGGGTGGTGTCCAATATCCATCCACACAGTGTGGGACTAATCCCATATACATAGAGGATATACCAGATTTCAAAGAATAATGAATAAAGGGAACAAATTTTTATTATTCAAACACATAATATTAATCTTGCTATAAAATTCTCTTAATATGCTATTTGATAATATTTATGGAGTATTTGGTGTGAAGAGTATGGAAATATGAATTTTATGTCATTTGTATTCTACTATATTGTCACACACCGTTCGAACAAAATGTCATTAATTAAGCGGAAGAATTTGTTAACAACGGATTGCTGAAAATCACTAAAAATTAAAACCATTTACAAAGAGATCCAAAAATAGGAAAACTCTTTTATCAAGAACAAATGTATAACATTTACATCCTGGTTCATAAGTACATAACTTGTACCATCTCTTTTTGAGGATTACAAACATCAACTGCCCTATTAACATTATATACAGATAGCATAAGAACCTCGAGGCATCAAGCAAAAATCTTAGATCGATTCATTAAAAACACTAACTACTAACTCCGAGGACCTGAGAGTACAAAGACGACACATAGGACTACTATCTATATGACTTGACATACAATATCTCCACATGTGATCTCACTGTTGTCCCTACTGTTGCTGTCCTTCCTCTGCTGTAGGGATTTCTATTTCTTTGTCTGTGTCCACCTAAAAATGTTGGATCCCACGGGGGTGAGACAATTTGTAAATTGCCCCAGTGAGAGATATAACTCTCCGCCAAAACATTATTATTGCAGTTTATGAGAATAAAATTGAGCAGAAGAATTATATATATATTTAACAGTAGATAAACCATTGTATGAACAGAGTGAAGTAATCTCCTTTCCTAAGGAGAACATTGCATCTACCCATGGTAGAGTCGTAATTCATCCATCTACTTGTAATGAATGTAAAGAGATATAAATAACATCTATCAACTAGTGATGCACAAAAGAAATGTAACATCAGCTAGTAAATTTCTGTATTCAATCCTTAAACAAACATGTTATACGACTGATTACATTTTACAATCACATTTATGTCCTGAGGAGATGAGGTATATCGCTCATACTCCAACCGACCATTACGAAGTCAAAATTGGTACCATACAAGGTCAATGGAAGAGCTGGCTACCATGACCACCCACATCTCGATTAGTGCGAGATCACATGCAGGACATCTAGTGTCTCTGCTAAATAGCTTTCCAGGGTATACTGTCAACTTCTTTATAGAGCTATAGCGGCGGTTGTACTCTCTTCGCAATCGAGAGATTTCATGTTTACCTCCATCGATCCATCATTAACATTATTGGGAGATTCGTGATACATCTATCCCAATCTTCAAGAGATTCATGATACATCCATCCCGGTACAAATAATGAAGGAATGATAGGTTTAATATTTACCTTCCATTAATTCCCCCATTAGGACGTAAGGATATGTTCGCCCATCAACCCCCACATATTCAAAAATATGCATTCTGGGTTTTGCCGCGGAGCAACCCATTTCACCATCAGTAAATACTGACACTGATGGATCTATGTTCAGGGCTCTACATGATATGATTTCACTTGATTAATTAAGTACATTAGCATATTCTTTTAGCATCAGTCAAGTTCTCAAACAAGAATTATTGTGACAATTGCTACTAAGAAACATGTAAGCTCTTATCAATTACTTTACCAGAACTTATAATACATTGGGATCTTAATCCCTTATCTCATCACTTGAAAGTTCACATCTCACAGCACCATCATTATCTTACTAATCAAATCTGGGTATTCATACCCTCAGTTCATCACTAATCACTATTACCACTTGTTAGGTAACTATTACCTCTAGGTCCTCAGACCGAGGTATACATGATACTTGTTACAGAAGCATCTCACATGGCTCACAAGGCCCATTAAGTGTCTTGTCACCTTTCACTAGGCAACAACTTACTCATATGGCTCATAAAGTCCATGCACATTTTGTTACTTTTACTAAGCAACAATAACATTAAGGCACACAAGGCCAATCAACATTTTTATTATATAAATATCATAGCTCAAACCTGGATATGTTCATCATCTCAAGATATCTACATGGTTAATACACATGATAACAGACATTACAATTTCACATCACACCATGCAATACAAAAGTAACACCATTATTCGCTTACCATGTTTAGGGTTTACCATGAAATAGGGCTTTTCATCCCTTTACCCAAAAATTAGGGTTAGGGTTTCCCATTTCACATTAATTAGGGTTTCATGTTTATATTATCTATCCAACCCTAATTTATCGTTCCATTCCTCTAGGAGCATTCAATAATATCATAAGTATTCACTCATGATCATTACTCTCATCATATATCATTAATGATTATCAATTCAAGGTATGAGTTCATCTCTCGACCTTACCATGGTATGTTTATATCATACTCATTATCTTGGCTTAACCCCTTTCTGATAGTATGTTAGTCAACACTTATCAAAGTGCAGTGAATTCATTACATCTTCATTGTAACAATTTACATAACACACACTTCTTGTGTTTCTTATCCAAGTGAATTGGATTTGAGGTGCATCAAGGTATATCAACCCTAAAATGCTAAATGTGATATCGATCATGTCTTGATGTATCACTTTTCTCATCACTTCCAAATTACTTAAGTTAATCAACTGACCTTGTATTAAGGTATTTCCCTCTTAATACTTTTAACCACTAACCTATCACCTTTATCATGTAGTGCATATGTCACCCATTAGAATGTGTACAACTATCTTTAATGATACAGACTTATCTCAAGTTAGGGCATTACATACTATAAGGTTGCCTGTAATCAACCACTTGAGATATTTCATCTCCATAAGGTATTACCCACTATTTCATCATTAGGGTTTTCTCTTACCTTTACCCAATTTTAGGGATAGGGTTTCATATAGCATTACATATCATCACCCTGGTTTAGGGTTTCACATGGCATCACCCCATATTAGGATTACATTATTACCCTGGATTAGGGTTTCACTCAGAATTGCCCTAAATTAGGGTTTGAATTCACCAATCAACTCAATTAGGGTTTTATGATCTCTTTATCAAGGATCATACCCTAATTGTATATCACATTTATTTTGAATGTGTTAGGCTTGATTGTTTACATGATTATCATTCATGTATGAATCTCTCTCTTTCATCCTACCCAGGATGTCCACTATTGAATTCTTGATTAGATTGAGCCTACTTCTTATTCAAATAGATGCATTTAGGGTTAGCATGATATATTGAATTATTGCATCATTATGCATCAATGATTAATCCCACTAAGGGTATCAATCATCTAAATACATTAAATGTTCAAATGGATTGTTCATCTAAACTTTTAGTTACATGTATCCAATTGAATTGACCAATTGAACCTTCAAATACATTAAATATTCAAATAGACTGACCAATTGAATTTTCAATTACATTAGGTATCCAATCGGATTGACCATATTGAACCTAAAATGGTTTTGATTACTTAGACCCCAAATGGTCTTAGTCTCTCAAAACTCAAATGGTTTGAAACCGTTTGGGCAAATTTCCCTTGAAACCGTTTAAGCAAGAAATGCATTGAAACTGAATGGACTTGGGTCTCCAAACGGTTTGAGACTGTTTGGACCCAAACGGTTTTGAGACCGTTTGGACCCAAACGGTCTTGAGACCGTTTAGACTCAAACGGTCTCAAACCATTTGGGTCCAAATGGTCTCAAACCATTTGAAGACCCAAGTCCATTAAATTTCAATGCATTTCTTGCTTTAATGGTTTCAAGGGACCATTTGGACTCAAACGGTCTTAAGACCGTTTGGTCCAAACCCTCTCAAAACTGAATGGACCAAAAAGGTCTTTCAACACTTAAACAATTCAAGGTTTCAATCAATGAACCAACTATCAATTGAATCCTTGATTCATTCATCAATTGAACTATTGAATCATCCTTCAATTGGACCATCAATTAGGGTTTTGAACCCAATTGAATTAGGATTTATAATCAAGAAACCTTCAATTAGGGTTTTGAAATCGAGGAACCATCAATGGTTAACATTGTGGAACTAATTCCATTGAAATCAATGAATCATCATCAAATTATGATATGACCTGACATAAAACGGTCTTGAGGTCGTTTGGATGACCTCCAAACGGTCTTGAGACCATTTTCCCCATCCATCATTAAAATATATGAAATTCAATTAGGGTTTAGATCATTGGATTAATCATCAATTGAGTTATTGATTTCCTTTTAATTTGATATCTCTGGATCTTCAATTACTCAATCATACTCAACCCTAGACCTCCAAACAGTCTTGGTTGACCTCCAAACGGTCTTGGTTGACCTCCAAACGGTCTTGAGACCGTTTGGGTTAATCAACCCAAAATTTTAAATCAACCAATTGAAATTTCAGCACTTAACCCGATTAGGGTTTGGTAATTGATTAACCTTCATCTGATGAACCCTTTAGAATCAGTCAATTAAATTTAATGGGTCATCAACCATCAACACTAACATAAAAACTCCAAACGGTCAACTGTGGTCAAGCCTTCCAAACGGTTTCAAATCGTTTGGCTTGTAACGGTTTGATGAAACCGTTTGATTTCAAACGGTTTTGTTGAAACCGAATGAACATCTTGTTAAAACCGATTGGATAACCAATTTTTGGGAAACATGTCCAATATGATGTCATCATCATTTACCTTCGTCCATGTAGTTCCTAGTACTTCTGATTTCATGGAATTACCAATTTCAATAAGCAATAAATCAAGAAGAAGAAGGAATCAACATAATTGTAAAATTAATGGTTGAATAATAATGTAAATCGGTTCAAGTTATATAACCCACCTCCAATTGAGATTCAAAGATTCAAGCTGACATCAACAATGGTGGATGCAAATCCTTTCACTATCGCAAGGCTCGTCCTCAAGCTTTGAGTGAAAAGGAATGGTTAGAAATGAAGATGGGATCGAGATAAGAAGAAATCATGCATTGATTTTCAATTTCCACCATGGAATTAAGGTGAAAGGAAGTCAAGAAGGTTACCAACAGGTTGTGGGTCGTCTTCCTGATCCTCCAAAGCTCCCTTGGTCGTTTTGCAAGCAAAGAGAAGAAGTGGATTCGAAAAATCCTTTGATTTGAGTTGTAAAAGGTGTTTTTATAAGAAAAAATCAATGAGAGAGAAAATGCCTTATAAAAATCTTTTAATTCCAAATTTGGTGCCACCTCTCCCCCTCAATTCCTTGCATGCAAATATATTTTCCTCACCTCCGAATTACTCTCCATTATCCATGAATTAAAGGAAAAGAAATTAAGCACCTTAATCATATAATAGTAATATCCATAAGTTAGTGGATATTTCTTTTCAATTAACTAATGTGAGTGGCCTCTCCACTCAAATTAGATATTTCGTGGCATAGAAAAGGCACAAGGATGTTCACACTCTAGCAGATTCAACCATATCATTTTTGGTTGAAGTCCCTTAAATTATTTTATTTATTTTTACATTAAATTGAATTAGGATTTCAATTATGCTTAAATCTTGATAATTTTAATATCAAGATTCTCTCTCCTTCAAAGTAGCTCAAATGAAATGCCCCTCTCATTTTCTTGCCTCTAAAAGATTCCAAGAATTATTAGGGAACTTATTGAAGTGGAAATTTGCATATTGAACCCTAGGTTTTGGGTAAATTGCACATTACCCCAAAACTAGGTTTTTAATGTTCAAACATTGTTTAATCCGCTCTTTCTTGGTACCCAGGCTTTCACTAGCCATACCTCTACATAATCTTCATTCTCATGATGCTTCAACACATGAGGAACATATTATCATGTAACATTTGCAAATTAACCCCTCAACTTGAGTAAATTGCACTTTAGTCCACAAAAATCAAAACATTGTTTTTAACATTGTTCAAAAAGGACTAAAATTGAAATATAAGTTCCTCTTGAGCCTTCATTACTTTTCAAGAGATAAGAGCAAGCATCTAATCAACTTTATTAAGCAAAACACCTAGGGTTAAAGCATAACCCAGGTCAGGGATGTTACAAGTTATCCACCCCTAACAAGGATTTCGTCCCCAAATCCTAGATAAAGGAAGACATATATTATTCATTCATCATACTATCTAGTCTCCACATAACATTTCATTGTTATGGAGACACCATAAAGCTTTGATCAACACAAAGTTATTCCACACAAGTTTATCATAGAATGGTTCGCACAGAACATATACTCCACTGTCCTTTTTATTATTAAATGTGGAATTAATTCTGTGTCAGGTAACACTTTTTCTTAATTTACAGTTTCATGTGATAGATTCTTATTTCTGAGGAGTCTCCCATGCTCCTTATTTAATTCAGAATTTCACTTTCATAATCAAAATTATGTTCTGTCACCCTCTTGGGACTATTAGTCTTTTCATACCTCGGTTGTGCCTTCTAATCTACTGACATAATACTAGGATTCCTTGTTACTTGTACCAACTATCTCATTAGTTGTACATTTTCTCATCATAAAGAGAAGTTACTTATCAATTAAGAATTTATTTTAAAGATATCTTTAATTGTTATGTTTATGCAAAGGATAAACCCCTAACATATGATGTTCATATTATTTTATGTATAATTAAACTAATTTCATGGTTGACCATTCCAGGTAGCCAACATAAACCATTTGATATTTTTCAGATACCAGAATCTCTTACCTTGGTATCTATCACATGTGTTTAAAACACATCACATATTTATCTTCCTTTCATCTTGGGACATTACTTGTTACATATATCTTCACCTTGGAACCAAAGTCCAAGATAAACTGATACTTTTCTAAGTATCCATCACATGAACATTTTTATCTTATGCACAACAAGTATCTTAAGACTTACTTGATTGCCATGTTCCCAAAAGGAAAGAAAGCAAGGGATCATATTATTTTTATTATTTCATGAGTTTTCAACTATTCATGAATCATTTACTCTTTGTCTCATCCTAGGTTCCTTGCCCTTTGCATAGGAATTTTTAAGGATGATCACATGACATTATTCCTTTCTTTGTTATTATCGAACATGTTCATGAGCATCTTATGATCTCATCACATTTCCCATTTCCTCATTATGGGAAAAGATCTTTATTATACACACAAACTTTATCGAACAGGGATCACCTCCCTTGTTCTCGTTCTTATCTTATAAGGAGTATACTTTTTGCTTCCTCATACACACATACTGATATGGGATTATTTAAGATTTCTCTTTCTTATTCTTAGGATATGACACATTTTTCCATTCCATATTTCTAATTTCATGTTACTCATTGGATTGTATCAGAATGACTACTTGATCAGAGCAATCAAAAATATTACAATCTAAGAGTTTTCGTACTTGCCTTATCTCCAATAATTATATACCTAGCCAGGGTATATAAGTACTAAGATTAGGTAGTACACACTTTATTTACTATTATGTTCCTCACTTTTCATATCATTATAAACACAGGATTTAGCATTCCTGCATTTTCTTTAGGCATCACTTTTATATCTCATCCTTTTTCACACAGATGAGAGAAATTATAAAGCATTTAAAAAATTACTGAGTAAAATGTAAATTCTCATCTTCTTTGTGTCCTTATAGGGCTAGTCAAAGGAAACTCAATAACAACTACTTTCTTATAGTTAGCACATAAAATTATGGAGTGACATATCAGAATGATACTATTTCATCTAACCTATCTCATCTCATAGTTTATTTGCTACCTCAGGCTGATTCTTTTCATAGAATATTGCCTGGGACGTTTGTCCACATCCTCGAGTGCCAATAGAAAATTGTTTCCTTTGATGACCTTGATGTTTCTGCCTCGGTGGTTGGGTTACCATTGTGTTTCCAACTAGACAATCCCTTGCTAGGTGTCCTACATGTCTACACTGGTAACAGGTTCTAAGCCCTTGATATGGTTTAAAAGGTTATTTACCTTTCTAGATATCCATTGCCTTGGTGTATTAGTCATTGGTTGTACTGGTAGTACCAAAAAATTTCCCTTTTTGGAACTACTAGGCCTCTATTCCTAGATTTGGTTAGGCCTCTTCTTGATTCTCTCTTCCTTATTCTTTGTTGGAGAATTCTTTATGATATGTCCAGGCTTCCTAGACCTATAGAAAATTTTTCTTTTGGGTTGTAACCTATTCCTTCCCACCTTTTCTATTGCTTCATCATGTTGATGTTGATTAGGAATCTTGTTGGAGCCTATAACTTCATCATTGGGGGTTGGTAATCTGGGTTGCTTTACTAATGCATGGTCCACTACATGCATCACAACTGCCTTAAATTGCCCATACAGAGGTTGGAAAGCTGGGCTCTCTATCATTGCTTGGTTCAACTGAGGATATTCATATACTGGTTCCTTCCTAGTCCAGTCCCTTGCACCACTTCCTGGTGCAGCATTGCTGCTTTCTACAGAAAAATGTTCTTCATTTGATCCAGACATCTTTAAGTTCTTCTTCTCCTATATGAGCAGAAGAAACTATCAGATACACCAGAAGATACTAGAACATACTGAACAACCTTAATCCTATGTCTCTGTAGACTCAACGAACCTAGAGCTCTGATACCACTAATTTGTCACACATCGTTCGAACAAAACGTCATTAATTAAGCGAAATCATATGTTAACAACGGATTGCTGAAAATCACTAAAAATTAAAAACATTTACAAAGAGATCCAAACATAGGAAAACTCTTTCATCAAGAACTAATGTATAACATTTACATCATGGTTCATAAGTACATAACTTGTACCATCTCTTTTCGAGGATTACAAACATCAACTTCCCTATTAACATTATATACAGACAACATAAGAACCTCAAGGCATCAAGCCAAAATTTTAGATCGATTCATTAAAAACACTAACTACTAACTCTGAGGACCTGAGAGTACAAAGACAACACATAGGACTACTATCTATATGACTTGACAGACAATATCTCCACTTGAGATCTCATTGTTGTCCCTGTTGTTGCTGTCCTTCCTATGTTGTAGGGATTTCTATTTCTTTGTCCGCGTCCACCTAAAAATGTTGGAGCCCACGAGGGTGAGACAATTTGTGAATTGCCCCAGCGAGAGATATAACTCTCCGCCAAAACATTATTATTGTAGTTTATTAGAATAAAACTGAGCAGAAGGATTTTATATATATTTAACAGCAGATAAATCACTGTATGAATAGAGTGAAGTAATCTCCTTTCCTAAGGAGAACATTGCATCTACCCATGGTAGAGTCATAATTCATCCATCTACTCGCAATGAATGTAAAGAGATATAAATAACATCTATCAACTAGTGATGCATAAAAGAAATGTAACATCAACCAATAAATTTCCATATTCAATCCTTAAGCAAACATGCTATATGACTGATTACATTTTACAATCACACTTATTCCCTGAGGTGATGAGGTATACCACTCATACTCCAAGCGACCATTGTGAAGTCAAAATCTATACCATACAAGGTCAATGGAAGAGCCGGATTCCATGACCTCCCACATCTCGGTCAGTGCGAGATCACATGCAGGACATCTAGTGTCTCTACTAAATAGTTTTCTAGGGTATACTGGAAACTTCTCTATACAGCTATAGCGGCGGTTGCACTCTCTTCGCAATCGAGAGATTTCATGTTTACCTCCATCGATCCAACATTAACATTATTGGGAGATTCATGATACATCTATCCCAATCTTTGGGAGATTCATGATACATCCATCCCGGTAAAAATAATGAAGGATTGAGAGGTTTAATGTTTACCTTCCATCAATTCCCCCATTAGGACGTAAGGATATGTTCACCCATCAACCCCCACATATTCAAAAATATGCATTTCGAGTTTTGCCACAGAGCAACCCGTTTCACCATCAGTAAATACTGACACTAATGGATCTATGTTCATGGCTCTACATGATATGATTTCACTTGATTAATTAAGTACATTAGCATATTCTTTTAGCATCAGTCAAGTTCTCAAACAAGAATTATTGTGACAATTTCTACCAAGAAACATGTAAGCTCTTATCAATTGCTTTACCAGAACTTATAATACATTGGGATCTTAATCCCTTATCTCATCACTTGAAAGTTCACATCTCACAACAACATCATTATCTTACTTATCAAATATGGGTATTCATACCCTCAATTCATCACTAATCACTGTTACCACTTGTTAGTTAACTATTACCTCTAGGTCCTCAGACCGAGGTATACATGATACTTGTTACACAAGCATCTCACATGGCTCACAAGGCCCATTAAGTGTCTTGTCACCTTTCACTAGGCAACAACTTACTCATATGGCTCATAAAGTCCATGCACATTTTGTTACTTTACTAAGCAACAATAACATTAAGGCACACAAGGCCAATCAACATTTTTATTATATAAATATCATAGCTCAACCTAGCTATGTTCATCATCTCATGATATCTGCATGGTTAATACACATGATAACAGTCATGACAATTTCACATCACACCATGCAATACAAAAGTAACACCATTATTCCCTTACCATGTTTAGGGTTTACCATCAAATAGGGCTTTTCATCCCTTTACCAAAAAATTAGGGTTAGGGTTTCCCATCTCACATTAATTAGGGTTTCATGTTTATATTATCTATCCAACCCTAATTTATCGTTCCATTCCTCTAGGAGCATTCAATAATATCATAAGTATTCACTCATGATCATTACTCTCGTCATATATCATTAATGATTATCAATTCAAGGTATGAGTTCATCTCTCAACCTTACCATGGTATGTTTATATCATACTCATTATCTTGGCTTAAACCCTTTCTCATAGTATGTTAGTCAGCACTTAACAAAGTGCATTGAATTCATTACATCTTCATTGTAACAATTTACATAACACACACTTCTTGTGTTTCTTATCCAAGTATATTGGATTTGAGGTGCATCAAGGTATATCAACCTTGAAATGCTAAATGTGATATCTATCATGTCTTGATGTATCACTTTTCTCATCACTTACAACTTACTTAAGTTAATCAACTGACCTTGTATTAAGGTATTTCCCTCTTAACACTTTTAACCACTAACCTATCACCTTTATCATGTAGTGCATAGGTCACCCATTAGAATTTGTACAACTATCTTTAATGATACATACTTATCTCAAGTTAGGGAATTACATACTATAAGGTTGCCTGTAATCAACCACTTGAGATATTTCATCTCCATAAGGTATTACCCACTATTTCATCATTAGGGTTTTCTCTTACCTTTACCCATTTTAGGGATAGGATTTCATATAGCATTACATATCATCACCCCATATTAGGATTACATTATTACCCTGGATTAGGGTTTCACTCAGAATTGCCCTAAATTAGGGTTTGAATTCACCAATAAACTCAAATAGGGTTTTATGATCTCTTTATCAAGGATCATACCCTAATTGTATATCACATTTATTTTGAATGTGTTAGGCTTGACTGTTTACATGATTATCATTCATGTATGAATCTCTCTCTCTCATCCTACCTAGGATGTCCACTAATCAATTCTTGATTAGATTGAGCCTACTTCTTATTCAAATACATTCATTTAGGGTTAGCATCATATATTGAATTATTGCATCATTATACATCAATGGTTAATCCCACTAAGGGTATCAATCATCTAAATACATTAGATGTTCAAATAGTTTGGTCAATTGAACTTTCAGTTACATGAGGTATCCAATTGAATTGACCAATTGAACCTTCAAATACATTAAGTATTCAAATAGATTGACCAATTGAATTTTCAATTACATTTGGTATCCAATTGGATTGACCATGTTGAACCTCAAATGGTTTTGATTACTTAGACCCCAAACGGTCTTGGTCTCTCAGAACTCAAACGGTTTGAAACCGTTTGGGCAAATTGCCCTTGAAACCGTTTAAGCAAGAAATGGATTGAAACTGAATGGACTTGGGTCCATTTGGACTCAAACTGTCTCAAGACTATTTGGTCCAAACCCTCTCAAAACCGAATGGACCAAAAAGGTCTTTCAACACTTAAAAAATTTAAGGTTTCAATCAATGAACTGGCTATCAATTGAACCGTTGATTCATTCATCAATTGAACTATTGAATCATCCTTCAATTGGACCATCAATTAGGGTTTTGAACCCAATAGAATTAGGATTTATAATCAAGAAACCTTCAATTAGGGTTTTGAAATCGAGGAACCATCAATGGTTAACATTGTGGAACTAATTCCATTGAAATCAATGAATCATCATAAAATTATGATATGACCTGACCTCAAATGGTCTTGAGGTCATTTGGATGACCACCAAACAGTCTTGAGACTGTTTTCCCCATCCATCATTAAAATATATGAAATTCAATTAGGGTTTAGATCATTTGATTAATCATCAATTGAGATATTGATTGCATTTTAATTTGATATCTCTGGATCTTCAATTACTCAATCATACTCAACCCTAGACCTCCAAACGGTCTTGGTTGACCTCCACACAGTCTTGGTTAACCTAAAATCGGTCTTGAGACCATTTGGGTGATCTCCAAACGGTGGGTTAATCAACCCAAAATTTTAAATCATCCAATTGAAATTTCAACACTTAACCCGATTAGGGTTTTGTAATTGATTAACCTTCATCTGATGAACCCTTTAGAATCAATTAGTTAAATTTAATGGGTCATCAACCATCAACACTAACATCAAAACTCCAAATGGTCAACTTTGGTCAACCCTTCCAAATGGTTTGAAACCGTTTGGCTTCTAACGGTTTGATGAAACCATTTGATTTCAAACAATTTTGTTGAAACTGAATGAACATCTTGTTGAAACCGATTGAATAACCAATTTTTGGGAAACATATCCAATATGATGTCATAATCATTTACCTTCGTCCATGTAGTTCCTAGTACTTCTGATTTCATGGAATTACCAATTTCAACAAGCAATAAATCAAGACGAAGAAGGAATCAACATAATTGCAAAATTAATGGTTGAATAATAAAGTAAATGGGTTCAATTTATATAACCTTCCTCCAATTAAGATTCAAAGATTCAAGCTCACGTCAAAAATGGTGGATGCAACTCCGTTCACTATCCCAAGGCTCGTCCTCAAGCTTTGAGTGAAAAGGAATGGTTAGAAATGAAGATGGGATCGAGATAAGAAGAAATCATGCATTAATTTTCGATTTCCACCATGGAATTAAGGTGAAAGGAAGTCAAGAAGCTTACCAACAGGTTGGGGGTCGTCCTCCTGATTCTCCAAAGCTCCCTTGGTCATTTTGCAAGCAAAGAGAAGAAGTGGATTCGAAAAAGCCTTTGATTTGAGTTGTAAAAGGTGTTTTTATAAGAAAAAATTAATGAGAGAGAAAATGCCTTATAAAAATCTTTTCATTCCAAAATTGGTGCCACCTCTCCCCCCTCAATTCCTTGCATGAAAAGATATTTTCCTCACCTCCAAATTACTCTCCATTATCCATGAATTAAAGGAAAAGAAATTAAGCACCTTAATCATATAATAGTAATATCCATAAGTTAGTGGATATTTCTTTTTAATTAACTAATGTGAGTGGCCTCTCCACTCTAATTAGATATTTCGTGGCCTAGCAAAGGCACAAGGATGTTCACACTTGAGCATATTCAACCATCTCATTTTTGGTTGAAGGCCCTTAATTTTTTTTTTGAAGCAAATATGACTACTCTTAATTAGTAAAAGGTCTGTAGAAAACAGAATTAATAGAAGAAAGGGAAGCAGGTGAGGAAATAACATTATCACTACTTAAGACAGCCCTACATGCAGGCAGATGTGTAAGCTCGTTTGCTTGTCTCCTACAAAAGCAAAAGGAAATCTTGGAAAAAGCAGATTTGAGATGGTGAATGTCATTGAGCAGAGTCCCCAGCAGGTCAGCCCTCCTGGCTTCCGTCACTATGAACCTGATGACCATCTCCGAATCGGATTCTACTACCAGTTTCTACATGCCCAACTCCCTAGAGAGTTTGATGCCTTCCAGGATTGACCAAGCTTCGGTGCACAGGACATCTTAGATCGTCGGCTTCCTGTGTCCTACAACTTTGAGGACCTCGTCGTCGCTGTTCCTCCAAATGATCCTGGATCCGTCATGGCCTTGGATCCCCACTGCTGCGTCACAGTTCAGTTTCACCACGTCCGACTCCGGTGGTGTCCAAACATGCATCGTTCTCGGCTGCGCCTGGTTGCTACTCCTATAGGTTGTTGTCTGATGGCCTTTCAGAAGCTCCAGCAGGGATTGATGCACGACGAGGGGCGGTCTCACCTTGTTCCCAAAGATCAGGTCATTCCTTCACGTCCAGATCGCCCAAAGTGAGACGATCATGTCTTCATCTTCTTCCATTGTGCTCGACCAAGTGATGGTGGAAATGGCTTCCTCTGTCCTCTCGTGCTCTACTTCCTTCACCCTGTGCTGTGTCTCCATTGAGCAGTCCTTCCAAAGCTCCCAGGCTTGCGAGCATCTAAACAACATGTGATTGATGTCCTCCTTTTCCCATCTGCATATGCTGCAAATCCCATCCCTATGGTGGTGTCTATCAAACAGCCGACCCACTGTGGCCAAAGCACCCAAAGAGCACCGCCATAAGAAGTGTGTCGCCTTGGGTAGGATGCCCCTCTTCCAGATAGCTTTCCATCTTTGCACCCCGTCAGGTAGGATCTGTGATGTTGTACTGGGCGGAGACTGAGATGCCATCCAGTAGGCCGATCTGACCGAGTAGTCTCCCGATCTACTGTGTTTCTAAAAGAACCTGTCATTCTGCTGGGAAATGCTTAGCGGAATTGCAAGCACCTTGTTCACAATCTCAGGGGTGAATATGATATTAATTGCCTCGCTGTCCCACTCATTGGTCACCTGGTTTATGAGTTGGATAACCTTCTGTATTGTATTGCAAGTGACTCCGTAAGTGTCGTAATCCTGCCATGTATATTGGGTATCCAACTATCCATCCAGATGTCAATGCTTGATCCATCTCTGACTCGCCATTGCAGGCCTTCCAAGATAATACTTTTTGAGTTCCAGATGTTGTGCCAGGTGAAGCTCAGGTTGAAACCACGCCTTGCCTAGAGAACTGAAGATGAAGGGAAGTATCTTGCCTTTAGTACCCTGTATACTAGAGTATCTTTTCTATGAAAGAGACGCCATACTTGCTTGGCCAAGAGAGCTTGATTGAAAATATGCAAATTCCTGAAGCCCAAACCTCCTTGATTCTTAGGTTTGCATAATTTTTCCCAGCTAAGCCATGCAATTTTCCTCTCTGTGTCCTTAGCTCCCCACCAGAATTGTGAGATGATACTTTTTATGGAGTCTAGGAGATAAGATGGTAGTTGGAAGATACTCATTATATAAGAAGGAATTGCCTGAGTTACTACTTTTATGAGAACCTCTTTGCCCACTTTGGATAAAAGTTTTTTCCTTCCATCCTTGTAGTTTCCTCCAAACCCGTTCTTGGATATATTCAAAGACCTGCTTCTTAGATCTTCCCACCGCAGTGGGAATTCCCAAGTATTTGCCATGCCTGTCAACCTCCTTCACCTGCAACAAATTTAAGATTTCGTCCTTCCTCTATCGATCAACCCCTTTACTAAACACAACTTCAGTTTTGGATAAGTTGATCTTCTGTCCAGATTCCCGTTCGTACTGGCTGATGATGTCAGCTAATTTCAGGCATTCTTCTTTAGTTGCTTTGGTAAAGAGGATCGAATCATCTGCAAAGAAAAGGTGAGAAATTCGGGGGCCATGACAGCTTGCCCGTAAGCCGTGAATACATTTTTGCTGTGATGCAAGGATAAGTGAAGTAGAAAAGGCTTCCGCACAAAATATAAAGAGATAAGGTGAGAGAGGGTCACCCTGGTGAAGTCCTCTGGATGGTTGATTCTTTCTGGAATGTTCCCCGTTGATGGTGAAAGAGTGACTTACAGTTGACATGCAATCCATAACCTTTGTTCTCCATCTCTCTCCAAACCCCAACTTCTTTTGGACAAAATCTACAAAGTTCCATTCCACTCTATCATAGGCCTTGGACATGTCCAACTTTAAAGCTATATGTCCTTTTTTTCTTCTTTTATCTCCCTTCATTGCATGAAAAAGTTCATAAGCAATAAGAGCAGTATCTGTGATGAGACACCCCAGAATGAAAGCGCTTTGATTTTCCGAGACAATCTTATCCATCATGGGCCTAAGTCTGTTGGCCATGACTTTGGAGGCAATCTTGTAACTGACATTACATAAACTAATGGGACTGAAATGACCGATTTCTATCGGTTTTTGAATTTTCGGTATCAATACCACCAAGTTGGAGTTTAAATCAGCAATGCTCCTCTCTCATTTCCACCAGCCTTTGATATAGTTGGAGACGTCCTCACCGACAATGTGCCAGTATTTCTAAAAAAATAGAGCCTTCATACCATCAGGTCCTGGTGCTTTTTTTGGATGCATGTTTTTTAGGGCCGACTAGATCTCTTTTGTGGTAATGTCCCTCTCTAGCACCTTTCTCTCTGGTATCCCTATTTTTTCAACAATTCCTCTGGTCACCTCCTCCCATCCCGACAGATTAGATGACTGGAAAAGGCCTTGGAAAAAATCAAGGATGACTTTCTCAATATCTTCATCTTTGGTTACCCATAGCCCATCTCCATTTTTCAGCCCTTCTATTTTATTCTTTTTTCTCCTCTGGGATGCTTTATGGTGAAAGTATGAGGTATTCTTGTCACCGGATTTCATTTCATTGGCCTGCGCCCTTGCATGCCAATATGCTTCATCATGTTTGTGCCATTGTTGGAGTTCCGCCGCTAGCTGTGTACATATGTCTAGGTTACCTCTGTCAGGTAGCAATTGTTGTATTTCCCCCAACTATGCTTCGAGCTCTTTGATTTTCTTTTTCATGTTTCCAAACCTTTCAGAAGCCCATTCTTTTAATTGGTACTACACCAGTCCATCTTTTCTTGTAACCCAGATGTTTGATCTTCCTCCCAAACTTCCTTGACAATCTTCTCACACTTGTCATCCTCCGTCCACATAGGCTCAGAAAAGAAATGTTGGTTCCTTCTCACCCACCCTTTTCTTCTCTTCTCAGTATGAATAATAATCGATACATGGTCAGATTCATATTTAGTGAGGTGTATAACTCTGGCATTGCAGAATCTGGCTGCCCAAGCCGGGCAAGCTAGGGCCCTGTCAAGTATCTCCTGGATAAGAGTTTATGGCAAAAGTCCTCTCTGCCAAGTGAAACTGCTACCACGGAACCTGAGATCTGTAAGATCGTAGTCATCAACAATATTCATGAAATCCTAGATGAACCGAATGGGTTTAGGTGGCCCCCCTTCTTCTCTGAGTTCGAGAGTATCTCATTGAAATCCCCAAAGAAAATAGTGGGAAGATCAGATTCTGCCTTTAAATCTCGCATCAGGTTCCACGTCTTAATTTTTGTTGTTGGTCAGCCCAGCCATAAATGCCCACTGCCCTCATAACTTCCTCCGTGCTTCCCTCAGAAATTTCATAGCTATAGTGATTTTGAGATTGACGTCCTTCCACCATAAACCAACTCCCCCTGCCCTCCCATTTCTTTCAATACAAATGCCTTGTGTGAAGCCACATTTCCTCTTAACCACTTCTTGGTCAGCACTAGAAATCATAGTCTCCATTAGAAAGACTATGTTTGGGCTTTCCCTCCAGCACCATGACCTGAGGGCGTTCACCGTGTCAGGGTGGCCCAAGCCCTGATAGTTCCAGCTTAAGATTTTCATTGTCTTTCACGGGCCTGGTATGTCCCAGCCTCCGCTACTTGGACTGAATCAGCCCCCACGTTGACGTCCTTATCTCCACCGATTTTTGCTTTCTTTCCCCCTTCACCTGCAATATCTAATTCATCCAGATCCATGTCACAATATTCTGTCTGTCTGCCTCTTTTACATGTCATCGTCGCCCATTTAACTTCAGCTTCTGATATACCCAGACGTTGTTCCCTGCTCATTTTGTAAACCCATGGTGATTTTTTTTTGTCTTTCTTATTTCTTATTTCCCTATGCACGTTGTTTTCCTACTTTTCTCTCTTTATTTCTGGGCTCTCGTTCTTGTATTGCTCAACCTCAGATTTTGCTCTGACTGCTTCCCCTTGATCTGCTGCCTTCTTCCCGGCTTGACTACTGCATCTTGGAGCTCCTCGTCGTGTGCTCCACTAACACCGATTGCTTCTTCATCCATTATCTGTCTTTGGTCTCTCAGCGCTAACAGATCGGCTTTGGTGTGTGTTGTTCTTCTTGCTTGGCCCTTTGACGTAGTTGTGTCTTCTGCTTTGTCCCCCTCGCCGGTCCTCTCTTCAAGCCGTTATGTCCCACCATTTTCTGCTGCCCGCTGGATGTCCTTAAGGTATTCACTTTCTCGCTCTATGAAGATGTCATTAAGATTGTAGTCAGATCCTTTGTTGCTTCCGTTGTGACTTCCTGCTGAACCCTACTCTTGTAGTTCCTCATCTTCGCACCCATCTCGGGTGTTCTTTGTCCTTCCCACAAAATTTGATGGCAGTTCCTTACTCATAGACTATGACGATCTCTTCCCTTGCTCTGTTCGTGGTTTGTTTATGAAGTGAATGCTCCTCTTGATTCTCTAGTTTATGTATATCTCCTCATGTAGCGATATTCTTGGTTTCCTTGGGGACGCCTTGAGCCAGGCCCTCCATTGATTGCCAATGTCATCTTCTTCCTCACGCCCACCATAGTCCTTCTCTGCATTCCCTAATCGGCCGTAATAATAATAGAAGTTTGCCAGTCTTTCATACTTGATCTCCAAGTCCATAAGCTTTCCGTGATTTCCTCAGATTCTCACGATTCGTTTAAGAGGTCTGGTGACATCCGGCTTGATTCTCACCCTCGCCGACGAGTCCCAACCCAATTTGTCTACATCTAGATCGACGACATCCCCGACTCTTTCGGCTATCTTTTGAATAGCTTCCTTTGAACGAAATCCCATCGGGAGTCCATATATGTGAATCCAGAACAAACTATGAGCGATCTCTATCTTCCCCGGCTGTTACTCAGCCTCTATGTCTTTGAACAACAACAGCTTGTTGTCAAAATTCCATGGGCTTCTGTCCACAATCTTTTACTTGTCCCTCCAATCAAGAAACTGTATAATGAAATTGCTTCCTTCCAATTGCTTGAAGACGACCTTGTTGGCTAGCCCCCAAGCTTGTGTAAAGGTTCGTTTCATGGCCCATAAATTGTAGGAACTGTCCGTCAGTAATCGTGCAACCACCTCCAGTCCCATGTGCATTATACCTTCGTCCTCCGATTTCTGCTGCAAGTCCAAAGGTTCCTCCTCGTCTGCCATCAACTGTAGTCGAGCACAACGTTCTGCTAACTCCTCTGCCATGACGGGGAGAGTACCAGCGAGATCGCCCGATCCTTGAACCTACAAGAGAAAGACCCGCTAGGGAGGGAGGTATCCCACACGTAGAACCCTAATCGCCAGAGCATTTAGGTCAGACCCGCGGGGGAGAGATTATCTTCATAAATTATTTTATTTATCTTTACATTAAATTGAATTAGGATTTCAATTATGCTTAAATCTTGATTATTTTAATATCAAGATTCTCTCTCCTTCAAAGTAGCTCAAATGAGATGCCCCTCTCATTTTCTTTCCTCTAAAAGATGCCAAGAATTAATAGGGACCTTATTGAAGTGGAAATTTGCATATTGAAGCCTAGGTTTTGGGTAAATTGCACATTACCCCAAAACTAGGTTTTTAATGTTCGGACATTGGTTAATCTGCTCTTTCTTGGTACCCAAGCTTTCACTAGCCATACCTCTGCATCATCTTCATTTTCATGATGCTTCAACACATGAGAAACATATTATCATGTAACATTTGCAAATTAACCCCTCAACTTGGGTAAATTGCACTTTAGTCCACAAAAATCAAAACATTGTTTTAACATTGTTCAAAAAGGACTAAAATTGAAATATAAGTTCCTATTGAACCTTAATTACTTTTCAAGAGATAAGATAAAGCATCTAATCAACTTTATTAAGCAAAACACCTAGGGTTAAAGCATTACCCAGGTCAGGGATGTTACATATATTTTCTTATGTGAATGTAAATTCTCACTTAACGTGTGCATAGACTGAAATTTGAAATACATGTGTACATTTTACAAAAAATATTATTTTATGGTGTTTTCTTGCCATAAGATGAGAAATAGACCTACATAAATTTAATTACTATTCGGGGAATATTTAGAATCAGTTAAATGATTTGTACTAGATATTATGTTGTTGAATGTTTAGTTGGATGAAATTATATCATTAAATGTAGCTCATTCACACTAGGTTTGGGTCATTATATACATAAATTTTGAAAATAACATAAATTTTACATCCATTGGAGTTGTAAGATGAAATTTTGGGTGCTACCTTATTTATGCCTTATGAATCAATATGCAATTTTTTTCTTCAGATGGTAATAATATGTCTACCTTGTGTAATCATTACTATGGTCTTAATCAAAATTTAGGCTTTCGTGGAAAAATCCATTGCTATATGGGTTGTGGGTAATTAGGATATGATGGTGACACATTACCCTATAATATTTCCTTAATTGATAAGAGCTACGTTATTAATAGATAATAGATAAATACCTTACATTAGGTTATACATGGTGATGCGATGATTTTGAGTCACATTTAGTGACCTATTTCATATGTGTTTTGTGCCTTAATTACTCATTTTCATGGATATTATTGGATAATTCACTTTATTTGGTCTTTTGCCATCATTTTATATCAAATCCCCTTCGTTTTACTATTTTGAGCATTATTTATCATCTTATTATAAATTGTGTGGATTTACTTGGGCCTGTTGTGAAATTTCAGGAAGAACAAGTATCTGCATCCGTCGATACCATCGACGGATGTCGATACCATCGACCAAGCCACAGGTTGTCAGCCGAGAAGAGCAATACAGAGTCGATACCATCGACACCCATGTCGATGGCATCGAGATGTCTCCAGGCTGCTGGCGAGGATGAAGTCGATACCATCGACGCAAGTCGATACCATCGACACTAGGAGAGCTACAGCGTCGCTAAACGACAACAACCGACGCTAAAGGTGTCGATACCATCGACACGCAAGTCGATGGTATCGAGATCACCACAGGCGCTCAGAATAAAAGAAAGGAAAGCTGCCGCTAATCCGCTGGGTCGATACCATCGACCCGCGTCGATGGTATCGACGCCGGCAGATATGCGTTGGATCTGTTTTGATATCAATCGGACGGCTGTCATTATTTGACGACCTAATTAGGGACTTATACCTAATGACGGCCGCCCAGAAGGAGGGAAATCTCGTTTTTGGTTTTGCACGAGTGCCGAGGAGGAGAGAAAGGAGAACGGAGGCCGAGAAGCTCATCCCGGGTGATTCGGACGCTGCCGAAGACAATTTCCACCACCGACAGGCGGGGAAAGCTTGTGTTCTACGCCAAGGATCCACCGGTTCTTCTCCGTTCAGGGGTTTTCCCATTTATTTCACGTTTTTCTTATGAATTCCCCAATTTCTACCATGTATTCGTGTAAGATGAACATGAGAGGCTAAAACCCTCAATCTTTAGGACCGGGAGTAGCCCGGGGATACATTGTATGATGATTTTATATTGATAATTCATATTTTTCTCTCATATCCGTGGTATAAATTCGTTTTCTCTATTGCTATTGTTATGTTTGATCACCATAATAATAAATTAATGCCCTTAATCACTTCCACAGAAGGATTAACGGTTGAAAAGAGATGAATTCTACATTAATTAATAAAACCCTTGACAAAGGAGTTGTAAAATTAATGGTGGGAACTGAGGGACCGATCTTAATGAGCTTAGTTTAGGGGAATGATTACTATGACGATGGAATCAACCTAAATCTAAGTAGTGGATTACACCACGACAGTGGGTAATTCTCATTTCAGGCCACTACCCGGATAGAGAGAGAAGTGTGAGGAATTATATGAAATCTAATACAATGTTGACCCGCGGTGAAACCGCCATCCTAAAGATATCCCTTTTAATTGATTAAATTAACCTTTAATCGATTGTTTTCTTTGTTTGATTTTTATTTTCTTTTAATTTGAACAACAAAACCCTACTTTGTTAATCGGTCTAGCTGATTGCGATTAGTTAGTAGAAGTCTCCAATAATTCACGTATCCCTGAGTTCGACTCGGGCCTCACAAGGCCTATATTACTCGACGCGTACACTTGCGTTTTTAGCGCGTAGTAAAATACACGTCAAGTTTTTGGTGCCGTTGCCGGGGATACGGCGAATTATTGGCACTTTGAGTGCTAAGAGCGGCCATTCTAGGCCACATTTTTTTTATTTATTTTAAAACAATTTCAAAAAATTCCTTTATTTCTCTATAATTGTGTTGACTCGTTCAAAGCATTGTACTGAACCCCTATTTCCATTTTTTTTAGGTACTTTGCATGGTGCACACACGTAGTCGAGACTACGTGAATCGCACACCTGAGTTTCCATCTGCGGGACCAGAGGACGAGGACTACTACGAGGAGGAACACCACAGTGATATAAATTCTGAATCTAAGCAAGAACAAGAAGAAGTAATGGCTGAAGCACAGACAATATGGGAGAAGATCAAGGCGTCTTCTTCCTCTGCATCAAAGGGGCCTATAAAGAACAGGGGCTAAACATACCTACATACAAGATCGACCCAGCACTGATTAATTTGGTCAAATCCAATGCATTTCACGGACTGAAAAATGAAGATCCAGTGGCACACATTAGTCAGTTTGTGGAGAACTGCGATATGGTGAAGATAGATCGATTTCCGCAGGATGTGCTCTATCTCAAGTTATTCCCGAGTTCCTTGGCTGGAGTGGCAAGAGAGTGGATTCATAACCTCGACGATGAGTTTGTTGAATCATGGGATCACATGGTGGAGGTTTTCTTCGAGAGGTTCTTTCCTCCTGAGAAGACCAATGATATGATCCGAAAGATCCACAATTTCACCCAACAGGCGGGTGAGACTTATTCTGAGACTTGGGAGCGATTCCAAGTCATGTTGAGGAGATGTCCACATCATGGATTGGACAAGGAAACCCAAGTGAAGATCTTCTACTTTGCTCTCTCCGAGCATGATAGAAGCAACTTGGACTCGGCCGGTTCTGGATTCTTTCTAAACAACACTGATACAAGATGCTGGGAAATATTGAAGAATATGGCACGAAAACAATCTTGGTGAGAGAGAGAGCGAGGCCCAGTTGAGCAAGCGAGAGTTGCCAGTGAGTCTAAGGCAATTAGAGAGCTGAATGAGAAGATGGATCTTCTCGCTAAGAAGTTGCTACAGAAAGAAGACAATGAGTCCGAGGATGAGGCTCAGGTCAAGTACATGAGGCAACAGTAGGGGTACAGGAATAACGATTATTCATGGCGGAAAGACAAGAAATTTTCATGGAAGGATCCAAATAACTTTCTGCAAGATCCGGACGCCAAGCCTGCACCGGCCACGGAGGATAAGAGCACGGAGTTGCTCAATCAAGTCATAAAGCAAAATCAAGAGTTGATGAACACTTTTGGGCAGCAAATAAAGCAACAAGGTGAATACATGAACCAGTTTGGGCAGACGTTGCAGAGCCACGGGGCTCAGATGCGGACTATAGAGACTTCCATGGCACAGATGGCAGCGGAGATTGCAAGCTTGAAGAAGCTGGCACATCCGGGTTTTCCGGGGAACACCAATGTTCCCGGGGGAAACCAACAGGCCAAGGCCATATTGTTGAGGAGCGGTAAGAAGGTGCTTAATCCAAGGGCGGATGACACAAGCACACCGCAGGACACAGTCGAAGAAGCAACCGCTAAGGAGCAGCCCGCACCATTCATAGAGCAAATTGATGACACAACCGAAGATGGTAAGGAAGGACAAGCCACTGAGGAGGAACCACAGAAATTAACTCCCTATGTGCCACCTCATCAAAGGGCACATACCGTTCCGGTTCCCTATCCCAATAGTGCAAAAGCAAGAAAGGTGGATGCACAGTTTAAAAAATTTCTGGACAGCTTTAGGAAGTTATCTGTGAATATTCCCTTGTTAGAGGCAATTGAACAAATCCCGTCTTATGGAAAGTTTCTTAAAGATGTAATCACCAAGAAGAGGAAGATACCCGACACTGAGGTTGTGGTATTGAAGGAGCAAGTGAGTGCTTTTATTATGGGCACTCTGCCGCCAAAGCGACAGGATCCCGGGTGTTTCAATATTTCATGCTTTATCGGGAAGTTCAAATTTGGCGAAGCGCTTTGTGACTCCGGGGCAAGCATCAATCTGATGCCCCTTTCTACATTCAAGAAACTTGGATTGAAGGAGTCAAGGCCAAGCAATATGACTATCCAATTGGCCGATAATTCTGTGGTGAAACCATATGGAATCTGTGAGGATGTTTTGGTAAAGGTAGACCGCTTTGTTTTTCCCGCTGATTTTGTTGTGATGGAGATGCAGGACGAACACGACAATGAGTTACTTCTTGGTCGCCCATTTCAAGCTACAGCTGACATGATCTTGGAGATGGGGAGAGGTCGCTTGACCTTAGGCATTGCGGATGATCGCTTTGAGATGGTCATGCCCAACAGCAATACATCTACTAAAGCAAAGGCACAGTGCAACATGGTGAAGCATGTGGAAAGCAATATCTCACTTTGTCTCGGGAAGCCATTTTTAGATATGGCCCATGTGATGAGCAGGATAGACAATGGGACCTTGGCGGTAGACCTTATGGAGCAAACGAAAGCTATCTCTTTATGCAAGGCTGTCGGGTTTCCAAATGATGAGAATGAGGACATTCCACCTTCGTGGGAGGATGATGTGATAATTACTTCTGTCTGTGATGCATATCCAGAATTTCCTCTAGAGGCGTGCTTGCTTAATGTCACTTATGATTGGATGCGGAGTACTTCACTCAAGGAGTGCGCCAAAATGCTTCAAATGCTTCCATGTTTCTACACGAGGCACTATGAAGATTTGGGTACACTGCCCCCACCGCTACAATCATCCCTTATCTGCCCACCTGATCTGGAGTTAAAGCCATTGCCCCCGCACCTGAAGTATGTCTTTCTAGCTAAGGAGGACAAGTTGCCAGTGATTGTTTCTGCATACTTGAGTACGGATGAGGAGGAGCAGCTACTGATAGTGCTCAAGAACCACCGTGGAGCCTTTGGGTGGTCAGTGGCGGACATCAAGGGGATCTCCCCTACACTTTGTCAACATAAGATTCGTCTTGAGGAAGGAGCCAAGTCAGTCATACAGCCTCAAAGACGTCTAAATCTAAGCATGATGGAGGTTGTCAAAAAGGAAGTCATTAAGTTGCTTGCTGCAGGGATTATTTATGCCATATCTGATTCGACGTGGGTGAGCCCCACACAGGTAGTCCCTAAAAAGGGGGGAATCACTGTCACTACAAATCTTCTAAATGAACCTGTCACCTCCCGATTGGTAACCGGGTGGCATGTATGCATTGATTACCGCCGATTGAACGCCGCAACTCTGAAAGATCATTTTCCATTGCCATTCATTGATCAGATTTTGGAACGCTTAGCCGGTCGGTCGCATTTTTGTTTCCTAGATGGTTACTCGGGGTACAACCAGATTTCTATTGATCCTTTGGATCAAGAGAAGTCTACGTTTACATGTCCCTATGGGACTTTCGCCTACCGCCGTATGCCGTTTGGTTTATGCAATGCGCCGGCGACTTTTCAACGCTGCATGCTCGCCATTTTCTCTGACATGGTGGAGCGGTGTCTCGAAGTCTTCATGGACGACTTCTCGGTTTATGGAGCGTCTTTTGATGAATGCCTTTATAATTTAGATAAGGTATTGCAGCGGTGCGAGGACACACACTTGGTCCTCAATTGGGAGAAATGTCACATGATGGTGACAGAAGGAATTGTGCTAGGACACAAGGTGTCTAGCAAGGGTCTAGAGGTAGACCCCGTAAAAATTGAGGTGATTTCTAAGCTACCCCCACCAAATTCTGTAAAAGGGGTGAGAAGCTTTTTAGGACACGCTGGGTTTTATCGGCGCTTTATCAAGGATTTTTCAAAAATCGCAAAGCCATTATCGGAATTGTTGGAAAAAGACGCAGTTTTTGATTTCAATGAGAAATGTCTTCACGCATTCGAGGTTTTGAAGGAAAAGCTGATTTCGGCTCCGGTTGTTCAAACGCCGGATTGGACAAAGCCTTTCGAGTTGATGTGTGATGCGTCTGACTATGCTGTGGGGGATGTTTTGGGGCAAAGGGTAGATAACAAGCCTGCTGTGATTTTCTACGCCTCAAAAACGCTTAATGATGCTCAATTAAATTACACAACCACGGAAAAAGAGTTACTTGCTGTTGTATTTGCTTTTGAGAAATTTCGGCAATACTTAGTGGGTTCTAAGGTGGTTGTGTGGATGGTTCACGCCGCAATAAAATATTTGATGGAGAAGAAGGATGCGAAGCCTAGACTAATTAGGTGGATTTTGCTCCTATAAGAATTCGATATTGAAATCAAGGACAAGTCGGGAATTGAAAATGTGGTGGCTGACCACTTGTCTAGGTTAGAGAGGGTGGATGAACAAGGTTTGCATATACCCATTACCGAGACTTTTCCCGACGAACAACTTTTAAAAATTGATTCTAAAGAACCATGGTTTGCGGAAATTGTGAATTATCTGGCTTGCGGGATCATCCCGGAAGATTGGTCTTATCAAGAGAAGAAGAAATTCTTCCATTCATTGAGATACTATTTTTGGGATGACCCAAAATTGTTGAAGCAATGCAGGGATGGTATTCTTCGCAGGTGCGTGCCGGAGGTAGAGTACGAAAGTGTTCTACATCATTGTCATGCGTCGCCTACGGGAGGACATCATGCTAGCTCACGGACAGCAGCTAAGGTGTTGGAGAGCGGCCTTTATTGGCCCACTTTGTTCCGGGATGCCTATGATTTTGTTAGGCAGTGTGACCCGTGCCAGCGTGCAGGTAATATCTCAAGGAGACAAGAAATGCCCCTGAATGTGTTTCAGGAAGTCGAGGTATTTGATTTATGGGGCATTGACTTCATGGGACCCTTTGTGTCCTCAAATTCAAATCTTTATATTTTGCTTGCTGTGGATTATGTGTCGAAGTGGGTAGAGGCAATCCCCACAAGGACTAATGATTCGAATGTAGTGTGCAGGTTCGTCAAAGAGAATATTTTCTGCAGGTTCGGGATTCCTCGAATGATCATTAGTGACGGAGGCACACACTTCCGAAATCAGAAATTTGCTTCACTTTTGAAGAAATATGGGGTCAAGCACAACATTGGCACCCCATATCATCCACAAACGCAAGGACAGGTGGAGGTATCAAACAGGGAAATCAAGAAGATTTTAGAAAGGACCGTAGCATCTACACGGAAGAATTGGAGTGCATTTCTACCGGATGCACTTTGGGCTTATCGAACGGCGTACAAAACACCTATAGGCACTACACCTTTTAGGTTGGCGTATGGCCGGGCGTGCCATCTTCCGGTAGAATTGGAGCACAAGGCCCATTGGGCGCTAAGAAGGCTGAACTTGCGCTATGACGAGGCCGGGAGGAAAAGAATGTTTGAATTGAATGAATTGGATGAGCTACGCATGACGGCATATGAGAATGCCCATATTTATAAGGAGCGCACAAAGCTGATCCACGATCGCCACATTGAGATGCGCACGTTCAAGAAAGGAGACAGTGTCCTATTGTTCAACTCTCGTCTCAAATTGCATCCTGGGAAACTGAAATCCCGATGGAGTGGACCCTTCGAGGTGGAAGAAGTGAGACCGCACGGAGCGATTCTCGTGCGAGATGGAGAGGCCACGTTCTTGGTGAACGGGCAACGCTTGAAGCTGTACCTTGGTGAGAACTATAAGAGGAAAGTGAATGAGGTTAAACTCATTTCACTTGTACATGAATGAGAAGAAGGACCGACATCTAGCCTAAGACGCTAAAGAAGGGCGCTTGTTGGGAGGCAACCCAACCATTGGTACATTAGGATAGTTTAATGTTAGGTGTAGTTTGCTTTTATTTTGTTTACTTTTTAGTTTAACAATGATACCTTGATCCGTTTGTTAAATGTACAGGAACAGGCAGGTTCGATACCATCGACACATCAGTCGATGGTATCGACATGGGTTCAGGTTGACACCAGCAGAAATCGCACTGCGTCGATACCATCGACGGACCCGTCGATGGCATCGACATGGTCACAGGCAGGTCACAATAAAAGTGTCGATGGTATCGACATCCCCGTCGATACCATCGAGATCTCTGGAGATATTCAGACGAATTTTGCTCAGTCAACTCGATACCATCGACGGCCTCGTCGATGGTATCGACATCATCACAGGCTAAATGTAATAAACGGAGGAGTCGCAATAAAAGCAAGTCGATACCATCGACACCCGTCGATGGCATCGACAGACATGTCACCGATCCGCATGAAGACATCGACGACGATCGCAACAGCCACGTCAGCGATCCGGGTACTACGTCGATACCATCGACTTCTGTCGATGGTATCGACCCGTCAGCGATCCGGGTTTCTCGATCCAGCAAACGTCAGCCGTCGATACCAGCGACAGATGCGGCTACCCGCGAGACGTGTCGATACCATCGACCCACGTCGATGGTATCGACAGGTCAACAGGGGCGCCGATCAAGTCTATTTAAGGGGACTTGCAATGTCATATGACATCACACCCTCAGAGCAAGTATCTCCCATTGCGCCGAGCACTCCCCTGAGCCCTCTACACCTGCGGAGAAGCGTCACCGAGCGGAGAATTTCTCTCCATCTTCACCGAGCTCTTTTCTCCCAATCTCATTCTTCTCGCAATCATGGTGCATACGGGCGGAACATCTTCATCAAGCGCGCACCCCATGGAGATCGAGGAGTTTGTTCCTCCTCCAACCGCTTCCATCTCTCGTCCACGCCTTATTCACGCCAACATGGAGGCAAGGAAGGTATACGAGGAGATAATGAAGCGGAAGTTCGAGGCCACCCGGTATGTGGACCGGGGAATGATCAGGGAGCTGGGATTCGAGGCCAACTTGGCCTATGTGTTGGCCGGGCAAGCGCGGCACACCAATCGCTTGTATGAGATGGACTGTCATGCGGATGGGCAGCCGTTTTTCGGCGAATGGCCCACATACAAGGAACTGGTGGCCAAGTTCATGGCGTCTCTTGATATCTGCGTCGTACCAAATGACGTGGTACCATCGGACCAGACGTGGATCCAGGGAAGGGTGTCCTTCCGACTCTTCAACAACAATTACAACATCACGTTGAAGCAGTTCAACGACATCTTCAACTGGAACCACAGCCGCCACGATCACCGACGCCCCGACGCCCGCACCGACTACGACAAAATCTTCGCCGAGCTAGTTACAGTGCCGGCAAGGAAGACCGTGAGCTACCACAATGCCGCGGTAGCGGATTTTGAGCACCCGTTCGTCCGGGTCTTGCATAGGATGCTGAGCTTGACCTTCTTCACTCGGAGCGATCTTGCTTTGAGCAAGTTTCAGGAGAGTGACCTGTTCTTTCTCTATGCACTCCTGAAACGTCAAGAGTGCAACTGGGGAGCATTCTGGTTACAGCGCGTCATGGCGGTGAAGCGGAGCACAAGGAAGGCTCCAATACACTTTGGTGGTCTGGTTACCAGGGTGGCGCTTTACTTGGGGCTGAACTTTCAGTCCATGACTCCGATTTCTACACAGAGTAAGGTGAACGTGCAACACTTGCACCGTTCAAACCTCATTCTTATCCGAGACGGGTTGGCGTACGCTCATTGCCACATCAACCAAGCTTACCAGGAGGCATCCCTGCCGGACGACGTCTTCCACATCGAGGGCAAGCAGCACTTCCGGTGGCCAATCATAGCCATCGAGTCCTCCGAAGAAGACGATGGTGGTGACGAGCAAGAGGGCGAGGCTGCAGAGGAAGAGGAGGCTTTCACACCTCTTCGAGCACGTGTGGCACCACGGAAGCGTCCTAGGATGCATCCAGGTGCATCTTCATCATCTCAGCCCCTGCCGCCATCACCACAGCAAGAGCAGCCAGCTGTGGATCCCTACTCCATGCAAGGGATGTACGCCATGCTGCAGGACATACATCAGACTCAGCTGCAGCACATGGGTATGTATACCGGTATTCATGACACTACGAGCCGAGTACTTGACAACCAACGGGCTATGTTCGAGAACGAGCGGCTCATCCTCGCCAACCAAGAGCACATGCACACCCGGTTGCAGCGGATAGAGACGCAACAGGAGCCCTTCTTTGACCATTACTGGAGTCAAGACTACTTTGGAGGCTATCCACAGCCTCCGCCGAGGACCCAATATGATCCAAGCTTCCAGGGGGAGTACCCGTCTTGGGATCCTACGGCACCACAATACCCACCACCGCCTCCGCAAGATTGATCAGGGTATCACTGTTCCGCCCTTAAGTTAGTCTTTGACTATGAGGCCATAGTCGGATTCAAGCTTAGGGGGGTGGCTGGAACAGCTCTATCTTTTATCTTTTCTTTAGTTGTTTTTAGTTTCTGCTTTGTTATTTGTTTTTGCAATTTTAAGTTTTTATTTAGGATCCACATCTATCTAGTGTAATCGTGGATGTCTTAAAAATTGTCATCTTGCTGTTTTCATGGGGAAATTAAGGGAATTTAAAATTTTTCTGTGTCATTTGGATAGCTTTACTTGGTTGTCCTTGGGGAACTTGTTCTATGAAAATGATTGATTATGTCAACTTTGAAGCAATATGTCATACTCACACCCCCATTGACTCATGAAAAGTGGATAGTAACGGTTGTTTGAGCCTAACCTAATCAAATGGTAATGAGACCTTAATCAGATGTAAGAGAAAGAACCCTTTAAACTACTACACATGTCAGTAAGGAGGGACACATAATTTTCTTCTAAGGTTCAGTCACTTAATCTTGTGATCATTCCACCCCATTTTCTATAATCCACCCAAGAATTGGAAGTAAAGTGCAGTTTCAATTTCTTTTGCGTGCATAGCATGTAGATAGGGTTTGCATTCCTATTTTCATAATTTTGCATACAACAAAAAAAAAATATACGATGATACATGCACATTACCTTTAGGTGCATGTCATGTAGTTGCACTCATAACTTTCATGATTTTCATGCATAAGTACACCATGTACCTCAGTTGTCCTGAAAAGTGATCTAAATTGTTCCATACCCTCGCATTAGTACAAAGATTTCCAATCATGAAGAAAATAGCCTAACACATGTAGATCTAAGCAATTATGGATATGTGGGCTAAAAGAAAGAAAAAAAATCTGAAAATCTAAAAGAAAAAAAAACAAAATGACAAAAAAAAAGAGAAGAGAATTTAGAAGGAAATGGAATAAGAGGGAGAAAGGAATGATATCACTTGTATAACAGGGGAATTGAGTACATGATGTGGCTTGAGTAGATTTCTATCTCATTTTGAGGTAGAAGGTTAGTGCATGCATCATTCCACCCACTTTTAGGCATTAGGGCATTCTTAATGTGCATTTGCATCATTTAGGGCATTTTGTTATATGCATACTGAAACTGTGTAATACTTCCATATTCTCTCATGAACCACCCATTCCATCCACCCGTTGCTCGAATTGGTAGGCCACCGTGATTTTCTCCTCACTCATGATTATAAGGAGGACTGCTTCCATGTAGATGGTAGTTAGGGCGAGCAACGTAGTTTAGGCGATCACAAGATGCACCATGGCTGAATCGGCGAACTTTATTATGTTAACTACCTTATGTGATAGTGTTCATCGGTTTGAAGGATAATTTCTTTTATTGATGATTATTGTCGCCTGTAGGGTAATTACTGTTCTGTGATTAGGAAAGGCCAGTTTGAGAATGTCCAGTGGGAGTAATGTGGGATGTGGGGTGATGTGTTGATTGTTAGTTGACATCTGCAATTCTATTCTAAGGGTTAGTTGCTCGAGGGCGAGCAATGTTTAAGCTTAGGGGAGTTTGATGCGATGATTTTGAGTCACATTTAGTGACCTATTTCATATGTGTTTTGTGCCTTAATTACTCATTTTATGGATATTATTGCATAATTCACTTTATTTGGTCTTTTGCCATCATTTTATATCAAATCCCCTTCGTTTTACTATTTTGAGCATTATTTATCATCTTATTATAAATTCGATACCATCGACCAAGCCACAGGTTGTCAGCCGAGAAGAGCAATACAGAGTCGATACCATCGACACCCATGTCGATGGCATCGAGATGTCTCCAGGCTGCTGGCGAGGATGAAGTTGATACCATCGACGCAAGTCGATACCATCGACACTAGGAGAGCTACAGCGTCGCTAAACGACAACAACCGACGCTAAAGGTGTCGATACCATCGACACGCAAGTCGATGGTATCGAGATCACCACAGGCGCTCAGAATAAAAGAAAGGAAAGCTGCCGCTAATCCGCTGGGTCGATACCATCGACCCGCGTCGATGGTATCGACGCCGGCAGATATGCGTTGGATCTGTTTTGATATCAATCAGACGGCTGTCATTATTTGACGACCTAATTAGGGACTTATACCTAATGACGGCCGCCCAGAAGGAGGGAAATCTCATTTTTGGTTTTGCACGAGTGCCGAGGAGGAGAGAAAGGAGAACGGAGGCCGAGAAGCTCATCCCGGGTGATTTGGACGCTGCCGAAGACAATTTCCACCACCGACAGGCGGGGAAAGCTTGTGTTCTACGCCAAGGATCCACCGGTTCTTCTCCGTTCAGGGGTTTTCCCATTTATTTCACGTTTTTCTTATGAATTCCCCAATTTCTACCATGTATTCGTGTAAGATGAACATGAGAGGCTAAAACCCTCAATCTTTAGGACCGGGAGTAGCCCGGGGATACATTGTATGATGATTTTATATTGATAATTCATATTTTTCTCTCATATCCGTGGTATAAATTCGTTTTCTCTATTGCTATTGTTATGTTTGATCACCATAATAATAAATTAATGCCCTTAATCACTTCGACAGAAGGATTAACGGTTGAAAAGAGACGAATTCTACATTAATTAATAAAACCCTTGACAAAGGAGTTGTAAAATTAATGGTGGGAACTGAGGGACCGATCTTAATGCGCTTAGTTTAGGGGAATGATTACTATGACGATGGAATCAACCTAAATCTAAGTAGTGGATTACACCACGACAGTGGGTAATTCTCATTTCAGGCCACTACCCGGATAGAGAGAGAAGTGTGAGGAATTATATGAAATCTAATACAATGTTGACCCGCGGTGAAACCGCCATCCTAAAGATATCCCTTTTAATTGATTAAATTAACCTTTAATCGATTGTTTTCTTTGTTTGATTTTTATTTTCTTTTAATTTGAACAACAAAACCCTACTTTGTTAATCGGTCTAGCTGATTGCGATTAGTTAGTAGAAGTCTCCAATAATTCACGTATCCCTGAGTTCGACTCGGGCCTCACAAGGCCTATATTACTCGACGCGTACACTTGCGTTTTTAGCGCGTAGTAAAATACACGTCACATGGATAGAGATAATTTTCTTTTTTGGTGGTGCACATAGGTAACCTTTTTGTTTTACTTTAGGTGTTTTCCTTTCATCAGACGTATAATGCTTTGATTGGTGGTCATACCTTGATGGTGTTTATGTAGTCATTGGTGGAGCTGATGTTGTATGCTACAATATCTATTTTTTGTTGATTGTATGGGGATGATAGGATGAATATAATTACCTTCCAACTTAACTAAAAATGTGCTTTAAATAATGATTTGATCTTGTTTATGAATAGGGATGGTTAGATAACCTTGATGGAGTAACTTAAAATTGTTTTATGTATTTTATATCTTTTGGATTGACATTACATAATTTGTTTCACAAAGTCATCTAGGTGCTTTGTATGCAACATGATTGATGCATTGAAATAATATGTGACTGGTTTAGTCAACCAAATTCAATCCTAACCATGTGGCATCCTATAACTGTAGAACTATCTCATTGTTAGTACTTGTTGGATAGTGAAATGGGTAATCTTTGTAGCAATTTTGACTATGAGAAGGAGCCCAAAGTTGTATACTATTGATTATATGTTGGTGTGGGGAGGGTTTATCTTTGGCATCCAAATTTCTCAAATTTTATGTGACAAAGGGTGGTTGCAGTGGTAACTTAGATTCAAGGGTTATATACCCTATTTTTGGTTCCTTGGCATGTGTACTCAGGATAGGCCATGTTTTTAGTGGGATGGTCGTGTTTCCCTACTAGTAGGTTAGGTCAGTGTGCAACAATAGTTTGTCACTCATACTAACTGTGGGAAAGAGATCTTTAGAATTATAATCATCCTAAGATAATACGAGACTAATTGTGACTTTGCAGTATTCAACTAGTACTTTCACTGGTACACCTCAACTGCTCAGGTCTTAATAAATACATAAATCATCCATGTTGTATATCTAGTAGGTAATTTGGTGAATTACATTGTATGATAATTACTTCTTTTCTATTTTGTATAATACCATATATGATTCATATATGTATGCATTTAGTTATATGTATCTAAAACTTTATTTGTACCTATTCATTATACAGACTCTGATTAGTTGTCAAACTTGTTATATTATTTGGTTTAACTAATTCAATTACATAACATGTCTATAAGAAATAAATCTTATCAGTTGTTACATCATATCGCTGGGACTTGGGGTCTCACCCCATGCTTTTTCTACATCCTTTAGGTGACCAACAACATGATCAAGTCTTTGATAGCAAAGAGACTTAATTTGGAGATCAATAGAGCATAGAGATTGTGGTTCTAGATAGGGGCCTAGAGTCATCCATTTACTTTCAGGTTTGGGCATGCAAATTTGCAAATGATGTATATCGACTCAAAATTTTTGGTTGTACAAGCATGGTGTAAATGTTGTAACTATTGGAAAAAAACTTTTTTTTGTATAAGTTGTGATTGAGTCCACCAAACTCATGTAATGTTACCTAATATGAATATATAAGTTATTTTAGACATTTGTATAATTGTTTATTTGGAAATGTTTGAAATTTATATTTGGTTCTAATTTTTTGCCTTTTAGGTAATGTGGTTAATTAGTGTTTGATCGATATTTTGTGTGGTGGGTTGTCACATTTGGCAGTGTCACAAATTTAGGATGGTTGGGTCAACATGGGCATAGGACTTAGGTTGTTGTGTCTTTTCTTCGCTATCCAACATATCTAACCATGGTCTATGGTTATGAAAATATATTTGGAGAATGTGAAGAACATGTTGAGAGTAGTTAAATAAAATATAAAGGTGGTTGTAGGAGGTTGGTACCTATGGGAGGTGTACCTAAAATTGGGCCAAAATATCCCACCCACATCCTATGGATCCTAAAACTTAGTTAATACAACCTTCCAATATTTATCTGAGCAAATAATGGCAACCATAACACATTTTTTTGACATGAAACATTTACATCCACTTAAGGAACCTTACTTAGATTTTGAGTCACAATGTTTGAGGAAGACCTTACAGAGGTTAAAGTGTGTGGGATTTGTGGGCATAGAGAATTGGACAGATGTAGACATGTGACTGATGAAGTTGAAGAATATGTTTTGAATTTTGAATATTGCTTAGGAGACAAGGTGAAGTATGTGTTCTACCTACTTTAGGGTAGTTCTAGTTACTGGTGGGCCATTGTAGAGGGGAAGAGGCCAGGTGAAGTGATCAGTTGGGCTGAGTGTCAATGGGTGTTTGTGAGCCCTTAATTCTCCAATTGTATCTAGAAGAAAAGATGTCTCAATTTGAGAAGTTTCTCCAAGTATCATGGTCTGTGAATGTCTACAAGACAAAGTCCATGGAGTTGTTTAGGGTCTAACCTCACATGTTTTCCATAGAGAAGGAGCATATTAGGAGGTTTGAGAATGGGTAAATGACTAGTTGGCACTAACAAGGTCAACTTTCAAGACACATGAGAAGTTTTCTATGTTCATGGAGGAAGTTAAGAGGATAGAGATAACAATTGTGAACCTAAGAGACACCAACTCTAGGAAGAGGTCAACTCAATTTTAGAGGCAACAGTCAGGCAATTACAAGAAGCACATGTTTTTCATGCGATAAAAACAACAATATCAATAGTCACGATAGAGATTGGCAATTTCTAATCTGAGTACACAAGTTAGGTCACAACTTCTCCTTGAAAGGGAAGAGGTTGTTGTTTTCTGCTAATTGGAGAAAATAGATGGGATTATATGTCTGTGACGGGACCATCTAGGTTGTGCTACAATACAAGGAATTTCCCCAAGTATTGATAGGTTGGGGACGCTAAGTGGTTTTGATTTTCGAGGAACTAGTAATTTATGTAATAACTAAGGTAGATCCAACAACTCTTGCAAAAACAATGCAATAGTGGTGATGGAAGTGGACATGGCCAAACATATAAAGTAGGGCCTTTTAGAAGAGTATGTAGGGGTCAAGGCCAAGGACCTCAACACACAACAACTAGATTTTATGCTATGAGTTAACAAGAAGAGTGGTCCACCAACGAGTGTGACCAGTTGTATGGGACTTTTTCACTCTGGAAACATTCTATTATATCTTACGCCACTTGACACACATGGATTCAATGTTAACCTAGGAATGAAAACCTTGGAAAAGTACAAGGTTGTTTTGGACTATAGTTTCAAAGTTGCAAACTATTATGATGGTGATATGTATTGGGCTTTCCAAGGAGGTAGGATGATTCTCCCTAAATGATTGGCATAAATAGTTATAGCTGAGAAGTTTGTGAGACAAGAATGTGAATCTTTTTTGCCACATGTAGTAGATACCAAGGTGAGGAGTCCTAGAATCCATGATGTACATGTGGCGCATGAATTCAAGGATGTTTTCCCTGACGAGTTTAGAGGAGTTTCACCCTTGAAAGAGATTGATTTTGAAATCAATCTTGTTCCTGGCACACAACCCATAGAAGATGCCCCTTATAGGATGGATGTAGCCAAGATGAATGAGTTTAAAAATCTATTACATAATTTGTTGGAGTATGATATCATACGTCATGAATTTTCCCCTTGGGGATGTTCTAGGTTTTGTTTGTGAAAAAGAATGACGGTTCTATGAATCTTTCAATAGAATATCGACAGTTGAACAAGGACACAATGAAGAAAAGTATCCATTGTCAAGAATAGATGACTTATTTGATCAGTTCAGAGGAGCTATAATGTTTCCCAAGATAGATTTGAGGTCAAGGTATCACCCACCTAAAACGACTTTGATGACTAGGTACAGTCACTATGAGTTTTTGGTTTTCTTGTTTGGCTAACCAATTGACCTACAACATTTATGGATCCGATATACATAATTTTTAGACTTTACCTTGACTAGTTCATGTTGGTCTTCATAGATGATATCTTGAAATACTCTAGAGACATTCAACATCATGAGAAATATCTTTTGCAGACGTTTGATCTTTTAAGGCAACATAGATTGTATGCTAAGTTCAACAAGTGTAAGTAGACCAAGGTGTATTTTCTTGGTCATTTAATATCTAAAAAGGGCGTGTGGGTAGACCTTTAGAAGGTGGAGTTAGTGTTGGAGTGGGAGAAGACCAAGACATCGACATAGGTATGAAGCTTTTGAGATTTAGTAGTTATTATAGGAGGTTCATCAAATACTTTAGTTTAGTAGCTTTAACATTAACCAATATGACATTGAAGAGTGTGCCTTGTTTTGGGATGAGAAGTGTCAATGTTATTTTTATTTGTTGAAGGAGAAGCGACAACTGCCCCAGTGTTGATGTTGCTCGAGACTGGGAAAGGCTACATCATGTTTTATGATGCTTTGAAGAATGAGTTGGGATTTGATTTCCTTTATTTATAGACAATTTAAGAAACACGAGAAGAAATACCCAACTCATGACCTAGAGTTAGAAACTCTGGTTCTTGCTTTGAAGAGTTGGAGGCACTATCTATGTAGAGAGAACTATCACATATTAAAAAATCATGAGAATCTACAATACATCTTTTTGAAGACGGAGTTGAATATGGGGTAGAATAGAGGGATGGATCCGATCATGGGCTTTTACCATACTAGTCTTCTATATATCCATTGATCTTCAAGTGGCTCCCACTCCTCCTTGTACATATTAACTTTAGGATCCATTTGAGTATCTGCATGCTTTTCTCCAAGCATACCTTTCTCTTCAAATAGATCAAGAGTGTAGTTCCTTTGTGAGATGAATATACCATCATTAGATCTCACAGTTTCAACACCAAAAAATATTTTAGGAGGCTTAAACCTTTAGATTGAAACTTACATTGAAGAAATTGTTTGAGCTATAGAATACCCTACTAATCATCTCCAATAATGAAAATACATCAACATCAACAATAAGGAGAATATAGCCTAAGGATCCTCATTGATGGAAGAGTGAATGATCAAGGTATGACTATATATAACCAAATTCAAGTAGATCTTGACTAAATTTCCTAAATGAAGATCTTGGGGACTACTTGAGCCCATAGAGAGATTTATGAGGACAAAAAGATAGGTGTGACCCCCCTAGAAATAAATCCAAGAGGTTTCTCCATATAGAATTCTTTAGACAAGTCATCATGGAGAAAAGCATTCTTGATATCAAGTTGGTGCAAGGTCCAAGAAAAATGAGCTCTTAGAGAAATAAAAGGATGAACATAGGACATTTTAGCTACAAGAGAAAATATTTGAAGATAGCCCTCACCATATACTTGATTGTATATCTTAGATACTAAACAAGCCTTTAGACAATCAACCACACCAATATGTCCAATTTTGACTGAATAAACCTATCGACACCCAACAATTGCCTTGTTTGTTGGAGTAGGAACCATACTTCAAGTGTGATTTTGGAAAAGAGCATTCATATCATCTTCCATAGCATGATGCCATCCTAGATGATTCATGGAAACAAATACATAACTACCAATGGAAGTATCAGTTATAAATGATATGAATGTTTTATACAAGGGGTCATACGAAATAAAGTTAGAAATGGGATGAAGGGTGCATGATTGTTTTCCTTTCCAAATAGCTATTGGTAGATCAAGATAAGTATCATTATAACCTAGAGATCCAGATTGAGTGATGAATTAAGGATGGTTGACACTTGCATTATTTGATCCTTAATATGGAGCAATATCTCAGTGGGATACATATGGAGATGACTCTCCTTGGACAAGGGGTTCAGGTGACAACATCTCAATGACAACCAAAATTAGGAGATATTCTTCAAGATTCCTCATTGACTATGGATCTCCAAAGTCTGGAATGTCTTCAAAGAAGGTGACACCATCTAAAACCAGAAAGCGGTGATCAATGGGATCATAACATCAATATCCTTATGATATTCAGAATAACTAAGGAAGACACACTTGGAAGACTTTGGACTAAGTTTGTCATGACCTGACCCAACATAGTGAATAAAGCAAACACATCCAAAAACTTTAGGAGGAATGATATAAATGGGATGATCAGGATATAAAAGTTCAAAGAGGATGCATCTGTGTAAGGTGGATGACGTCATGTGATTGATGAGATATGTGGTAGTGAAGACAACATTGCCCTAGAATTCCTTGGGCACGATTGAATGTAAAAGAAGAGTATGGACAATTTCAACTATGTGACAATTTTTCCGCTCGACTATTCCATTTTTTTGTGGTGTGTGGGGACAAGATGAATGGTGTATAACCTTTTTTGAAGAAATAATTGAGAAAGTGCATTACTGGAATATTCTTTGGCGCTATCCATTTGAAAAATACAAATACGCCAAGAGAATTAGGTTTCAATATCATTATAAAAGTTCTCTATTACTAATAAGTTTGAAGAATAATCTTTCATCAAATACAATCAAGTGACTCTCAAGAAATCATCGATGAAATTGACAAGATATTTTTGACCAAGTTTTGATGGAACTCAACATGAGTCCCAAACATCAAAATGAAGAATTTTAAAACTTGACTTAGTAGTCATCTTATTCCTAGACTTAAAGGTAGATTGAGATGCTTTCCTAACTGACATGGCTCACATTGGAGTGTACTAATTCTAGATAGTTACAGGTGGAGAACCCAAAGTTTGTCCAGTGTCCAAGATGACTATGGATATGGAAAGGATAAGCCGCCACACACGCCTTGGACTCCAAACCAATATAGTAGAGACCTATAAGTGCATGCCCTCCACCAGTCACCTTCTATGACATGAGGTCATGTATCACACAATAATCATTGTTAAATGTAACTGATGCATGAAGAGAACATGTTAGTTTGCTAATCGAATTGAATTGAAAGGAAACTCAAAAGAAAATAATGTTGATTGCAAGGTCACTATAGGTAGAGGTTTGATAATCCCACTACCATGTATTGGAACTTTGTATCCATTGGCAATAGTGATAGGTGGATACTGTATTTTTCTGGTGAATAGATTGGATATAAGATGAATTGTACCTACAATGTGATCTATTGCACCTGAATCAAGTACCCAAGATGAAAAGCATGCATTAGAAGATTCAAATATGTATGTAGTAGGTCCACCAAGGTGTTGTGCAAAGGAAGCCATCAAAGAAACTGAAGACAAGGCTTGTTGAGAAGCTCTATATTGAAAGAACTTATTGTACTCCTCATCTATCACCTAAATCGGATGGCTGGTGTCACCTGAACCATTGTCAATTGATGCCACATCTGTAGATGTGGTTTTTTGAGGATACCCATGAAGTTCATAGTAGGTTTCCTTGTAATTCCCCATGTTCCCATAATGAGAACATTATGGGCGTACACATCCTCTAGTAGTAGATCTTCCTCCACAACCTCCTTGTCCTCCTCATCCTCATCCATGAGTAGCAGGGTGAATGTTGATGTGACCCTTCATGGTAGAGAACATGGCAGATTTGTTCGAGGAAGAATGTGGAGCTTGTTCAATGAAAGTGAGGGATACATGTTGATATGCTTTTGCCAATTTGGGAAGCTCAAATTTAGCAAGTATATGGATATGTACTCCTTTGTATTCATGTTGAAGACTAGCCAAGAATTGGTGATAGACATTTGATCCCTATACTTCTAGAGTTCTTTGAGGCCCACTGTTAGCAAAAGGAGCGAATGGAGGTTGTCAGTAATGTGAGTTACCTCTCCAAAGTATTGAGTTAGAGATTTGACATCTTGTTGAAGATTATACATCTACACATTCATATCATTCATGGAGGAGATGTTTGACTCATACATGAGATTAAGATGATCCCAAAAAAATTTAAATTTCTCAAAGTGACTGGTGATATCATCCACTTGTGGCTTCATGGAATTCCACATGATGGAGAGGAGATGGGCTTGGGTCTGCTCCCATTTTTTTAGAGTGCAACTGGTTGGAGGACCCTTTATGAGAATCTTGTATTGGATTTTTGGATTAAACACACTATAATTTGGATGATGCAAATATTTCCCATTTATGTTACTAACAATGTGAATTTAGTATTTCAGATGATCAAGAACTTAGAAAAGATTCCACATCAACTTGTACCATGAATGTACCTTGTATCAATACTTGTTGTACAACTTGCTAGGATAAGAAAAAGTGATGATCATCCCTATCCTATTCTTAACCCTTTTCAAAACTCACATAAATTCTTTAGGGTAGTTACATGCCATTAGAAAATTTTAGTTAAAATGTTTTAAAAATTTAGAATTGAATTTATAGACTCTTTTTTGATCAAGCTCTTCTTGGATCAAATTCATTTTCTTTGAACTCTTCTTGGACTGGGACGTACTCTTTGTATAAAAAGAGTCATTTTATAAAATAGTCGTCATAATTTTGTGAAGAAGCTAACATCAAGTCAAAATCTTTTTAGACAGAAATTATTTTGGCCAAACTCTTTTTTGACCAAAATGCACTCTGCAAAATTTATTTTCTATATGTTGCAATTGTTATTAATACCCCAACGACTATTTTTGAGTTTGCATTGATCTAAACACTCCCAATAGTAGTATTGACAATTCCTAAGTGTTTCCTATGTATATAAGTTCCTATGAACACTTAGAACACACACTTGAGCAATTCATTATGTGATATCTTTATTAAAGCTTTACATTTCATATTGCAATATTCTGATCTAAGCTAGCATCCTACTCCACCAAACATAGCCTTGCCTATTCCTTGTTAAGAATTTGATCATCACATGGTCATAGAGAGCTTCTAACTATATATCTTGAGCGAGTTGTAACTTCTTCTTCCTTCCTCATTCTGGTTATTTATACTAGATTGCTTCCGATTACCTATTGTGAGAAGGTTGTCGTGAAGCTACATGGAGCTACTTCTAGTGAGAAGGTTGCGGCTAAGACGTGGAGACAGATTGCAACTTACTCCAAGTTGACAGTTCTCCTTGATCTAGAAATTGAGGGTTGTCTTGAGCCACAAAAGACACTGGTGGATTTTTACATTTTCTATTCATTGATAAAAGGAATAAAATATATGGTAAAAATCATGGTTGTTACAACCAGTTAGTGGACTGAGGTCATTTGATGGAACCACTCTTATGTTTCCCTCCTATGTTTGATTGTCTATCTTTTCTTAAACATTTAATTTTTAACTAAAATTATTGAATTAGATCAATTATCACCCTCTAGATCTTGTGAGTGGTATCCAACTGGGTCATCAAGGAGCTGTTACAAGTTTTGAAGGATGGGGGAAAAAGTGTCAACCAACTCAACCATGACCGATCATATGTAAACTGGCTGACTATCTTTGATGGATCCAACTACAATCACTAGAAGTGGGATATCAATTATACATTCAAGGTCTTATCCTTGATCTTTGGAATATGATCATCCACCCATATGTGCCTCCAATAATAGATATGTAGGAATGGTATCAAGATATGGTAAGAAATATTACTATTAATGCTAGAGTTGTAGAATTACTTTATAATTTTCTTTCTATAGATGAATTTCATCATATTTCCTCTTGTGAAAGTCTTATTATATTTGGAGGAAGTTATCTATTATTCAGAAGGAAACAAGCAAGAGAATGATTCTAAAATTAATATTCTTACTCATAATATATAATTATTTCAAATGGGAAAATAGGAAACTAATTGAAATACTTTCTAGACTTGCCTTTACTATAAAAACCATAAAATAATTTAGAAATAATAGTGAATAATTTGAGATAAGATAAATTTGTCATCGTGTAGCGGAATGCATAATCATAAAAAATGATGAACAAAGTGATGGTAATAATGTATCTTTCTCAACTTTTTCTAAAAATGAACTTGTTGAATTTAAATTGCATAAAGTTGAAACAATAAGAAAAAGAAATTGGTTATGTTATTAATTCCTTAAATATAGAAGTAAATGGGATCAATTATGAATATTGATTTATATTTATTTTCTTTAAATTGATTTGAAATGGATAAAATAATTGAAAGACTTACTATTGGTCGAACTATAGTTCGATTAAGACACAGATCGGTCGAAATACAATTCGACCAAATTACTAACCATAAATTTGTCTTTCTTTGAATTGGTAATTAGATCTAATTTTCTACATGTTTATTTGATTTCTTAAATTATAAAATGATTGGATGTACCTGATTTAAATGTAGCTTTTTGTTTAATGGATAAATCTATCTTAATCATTCAATTCTTAGTTTGAACTCAATTTTTCAGAGTATGAGATTAAGGGGGAGCTCAAAGTTATATGATATAACTTGCATATCTATAATGTTTTAATGGATATTATCTATATCAATTATGGGCTTAACATCCCTTACTTTTTGTCTATGGATTCTTTGTTGATATTGTTATGTGCTTAATGGCTTCCCTATATCAATTTTCACTTAACATCCCTTATATTTGGTCTAAAGATTCTTTTGTTGATCTCATATTATGTTTAATGGTTTCTCTAATCATTTTTGGCCTTAAAATCCCTTGAAAAATGAATAAAAAATCAGGTTTTGGTTTTTTCTTTGATTTTTATGCCAAATCATGGGGGACATAACATTCCTTGCATTGATATTGAGATATTCTTTAGAAAATGGTGTTTTCCATGGCATCTCTATATCATGGTGCACTTAACATTCCTTATCATTGGTTTAGAGTATTATTTTAATAATTTATGATTAATGGGATATTTTTATCATGAAAGACTTAACATTTCTTTCATTGACAATTAGACAAATATTTAATATTCCTTGATCAAATATGGCTATTTATATATACACTACACACTCTTTTATGAAAAGAATCCATTTTTCGGTATATATTCACTTTTCAAAATGATTATTTTATTGAGGGGGAGTGTCTCCTTGAGGAGGAGTATTTTTAATCAGAAAACTATTTTTGACTTCGACGAAGGGGGAGAAAAATCCTTTGAAAATAACTTTAACTATAAAAATGTATGATGATTTATATTGTTCTACTTTCAAATTATCTTATGGAAATATTTGTCATCACCAAAAAGAGGGACATTGTTGGATTTTTTGATATGCCACACTCTAGTTTTGATGAGGCAAATATTTCCCATTTATGTTACTAACAATGTGAATTTAGTATTTTAGGTGATCAAGGAACTTAGACAAGATTGCACATCAAGTTGTACCATGAATGTGCCTTGTATTAATACTTTTAGTACAAAATTGAGGAATGATGTAAGAATAAGTGACTATCATCCCTATCCTATCTTAATCCCTTTTTACATCAAGTGTTTAGGATAGTTAGTTGCCATTAAAAAAATCATTTAAATTGTTTTCTAAAATTTAGAATTGACTTTACAGACTCTTTTTTAGTTGAACTATTCCTTGGAATGAGATCTAGCCATTGTATAAAAAGAGCTATTTTAGAAAATAGCCATTGTAATTTTTGCAAAGAGTCTAACATCCTGTCAAACTCCTTGTGGACTGAAATTATTTTGGTTGAACTGAGACGAAGTTTGCAACATTTATTTTTTGTCTGTTGCAAAATGTTTTTATGTCCTGAAAACTAGTTTTGAGTTTGAATTGATCTAAACACACTCCTAATAGTTATATTGACCATTCCTAAGTGTTTCCTATATATAGGAGTGCCTATGAACACTTAGGACACACTTTATCAATCCATCACATGATATCTTTCTTAGAGCTTAGAATTTAATATGTCTATTTCAAATCTAAGCTAGTGTCCTAGTCCACCAAATATAGCCTTGCCTATGCCTTATAGAGAATTCAATCATCATTTGTTCATAGAGAGATTCTAATTATATATCTTGAGAGAGTTGTATCTTATTCTTCCTTTCTCATCATTGTTATTTATTTTGGATTACTTCCAACTACTTCTTGTGAGAAGGCTGTCATGAAGCTACCTAGAGCGGCTTCTTGTAAGAAGGTTGCAACCAAAATGTGGATGTGAATTGCAATTTACTCCAACTTGATAGTTCTCTTTGAGATAAAAAGGAGAGTTGTCTTGAGCCACAAAAGACAGTAGTGGATTTCTACATTTTGTATCGGTTGATAAAATGACTAAAATACATGTTGAAAATCCTAGTTGATATCAGCCAGGTAGTGGACTAATGTCATTTGATAGAAGCACTCTAAATTGCATGTCTTTTGTGGTTTTCCTTCTTTGTCCATATAACTTACTTGACATTTTTGTTGCATTATCTTTTTAAGCAAGCTGTAATGTAACCTCTTTTTATTTGGAATTTCATAAGTTTTACGTTATCTCTATTCTCCCCCTAGAGATTTAACAACTTATAATATCCTTGTCCCTTGAAATAGATCTTGACCGCTCAACTTCATTGAGTGAAGTCTTTCTCATCGAGCTTTCCATTGGCGATGATATGATCATAGAAAAGGAGAGGCACTTCCTTCTTTTCTGACATGATGAAGAAAATGAATGAAACTGGGTAGCAAGTGTCATACATGGTGCGTATAGAGAGCACACAACATGTACAAATAACTGCATAGGTGTCTGACTGTTGACACCATGACGTGTCAGTGATGAACATGGAGTGTACATTGTCGGAGGCATAGCTCTGTCTCCCATCAACACCATGTGTTAGGGATGGACACATCGAGTTCCTTGTCAGAGACATAACTCTGTCTCCCATCAACATGTGTCAGTGCCACACGCAATGCGTGACTTGTCAAGTCGTAACCCTACATTCAGTGAACATGCTGTGTTGATGCTAGATATAGCATGTGTCACACTGCTAACTCCGAAATTGTAGGTCATCTACCCCAAAAATTGCACCTTGGATGGATCTTCTTGGTGATAGAACCTCCTTGGCATGGATCTATCTGCCATTATGACAGTTGTGAAGATTTGGGGAAGGATATAGAGATCCTTTTATAGGAGAGGATGATGATCTATCCAAGCATGATGCTTCAAAAAGTGATGGAGGTGACTTCCACCACTATGGGGATGGTTCCGATGGTGGAGATGATTTCTAGGATGGAGAAGGAGAAGGACTTCCACAATGGACATGATTTCCATGATGGGGAATGAGAAAGACATCCACGGTGGAGATGATTTCCATGGTGGAGAAGGAGGTATGACCGTAATGGAGATGCATGGTGAAGATGACATCAACACCAATAGAGATGATGGATACTACTGTTGCAGGATGCTCTCTCCAGTGAATTAGGGTATTTTTGGCTCTGATACCATGTAGACATGAAAAGTAATGTGCTGAATGAGATGTGTTTATATTTAAAAGGCAGACCTATATATATGACATCGATAGTGGCCTATACCCATCCACATAGTGTGGGACTGATCCTATATACATAATGGATATACAAGATTTCAAAGAATAATGAATAAAGGGAACAAATGTTTATTATTCAAACACATAATATTAATCTTTCTCTAAATTCCCTTAATATGCTATAGGATAACATTTATGGAGTATTTGGTGTAAATAGTATGGAAATACGAATTTTATGTCTTTTTTACCCTACTATATGTTCTTCTGTGAATGTAAATTCTCACTTAAAATGTGCATTGATTGAAATTTGAAATATGTGTGTACATGTTCCTAAAAATATAATATTATGGTGTTTTCTTATCATAAGATGATAAATAGACCTACATACCCTTAATTACTATTTGGGGAATATTCTAGAATCAATTAAATGATTTTTACTAAATATTATGTTGTTAAATGTTTGTTTGAATGGAATCCTATCTTTAAAGGTAGCTCATCCATACTTGGTTTGGGTAATTCTATATATAAATTTTGAAAATAGAATAACTTTTGCATCCATTGGATTCATAAGTTGAAAATTTGGGTGCTACCTTGTTTATGCTTATGAATCAATCTGCAAAATATTTTTACATATGGTAATAATATTTCTACCATGAGTAATCAATATAATGGTCTTAATTACAAATTGGGCTTCTGTGGCATCATCCATTTCTATATGGATTGTGAGTAATTATGATATGATGGCGACACATTACCCTCTAATCTTTCCTTAAATGATTAGAGTTATGTTCTTGATGGATAATAGACAAATACCTTACATTAGGTTATACCGTGATAGAGATAGCTGTCTTTTTGGTGGTGTACATATGTAACCTTTTTCTTTTTACTTGAGGTGTTTTCTTTTTCTTAGAGGGTTATTCTTTGACTAGTGGGCATACCTTGATGATGTTTGTGTAGTTATTGATAGAGGTGATGGTGTATGCTACAATCTCTGCGTTTTGTTGACTATATGGGGATGACAGGATGAATGTAATTACCTCCCGACTTAACTAAAAATGTGCTTTATATAATGATTTGATCATGTTTATGACCAAAGATGATTAGATAACCTTGACAGAGTAACATAGAATTTTTTTATGTATTTTATATATTCTAGATTCACATTACATATTTTTTTCACAAAAACATGTAGGTGCTTCGTATGCAACATAATTGATGCATTGAAATAATATGTGGCTGGTTTAGTTAATCAAATGCAACCCTACCATGTGGTGTCCTATGACCATAGAACTATCGCAGTGTTAGATCTTGTATAGTGAAGTGAGTAACCTTTGTAGCAATTTTGATTATGAGAAGGAGCTTGGAGTTGTATACTATTGAGTATATGTTGGTACATGGAGGGTTTATCTTTGACATTCGAATTTCAAGGATTCACAGAGATATTGTGGCCATGTATTAGATTTTATGTGACAGAGAGTGGTTGCGATGGTAACTCAAATTCAAGGGTTATATACCCTATTTTTGGTTCCCTGGCATGTGTACTCAGGATGGACAATGTTTTTAGTGGATGGTTGTTTTTCCCTAGTAGTAGGTTATGTTATTGTGCAACTTTAGTTTGTCACTCACACTAACCGAGGGATAGAGATCTTTAAGATTATAATAATTCAAAAACTTATATGGGTCTGATTATTACTTTGCAGTAGTCAACTAGTAGTTTAAATGATACACATCAAACTACTCAGGGCTTAATAAATGCATAAATCATCCAAGTACTATATCTGTTAGGTTATTTGGTGAATTACATTGTATGATAATTACTATTTTTCTATTTTGTATAATATCATATATGATTCATAAATGTTAGGAGGAACAATATAAATGGGCCAACGTTGATACAACAGATTAGAGATGCAGATAGGGATGAAATTATGATACAAAACAATAGGTTAGAGTTTGGAAGTTGGAAGCATGATTTCTTTCACGAGACAGATAATGGGACATGTGTTTTCACAACCAACTGGACATTGTAGTTGAGGAGGCTCATTCCTAAATGTATGTGGTGCATTATAGAAGTTCAAAGATGTATCATAATCTTAAGGACTTGTACATGTGCACTAACAATTAGATCTTCTTTTGGCAAATCAAGAAGGCTTACCTCTTGGGAGTCGCCATTATCATATTCTTTTGCCATGAGACACTCCACATTCTCTTCTCCACTTTCACTATCACTTGACTCATCCCACACAGCTTTATAAGCTTTTTCTCCTTTCTTCTTGAATGAGCTTTTCTTTCCTTTCTTTGCTTTAGGACATTCATTTTTGAGATGTCCTTTCTTTCCACATTCAAAACACCTAGGAGGGGAAGAAGAAGAACCATCAATTTTGTTAGATCTAAATCTTCTATATTTCTTACCATTAACGATTAGAGCTTCTTCTCCTTCTCCATCACTTGTTTCATCATTTTCTTGTGTGACGATCTTTGAAGCTTTGAGGGCTATGTCTTTCTTTCTTCCTTGTTGAAGTTCACGCTCTCGTCGTTCCTCTTCCTCCAAGGTTGCCTCATGTGCTTCTAGGTTGCCAATGAGTTGCTCCATCATTAGTCGGGTGAGATCATTTGCTTCTTCAATAGCAGTCACCTTGGGCTTGTACTTGGGAGGGAGAGATCTAAGAATCTTTGACACTTGATCTTCTTCAGCAATTACTTTGCCTAAAGCATTCAAACCATTCACAATAGAAGAAAATTTTTCATACATTTCACTAATAGATTCGTTTTGATCCATACGAAAATGTTCAAATTTTTGCTTAAGCATTCCGATTTTAGAATTCTTAACTTGAAAAGTTCCTTCATATGTTATAGAAAGTCTATGCCATATCTCATATGCCATTTCACAATTTGATATTCTATTGAACTCACCAACGGAAATTGAACAATAGAGTATACTTACAGCTTTTGCATTCATTTGGGCTGATTTTACCGTATTAACATCCCAATTTGCATACTCTATTTGAGGAAATTCATATGGAGTTGATACCATCCTCCATAAGTCCCAGTTGATTCCTTGGAAGTAGAACTGCATCCTCCTCTTCTAGTAGGTGTAGTTAGTCCCATCAAAAGGTGGAGGTCTTGCCACGAGTGTTCCTTCCAAGTTGAGGTTGTTGAGTACCCCGTCACCCATTCTTTAAGACTTTGTTAGAGTTCCTTGAAGCCCTGCTCTGATACCAATTGAAAAACCACTAGAGGGGGGTGAATAGGGTTGTATAGAGATTTTAAAATAATTTCACTCAAACAACCACAATTGAGACAATAAGAAGTAGACAAGGTGTTTAGAGTGGTTCCAACCTTAGCAAATATTAAGGCAGTCAATCCACTAGCTGGTTGCTTACCCAACTGAGATTTTGAAAGTATTTAATTTTATTAGCTCACAAGGATATTACATAAAATTACAACACTTTCAACACCCTTTGGAAATCCTTCACCTTGAAGTAGTCTCACCAACCTTGAAGCAGCCTTCCTTGAAGTAACTTCAAGCTCCCCCTTGAAGTAGCCTTCCTCTTGAAGTAGCTTCCTATTGAGATAGCCTTGTAGAAGTAGTCCAAAGATCTCCTTCTCCACCAAGAATATCAAATCTCTCTCCAATCCGTAGCCTCCAACCCTAGGAGTAGCAAGGAGAGTACAAGTAATAAGAAAGAACAAGAAGGGAAACAGAAATTACAATTACAACTTGAAGCACAAGACTTGATTTCCTATATCAAGCGTATTGATCTCCTAACCAATGAGTATGGAAGTGTAGGTTTAGTGGATAGCAGATGCTAGCCTATAGGACACGAATTTGGAGCAAAGGGAATGAGTAGCAAGTACTAGAATTGCTCAATTGCTCAAAACAGATTGCCAATTGCAAGTATGAAAGCTCAAGTACTGCACAAGTGTACTTTGGGTGTCCTATGGCTTTTCCTATTTATAGGAATGGCCTATGGATGCTTAAGGATGTTCTAGACACTTTCTAGGGGGTTCTAAGTGCTCAACTAGCCGTTAGGTATTCATTAGTTGCTTTAACAACAGCTAGTTAATTAATCCTAAAAATTGCAGATAGAGACATTATCGATCGAAGATTTATCGACCGAGAGTCCTAGTCGGTCGAGGCTTGTCGACCGAGGGACTGTCTGGAGCAAGTATATATAACGTTCTGATCCAACTCTCAACTACCTTGTCTTCTGTGTCTAATGGCTACCTGGGTCATTCTCGTTCGAAGAGTTTGTCGACCGAGAGTGTATCGGTCGAGAATTTTGTCGACCGAGATTAACCCTGTTTCAATGTTTTAAACTAAGTACTAAGTATGTGTATGAGAGTGCATTTGTGACACTATTGTAGGGGATGACCTATCTAAGTGTTGTGATTGACTAGGGAAGATATAACGCTTGATTTACATGATGTCTAAGTACTTGTACATTATATACTTGTACAAGGTTTTACATTTGATTACATTCATGACTTAAAGCAATGTTAGCATATAGGTCTTCCAAGTGTTTGTCATCCACCTTATCCTGCAACACTCAAGTAGCATGTTAGATCCACAAGAATGAAATGTTTGTCATTATCAAAACAAAGGGATTTAAATGATGTCCATTTAGCCAACAAGATCAATAAAAAATTTAGAACATGCAAAGCAATGGAGTTTGTATACACATCAATCAATGGGAAAATTGACTCTTTTGATCGATAAAATTCATTTACACTTTTTGATTTCCATCCTACTTATAAATACCCCTCCCCACTCTCATCAAATAAACCTATTGCCAAACCCTTACTGCTATTATAGATAGATGAGGAGCCATAAAAGGAAACCGGGAAGGCCAGTGGTTGATGAAAACTTTGCAAATTTGTGGATGCATGTTGGTCCATGCATGCCTTGGATTAAGCTCACCTAGGATGAATCCAACCATGCTAGACACATAAAATATTCTCTTCTATCCCATTCTCCTCTCTACCATGGACACAATCTATGGTGTTACAATTTGAAACCTTGTGCATATAGTTAACACATCATCTTTTCTTCTCTTGTTTGCTCTAGATATACCATGTTCTTGGAGAAAAGAGCATTCTTGGAGCTTTCACAGGATAAATCTTGAATTTTTGTTGCTCCTTTGACAATTTCTTACTTGGAATTTTTTTCTTCACCCTGCGGTGAGTGATATAACTTTTGATGCATTTCTTGACTACTTATTACATGCATAACATTAATGTTGCTCTACAAGCCTCTAAAATGCTAAAAGACAATCTTTATGGGTTGTCTGTGGCAAAGAGTATGGAAAAATGACGTTTTATGCCTCCCTTAATCCCTAAATATATTTTATACTATGAATATAGAGGTTTTCTTGAAACATTCATAGACTAAAATTTGAAATACATGTGTATATGTTCTGAAAAATGTCATTTTAATTGTTAGAAGGATCTCAAAGTCGTATACTGTTGAGTATTTAGGGGTGCGGGTAGGTTTATCTCCTTCATCTAGATTTCAAGGTTAAAGTTATTTGTTGAGGCCGTGTCATATTTTATGCGATAGAGAAAAACATTGGTAATAACTTGTAGTTGAGGGTTATATACCCTAATTGTTTATATTTTAGCCTGCATACCCCTAACAAACTAGGTTTTTAGCGAGATGATTGTTGTACCCCTACTGGTAGGCTATGTCACTGTGACACTACAATTTTTCACTTGTACTGATTGAGGGGAAGACAAATCTAGGATCATGGTTTTTATAAGATCTTATATGATACTGATTGAGACTTCAAAATGTTCATGTAGTAGTTTGAGTTGTACCCCTTAAACTTTCCATGGCCTAATAAATATGTAATCAGTCGTGTACTATATTGGTTAGGGTTATTTGGTGAATCAAATTGTATGATGGTTATTACTTTTTTATTCTTTCTAGTACCATATGTGATTCATATATGTGTGTATTTATTTGTATGCATCTATAAATTTATCTAGACATGTTCATTGTTTGAACTTTTATTAGTTCTTCAACCAATTTTCTTATCTTCTTTGACTATTTTATGACAAAACATGTTTGTAAGAAATAAATGTTATCAAATTCATATTTTGTTATTGAAACTTGGGAATTTTTCCCATGGTTTTTTACATCTTTTAGGTGACCAACAATGCAATCAAATCATTGGTTGCAAGGAGAAAATTTTAGTAGATCCAAGAGATTAGCGGTTCTAGTTAGAGACATAGGCACGTTCTTGTACTCTCAAGTCCAAACAAGGAGATTCGTAAATGATGTATATCAACTCAAAATATTTGGTTGTATATCATGTATGGTGTAAATGTTGTTACTATATGGAAAGTACATTTTATTTATAGGTTGTGTCTGAGGCCACCAAGCTTATGTGAAGTTACTTGATATGAATATATATGTGAACTTGGACTTAGTGTAATTGTTTGTTTGGAAATTTTTTAACATTTTATTTGGCTTTAACTCTGTGCCTCTTTGGTAATGTGGTTAACTAGTATTTGATCATCAATTTGATTTTGAATAATCTCATTTTGTGTGGCACGTTTCCACTAAAGGGTCATGAAAGATGAGTTAAGCAACCTCATGTTCTTCTATTAGAGTATAAGAACTTCTCCAAAAGTCATCACTTGTATATCTAGAATAGCATGCATTCATCACATGTGTATGGGTTTATTAATTACACTCTTATATCAATTTTCATGGAACTATGTTATGTATTTGTACAAGGTTATTCCCTTGATTCCACTTAGGGTAGATTTTGATAAGGATATTGTAATTCCCTCACTAATTCCTACTATTTATTGGAATACATTGGTGGCATAGATCACTTCTTTCTACTAGCATGCGTCAAGGACCAAAAGGGTGTGTTGGGGATAGGGTCCCATCCTTGGGAGGTATTATATTGAGTTTATTAGATTTTAGGACTTTTTTTCTCCTTGGGGCTTAAGGTGGTATACCTATGTCTTCATATATCATTAGGGTATGTATGTTCTTATGTACTACATTTTATTTCTATGTTTATTTGCTCTGGATTAGGGTTCAAATATATCTTACATATTATTTGTTACTTCTCTTTCTCCATCACGTGTTGAACAATTGATTGTTTAGTATGCTAAACCATTAGTTGTTGAGTCTATCGAACCATCGCTTATTGAGTTTACCAAACCATTGGTTTTGAGTTTGCCAAAAATTGGTTGTCAATCAAAGATAATTTTGTGTGAAAACTAAAATTGTCATATCTTTCTCATTTAACTATGCTTTTTTTAATTATTTTTTCCTTGGATTAAGAATTTAGTTTTATATAAGGATACAATAAAATTTTGATAAAATTCTCAAATGATAACTTCATAATTAATATTCTTTAAATATTGGTAGATCTCTTTGTCCAACATGAGTGGGTTATTACTATATTGACTAAAGTTATAACCTTGATGCAATTTCAAACTGTGATTTTAACTTGATAAAGAACAACTGTAAGCTAAGATGAAACTTAAACGAACCATTTATTAATGCATAGTGTTTTTCAAAGTTGTAATTAATACAGAGATATCTTATTTCCTTAAATGAGCAGTAAATCAAGTTATGGGTCATAATAATATCCCCCTTCAATAAGTAAATTGTCTTGGAATCACTAGAAGAGAAATGATACTTGTTACCCAATTTTGCATCTAACTTCCGTTTAGGATCATGTACACGATGATTCCTCTAAATGACCTTGACTAGAGGTCTCTCCCTCATTTTAAGCTTTTGAATTCTACAAACTATAATTTTTATAGGGACTCATATCTTCTTTTAGTTATACAGGCTCTAGATTTATGATTTTTTGAGTACATGGGTGACACTTCTTTAACATAGACACATGAAACACATCATGTAAGTTGGATAGGTCAAGAGGAAATTCAAGTTTTTTTCTACTGATACAATACTCTGAATGAAAGGATAGGAACCATAAATAAAGGAGTTCATCTACATCACTTTCCAAATCTTATTACACCTTTCCATGGTGGCACTTTCAAGTAAATATCATCCCCAACCTCAAACAAAAGTGGTATGCACATTTTTTCTTCATGCTTTTCTTTCTGACCTGTGTAACTTTCAATTGTCGTCTGATCAAGAATATCTCTTCTATTATTTCTTCCACCAAATATCGACCTAAAATCTACCTTCCTCCAATTTCAACCAACAAATAGGAATCTATGCTCCATCTATCTAATACTAGACTCTTCCATTTGGTAAACATGCTTCCTCCTTAATGGTGTAGACCCATGTGATGGGTTCTATGGTATTAGGGTCATCTAATGTCTAGCTGATTCTTTAGTTTCACTAATAGAATTAATGTTGTACTATTCTTAACGTAACTATATATTTAAGGCTTCTATTATTTACTAAACATTTAGCATAATCACTAGCATCAATAAGATATGCTACTTCAACTGATAAACTAGATATACTAATAAATACTACAATGAAAAATTTGTTGAACTATATAAATATCTAATAGATTCATAATGTGATTCAATATTTTAGAAATTATGGTAAGATTGGGGTTTCTTTCCTATAATTCTACTATTAACATTAGACACAACTTTGTAGTAAATAATTTTAAAACTAAAACATTTATATAGCATCACGACTATACTAAATAACCAATAGGTCAACTAAAATATCATGCTTAGGCTTAATGAATTGAAAATCATAATTTCCATATAAGACAGTACATATTCCTTACAATTTTGTCTTAATCTCTATGAAGATTTAAAAGTGATCTTCTAATCACCTACAACCAATCTAGTTGATTTATCTTGAGTTAGAGCTAGAGAGACTCATATTCCAATTTACAGAGTTAGATTCGATCTCCAACCCTCCAAAACTAGTCCTATATAGTTTCACATTGGGTCAACAAACCTAAAGAATGCATTCTGGAGATAGAAGATAATGAAGGGAGATCAGGTAAAACCTTCGGTATATGAATCAAGATTATGAGCAAAACAAAATGAAGAGAAGAAGAAATCCAAGGCTAAAACTAACCAAGTCAGATCTATGATAAAACCATTGATTTGTTATGTTCTTCCCCCAAGTCACCCTATAGATCACTTTTCCATCATCCTCCTACAAAATTAGGTCTCTAATTTTGTGGAAAATCCAAATACAAATCCAAGAAACGATTTTCATTGGATACCAATATTTATAGTAAACATTATGGCCATTTTGTTGATTGGTTGTGTTGGGCAGAAGCATGGCTCAAAACCATCAATTTGTGAGTCTGCCAAACTATCACTTATTGAGTATACCAAACCATTGATTAGTCTACCAAATATTCTATTGTTTATTTCCCCTGAATTGTTTATTGTTGAGTCTACCAAATCATTAGTTGTTGTTTCTATCGAACCATTGGTTGTCAACCAAAGAAAGTTTTGTGTGAAAATTAAAAGTGACATAAATTTCTTATTTTAACTCTAATTTGGTTTAATATTTTAGCATTGGATTCATAATTTAAGTCTATACAATTATAGATAAAGTGTTTCACAAAATTCTCAAATGATAATTTCTTCATCAAATAATTCCTTACATGTTTCTAGATCTCTTTCTACAACCAATATGGGTTATTACTATATCAATTAAAGTTCTAACCTTGATGTATGTTGAAACCATGATATTTTACTTATCAAAGAACAATTTTAAGATCATATAAAACTTGAACCGACCATTTAATAATGCAATTTTTTTATTAAGTTGTAACTAATAGCAAGACTAGCTTAAATACTCAAATGACTAGTAAAACAAGGTATGTGTTACAACAATATACACTATAATAAAATTTTTGGATTGAAATTCCTAGAAGAGGAAAGGATACGTATTACCCATTTCTAACTATAAATCCCATGTAGCATCATCTACACCTTCATTCCTTCAAAGTACCTTGATTGTAGGTATCTCCCTCTTTGTAAGCTTCCAAATTCTATAGACTAGAATTTGTAGAGGGATTTCAAGATAGGAGATATCATCCCTTAGTTGTATTGGATCTGGTTCTATGATTTTCTTAGTACTTGGGTGACACTTATTCAACATAGACACATGGAAAACATCATGTAAGTTGTCTAGATCAGGAGGACATTTAATGTTGTTTACAACTGGTCCAATGCTATTAATGGTAGGATACAGAGCCATATATCTAGGAGTTAGCTTGCCTCACTTTCCAAACCTCAGTACACCTTTCCATGGTGAAAATTTCCAATAAAATACATACCCAACCTCAAATAGAAGTGGTCTACACATTTTTTTCTATATAGCTTTTATATATGTCCAGTTTAAATTTCAATTGTTGTCTAATCACAAATATATTTTTTGTTGTTTCTTCCACCAACTCTAGACCTAAAATATACCTTTCACCAACTTAGGACATCTACATTTTCTCCTATACAAATCTTCATAAGTGGCCATACCTAAGCTAGAATGATAACTATTATTATAGGAAAACTTTATAAGACTAAGGTGATTATCCCAACTGTCACTGAATTGTAAAACACATTCTCTCAACATGTCCTCTCCAATTTGAATTGTCTTTCTTAGATATAAGTGACTGATATCTCATGCAATCTTACTATCTTATCTATATAGGCATCAGATAGTTTGGGAAATCCCAAGTTGACTTAACATGGAGAAAATGGGAAAATTTAGTTATTCTATCCACAATCACTCAGATAGAGTCAAAACAATGTGGTGACCTAGGTTACACTAGCACAAAGTCCACAACACTATGTTCCCACTTTCAAATTGGAATAGTGAGTGGTTGTAGGGTATATGTTGGCTTATGGTGTTCAACCTTAACTTGTTGGCACACATCACACCTGGCTACATACTTAGACACATCTCTCTTCATTCCTAAAACCACAAATACAACTCCTTGAGGTTGTTGTACATCTTCAAATTGCCTAGATGCATCATATACATAGAAGAGTGAGATTCCTCAATAATATGGTTCTTGATCTCAATTTCATCAGGCACACACAATCTATTCTATTGATACAACATCTCATCATCTAAATATCTGAACTTTGTTCTCTTACCTTCTATCACATATTTCATGATCTTCTTCATTTAACTGTAACTCTATTGAATCTCTTTAATTTAATCATGCAATGTAGGTCTATAATGCATCTGTGCAATCAACCCACCTTGTTCTGACACACTCAAATCTAAATTCATCTATCTCATTTTGACCAGTAAGTCTGTTTTTACACATGGCATAGGAAGCAACTGTACAGGTGACATAGACTTTCTACTTAGAGCATATGCACAACATTGGCCTTCCCAGGGTAATAATCAATGGTAACATCATAATCCTTAATAAGCTCTAAGCATCTATGTTGTCTCCAATTAAGATCCTTCTCTGTAAATATGTACTTCAAACACTTACGTCCAGTAAATACCTGACATGACTCACCATAGAGATAATGATGTTGTGTCAATAATGCATGTACTTCTACTGCTAGATCAAGATCATGTATTGGATAATTATTTTTATTCTTCTTGAGATGCCTAGAATCATAGGCCAACATTTATCCTTCCTGCATGAGAACACATTCAAAATCTCTCATGGATGAATAAATGAGCACCACATAATCCTTATTTGTCTTTAGTAAAATTAATATGAGTGATGCAATTAACTTCGTCTTTGATGTTTGAAATCTTTTCTCCCATGTTTTAGACCAATCTAGTTAAATTAGTAACGGGTGTAACTAATATAATTAAGTTTCTTATAAATAATCCTACAATATATAGATAACCCTAAAAAATTTCCAATGTCAGTTGGGGTTGTGGGTTTCTCCCACTAAAGAACTGATTCCACTTTCTTAGAGTCTACACGACTACTTATCCTAATATGACATGTCAAAGGAAGGAAACTTCATACAACCAGAACTCACATTTTCTATAAACACTACTATAAATTGATCTGAAACACTACTTAAGAATATCATCTATAAACACTACTATAAATTGATCTGAAAACTTTGGTAATCATGTCCATAAAAGTTGTAGGGGTATTTTTAGTTCAAAATACTTAGCTACAAACTCATAATGTCCATAATGCCTTTATCCTCAATCGATGCTAACCTCACTTGAGATCTATCTTTGAAAAAAATTTGTTCCATGCAATTAATCAAATAGATCATCAATCATATGCAAATGATATTTGTTCTTGATGGTTATCTTATTCAATTGCCAATAGTCTACACACAGTTTTATAGTTCCAACCTTCTTATTCACTATAAAAACTGGAGCTAGCCAAGGTGATGTACTAGATTGAATGAAACTTTTATCTAGTAACACCTATAACTAAGTTTTTAATTCTGAAGATTTCATTCTATAGGTTGGTAATACTATTGGGTGACTATTAGGTAAAATTTGTATCACAAAATCAACATATCTCTCAGAAGGTAAACCTGGTAACTCATCATGAGAGACCTCTGTGAACTCACACACACTAGAATATCCCCTACAATAACTATTCTTTTCTCTACACTTGCATCTACCACATGTGGTAAAAAGGCCTCACACCTTTTTCCTCATCATCTTATCAACTACAACAACTGATATTATCCACATCGGTAAGACTTTCCTATCTCCAATGAATATATAGGAAAAACCACCTTGTTGAAAGATAGCCTATTTCTTCTAACAACTCCAAATTGACATGGTATGTCACAAGGAAAACTATATCCAAAATAATTAAAGAATCAATGTGTAAGACTATGAGATGAACCTCTATGGTATACCCAGTAATACTCAAAATACATCCAAGAATAATGATACTCTTAACAAAAATTCATAAGATAAATCCTAATTTAGAAGACTCGATCCTTAATTAATAATCCTTGTTTAAAAAGAATATGTCACACTAGCATCTATCAGGAGTGTAATTGAAATGATATAACAAATAAGAATCTAACTTGTAACAACTCTAGGTGACACTACACTTTCTATTTGAGTCACAAAAAATGTCTTATATCTCTCCCTCTACCACGGTGTCCCCACTACTACCACTAGGTACTCCCCCACTAGAGCTTATAATCATTGAATAACTTCCTCCTCTAGCTAGAACCTGCCTTTCTATAGTTTGAAATTGTGATTGTGAACTCTATGTTGGTGTGATTTGAAGCTTTTTACAATCTATTATAGCATCCCATCTATGCATAGGAGTGACATTGTAGAAATACAATTCCCCAACACTGACCAGAGTGTTCCATACCACAAGTGTCACATGTCATCATATATTGTTTTTGTAGACCTATCACTGATGTTGATTATCCTAAAGGCTTTGATGAGGGTAACCATCTTGGTGGTGTACTACATATTCTAGATCTGGATCTCCCCTATAAGGAGAATATACCACATCAGTTGAACCAGATCCCTATCTTCCAAAACAACTGAGACCTTGTCTTATTTTGGAAAAGAATACAATGCCTCCTCTATATCCTAAAAATTTTTTATCCTATACAATATCTCTAGATCTTTTATATCCTTGGATTTTTTATCAACAATAACTCATTCTTCATGTATTGTCTACCTTCACAAGTTCTTTAAAGTTTTCTCTATCCAGTCAGTTAACTACCAATGCAATATGTCTATGTTTTTGTTTTTAACCTACTTGAAACCTCCTGTAATTTTCTTTTTCATTTGGTACAAGATGAGGATAAAAATTAACCAACTCTGTATAATATGTCTCAAACTCACCAACACCCATTGGAAATACTTCAAGTGAAACTCATCCAAAAAATCCTTCTATGTCATTAATGTATTTGTCATGTGGTCTTCTACTCCAAACCACCACAATTTAGCATATCCTTTAAGTAAATAGATATCATGATTAATTTTCTTGTCCTTTGATAAATCTATTAGGCCAAAAATCATTTTACAACTGTCAGAGCCTCACATCTATCATAGCTGGGTCAGTTGTCATAGAAAACTCAGTCCCACTGAGCTTCTTCACCAGATCATAGGATCTCATCAAGTCCTTTGAAGCCTTGTTGTTCATCTTATATTTCTCCTTTGCTCTAAATATACATGATAAATATTAATTACCCCGTCTTTATATTCTCCATCTTGAACCATTATCCAAGAGTGAGGATCATAATTTCTCTTAACTTGTTCTTCATGATGACCATGTCTTATTCATGTCATCTGTAATAATAGAAACATATATGTTAGAAAGTTGCAGATAAAGGAGGAAAGTATCCTCACTATTGTTATGTTACCACCTCTATCACAAATCTAATCTCCGATAGAAAATCTTTCACGTGACCCAAGACCTTAAACTAGGGTTTAGGTCTGCTAAAGAGATTAGGCTAACTATTCATTCATAATGACAACTAAATACATCATTAATTTTTCTTTCTTTAAATTAATAAAACTAATGAAACATCATGTTAACATAAAGGATAGAATCTTATATAAGCATAAGCATCACGCAGTTCACATGAGTTTTACTCTTACATCATAATCAACTGAAAAACCTTGTCCTTGCTTTAATATACATAAATTACATCTTGTTAGAAAACTACTCTCAATCCTCACTCTCCCATTTTCAAGACCACAGGAACCATAGGAGACCATCTGACTAAACTAGATACCCCTCTCAAGACTTCATCTAAATCCTGACAAAAGCTAGCTTCTGACTGCTCTTGTAAAGCTTGATTCATTCCTGAATCATTTTTTAGTAGCGTGTGTGAGGTAATGGCTCAATTTTTGGAAAGTCATCAAGAAATCATGATTATTCATATGTATATTCTTAACAAAATTCAATACATAAGAATAAAAACATGTCATTAGAAACTGTAAATCTTCTAACATGGCAGTAGTTAAGATAATAATTGATATACATCAATAAACTAAATCTAGTAATTAATTTTTATTCCTTTATTATTCATTGGAACCATAAGAAGTGTACAATGACTTACAAAAGTATCATATCAAGCTATGATCTCATTGTATAAAACTTAGAGTAGACTTGTGACTCTAAGTCTACTAAACTAGACCCCTATCTACAAAAGGTCTCCCCATGTCTTCCCTCGACAGATAAATAGTCGACCAAATAAATCAGACTCTTCGTCTAGAACAGGATACACATATGAAGATTTAGGGAACTTAGCTTAACTATTAACATCATTGGTTCCAAAAAAGAAGACCAACTGAGAAATATTTGAAGTAACTAAACTGTATAGAGTACCACTGGAATCTCCAACCAATGTAGGGTACCGAAGTATTTTTAGGAGTTTGTCCTCTATGGGCTTAGTCCCCCATACCACACTAATGCACTTTGACTACCTTATCCTAGAATATTCCAGTCGGTAAGTATGTTTCATCCTTCATGGTTTAGACCCACATTATGGATGATATGTTGTTTAAGGAATCTAATGATTAGTTTATTCTTTATTTTCATTGATGGACTTACTACTATAATATTCTTAACTTAACTATGTACTTTAGGCTTTTATTAATATTTCCTAAACACTCAACATAATCTAAATCACTGACATCAATAATACATACTACTTGAACTAATAAGCTAAGCATATTGATAAATACTAGAATGAACTATTCTTGGAACTTCATAAGCATCTCACTAAAAGAAATCGTCAATAAGATCACAAATTCATAAATGGAAACCAACAATATACAAATTTATGCAAACTCTAGGTTTTGGTGCCTCTAATTCACCATAAACATTCAGTACAACTTTGTAGAAAATAATCTAAAACAAAATTGCATATATAGCACCAGAGCATACTAAAACAATGAATAGGTTAACTAAAATATCATGCTTGGGCTCAATGAATAAATAATAATAATTTTCATGCAAGGAAATACATGTTCGTCACAAATTTTATCTTAATCTCTATAAAAATCTATGTTTAAAGGTAATTTTCTACTCACCTACACTTGATCTAGCATGCTAATCTTGAGTTAGAGCTACATAGAATAGACTCCAGTTTATTAATTTTAGATTCAAGATCCATCCCTCAAAAACTAGTCATGAATAGCCTGACCTTGGGTCAACACATCTAGACAGATACCTTCTGAGGTAGAAGATAATGAAGGAAGGTCAAGAAAAATATTCAATACATGAATCAAAAGATTCCTATCAAGAAAAACTGAAGAGAAGAAGATTTCTATAGCTAAAACTAAATTACCAAGTCATATCTATCGTGACACCATCGATTCTCCAATTCTTTTTTTTTAAGTCACCCTAGAGATCACCTTTTCATTTACCTCCTATGTGGTTTAGGGTCTTCTTATCTATCAAATCCAAAAACAATTCTAATGAAATAAATTTCATTGGATTCTGATATGTATAGTAAAACTTATGGCCATTTTGGGAGTTGTTATGTTAGGCGACAACATAGCTCAAAACCATCAATTTGTGAGTTTTAACTAGAGTCATTGACATCTTATTGTTTGATTGAGCTGAACGAGAGCACATTTGTGTCAGGTTTACTAGGGCTCTCCAATGTATGGAAATCTTCATCACTTTAAGGTATCCCACACATTTCTTGAAGTGTCCATATAAAACTTTCACAAGCATGGTGATTCTTGCGTAAAAAGTGATCATCATTTCCTTCACTTTACTTTTGATATATTTGGTATTTGATATAATGATTATATTTCCCTCTTAGGACACATCCAATATATCATAAATATGAACATGATGTCATTCGAAAAGTGTTGGCAGGCCAACTTATAGCTCTCACCTCTATAAAGGCATTTCTTTAGTTTTTTTACAACGAAACGTAATGAGTTAGTGTAATAAATATGTTTGTCATTCCATCAAACCATTGGTTGATGAGTGCCTAATTATAAATTGTTGAGTTCGTGAAACCATCAGTTGTTGAATCTGTCGAACCATTAGTTGTCGAGTGTGTCAAACCAGTGGTTGTTGATTTTCCCAAGTCATCGTTAATTGGGCCTGTTGAACCACTGATTTTCAACCAAAGGTGATTTTGTGTGAAAATTAAAAGTATCGTAACTTTCTTATTATAACTCTAATTTGGTTCTTAATTTCATGTTTGGATTAATATTTGAATTCTCTACATTTATACAAAAAAAATTGATACAATTCTCAAAATATAATATCTATATTAATTAATTCCTTAAATGTTCTAAATCTCTTTCTACCGACCTATGTGACAGAGTGAGTTATCACGTTATTTTCTCAAATTATTGACAAACGTACCCCCAATTGCCTCCCTCACTAATTCGACCAAAATAAGTCACCAATTTCATAAAAATGCAAATGTTAGTTTAATATGGAGATAAATTATATATATTAAGGAATATGGTTTAATGATATAGTCAACCTTCGAGTTTGACCCTCAAACATATCCCATATTTAGGTGACATCATAATGAATCTTCCATTATAATTTCATTCTAATGGGTAAAAATGGTTTATTAGATATAAGATTTACAAATTAGTGTACATTATACCATTTATTGAATCCTTTGGACCTAATTTGTTCCTCGATTTGATAAAATATGTGACATATTTGATGTCACGTGGCTTGGGTGGGGACCCCTTTTTTGGGCCTTCAATCACAGCCATCCGATCATCCAATCACATATCACAGGGGGATCTGACGGTAGGGAACTCATCTCCTACCTCTCCGCAGTCTGTGAGATCCCTAGTCCACTGATATAGGATAATTATTGTACCCAACCCAACAAATGAGATAGATTCCTTGCAAGTATTTAGAAGAGCAACTCCTCTCATCATGGTGAGTCCAACGAACCAAATCTCAATTCCCCTCTCCCTCGATCAGGGAGAATGACCTCCCACAAATCCATGTCTCTCACTTGGAGGCGGTACCCATTTAGGGCTTTTCCTTCTACACCTCCTCATGCCTATTTAAGGCCTCCCACACCACCGCCGACCTCCCTTTAACCATCCTCAACCCTCAATTGCCCTAAAGGATCCCCCATCATCCCTAACCTGAAGCTCCATCACCTTTACCTGACTTGAACCTCTGCTCACCATGGGAGCCAATGTCACCCAATTCTCGGAGCCCACATACTCTTGTGACCTCAAAGAGATGGCATGCATCACCAGTTGGAGCCGCAAAATCCCACAAGCATGGGTCGACAAGATGATCCAACTGAGCTTTGAAGCCATGTTGTCAGCAAGGTCCAAAGCTCCTCCCAGCTTCCTGGAGGCTGCATACACATCACTGAACCCTCACAAAGCTTCTCAATCCCTCAAACCAACCCATGGGTAGGTAAAACCCAGAGAACCAATTTACATTCATCTCTGCCTATTTTGATCGAAACTCAGGACATAGTCCATCTCTGACAACCATTCTAGGCTCCTTGACACCAGCATGACTCTGTGAGCTCAACCCACACCTCAGCACACATTTCACACCCACCTAGATAACGAAGCACTAACCTTCCCTCTCGCCCTTCATTCTCTGTTGCCATGGTGCCAGAAGAACCAGAATCGAGTGGGTAAGATACCCACTCAATCCATACCCTCTCACGACCATACATCATAATCCCATGGGCAGTTGTGTCTTTTGCACCCCTTACTCGACCCTGTTAGCCAAGGATGGCTCACAAGTTAATAGGAGGATCCATAGAGTCAGATCCCTCCTTAGATCCATGAGGTGTGATCGCTTTTCCAATTTTTATTTTTCTTTTTAAAATCCTAGTCTTTTTATGATCGATTGATCTTGCAAAATCAACAATAAATTACTCCTATAGCCGAAAAATCCACATAAAATACCCTTGTTCTCAGAAAAAGGAGGAGAACCTATATAAATTATCACCTATACCTAAACCCAATCCTAAAATCTATATACCCTTATATGGACATTATTAATGTTCTTTTATTAATTAACTTATAGAAAATGAATACGAAAATAGGGATCAATATTTATGAAAAAACCTGAGACATCAATGTAATCATGAGTCCTCTAATCTGAAACCCTAGGTCGTCAATAATGGACTTATACTCTCTAATTCCATAGGTTTGGTCTATATTTCCCTCTCTTTCAATAGTATTAAGTAAGGAAAAAATAATCATCCTAAATACTTGAATCCACTCTCTAAATCCCTAACCTAAGAATCCTCCCTATAATACCAAAATCTAAACCCAATACACTAGATGAAAACCCTAATAAGTCCAAAATCCTAATGTGAGGTGTGGAGAACACATAATGACATTAGGTCTTTATTTTTCTTTCAGGGTGATCTACTCTTTTATTATATACTTGTTGAAATCTAGATCTGAGACTCAAGGTATGTGGATATAATTATATGAGTAGTTTCTTTGGATGGAATAAGTATGAATACTTGTTTGTACTACTTGGATAAACTTGCTTGGATGTATGTATATTATTGTACACTTCCGCTTTGAAAACTAAGAACATTAAAGAAATAAAACGGAATGTAGCTACTGATTGTTTTCATTAATCTCCCTGTGAGAGAGGGCAAGTATTAATGTTGACTAGCACCTCCCTAGGGTACATGGTATATGGGAAAATCCCTAGAGTATAAGGTACACGGGGAATGGGCCCAATAATATATGTGATTTTGTGTTAAGTCCACCATAGTAATGCATGCTCATTGAAATATGATTAATAAGTTGAGTTTATCTAATTCTCCACCTAATATAATGTTTTCTTATTCTTGATTTCTCAAATCTTTCATTATGCAAGTTACTATACAAGTATTTAAACCACATTACAACTTTTATTGATTCGTCTGTTTCCTGTATTTTCTAGGTACAAAGAACAAGTGATGCACTTCAAAGTACCTGAAGACATGAAATAATGTCCTTGGATGATATTTAGCAAGATGGATGTTTCATCTCTATTTTCTATTTTTGTTATTCACTTTTATTTCTTCTAGATGAATTATAGGATATCTATGTCATATGTACTTTCTTTCCTTATGAACTAGCCTTTTCTTCTAGTGAATAATGTAACTATGACAATATTTATCTTATGAATGATGGTATGCATGGCTACTTATATGATGTTTGTGAACAACGATATGTCTTTCATGTATTCTAGATGACAATTACAATTCCTTATATTTTCCTTCTTAACATCTATTAGATATGAGTTCACACATATCTAGGGAATGTCAACATGGAAAGTATATAGAAATTGGGGTTGCCACACTGTGTGAGTTACTACTATATCAACTAAAGTTTTAACCTCAATCTATGTTCAATCCATGATTTTTTACTTATCAAAGAACAACTTTAAGATAAGATAAAATTCAAAAAAATCATTTAATAATACAAAGTGTTTACTAAAGGTGTAATTAATACAATAATTATTGTAAATCCTCAAATTATAAAGAAATCAAGGTATGAGTTGTGACACTATTATTTCAGATGTACCCTTAGGATTTGGCTAGGCAAGAATCACATTGAGTTGGGAATCCTCATAAATTAAGTAGTGTTGTGGAGGAAAATATTGTCATCCCCCATGGTGTAACTATTCTAGACACTATTACCTCTTTAAAATAACTAATAATTCCCTTCGATTCTATGAAGTTTTAGAAACTATTAATAGTTAAAGTCCATTTATACAAATGTGGTCTCTAATATGTATTGAAATGACCCCCTCCTCCCATATTCCCAATTTATGATGGACATGGATGGTAAGGACCGTTACATATTTTTAAGAACCAAATTTATAGTAGATGTCAAAAAATCATAAATAATTACATATTTTGTCTTAAATCTTTGGAAAGACAAAATTTCTATAAAACTAAATACATAATAAAATTATCATAATCCTCCTTATTTTGTCATTGAGAATATTCATGTTATTTCCTGCAATATAACCCACAACTTTATGTTAGTATTCTTAACTTAAAACTCCAACAAATAAACATGGTTAGCACATAGACATGCCCAATACTTGAGTGCAACCAAAAGTGTGCACATACTATTAGCAAAGTATATGGAAAGTAAAGTCATGGAATTGAAGATAATGTAAGTTCCACATTTATTTAATTAACCCATAATCTTTCTCATCTCACTTGGTTTTACCAACATTGGATCTATCATCGAATTCTGAAGCATATGTCCTTTCATCGGGTTCATCATTATGTATGCTATCATGGGATCCTTCTACCTCACTTTTTATTGTTTATTGGTACACTCCCATATCATTGTACTCACCCTTGTGAGGTATCAATTATCAGGATGATGCTATCAATTAATGACACACATAAAAATTCATAATATTGGCATTAATTGAAAGCATCCAATGCATATATCATGTAGTTTTACGATTATGAAAACTTGAAAATCCAGAAATCTTAGTTAAATTGAGTACTCATGGATAACTAGCGTACCTTCTATGCAATGTAGTAGTTGATCTAGTCAAATAATTTTAGTAATTTCAAGTTGTTAAATAAAAATATTAAGTTAACCCATCATGTTATTAAATATTCCAAACATCCCTTAGAAGAGAATTTAAGATAACTTTTGGGTTAGTAGGTTCAAGTTAGGGAAATTAGGTTGGTTTAAATTTAGGGTTCAAACCATCAATTAATATTATCCCTTAAGAAGCCTATTTTCTTCATTCATACAATAAGTAAACTTATAATCTTATATACTAGTTCATACAATACCTTTTTGCGACATGATTATCCTTAAGGATTAAAGGTTAAAACAAAATTCATTGTATTCCAAACTAGGATTTTACATATAGTAAATCATGTTAAGGAGGAACCAAAGGTACTTTTTTGAATTAATAGATAATTGGGTCTTGAAACCATGTTTGTTTGATTCATCTTATCTTTTCTAATAAATTTGGTATACAATATAAATATATTTAATTTAGCTTATTATTTACTATAGAATTCACAAAATAAAACTAATTGCAACATATTTCTCGGAATTACCGCTACCTTGGTTGATGGTATGATATCCAAATGGGTCATACCATCTTGAGCCCCTGGCTAAGTCATCCTTGACTTTGTTCCATCTCAAGCCCCAAAACCGGCATTTCAGAGGGTCATTTGGACCACTGGGTCAAGAGTGAACCGAGATAAGGGGAGAAGAGGAGTGGTTTTTGGAACTAGGTTGTTGGATCATATTGACTGATTCAATTAGTCAACTATCTAATGTTTCCTATATTTCTTCCTCATCTAAGTATAAGAAAAGGCACACAAATAAAGAGCTATCTAGAGTGGAAGGGAAGGAATAGAAGGAGAAGGAGCACAACCCAAAATGGAAGAGACCAATCATGCCTTAGCCTTGCTGATTAACCATGCCCTCAGGAGTGCTCAACAAGGACCAAGGGAAAAGAATGCTTGTGGAAGAGTGGTAGAGAAGAGGGGATATGGTCAAGAGTTTAGCAAAGAATAAGTAGGCTTGATATTGGGCCAAATGACTAGATGAGAAATTGAGCACAAAACCTAGAGGCATGCATATGAGTGCAATGTGCGAGTTTTGTGGGGACATTATTCCTTCCTTTCCTAATATAGATGGGGGTAGATGAAATTGTGTGACATATTGATCTCTAATTTGATGTCTCCAAGCCATGTGATCAGTAAAGGTATGGGTCCATATGTCTGTATGATGCATTAACTGTCACATTTTAATTAAATAAACAAATCAATCAAGAAAGCATTATCATAACTTGGATAAATCATATCTCTCAATTCATAATTGTAATTGGAATGAAATTTTTAACACTACATTGTATCATCAAATATTGGGTTTGACCAAGTTTCATCCTATTTGGGGAACATTTGATTGTTTAAACTAATCCATTAAGGAAGGTGTTATATCCTTAAGTTTGGTAAAATTGGACTAACATCAATGAGTCCCTATATTTAAATTGAGAAATATATCAAAGGGGAAAGAATAATCAAATTATTCAATAAAATGCTATATTGGCTTTTGGTATATTAACTAAGAAAATTGGGTTTGTGAATATATGTGATTAGAAATATATTGAATACATACCTTTGGCGACCGTGCATGCCCGTTTCCATAATATTAACTGAGAGAAAGAGAGGGAGATTAAGAAAGAGTATACTTTGGAATAGCCATCATGGGAATGACAAGGAAACGATAGAATAGGAAAATACTTAAGAGAGAAAGGAAACTTGATACTCTTCAGTAAACCATCAATTTTCCTTATGAATAAAAAGGAAGTAGATCATAGTCTGCCACCTTCTCCCTCCCATTTCTCTTATTGTGGAGACCATTAGGGTTCTCCTAAAAGGTATATATATAGGGATACAAACCGAAGCCCTCACCCCATCCAGATACATGCCAACATTGTATAGTGTCTGGGAGAGAGAGGGATATGTGTGCCCCTCCATGGTTGTTTACCAAACGGTTGAACCGCCACCCTTTGAAGTCTTGGTGAACGTCGTTGAGGGCCGTTAAGGCTGCGCCAGTCTAGGGTACGCTGCTTTTGGTTTGGCAACAACTGCCCGCCACATTAGTAGCGATGTAGGGGCATGAAGAGGTTAAATGGTGATGCGCCCTACAAAGTTAAGGATCATGACCTCAATCTAAGGAGAGGGAGGGTTCAGAAGACTAGCTGCAATAGAGGAGGCTAGTTCCTCATAGATGCCTGGAAGGTTTCTCAGTGGGGGACGTAGCTAGGAGGATCATAGTGGGACTGCTGCTAGAGGTGAGAGACCTATAAAGCAAGCAACGTGGATCTGATCGTCCCGCATGGTCACTCACACAAGGTGGAGTCGATAGGAGTCGAGGTGGAGGATGCACAAGCTGGGAGATCCGTTCACGGCCTGGTCCCAACTCCACGCTTGATGACATGTGGATGACCTCACGAGACCTGGAGGAAAAGGATGAGAGGTCCAGTAGGGTACGTTAACCATTGGGTTTTGGTCGGTCCAGAAGAAAACTGAGCCATGAACTGTGCCAGGTTGACAAGGTGTAGATCTCTGGCCAATCAGGAGGCGCCATGTGGCCACAGAACTAAGGTATAATGGCATATCTTGCTTTATTCATAAGAAATGCTAGAAGTATTTAAAAATAGAAAACTATATATCAAAATGATTGAGAGAATGAGTAGAATAAAAAGAAAATATAAATGAGATCTGATTGGGATTTTTGTTCTAAAAAATAGGGTAACATATGATAAAGTGGTGTTTAGCACATGAAAACCCTAGTTTTGAGTATTATAATGTTGAAAGCATTAAAATTCTTTCTTTTTATGCTATTATCTAATCTTGTAGAGTATAATGATAATAAATATAATGATGGTAAAAATGATAAGGAAATTAGGGTCTCTAATGTGAATAATCATTGATATGTGGAATTAGGGCCAAATATCCCAACTTGCTATGTCTTTAATGAACATATTTGATCTAAGTGATCTTAATGAAAGGATAAGATTGATCTAGTAAGTAGGGATCACCTAATGTTAAATATGTGATGGAAATAGGGTTAATACCCTTATTCCTAATCCAAAACCTAAACCCTCAATAATCTTCAAGTAGGGTATAATGTATATAATATGTTTGGTGACACTTTAGAATTTACATGATTCAAATTATATGATGTCTTGATTTGCTTACTTGATTGGACAATATGCTTGAAGTATGATTGAATAATCTGCATGGAAAAGGTATGTGGCTATGCCTAAGAATAATTATTGTAGTTTCATGTGGTTTCCTGGAGATTCGTTCGCATGGTTTGAAAAATATATGTCTGCTTGTTTATTTCATTCCATGCAAACTTTAAAGTGACTATGATTATCATATCATATATGAACATGAATAGCCCACATCTAGCCCACCTCTGGATCTATGGAAAGGCCATCTTCCTGGATAGGAGAGGGCATAATTTGGTACCATCCTTAATAGGGGGTACATGAGAAGTCACCCACCTGGATAGGGAGAGATATGATGATGTCACCCACATGGATAGGGAAGACATGATGAAGTCATCAACCTGGATAGGGGATGATAGTGAATAGTGCAGTACGAGGCCCTGAGGGGTTATGACAGAGGATGGATAAACCTAGATTGGGTAGTCATGGTGAAAATGGTAAATTTGGTTTGTTAAACATTAATTGCTGAATTATGTTGTTAACATTATCTGTGAGATTTTGTTTCCCCCACATACTGGTATGACTTGTCATATTGATCGTGTTTTGTTTCACGGCGTGTTAGATATATGATTATATACATGATAAGGGAGATGAAGTTGAAGATGAAACCATGTGAAGACATTAATCTAAGTAAGGAGGATTTAGATAGACACTTCTTGTCTATGTATTGTTCTAGTAATGGAATTTCATGTACGCATTTGTAAACAATATCTGTGAATTAATGAAATTGTTTTCTATTATTTATTATTTGCTAAATCTAGATCCTTGGGAATATAGGTAATGATTCTCAACTTGAAGGTCATTCCTTAATTGGGGGACATGAAAAGTGAGGTCGATAGATTTGGTATCAGAGCTCCAAATTTTTGTCAAATAATATTTAATAGTTTATAATTTCAAGTAATCTGTTGAAATATGAAGGAATTATTAGGGCATTTTATAAAACTTAGGTGTCAAGAAGGGACCATGCCTGGGGGTTGGCAAAATTTTCCTCTGCACCACTAGTCTTCTTATGAGGACTCCTGGACCCGTGTATCCTACCTGGCCAAAGTCAGAAGTCTTTGCCCAATGTAAAATACTTTTAGGGTTTCTTCTCATCTCTTTCATCCACTTCTCATCCTCTTGCTTAATAAACCCTAAAAGGAATTTCTCTCCTCATCTCAAGTTAGGGTTTTGAGAAGAAGTAGGATTAAGGCATATTTCACTAATTATTGCATATGTAATGAGAAATGATAGTGTACATGTAATTATGGAAATAATCATGTACATGTGGAGATAACAATAAAATAAAGCAAAAATGTTATATGGGTTTTCCATAGGAGGCTAACCCTAGATGGGGCTAGGGATGGTTTAGAAGAACCCTAGTGTGTCAAGGGACATGTAAACCCTAAGAGGTAGTGTGTAGTCCCTTACCCTAACCCTAAAACCCTAATCATGAGAAAGGTGATTAGTGTGGTGATATAGTACCCTACCCATAGGAACCCAATTAGGGTAAGAGGGAAGAGAGAATAGAAATGTTTTTGGAAACCCATTCATGAAGAATGCATGTGAAAGAATATGAATATGAACGAGTTAAGTGAATCACTCTCCCATGCATGTGTGCATGTGGAATAAGACATTAATAAGAAAAGTTTTAAGAAACTTTAGAAGAACATTTGATATAATATAACTTGCTCAACTAACTCTAATGGATGTATGCAATACATGTAGGATGTATGATCAGGTCTATCTAATCACCTCAGTTCAAGAGGGCCTATGTATGGTCACTAGATGGTCGATAATCTGGCCTAGAAAAGTTAATCACCTCGGGAAAAGGCCTATGTATGATTCCCACTATAGTGATAGGTGATTGGGCCAGGGTTTATGTATGATTTCCATTGCAGGGACTTACCCTAGAGAGAGGTTTCCTCACTTGAATGCTATAGAGAGGGAGTGTCCCATAGAGATTAAGTTGTGAAGTTAGAAAGAAAATGCATGAGCGTATAAATATGTAACCAATAGTCATACATGAAAATGGAAGTATGAATATAACTTGCTCATTGCCTTACTGTTATCTCTGGAAGTATGATCAATCTAAAAATGGCTATGAACCAATCCCGTATGGGGAGGCTAATGGAATACTGAGCCCGGATGGGAAGGTATGAAAGTCCACTGCATGAAAAAACCCCATGAGAGGGTATCCCAGAGATTGAGCAAACAAGGGTTGAGAAGTTATTATAATAAAACAATGCATAAAGATGAAAATATGAAACCTTTAGGGCTAGTGTGACAACCCAGGGTGGGTTAACCCAAGAGTGGGAAGATGACTCATGGGGGAGGCAAAACCTTAGACCTTGGGGTCAGGTTGTGGCTAGAGAAGCCTAACTTCCTCCTATGAGCCAAGAAGGCACCCTGGGTAAGACATTCCCTAGAAATGTGAGTTGACTACATCAATTTAAGGATTGTGGTAACCATGAATATCACCTAATATAAAAGATGAAAGAACATATATTGAGTATGATTCTTGAACCAAGTATGCCAACTCTAAAAAACATGAGGAAAAGTCACTATGGAAATGACTAACCGTATGAGACCGAGACCGGAAAAGAAATGTCTCCATAAATGTGTCCATGATTCAAATGAGGGGACATAAAGTGAATAATGAGCATTATAAGAGATGGAGGAATCTAGTTTAAAGAATTACATATGAAAATAATGTGCTATAATTTAACCCTTGGGAAGGGTAGAGTCATACGTCAATCCTAAGGTCAAGTAGGGTGTATTAAAGGTACATAGGACCGATGGAATTAGGAGTTAATTATGCCTTGAATGCATAAGACCATGTGTTCGGGAGGTAACAACTACATTTTCCTGAGGCCCATGTCTCAGGAGGTTGTCCACCTTCATGATGTTCATGTGGACCAAGGGGTGAATGTGAGAGGCACTCCCTATAAGCATAAGGATGATATCATTCCAAAAGTACATATACCCCTAGAAACCTCAAGGAAGTGGTTAAGGTTCATAAAACCTGAGGTGTAAATGTAAACGATGCAAAGAAGCCATGTAGTAATGAAATCTTAAGAGAGTTGTGTACAAACTCAAGAATGAGAAAAGAATTTGACATCATGAGATATTTGAATAATGTAAAATTGAAATGTACGAATGGTTTAGAGTCATGTTGAGAATGATTCAACCTAAATATGAAATTTTTTAGTAATGTGTGGATATTTCGTCTCTACTCTTGGAATGGGGTGAACTTTGAGTTTGGGTTGCAGTCAAATGCTTATTTCATCTCATTATCAGTGAGAGAGATTGGATGGACACATTTTATGCTTAAAATTGAGATACGAAGAATGCATATCCTATGTTGAAGGCTAAATGGCATAACCTAGGGTTGGAGGTGTTACCTCATCCTTATGTGGAAATGAATGAATAATAGGTTGAGAACCTAGCTGCAAAGAAAATCACCAAGTGAAATTGAAATCACAAATGAAAATGTAATCGTAAGAGATGATATCATGTAAATACTAAGGATGTAAATATGTCTTAATTTGAAATACCAACCCTAGTAATAATTTGGAGAATTTTTATATCAATAAAAGATGTTAAGGATATCTAAGTAGGGTTTATAACCCCAAGGTTTGAAAAAAAATGAGTTATCATTCGCCTTAACTTATAAGGTTTGAATTTTGGGGACAAAATTCCTTTTAAGGAGGGGTGAATGTTATATCCTCAATTTTGGTAAAATTGGACTAACATTAATGAGTCCCTATATTTAACTTTAGAAATATATCAAAGAGGAAAGAATAATCAAATTATTCAATAAAACACTATATTGGCTTTTGGTATATTAACAAAGAAAATTGGGTTCGTGAATATATGTTATTGGAAAGATATTGAATGCATACCTTTGGTGACCGTGCATGCCCCTTTCCATAGTCTTAACTGAGAGAAAGAGAGGGAGATTAACAAAGAGAATACTTTGGAATAGCCATCATGGACATGGCAAGGAAATGATAGAATAGGAAAATACTTAAGAGAGGAAGGAAACTTGAGACTCTTCAGGAAACAGTCGATTTTCTTTGCGACTAAAAAGGAAGTAGATCATAGTATGCCACCTTCTCCCTCCCTTTTCTCTTATCTTGGAGACCATTAGGGTTCTCCTAAAAGGTATATATATAGGGATACAAAATGAAGCCCTCACCCCATCCAGATACATGTCAATGTTGTATAATGTCTAGGAGAGAGAGGGATATGTGTGCCCCTTCGTGGTTGTTTCCTGAACAGTTGAACCGCCACCCTTTGAAGTCTTTTGATGAATACCGCTGAGGGCCGTTGAGGCTACGACAGCCTAGGGTGCGCTGCTTCTAGTTTACCGACGGGTCCCAGTCACATTAGTAGCAACGTAGGGTCATGCAGAGGTTGACTGGTGATGCTCCCTACAGAAGGAAGGATCCTAACCTCAATCTGAGGAGAGGGTAGGTTCGGAAGACTGGATGCAACAGAGGAGGCTAGTTCCTCATGGAATCCTGGAAGGTTTCTCAATGGGGGACGGAGCAAGGAGGATCATAGTGGGACTGTTTTCGAAGGTGAGAGACCTAAAATGCAAGCAACGCGGACCTGACTGTCCCACATGATTAGTCACACAAGGTGGAGTCGACAGGAGCTGAGGTGGAGGATGTGTGAACTGGGAGAGCCGTTCATGGCCTGGTCCTGACTCCATGATCAACGGCATGTGGAAGACCTCGCAAGACCTAGAGGTAAAGGACGAGCTGTCCAATAGGGTACGCGGACCGTTGGGTTTTGGTCGGTCCAGAAGAAAACCTAGCCATGAACTGTGCCAGGTTGACAAGGTGCAGATCTCTGACCAATCAGGAGGCGCCATTTGGCCTTAGAACCAAGGTATAATGGCATATCGTGCTTTATTCATAAAAAATGCTAGAAGTATCCAAAAATAAAAAAACTATATATCAAAATGATTAGTAGACAAGAGGAACACAAAGAAAATATATTTGAGATCTAATTAGGATTTTTGTTCTAAAAAATAAGGTAACATATGATAAAGTGGTGTTTTGCACATGGAAACCCTAGTTTTGATTATTATAATGTTGAATACATTAAAAGTCTTTCTTTTTATGATATTCTCTGATCTTATCAAGCATAATTATAATAATTGTAATGATGGTAACAATGATAAGGAAATTAGGGTCTCTAATGTGAATAATCATTTATATGTGGAATTAGGGATAAATATCCTAACTTGCTATGGCGTTAATGAACATATTTGATCTAAGTGTTCTTAATGAAAGGATAAGATTGATCTAGTAAGTAGGGTTCACCTAATGTTAAATATGTGATGGAAATAGGGTTAATACCCTTATTCTTAATCCAAAACCTAAACCCTTGATTAAGTCCAAGTAGGGTATAATGTATTTAATATGTTTGGTGACACTTTAGAATTTACATATGCAGATTATAAGATGAGTGCTACATTTGCTTGCTTGATTGCACAATATGCTTGAAGTATGATTAAATAATCTGCATGGCAAAGGTATGTGTCTATGCCTAACAATAATCGTTGTAGTTTTTATGTGGTTTCCCGAGATTTGTTCACATGGTTTGAAAAATATATGTCTGTTTGTTTATTTCAATCCATGCAAACTTTAAAGTGACTATGATTATCATATTATATATGAACATGACTAGCCCACATCAAGGTCACCCCTAGATCTATGGAAAGGCCATCCGCCTGGATAGGGGAAGGCATATTTTGGTACCATCCTGAATGGGGAGTACATGAGAAGTCACCCGCCTGGATAGGGGGAGATATTATGATGTCACACGCCTGGATAGGGTGAGATATGATGATGTCACCTGCCTGGATAGGGGAAGATAGTGAATACTGCAATATGAGGCCCTGAGGGGTTATAATAGAGGGTGGAGAAACCTAGATTGGGTAGCCATGGTGAAATTGTTAAATTTGGTTTGTTAAACATTATTTGTTGAATTATGTTGTTAACATTATCTGTGAGATTTTGTTTCCCCACATACCGGTATGACTTGTCATACTGACTATTTTTTGTTTCACAGTGTTTTAGGTATATGATGATATACATGATAAGGGATACGAAGTTGAAGATGAAACCCATGTGAAGATATTAATCTAAGTAAGGAGGATTTAGATAGATGCTTCTTCTCTATGTATTGTTCTGGTAATGGAATTTCATGTAAGCATTTTGTAAACAATATATGTGAATTAATGAAATTGTTTTCTATTATTTAGTATTTGCTAAATCTGGATCCTTGGGAATATAGGTAATGACTCTCAACATGAAGGTTTTTCCTTAATTGGGGGACACAAAGAGTGAGGTTGTTACAGAATGCGTAAAAATATAATCTTATATTAGTTAAAATTTGTTGTAAACCACTAGGAAACTCTTATTGACTTGAAATTCGAAGACTTCTTTATTTCTCTCTTATCACTTCATCATAAAATGTGGCCACCGAAATTTGTTGGATTGATAAATTTTCCATGGCCTTCAAGCCACTGTATTTCCAAAGTTGTATTGCAAGAGTATTCAAAATTACATGGAATCATATATGTTGTTTAGAACTTGTCAATAACTTTCTAAGACAATATTAAAAACAAAAAGGATCTTCTTATTTGTATAGATCTAGTCTTTTCAATCAAATTATTAAAAAAATTTATTATAATTAGATAAAAATGCTTTACAATCATACTTTACGTTAGAGTTATGAAAGTTAATACATAAGACTACAAAATTGGGAATAGGCATCAGTTCTACCAACTCTTCAAGAAATAAAACATATGTCATGAAGGATGGTACTAAATCTAATTATTGAGTTATAAGTAAGAATTTATGTAATCACATATAGGAAATTTTGCATTGTGGACTATTGTAATAACAAGTCAATGGTCTAATTATCATGCTAGTTTTGAAAGGGTATAAAAATTCAAAGTGGTATCTAGAAACAATAAAGAGATATAAAAACTAATATTTAGAAATCAATTTATTCTAAATGAAATGATCTATCTACTAGCACTAGCAATCTAATGTTTTGTTTTCACTAAGGTTAGGTACCCAATGTTATCCCCTTTATGAAGAATGACACTTTATCCTATGGGGATAACCAATATTAGTGGACCTCTATGTCCATTATACATTGCTTAGGATTGGGAGATATGACCCATAAAATGTAGTGAACAAATTCTCGTAGCCAATATTTGATTTTTTTTTAAAGTAAAATCCAAGCATTTAACACATTTATATTACAATATCAAACTATTTTTGATGACCTTCATATGAGGGACAAGGCTAAAACCAAATTTGGTTCACCATGTTTGCCAAAATTATATTAAAATAGCTCAAAAATATAACCATGAATCTGGTACTTTTATGTCAGGAATGAATCCCAATTTTTTTGTGACGATCTAACAACAAATCAAACTGTCACCAGTAAATAATTATGGAATAACCATAAGCAGCGGATTAACAAAAATCACTAAAAATTAAAACCATTTGCAAAGAGATCCACTTTTAGGAAACTCTTAAGAAAAGAACCAAATTATTACATACATCATGGTTCATATTGTACATACCATGATCATCTCATCTTGAGGATAACATATAACAGTTGTTTTGTCAAAACTATACATTAGAAACATAAAACCTCGAGGCATACAAGCCAAAATCTCAGATCGATCATAAAACCACTAAGTACTGACTCCAAGGATCTGAGAGTACAGAGACGACAGATAAGACTTATATCTATAAGACATGACAGACATCACACTCAACCTAAGATGCTACTGTTACCCCTGATGTTGTTGTCCTCCCTCTAATGTATGGTCCCTACTTCCTCGTCTGCGTCCACCTAAAAATGTTGGTGACCAACATAGTGAGACCCATGTCCCAACGAGAGATATAACTCTCCGCCAACAATATTATTATTGCAGATAAATAGTAATAAAACTGAGCAGAGGATTCTTTTATATTAATATGCAGGACTTAATCATTGTTTAAGCAGAATAGAGCAATATCATCTTCTAAAAAATTGTAGCTATATATATGATAAAGCTGTAACTCATCTATTTATTTTATAAGGAATATGAAGAACATGTATAACATCTATCCATTTAAGATGCAATAGGAAATGTAACATCAACCAATGATTTCGTATTCCATCCTTAAGCAAATACGCTACATGGATGATTACATTTTACAATCAAACTTATGCCATGAGCAGATGAGGTATACCGCTCATACTCCAACCGACCACTGCGAAGTCGAAATCAGTACCATACAAGGTCAGTGGAAGAGTCGGCTGCCATGACCTCTACTGTCTCGGACAGTGCGAGACCACACATAGGACTACGTCAACTACTTAAATAGCTCTCCAGGGTATACTGGCAACTTCGCTATAGAGCTACAATGGCGGTTGCACTCTCTTCGGAATTGAGAGATTTCATGTTTATCTCCACAACGATCCCATCATTCATCATCATCGGGAGATCTATGATACATCCACCCTGACACATATAATGAAGGATTGAGAGATCTTGTGTTTATCTCACATTAATCCCACATTAGGGCGTAAGGATATTCACACCCATCACCCCCACATATTCAAGAATATGCACCTCCAGGAGATCTCGTGGGAAAACTTATTTCACTGTCACCAGCTGCTGATGATGATTGATCTATGGCCAGGGTACTACATGATAAGATTCCACTTTATTAATTAAGGACATTACCGTATTCTTTTAGCATCAGTCAAATTTTCAAACATGAATTATAATGACAAATGCTACAAAGAAAGGTGTAATACATATATCAAGTACTTTTCAAATCTTTTTAACACATATAACATTTAGGATCTCAACCCCTTATCTCATTACTGGGAAATCTCATTCCTCAACATTATTATCATCATGATTACTAGATCTAGGTATTCAACCCTCAGTTCATCACTGAATATTGTTACCACTTTTTAGGTAACTATTACCTATAGATCCTCAGACCAAGGTATACATGATACTTGTTACACAAGCATCTCACGTGGCTCACAAGGCCCATTTAAAAATCTTTATCATATAAAACATCATAGCTCATACCTGGATATGCTCATCATCTCATGGTACCTGCATGGTTAGTATACATGATGACACCCATATCAAATACATATCAATACCATGCAATACAAGGGTAATACCACTATCCCATCATTAGGGTTAGGGTTTTCCTTTCTTATCAATTAGGATTTCACATACTATTACCATTACCCTATATTAGGGTTAGGGTTTTCCTTCCTTATCGATTGGGGTTTCAAGATCATACCATCACCCTACATTAGGGTTAGGGTTTCCCTTATTAACCATTTAGGGTTTCAAGATCACATTATCAAGAATCAAACCCTAATTCATACCCTAAACATATTAGGAGTATGAATGTATGCTCATTGCATGTTTATCACAAAAGTAGGAGTTTCTCTCTCATACTTACTAGGATGTTGATTACTCCATACTTTATTAAGTTGGCTCAACCTTTCCTGCAAGGTACATTAGCCTACTTAATCAGTATTCATTAAACTCCATACCTCTTAATGTATGACTTATATAAAATACTTCATGTGTTACTCCATCAAGTACATTACATTTAAGGTGCTTTTACCATATCGGGTATGAGGTGTGTGTGTGTGCTTGCCACACCATATCGGTTTTAAGGTGTATGTATGCTTGCCACACCATATCAGTTTTAAGGTGTGTGTGTGCTTGCCACACCATATCAGTTTTAAGGTGTGTGTGTTCTTACCACACCATATCAGTTTTAAGGTGTATGTGTGCTTACCACACCATATTAGTTTTAAGGTGTCTGTGTGTGCTTACCACACCTTTTAAGGTGTGTGTTTGCTTACCACACCATATCAGTTTTAAGGTGTATGTGTGCTTGCCACACCATATCAGTTTTAAGGTGTATGTGTGCTTGCCACACCATATTGATTTTAAGGTGTATGTATGCTTACCACACCATATCAGTTTTAAGTTGTATGTGTGCTTACCACACCATATCAGTTTTAAGGTGTGTGTGTGTGCTCACCACACCATATCGATTTAAAGGTGTATGTGTGCTTGCCACACCATATCAGTTTTAAGGTGTGTGTGCGCTTACGTCACCATATCGGGCAGACCCTTATGCTCATGCCTCTTCAACCCTTCATGGCTTCGACCTACCCTTCACCATGGGTTAAGTGACAGGCTAGACAACTGGTTGAACTTTGTCAACCCATTATACAAATCAATAAGGGTGTCGGGTTACAAGGTATATCAGTTTTCCTATCATATAGGGTTACATCAACATATCGAGTTTGAGGTGTGTGCTTAACCCGATATCATTTTTGAGGTGTATGCTTGACCTCCTATCATGTAAGAGGTGTATACTACACCACCATATCGTGCAAGAAGGTATAAAATAAGATCCATATCGTTTTAGTGGAGTACATGCATCACCATATCGGGTTAGAGGTGCTTGCTTGTGTGCTTGAACCCGATATCACTTTACCTTTGATAATTTCATCACCATCATCCTCTAGACCTTTGTTCTTACTATTCTAAGTCATGGAAAAAAGTCCCATGAAGCTTTTAGAAGTCAAAGGATCATCAATTATTCAAGAGAAATCGAAATTGCAAGTAGATAAACAAGTATGACAAAATTGAAGGTGCATAATAATATAATTGGGTTCAAGTTATATAATCCGCCTAAAGAACAACTTCAAAGCTCCAAGCTCTAAAGCTTCACATTCCCAGAAGATGAACTTCACAACTCCTTTATATGCAAAGAATCACCATGGATAAGAAATTGGTGAAGAAGAAAAGAAAGGAAGATCATAACCCTAAAATCATGCTTCAATCCATGGTTGAAGATGATCATTGCCTCACCTTACGGTTAATTATGATCTCCTTCCTTCTCCTTAGCACCTTTCAATGATACCCTACTACTCTTGCATGATATTCCTCCACCCATGCATGATATGCCACCACCCTTGGCCAATATCCCCCTCACTTGTGATCAAAACACTTCACTATGGGCGATATCACCCTACTTGGCCGATACCACCTTACTTGGCCGATATGAACTTGATATGGATGATACCCAAGGCACTATGCATGATACCACTTCACTCCTGCACAACACAAGGACCCTATGCATGATACCTTGGGGAAGGAGGGTGGTAAGATTAAAAAAATTTCACTAAGGGGTGAAAGAAAGGGTATACATACTTGTTGTTCATGAAGAAGTGTAAAAATGAGGTGTCGCCAATTTGAGCTACTAGGTGCCACGTGTCCATGCATAGTTGAAACGTGTAAATGCATGCATTAACATTTATCTTGACATGAAAAATAGTTGAGAATAACCTAGGGATGAATTTTCGTCCATTACTTATCCCTTTGAATAAAATATATCAACTAAATCATCACTTTATCCACAACCCGATACAACTTGATTTGCACGTCATGGGATTTTCCAAGAGTCCAAAAAATGATATGAGACTCATCCTATGGCCCCTTGTCTGATAGGCACTTATATATAAGCTTTTCAACTTGATACAACTCAAGTTAGGGTTTCATATTCAACCCCTTTCTTGGTCATTTCATCACCAAGAGTGCCATCACTCATAAATGATTCAACCATGGTGTATCCTCCTTTATCTATCCTCAATATGATACTATGAAGTATTAGGGACACTCTATAGGTGGTAATTTACATATCAACCCTATATTTTGGGTAAATTATAATTTGTACCAAAATTGGTGCACAATGCACTAACATTATTCAAATAGGTTGCAACTTGTAATTTAGGCTTTCCACAAGACATCCCTTAACATAATTATATCTCTTATGATGCTAAAACATATAAGGTAATTCAACAGGTGACATTTTGCAATATAGCCCCTCATCTTGGGTAAATTGCACTTTATGCTCAAACTATCATATAATGTGCAAACAGTTTGCAAATAAGCTCAAACTTGAAAAGTAAACTCTACAAGAGCCTCAATTACTTTTCAAAATATTAAAATGTTTTTATGAACAACTTACATAAGCAAGACTTCTAGGGTTAAGCAATAACCCAGGTCAGGGATGTTACAATTATCAACCCCTAATAGGGATTTCGTCCCCGAAATCTCAAGAGAAAAGAGAATGGTACTTCTTCCCCATCTCTTCCTCTAGCTTCCATGTGGCTTCTTTAATGCCATGATGATGCCATAGAACTTTCACAAGAACTATGTCTTTCTTCTTCAACTTCTTGATTCTTCTGTCAAGAATCATCATTGGGCCTTCCACATAGGATATATCCTCATTTAATTCTACCTCTACAGGTTGCAACACCAATTCTGTATCGGGATGACACTTTCTCAACATAGATACATGGAATACTGGATGTAGTCTATGTAGCTCAGGTGGCAACTCCAACCTATAATCTACCTTTCCCATCCGTGTTGTCACTGGATATGGTCCCATAAATCTAGGAGCTAACTTACCCTTTTTCCCAAATCTGAGAACACCTTTCCAAGGAGAGACTTTGAGATACACCCTATCTCCAACTTGGAATTCTAAAGGTCTACGAAGCTTATCAGCATAATACTTTTGTCTATCTTGTGTGGCTTTCAACTGTTGTTGTATTACTTTAATCTTCTCAGTTGTCAGTTGCACTAACTCAGGACCCAGAAGTTGGCATTCTCCTCTTTCATACCAGCATAATGGAGATCTACACCGTCTACCATATAATGCTTCATATGCTACCATATTAATACTAGTCTGGTAACTATTGTTGTAGGCAAACTCTATCAAGCTCAAGTGTATGTCCCAACTTCCTACAAACTACACATGTTCTAAGCAAGTCTTCCAAAGTCTATATAGTTCTTTCAGATTGCCCATCTATCTGAGGGTGGAAAGTTGTGCTAAACTTCAACTGAGTACCCAAGGCTTTATGTAGTTGTTCCCAAAAATGACTTGTAAACTGGGGACCTCTATCAGATACAATTGTTTCTGGAACCCCATGTAATCACACTATCTCATCTATATAGATTTGTGCAAGTTTCTCAATAGTATAGGTAGTTTTGATAGGAAGAAAATGTGCTGACTTAATCAACCTATCAACTATCACCCAAATGGAATCATGACTTTTGGTTGTTCCGGGTAAACCAACCATAAAGTCCATGGTCACGTGATCCCATTTCCACTGTGGTATAGGTAAAGGTTCCAATGTTCCTGCGGGTTTCTAATGTTCAACTTTAACCTACTGACATACTGGACACCGCATAACAAACTCAGCTACATCCTTCTTAAAACCAAGCCACCAATGCATATCTTTCAAGTTATGATACATTTTGGTACTCCCTGGATGCATTGCATACATGGATGAATGATCTTCCTCCATGACTAGCTTCCTTAAGTCATTGGCATCAGGTACTACCATCCTACCATGGTAACAGACTACCTCATCCTCTAACTCATGAAAACCATCATGTTTCTAACTGCCATACTCTGATCTGATCTGCTGAATCACAATATCAGCCTGTTGTGCCTCTTTGATCTGTTGTTTCAGAGTAGGTTTCACATGCATCTCAGCTAATAATCCAAATAACAAAGATACTTTAAGTTGTACGTTGTTTTGCCTCAAAGAGACAAGCATGTCTCGTTTAAAGCACACTAAAGAGTTCAACTGTGCTTTATCTATGGGTGGCGATGATGATTTTCTACTTAGTGCGTCTGCCACTACATTAACCTTTCCTAGATGATAATCAATTGTACAATCGTAGTCCTTGATTAACTGCATCCAGTGGCGTTGTCTCATATTCAACTCGTGTTGTGAAAAGATATACTTTAAGTTCTTATGGTCTGTGAAAATTTGAAATGTTTCTCCATAGAGATAATGTCTCCAGATTTTCAACGCGTGAACCACTGTAGCTAATTCTAGATCATGAGTCAAATAATTCTCCTCATGTGTCTTAAGTTGTCAGGAAGCAAAAGAAACTACATGATCACTCTACATCAGCACACATCCTAGACCATTCTTAGAGGCATCACAGAAAACAATGTATCCCTTTCCCAACTCAAGTAAAGCTAACACAGGTACACTGGTCAACCTTTCTTTCAACAACTGGAAAAAATGTTGACACTAGTCATTCCAAACAAAAAGAACTTCCTTCCTGGTCAACTTGGTTAGGGGTAAGGCTATAGAACTGAAGTCTTTAATAAACCTCATGTAGTGACCTGCCAGGCCTAAGAAACTGTGAATCTCAGTCGGTGTCTTGGGCTATTCCCACTCTAACATAGATTCCACTTTCTGTGGATCAACACGAATACCTGAAATAGATATAACATGTCTAAGAAAAGACACTTCTGACAACCAAAACTCACACTTTCTAAACTTAGCATATAGCTTGTGTTGTCTCAACAATGTCAAGGCTTGACGAAGGTGTTGTTCATGTTGTTGACCATCTCTACTATATATCAGGATGTCGTCTATGAAGACCACTACAAACTAATCAAGGAATGGATGGAAGATTCTATTCATCAGCTCCATGAATGCAGCTGGTGCATTAGTGAGTCCAAATGAAATAACTACAAACTCATAATGGACATACCTTGCCATGAAGGCTGAATTAGGTATGTCACTCTCCTTGATACGTACCTAATGATATCCTGATCTTAGATCTATCTTAGAGAACACGGTTGCACCACGCAACTGGTCAAATAGATCAGCTATCCTTGGCAGAGGATATCTATTCTTAATAGTCACCTTGTTAAGCTGTCTATAGTCTATGCATAATCTCATAGACCCATCCTACTTTTTAACAAAAAGAACTGGAGTACCCCATGGGGAAGAACTTGGTCGAATCAAACCTTTCTCAAGCAACTCATGTAACTATTTCTTAAGTTCTCCATCTCAGTTGGCGACATCCTATAAGGTGTTTGAGCTATAGGTTGCGTACCCAGAATTAGATTAATCTCAAAATCAATCTCTTGAGGTGGAGGAATGTCTGGAAGTTCTTCAGGAAACATATCCTCGAATTCCCTGACAACAGGAACTTCAAAATGACTAGGATCTCTACTCTGGTATCTATCACATGTGACAAGAATGTGAAGCATCCTTGTCTCATCAACTTTTCTGCAACCATAGCTGACACTAGACAAGTTGTAAGAATCTTTCTATCCCCATGAAAGACCCATGTCTCACCATTGTCTGTGAACATAGCTTGCTTGGAATCACAATCCAAGACAACCTTATACTTTTCTAGGGTGTCCATCCTAATAATTATGTCAAACCCGTGCATCTCAAGTGGTATAAGATCCACTTGAATGTTGTGTTCTAAAAAGGAAAGAACACATGGAGAACATACCTCCCGCAACACCATAGATATGACTAATGGAGTTTATAATAATAGATTATCTGCTCTATGACTGACACTCATCTTATAATCATGAATCACTTCTTGAGTGATAAAGGAATGTGTAGCACCCGAATCAATCAAAACAGATACGAAGTAGGAGGAAGACATATTAGAATGAAATCATTCCATCTGACCTGTCACGACTCGTGGGTTGACCACTGTCTCCGACTGATTCATAGCATAGAATCTTACCATTGTTGGTTGTCGGTCACGCGTCCTGTTGTTGGGTCCAGATGAACCAAATTGGGATGTTTGTCCACATCCTCGTGTGCCACTGCTAAACTATTTCCTCTGAGAGATTTGTTGACTCTGCCTCAGTGGTTGGGTTACATTCCCGCCTCTATTAGGACAATCCCTCATCATATGTCATATCTTCCCACACTTATAATAGCCTCTGTTCCCCCACTGTCGCCTGGATGGTCCTGTTACTGACATTGATGATGAACTTTGGGCTCTACTTGGTGGTAGACTATGGCCTCTACCTTTTCTATATGTCGACTATGTCTGAGTACTGAACCTCAGTGGTGCTATTGGTGCAGAAAACCTCAATTTCTTAAAACTTTTGAACCTCTGTCATTGGGACTGTGCATGCACTTTCCTACTATTCGCTTCATGTTTCTCAGTCATAGACCTTTCTATCTGCCTAACGGACTCCACAAAGGTGGCAAACGTCTCTCTATTCTCTAGAGCAGATGCAGGTGTGGCTAAATCAACATTCAAACCCTTCTTAAAATGTTGAATTCTCTCCTCACCTGTAGTAGCCATGTGTGGATGAAACCATAGAAGATCCATAAACTTAGCTTCATGCTCTCTAATGTTCATTGGGCCTTGCTTAATCTGCTCAAACTGTGAGATTTTCTCATCCAGATAAGTCTTAGGAAAGTATCTACTGACAAACTCACGTCACAACTCTCTCCATTTGATCTCAACATGTGGTCGTTTCTCCTCCTCAATGGCTCACCAGTGGCCAAAACTTCCTTTTAATAGGTACACGACATACTTAACTTTCTTAGTTTCGGGAATTCTGAGGATTCTAAAGGCTTTCTCCAACTCAGTGAGCCATGAATCTACGTCTACTGAGTCAGCTATACTGGCATATTCAGTGGCTCTTACCCGGCATAACCGCTCAAAGGTCTTACTAGATTCGTGCCCCTCATTGGGAATTGGTGCCCTAGGTGCAGGTGCTGGCATTTGATCTGCCATATGCATCATTGTATTCATGAACTATCCAAACAAAGCATGAAAAGCTGGGTTTTCTATCAAATCTTGGTCAAGCTGGTGATTCTCAGGTACTAGTTCCTCTCTAGCCTGATCCCTTGCACCTCCTCCTAGTGAAGCAACACTACTTTCAGTGGCATGTTCTTCATGTGATCCAGCCATCTTTAGCTTTAATTCTTCTCCTATATGAGCAGAAGTCACTATCAGATAAACTGGATAACACTTAGAACAGTCTCAACAACATTAATCATATGTCTCTGTAGACTCAGTGAACCTTAGGCTCTGATACCAAAACTTTGTGACAATCTGACAACAAATCAAACCATCACCAGTAAATAATTGTGGAATAACCATAAGCAGCGGAATAACAAAAATCACTAAAAATTAAAACCATTTGTAAAGAGATCCACTTTCAGGAAACTCTTAAGAAAAGAACCAAAGTAATACATACATCATGGTTCATATTGTACATACCATGTACCATCTCATCTCGAGGATAACATATAATAGTTTCTTTGTCAAAACTATACATAAGCAACATAAAACCTCGAAGCATACAAGCCAAAATCTTTGATCGATCATAAAACCACTAAGTACTGACTCCAAGGACCTGAGAGTATAGAGATGACACATATGACTTATATCTACAAGACACGACAGACAACACACTCAACCTGAGATGCTACTACTACCCCTGATGTTGTTGTCCTCCCTCTGCTGTATGGTCCCTACCTCCTCATCCGTGTCCACCTAAAAATGTTGGTGACCAATGGAGTGAGACCCATGTCCCAGCGAGAGATATAACTCTCCGCCAACAATATTATTATTGTAGATAAATAGTAGTAAAACTGAGCAGAGGATTCTTTTATATTAATAAGCAGGACTTAATCATTGTTTAAGCAGAATAGAGCAATATCATCTTCTAAAATATTGCATCTATATATATGATAAAGCAGTAAGTCATCTATTCATTTTATATGGAATATGAAGAACATGTATAACATCTATCCATTTAAGATGCAATAAGAAATGTAACATCAACCAATAATTTCCATATTCCATCCTTACGAAAATACGCTACATGGCTGATTACATTTTACAATCACGCTTATGCCCTGAGAAGATGAAGTATACCTCTCATACTCCAACCGACCACTGTGAAGTCGAAATCGGTACCATACAAGGTCAATGGAAGAGCCGGCTACCATGACCTCTATTGTCTCGGTCAGTGCGAGACCACAAGTAGGACTACGTCAACTGCTTAAATAGCTTTCTAGGGTATATTGGAAACTTCACTATAGAGATACAACGGTGGTTGCACTCTCTTCAAAATCGAGAGATTTCATGTTTATCTCCACAGTGATCCTGACATTCATCATCATCGAGAGATACGTGATACATCCATCCTGGCACATATAATGAGGGATTGAGAGATCTCATGTTTATCTCACATCAATCCCACATTAGGGTGTAAGGATATTCATGTCTATCACCCCCACATATTCAAGAATATGCACCTCCAGGAGATCCCGTGGGAAAACCTATTTCACCATCACCAGCTGCTGACGATGATGGATCTATGGCCATGGCACAACATGATAAGATTCCACTTGATTAATTAAGTACATTACCGTATTCTTTTAGCAACAGTCAAGTTTTCAAACATGAATTATAATGACAAATGCTACAAAGAAAGGTTTAATACATGTATCAAGTACTTTTCAAATCTTTTTAACACATATAACATTTAGGAGCTCAATCCCTTATCTCATTACTGGGAATTCTCATCCCTCAACATTATTATCATCATGATTACTAGATCTGGGTATTCAACCCTTAGTTCATCACTAAATGTTGTTACCACTTTTTCGGTAACTATTACCACTAGGTCCTTAGACCAAGGTATACATGATACTTGTTACACAAGCATCTCACACGGCTCACAAGGCCCATTTAAAAATCTTTATCATATAAAACATCATAGATCATACTTGGCTATGCTCATCGTCTCATGGTACCTGCATGGTTAGTATACAATGATGGCATCCATATCAAATACATATCAATACCATGCAATATAAGGGTAATACCACTATTCCATCGTTAGGGTTAGGGTTTCCCTTTCTTATCGATTAGGATTTCACATACCATTACCATTACCCTTTATTAGGGTTAGGGTTTTCCTTCCTTATCAATTAGGGTTTCAAGATCATACCATCACCCTACATTAGGGTTAGGGTTTCCCTTATTAACCATTTAGGGTTTCAAGATCACATTATCAAGAATCAAACCATAATTCATACCCTACACATATTAGGAGTATTAATGTATGCCCATTGCATGTTTATCACAAAAGTAGGAGTTTCTCTATCATCCTTACTAGGATGTTGATTACTCCATACTTTGTTAAGTTGGTTCAACCTTTACTTCAAGGTACATTAGCCTACTTAATCATTATTCATTAAACTCCATAAATCTTAATGTATGACTTGATATAAAATACTTCATGTGTTACTCCATCAAGTACATTACATTTAAGGTGCTTTCACCATATCGGGTATGAGGTGTGTGTGTGCTTCCCACACCATATCAGTTTTAAGGTGTATGTATGCTTGCCACACCATATCAGTTTTAATGTGTGTGTTCTTGCCACACCATATCAGTTTTAAGGTGTACTTACCGCACCATATCGGTTTTAAGGTGTATGTGTGCTTACCACACCATATCGGTTTTAAGGTGTATGTGTGCTTACCATACCATATCAGTTTTAAGGTGTGTGTGTGCTTACCACACCATATCGGTTTTAAGGTGTATGTGTGATTGCCACACCATATCAATTATAAGGTGTATGTGTGCTTTCCACACCATAACGATTTTAAGGTGTATGTATGCTTACCACACCATATCAGTTTTAAGGTGTATGTGTGATTACCATACCATATCGGTTTTAAGGTGTGTGTGTGCTTACCACACCATATCGGTTTTAAGGTGTATGTGTGCTTTCCACACCATATCGGTTTTAAGGTGTGTGTGTGCTTACCACACCATATCGGGCAGACCCTTATGCTCATGCCTCTTCAACCCTTCATGGCTTCGACCTACCCTTCACCATGGGCTAAGTGACAGGCTAGACAACTGGTTGAACCTTTGTCAACCCATTATAAAAATCAATAAGGGTGTGGGGTTACAAGGTATATCGGTTTTCCAATCATATAGGGTTACATCACCATATCGAGTTTGAGGTGTGTGCTTAACCCAATATCATTTTTGAGGCATATGCTTGACCTCCTATCATGAAAGAAGTGTATACTACACCACCATATCATGCAATAAGGTATAAAATCAGATCCATGTCGTTTTAGTGGAATAGGTGCATCACCATATCGGGTTGGAGGTGCTTGCTTGTGTGCTTGAACTTGATATCACTTTACCTTTGATGATGTCATCACCATCATCCTCTAGGCCTTTGTTCTTACTGTTCTAAGTCATGTAAAATAGTCCCATGAAGCTTTTATAACTCAAAGGATCATCAATTATTTAAGAGAAATCGAAATTGCAAGTAGATCAACAAGTATGACAAAATTGAAGGTGCATAATAATATAATTGGGTTCAAGTTATATAACCCGCCTCAAGAACAACTTCAAAGATCCAAGATCCAAAGCTTCACATTCCCAAGGTTGAAGATGAACTTCACAACTCCTTTATATGCAAAGAATCACCATGCATAAGTAATTGGTGAAGAAGAAAAGAAAGGAAGATCATAACCCTAAAATCATGCTTCAATCCAAGGTTGAAGATGATCATTGCCTCACCTTAGGGTTAAGTATGAGCTACTTCCTGATCCTTAGCACCTTTGCATGATAACCTACTACTCGTGCACGATATACCTCCACCCATGCATGATATGCCACCACCCTTGGCCGATATCCCCCTCACTTGTGATCAAAACACTTCACTATGGGTGATATCACCCTACTTGGCCGATACCACCTTACTTGGCCGATATGAACTTGCTATGGATGATACCCAAGGCCCTATGCATGATACCACTTCACTCCTGTACGATACAAGGACCCTATGCACGATACCTTAGGGAAGGAGGGTGGTAAGATTTGAAAATTTTCACTAAGGGGTGAAAGAAAGGGTATATATACTTGTTGTTCATGAAGAAGTGTAAAAATCAGGTGTCACCAATTTGAGATACTAGGTGTCACGTGTCCATGCATAGTTGAAACGTGTAAATGCATGCATTAAAATTTATCTTGACATGCAAAATAGTTGAGAATAACCTAGGGATGAATTTTCTTCCATTACTTATCCCTTTGAATAAAATATATCAACTAAATCATCACTTTATCCACAACCCGATACAACTTTTCTAAGGAAGTTGTAACCTGATACACCACACCTCCTTGAGGTTATTTGCACGTCATGGGATTTTCTAAGAGTCCAAAAAAATGATATGAGACTCCACCTATGTCTCATTTGCCAATATGCACTTATATATAAGCTTTTCAACTTGATACAACTCAAGTTAGGGTTTCATATTCAACCCCTTTCTTGGTCATTTCATCACCAAGAATGCCATCACTCATAAATGATTCAACCATGGTGTCTCCTCCTTTCTCTCTGCTCTATATGGTACTATGGGGGAGTAGGGACACTCTAGAGGTGGTAATTTACATATCAACCCTACATTTTGGGTAAATTACAATTTGTACCAAAATTGGTGCACAATGCACTAACATTATTCAAACATGTTGCAACTTGTACTTTAGGCATTCCAGAAGCCATCCCTTAACATCATTCTTTCTCTTATGATGCTAAAAAATATAAGGTACATTCAACATGTGACATTTTGCAATATATCCCCTCATCTTGGGTAAATTGCACTTTATGCTCAAACTATCATATAATGTACAAACAGTTTGCAAATAAGCTCAAACTTGAAAAGTAAACTCTACAAGAACCTTAATTAGTTTTCAAAAGATTAAAACAAGTTTATGAACAACTTACTTTAGAAAACCTTCTAGGGTTAAGCCATAACCCAGGTCAGGGATGTTACATTTATAGTCAAGACTTAGCTACAAGAGTTGAGGAAAAGAGCCATATACAATTTGCAACAATATAATTATTATTGTCTTATGATAACTTATTGAGTTCCATTTTGTGAAAAGTTATAGTTCTTCCCTTTAGTTTTTAGGTTAGGTAAATATATGAATCGATGATATTGATTTGTGTCATCTTAATTTATTATATTAATGGAAATATTATATGTGATGCACTATAGGGTCTTATTACAATAATATGTGTCATAATATAGTATGATATACAGTCATTTTCAAATAAATGTCCTTCATATATATGCTACTATTATTTGAAATCTTCTAAAGCTATAAGTTTATGTAAATTAACAAGGTCCAACCCATGTCAAAATATTACTTGTATCTTAATATAACTAGTTCAAACTCAATACACTATTCGAATTTGTATGTTTGCAATAAAAAATGCACATATATAGGGTATAAATAGATAAAAGAATTACTTGTATGATTTAATTATTGAGATGTAAACTGGTGCTGATACACACACTCCAGTTACTTCAAATGTAAAAAACCCTAAAATGGGCTCACTCAGATACATAAAAAACACTAACCCCGCAAGTGCACATGATTGTGTCACATTACATGAGTAAGAAAGTGAGGGGTTGAGAGCAAGGAAGAGAGGGGCAACTAGAGCTTAGTTGTTTAGGACGGGTTCCTAATGAGGAGTCTAGGGAAAAAGTGTATGGCTTTGATTTTTTTTATTACACTAATGGTGAACAAGCAATTAAATTAGCAACAAAAAAATCTAAGTTAATCCTAGACAATTTAACTCTAGTTAGCAAGAAAGGAAGCTAAGCAAGTAAAGGGGCAAATTACACTAACACAAACAATGCAGGATACTAACACTACTCTAAGATAGCAATTAGGACTAAGTGGAAATCAAAGACCTAAACTAGAAAGAACAAAGAAAAAGTAAGAACAACTAGCTAGGGAGGTAAAAAGATTATTAAGAAATAATTAACTAAGAAATAAGGAAAATTACGGTTGTAATACTCTAATGGGAAATGTGGGATGTGTGGGGGAATGCACTTGTCAAATGAGTTGGGGTGATAACATGTAAAAATTACTCTTTCATTTATATTATCAAACCAAACAACAATATAGATGCTAATGAATTTCCCTAGACTACTAATTGGCCATGGGTGAAGTGGGATGTGTATAGGGGAAGTAACCTCTAGCATTGTCTATCCAACCTTACTAGTCTCACTATGATTAGGGTTTAGATGAAATTATATTAGGATTTAATTAAGTCTAGGTTTCTAGGAAAGAACCTCTAGGGAATTCGGAGACCAAATGTAGTAATGGATGGTAGATGTGAGGGTTTTACACCTCAAATCAACTAACATCTAGCCTTTAGATAGCTCCAAGACAATAACACTAATGCTTCTAAACTAATTACATAGATCTCTCACCTAGGTGTAGGAGAATTGATTGACATCTATGAAGATGGGTAGCTATCTAGGGACCCACTAGTTGAACCTAGAAGCAATTCCAAAAATAGATTCATGTAAACAATTTCCCTAGAGTCCTAGGTGATTTCAAACACAAACCAACAAGAAATTTATGGGAAATGAAATAAAAGTAGAACATAATCATTAGCAAATGAAACTACAATATTTTACATATCAGTTTCGCCCAACATTGTCTTAAAGTAACATTATTGACCCCAAATAACCCACCTAGGGGACTAGTTATTTGTGACAAAGAAAAACACAAAAATGGATAAAGGAGTAGAGTGGAAAGCCATAGTAGTTCGGAGGAGACTCCTCCTTCTCCATATCCTAGAAGCAATAGCTCGAGCACCTTTCTCCACCAAGGCATGATGACATGGAAATGGGGTGGAAAATGGCCAAAACCCTAAAAAGAAGGGTTTTGGTGCAGAAGGTGATGGAATTGAAGTGGAATGGAGTGATGGGTGGAATGAATGGATTAGAGGGTGATAATAGGGTTTGAGAGGTAGCTAACGTCATGCTCTAACCACCACCCAAGTATATATAGGTTGTGGGGAAGCATTAGATCAAGTGGGGGTATAATGGGAAATGTAACGTGAGACTGTGCTAGGGTTGTTGGCCACCATGGCCATTCTAGACACCATAATCAAGCTAGATATGGTGCAGGTCGTGCTAGGGTAGACCATGGGTGGTGTGAAGTGGGTGAAATGTTAGTTAAAATTCAGGATTTAGGCTCTTGGTGGCACGACCATGGTGAGAAGGTGCAAGAACATGCATGTGGAGTGCCACAACCATTTTGGAGGAAAATGTATTGGTCATTCTGTGGAGCATAGGAATGTTGGGATCTTAGCACCATGGATGTGTTAGGCCACACAACCATGCTAAGTCCTCCTTTGCCACAGTCATGGCATCTTGCACGTGGCATCATGCACGACCGTGCTGCTAAGATTTTATACAATGGTTGATCTCTATTTGACTCTATGATAACTAACTTTGATAACATATCCATTCCCTGCACCACATTTGTGCTAGAGTCTTCTAAGACACTTTTCCCTTCAACTTTGTATTTCTATGGACTTCCTTGCTTGACTTGACCCTTGTTTACTAATGGTTGGTTGGGGAAGCTTTTGAGCCATTTTTAAACCTCTCCAAGGGTAGTAACCCTATGTTAATCCCCTCTTTCTCGTCCATCCCAAGTGAAGTCCAAGTACTTGAAAAAGATGTAAAGAACGTCCATAGGTGCATTTGATAGTAATATTCATATTAAAGAAAACAAAAACATGCATTCTAATAAGTTTAAATGTGATTGAAGTGCAAAAAAACACAAGATGAAGCCCTAAAATAGGATTGCATCATAAACTTATATCCATAATGCTATGTATATATCATATTTTCTATGTATTATGTTCACTATATTATAAACATTCTATTTGATACCTTAAGTTGTCATATTAGGATATCATAATTATGAAATGGCATCCACGCACGGAGGCTCTGGCGATCCTGATGGCGGCGCTCCTGGCAACCATCGTGATGCTGGTGATCCCTCCCGACCTTCATTTGCCTCAGCTTCGACTGGAGTTGTCATCCACTCGACTGCCTCAAGCTTCTGGAGTAAACTTATAAAGAAACCTGATAGTGAAATCACGGCACTGGAGAAAGTTCTTATTGAGGTGAGGGATGACGCTCTTGTATATCCGCAAGAAGAAGCGGATTTGAATGCGAAGAAGTGGAACAATTGTCTTACAGGCTATGTGATTGGCTTCAAAGTTCATCTTCCGACTCTGCAAAGATATCTATCTTAGATATGGAAACTTAATGGTACTATTGAAGTGATGAGTCACGGGAGAGGCTTCTTCTTAATTAGGTTTTCTAATGAGGAAGATCTTGTAACTATTGATGTAGGAGGACAATGGTTTGTAAGGGGTAAACCACTGATTCTTCTTAGATGGAAACCTGGAGCAGTGTTGTCGAGATTCAGATTAGAGGACATTCCAGTCTGGATCAGAGTTCACGATCTTCCATTGGAGCTTTGGGATTCAAAAATGTTCTCCAGAATTGGTTCCTTCTTGGGCATTCCGCTGCGGACAGATAGATTTACTTATGATCATCACAGGCTGGAATATGCTCGAATGCAGGTCCTTCTTCCTTCTTCTTCCACTTTTCCGGAGTCGATGGATGTTGTTAGTAATAATGGGGTGAAACATACTATCCAGCTGGAGTATGAATGGGCTCCTAGAAGATGTCCGAATTGCAACTTATTTGGTCATAACGATTGCCCTGGTTTGGCAAAGGAGAAAATGGTGTGGGTCCCCAAGAAATCTACTATTGTTGCTACTGCTAACCTACAGGTATCTCCTTCCAATTCCCCCATCGCTTCTGAGGCTTCTGTGCAGATTGACTTAATCAATGAAGTTGGACTGGAACCTGCCGGCAAGGTTCTTGGTATTGTTCCATTGGTTGGTGAGATAAAGGATGGTCCAAGTCGATTGTCTGATGAATCTAATTCTGCTATGTTACTGAATGGTGAGCTAAATGAATCCCTGAAGCTTAATGATGAAATGTCTGAAACTGTCGAAACAGAGGAGGAGCCCTTAGAAGATGCTTCTATGCTTTTTCCTGACGCCACATCAATTGAAGGTGAAGTTATAAACTTAGATACTCCTCCTAACTCTGTTGAACTTAAAGATTCTGGACCTACTTTTGAACTTCCTACAGGTAATAAGAAGAGAAAGCCACGAGGAGGTAAAGGAAAGAAGATTGCTTCTGAAGAGGGTAACACTGCCTTAGCTAATAAATTTGACAAACTCTCTGATTTTCAGTCTGAGGATAGGTCTCAAACCAGTATAATACTGGTCTCAACTGGTTTCCATGGATGAACAACATCTTAGCATCATCTCTTGGAACGTCAGGGGGCTTAATAATAAAACCTTTAAAGTCCAAGAGGAAGTTTTAAGATTTAGACCTCATATTATTGTTCTTAATGAAACTAAGGTGCGTGCTGGGAAGATTCATAAGCTTTTAAATAAATTCTTTGTTGGTTTCAACTGGGTTTCAAATCATGATAGTCATGTTCTTGGCAGAGTTGTTATCCTTTGGGATAGTAATTATTGCTCTTTAACTAAAATTTTTGAGTCGGATCAGCTTATTCATACTAAAATTGTTATGGATGATAAATCTTTCTATCTTACTGTTGTCTATGAGCATAACCCTGATCTTGATCGGGAGGCTCTCTGGAAGGATATTGAGATCATTCATAATACTGTTTATGATCCCTGGACCATCCTTGGAGACTTTAATGCTGTGAGGAACTTCAATGAAAAAATTGGAAGGGAGCCACCTACAAAGAAATCTATGGATGACTTTAATGAGTGTGTTGCTAATTGTGGCCTCTTTGAACTTGCTATGAATGGTCCTTTCTTCTCTTAGGATAATCATCAGAGTGGTTTGAACTTTGCTACTTCCAAGATTGACAAAGTGCTTTATAATAATAAGTTTATGCATTTTTTTCCCCTGATTTTCATGGTGTTCTTATTCCTAATATCACCAGTGATCACAAGATTATGAATCTTATTATTGGAAATAAAAGGAGAGTTCTTTCTCCTTTTAGATTTATCAATGCGTGGGCAGATAGAAATGATTTTTTGGACTTGGTGTCTTCTTCTTGGGATATTGATGTTGCTGGTTATCCTATGTTTGTTCTTTATTCTAAGTTTAGAAGGATGAGGAATCGACTGTCTGAGTGGAATAAGAATGTGGTTGGTAATTTTTCTGATAGGGCTATTAGTCTTGAGAAGCAGGCTATTGACTTGCTGGTTCTTCTTGATAACGACCCTACTAATGAAGATTTGTGTAATTCCGCTCTTATTAGTAGGAAAGTTGTTATTGAAGCCCAGATTACTGAAGAATCCTTCTTTAGGCAAAAATCTCGTATTTAATGGCTCCGTGAAGGGGATTCTAATACTCGTTTTTTCTATTCTACTATGAAGACTCGAAGACAGAGAAATTACATTAAATCTATGGATATTGATGGTGTTCTTGTTCATAATCTTGTGGACATCAAAGCTTATATCTATGATTTTTACAACAATCTCTTCAACAACGGGTTTAAGGCTTGCTCTGAAGAGTTTGCTGATTTGAATTTTTCTGCTATCTCTGATGTTCAAAAGCTTCAGCTGGGAAGATATGTTAGTAGAGAGGAAGTTATGTCTGTTATTGATGAGCTTAATGTGGATAAATGCATGGGTCCTTATGGTATGAATGGAAAGTTTCTTAAAACTAGTTGGCCTATTATTGGCAATGATGTTATCTTTGCTATCCTGGACTTTTTCTCTTCTGGTAGACTTTTGAAAGAGGCCAATCATACTTTTCTTACCCTTATTCCTAAAAATGATGATTGTCATCTTATTAAGAATTGGAGACCCATTGCTTTGTGTAATGTGGTTTACAAGGTGATTTCCAAAGTCCTCACGAATAGGCTTCAGGTTGTTCTTCCCTCTCTTATTAGCATTAATCAATGTGCTTTTGTGAAGGAAAGAAGTATTAAATATGATATTCTTCTATCTAATGAGCTCATCCATGATTTTAATAAACTTAAAGGGAAAGGAAGGATGTGTGTCAAAGTGGACCTTGTTAAAGCTTATGATACTGTCTCTTGGCATGCTCTTTTCAAGATCTTAGAGCTTATGAATTTCCCTATGAAGTGGATTGTTTGGATTAGAGAGATTTTTGATACTTGTTCTTATGAGATTTTGTTTAATGGTGAGCCTACTACCCCGTTTAAGCCTACTAATGGTATTAGGCAGGGCGATCCTCTTGCCCCCTACCTTTTCACCATTGTTATGGAAACTTTCACTCAATTGGTTAACAAGGAGGTCAAGTTGGGGAATATTAAACCTTTGTGTGCTTCTAATGATTTGAGTATCTCTCATATTGCTTTTGCTGATGATCTTATGATCTTTATGGAAGCTGATGCCCTTGGTGCTACTTCTTTGAAAAGTGTTCTCGATAAGCTTGGTAAAATTACTGGTTTGTGTATCGGCTATGAGAAGAGTTCCATTTTCTATAGTCTTGATGCTGATAAAGATCTTATCTCTGGTATCCTGGGCATTCAACCTGATATCTTGCCTCAAAGATACTTGGGTATCCCTCTCTTTACTGGTAAGTTGTCCAAGAAGTTCTGTTTCCCTCAGATTGATAGATTGAAGAAGAGGCTTGATGGTTGGAAAACCAAGCAGCTGTCCTTAGCTGGCAGGTTAGAGCTTTGTAATTCCACTTTGACCTCTATTCATCACTTCTGGTCTTCCTCTTTTCCTCTTCCTAGCTCGATTTGTGAGGAGATTGAAAGGACTATAAGGAACTTCCTTTGGGGTCAGTCTGAAGGAAAAAGTAATCTTCATTTGGTCAAATGGTCTGATATTACTAAACCCAAAGATGAGGGTGGTCTGGTTATTAAAACAGTCAAAGAGGTATGTAAAGCTTCTGTTGTGTTTAACATTTGGCGTATTGCTTCTAAGAAGGATAGTATCTGGATTAAATGGATTCATGAGAAGTATCTTTCAAAGAAATCTATTTGGAATCTTGAAATTTATGGTAATCTTTCTTGGTATGTTATTCAACTGATCAGGCATCTTGATGACTTTAAAAACTTGGTTAGTTACAATATTGGTGATGGGGCTAACACATGGCTGTGGCAAGACCTGTGGATTCCTCACAATCTTTTCCTATGTGATTGCATTGGGAGTAAGGAGATCATTAGATCGGGTCTTCCTTTTACTTGTAAAGTCAGTGCTGTTGTTGATAGTAACCAGTGGAGATTCTCTAATTCCATACTGCATGAGGTTCTGTACAAATTCCTTGCTAATATTCCTTCTCCCTCTGGTGGTATGGACAACATTTTTATTGATAAGGAGAGTAAAGTTACCCTGAAGAAAGTCTGGAATCTTATTAGAGTTTTTGGTTCAGCGGATCCTGTCTTCTCTTGGGTCTGGAGCTTCAGGTGTCCTAGAAGATTTCAGTTGACTTCCTGGAAAGCTGCTCATGGGAGATTCCTAACTACTGATTATGTGAGAAGAATGGGCATCTCTACCCCATCTATGTGTTTTGTTTGTAGACAGGAATGCGAGTTCACTCACCATATCCTGTTTGATTGTGCTTTCTCTATGTTCTTATGGAGTTCTACCTTCAATGAGAAGTTAATCAATTGCATTCCTGTTAGAAGAGAGGATCTTACTACTTTATCTAGCAGAGTTACCCATGGTATTGGCATTTCTATTATTCACTTGGTTTGTATGGAAAGGAATTCTAGAGTTCATGAGGACAAATCTATGAAGGCTTCTATTCTCTGGCGTTTAGTGAAGGACTATGCTAATCATTTTAGTGGTTGACTGTCTCCTCTCTTCTTTTTTGTTGCTTCCTTTTTCTCTTTGGATTTTAGCCTGTACAGTTAGCTTGGTGAGCTCTCTTGATCTCACAGGCCATTTTTCTCTTTCCTTGTACAAAATTTTACAAAAATAGCAATATAGGTCTTGGCTCACCAAAAAAAAACATTCTATTCGATCATGGATGTATTGCAAGGTTTATTACTAAAATTCCCATATTAATGACTTATTAGTTTACCATACACTAAGGTATACAATTATGTAACATGAATACATTCTAAAACTATCTAATGGAGGGTTATTATTAAAATTTTATCTATTTTACTTTTTTATATGTACTAGGTATAAGTATATACATGTATGTTAGAATTGTTTGTCAAATGATATGAATGATTATGATAACAAAGAGTTATGTTTTGAGGACCTTATTTCCCTTCTAGTCCATAGTTTAACATATGATTCTCATGAATTCTAACATCTGAATTGAAAATAGAGGGAAACGATAACGTATAGATTCCTAATGAATTAGATGATTATTGTAAAGTCAATACTTGAATTCCTTATTTCCTGAGGTCAATTGAGGATGTATAACTCCCTACGCTTCAGACATGAGGAGGTTGTAAGGATTGCTTTTTACTAGTTCTTCATAATATGATTGATTCCAGATCCACTTATTTGTCAGATTGAGTGTTGGATCAATGCAAGGTCAAATCAATATACTTAGGCACATAAAAAAGTTTAAATTATTTATTAGAGCCATTAAGTTAGCTAATTCATGTTCACAAATATGATTGATTCCAGATCAACATATTTCAGAGATTGAGTGTTGGATCAATACAAGGTCAAATCAATATACTTAGGCACAAATTTACACTAAATGGTACTCAAATGACTCACTATGTAAAATTACAGTCGATATTAGCAACTATTTCTCTAGAGAGGATATTTAACACTTAAAAAAAAGAGAAACATTCAAAGGCTAATTATATTAATGAATATGATGATAAATGAAAATTTCTAAAGGAGACTTTGAATTGAAAGACCAATTTGGGTTCAAGTTAAATAGAAAATTATGAACTAGAGCTCAATATGAAATTAGTACTCAAATTTTGACATGTTACAACACTTCACCCCTTAAAGATGATTACGTCTCCAAAATTTACACATTCATGATCAAGTCAGGTACTACTCTCCACCTCTAAAATAGATACAACTACAAGTTCAAATAGGCACATCAACAACCATGTAGTATCCTTCACTTTCTCTAAAAAATTACCTAATACCAAACTCTTAGTTTCTTTACTAGGGTTTTCTCGTACCTCTTTGATTATGACTTAGCTCAATACTTCTGGATAAAATTCCATAAAATCATTTTTTGTACATATTTTATTATAAACAAAGTAATTCCTCATTGGAAAAACTTTTTAATGCAAAATAAAAAATGGTCAAAATCAATGCAAGAACTAAGTCAGAATCACCTCTTAAATTTTTTTACCAAACTAATTATTTAACTCAATTATCAAGAAGATATATTCATGGAGCCTCAACTGTCACTAGGATATCTTTAATTATGGCACAAAATAAAAGGATATTACTACCTACTAAAGGGGAATTAGCAAATTCAAACATATAGCTTCTAGTCTTACTATTCACTCTTCAATTACAATCTTGTTCAATAATTGTAATCACATTTCCTAAAATTCCTTTTTAACATATTTTTTTTGATAGATGACTTTATTTAGAATTTTTGGTTTTCCCACAGAGTAGACATCACTTTGTCTAGGTTGGTATGTAAAGTCAAGTAAGCCCACCACCAGCTAAATGAACTGGGAGTAATTATGCCAAAAGCATCAATGAACAGCCTTCCTTATATACCTCATCTCTACTAACGTGGTGATGGTTCATCTTTACTAACTGATGTACTATACAAGTTCATATAATATTAATTCCATCTATCCTTCTATTTCTATTTAAGGTATATAAGGCTAGAAAAAACTGGTGTTGGTTGTAAATTATTTGTCTAAATTGTAGGTGTACTAGTTATTTGACCCTAACTTCCAGAAAACATGTATGAGTGCCTATTGTTATAGATCTTATTCCACTTGTAAAGAACAAATCTTTACGATAAAATTCTTACAAAATTTTATCTAAACAGATAAATAAATCTTCTACAATTATGCTTTAAATCAGAGTCGTTGTTATAACCCATGTTTCAATATATTTATTTGCAAACAATGTAATATAAATGACACATTAGAAAGATGTTTCTCTATCTATTTTGTTTGTAAATTTTGGTTTGGAAGTGTAATTACTCCATATGGGATGGATTTCATGTAGTTCACTATTTTCAATAAACCATTAATAGATTTTGGGAAAATAAAGAATGTAAAATCCAATAATAAAGGGATTTCTAAAGTCATAGACAACTGATATGGAATTGTGTGGAATTTTCTAAAAAATAGAGTTTTTTAGCATAAAAATAATTATGGATTTATAAAATATTGGTTAATGGAAATATAAAGATAATGGACAAGTTTCCAAAAGAAAGCTTTTTGTGAATGCTTGGTAAATGTTAAGGTGCCACATGGTTACTCATCCAACATCCGTAGATTGGTATCAATGAAAGATCTGAAGTTGATAGGTCTTAAATCTCATGATTGTCACACTCTACTGCAACAAATATTGCCCGTGGCAATTCGATCTATATTGCCGAAGCATGTAAGGTTTGCAATCACCAGACTTTGTTTCTTTTTCAACAGTCTCTGCAGCAAAGTTATTGACCCTGAGACTCTCGATAATTTGCAAAGAGAAGTGGTTGTTACCCTATGTCATCTTGAGATGTATTTCCCTCCTTCATTCTTTGCTATCATGGTACATCTTGTTGTCCACTTGACTAGGGAAGTGAAAATCTTGGGATCGGTTTACTTGCATTGGATGTATCCCTTTGAACGATACATGAGCATTTTTAAAGGTGATGTTTGAAATCGTTATCGGCCTGAAGGGAGTATTATTGAAGGTTATGTGGCGAGAGAGGTTATGGATTTTTGCAATGACTTTCTCAGTGGTAATGACACTCCTGATAATGACAAAAATATTGACGAGCTATTTGGCAAAGGAATTTTGGGATCACGTGTGAAAGTAATCAGTCGTGAGTAGTTGGAACAAGGTCATTTGTATATTTTACACAACATGGACGAAGTGAACATTTATATCGAGGAACATACCAATTTCATCAAAAGACAATATCCTCGAGCCAATACAATGTGGCTTGCTAGAGAGCATAACAAGACTTTTATTAAGTGGTTTGAAGATAAAGTCTTACATCAACTATCTCAAACACCAGATGATATTACTGAAACTATCAAATGCCTCGCCTTTAAACCAAAGTTGACTGTTATGTCTTATGAAGGGTATGACATTAATGGATTCACATATTACACAAAGCACCAAGATGATAAGAGTGTCATCCAAAATAGTGGGGTCACCCTTCAAGCATCGACTATGTTTTTTGCAAGTGCAAAGGATAAGAGTCCACGTGAAGCTAAAATGTCATATTACGGTGTCATTGAAGAGATATGGGAATTTGACTGCATAGATTTCAAAATTCTGCTCTTCAAATGTAATTGGGTTGATAACACCAAATGAGTTATAGTGGATGAATTGGGTTTCACTTTAGTGAACTTTGAAAAGATTGGCGAGAAGGCTGAACCATTCATATTGGCATCACAGGCGAAACAAGTATTTTATATCGATGATCCTGCAAATGATAAATGGTCGGTTGTTCTTCATGGTAAAAGACAGTTCATTGAAGATCCTATAGATGAAGAAGAGTACTATGATAAATATGATGTCTCCAGTCCATTCTCAGTTGGGTTGCCAACTCCACAAAATATTGAAGCTAATGATGACTTATATGTGCGCGAAGATCACAATGAAGGATTGTTAATTGATATAAGATCACAATTTTAGAGGCATGCATGTTTATATTTTTTTATTGAAGCTAAATCCTTACTTTTTTAATATCAATATCATTTTATGATTTGATGCTTCATTATCTTCTAGTTAATACAAATTCTAAACATTGTGGGAGGGTGATAAAGAACTATAGGGCCAATCTCACCCTAGATTACATACGCGATGCTGAGAATAGGTTCTTGATTGATTCCAATTCTAGACATTGATCAGTATTTCACTAACTCTACACTAATAATTTTTGTTTGTATTCTCTTTGAAAAATAAATATAGGAAGAAGGAATCCACACAACAATGGAACTACTTGGACCCCAAAGATTGGGAGGAGTTTGTTACCCAAAGAAAAACAGATAAATTCAAGGTATTAAGCGCCACTCCCAATTTAATTAATATACGTGTTTATGTATTCACCTATTCAAGATTAACCTTTATTGTTACTAACCAAATCAATGCGCTAACTAACTAGGCTATCAGCGATGCTCAACGACAACTACATGTTACGACCACACAATGGGTCCAAGAGGATATGCAGGCGTTCGCCAAAAGTTATATAGATATATAGGCAGCAAGCCATGAAACAGCAAAAGAAGCCCCAATGAAGATAAGCAGGATATGGATACAATACATAAAGTGCAGCACACACAAGTGCTTCGGATTCATATAACAACATGACAGAATAACACATATATAGTGCATAACAACAGCAGCTCAGAATTTACATACAACACTAGCTTAGTACATATATAGTGGGACAAAGGTGACGATCCCACCTACTAAAACAGGTTACCGACAACTACATGTTACGACTGGGAGGTCGTGATTCAGCAACTGTATGCATTAGCAGGTGGATCTGTTTGTCCTCCTGCTAATGAATAAAGTTGCTGAATCACGACCTCCCAGTCGTAACATGTAGTTGTCGGTAACCTGTTTTAGCAGGTGGGATCGTCACCTTAGTCCCACTATATATGTACTAAGCTAGTGTTGTATGTAAATTCGACGCTGTTGTTGTTATGTACTATATATGTGTTAGTCTGTCATGTTGTATGGACATCGATTGTATTGCTCAGGTATTATATAGTCTCATTAGATAATATGAAATATATCAATCTTATTTATAGCTCATTAATTATATATATACATCATTCTCTTTACAGGTGTTTAAAGCTGACCCCACTACAGGAACAGACTTACCAGATGTACATGCTCCCTATACGATGGGAGAATTAAATGAAGTAAGAGAAGAATGGGCAACAACCATACAAATAGTGGGGGTTTTAAAATATAATTGGGATGTTGATAGCGAATAATGACTAAAGAATGATATTTTGTAAATGAATTTTTGAATTATAATATATGTGTGAATGTTTCTACATGTCTAGATGTTTCTACATGTGTCTGAGTGAAAATGAATGAAAGTGTTGGTTGCTATATGAATGTTTCTACATGTGTGAATGTGAATGAATGGAACTACATATTGCTAGCTACATGAATGTTTCTAAATGTGTGAAAATAAAATGGCACTGCAGGTTGTATTGCTAAATGCATGTGTGAATATTTTTGTTGTTCAATTTGTAGGTTTGTGGCCTGTTGTTGGCTGATATCAATGGATGTCGTAAAACCTGCAGTTAACTGCAGGTTTCTCATCCTGCGACCAGCCACAGTAGGTCTGCAGACTGACAGAAAAAAAAACAATAGGTGTCGGTTATTTGTATAACACCGACACACAAAGTTATAGTGTCGGTTTTATATAAATAACCGACGCCTGTTCCCTGTGGCGTGAAGGTATATGGCATCGGTTTATTATCTAATAACCGACGCTGATAGTGGCCAAGATGGCGCCCTTTCTGTGGCGTGAAGGTATATGGTGTCGGTTTCTTATCTAATAACCGACGCCTATACCTTCGCACCACAGCGAACATGCACGATTTCGGTGGCGCGGGAAGAGTTTGGGCGTCGGTTTTGGAACCGACGCGTAATGGGTGAGCTTTTAGTGTTGCCCACATAGGTGTCACTTAGAAACTGACACTAAAGGCCTTAAATAACCGACACTAAAGGTAGGTTCTGTAGTAGTGAGGTGCATCACCATATCGGGTTGGAGGTGCTTGCTTGTGTGCTTGAACTCGATATCACTTTACCTTTGATGATGTCATCACCATCATCCTCTAGGCCTTTGTTCTTACTGTTCTAAGTCATGTAAAATAGTCCCTTGAAGCTTTTATAACTCAAAGGATCATCAATTATTTAAGAGAAATCGAAATTGCAAGTAGATCAACAAGTATGACAAAATTGAAGGTGCATAATAATATAATTGGGTTCAAGTTATATAACCCGCCTCAAGAACAACTTCAAAGCTCCAAGCTCCAAAGCTTCACATTCCCAAGGTTGAAGATGAACTTCACAACTCCTTTATATGCAAATAATCACCATGAATAAGTAATTGGTGAAGAAGAAAAGAAAGGAAGATCATAACCCTAAAATCATGCTTCAATCCAAGGTTGAAGATGATCATTGCCTCACCTTAGGGTTAAGTATTAGCTCCTTCCTGGTCCTTAGCACCTTTGCATGATAACCTACTACTCGTGCATGATATACCTCCACCCATGCATGATATGCCACCACCCTTGGCCGATATCCCCCCACTTGTGATCAAAACACTTCACTATGGGTGATATCACCCTACTTGGCCGATACCACCTTACTTGGCCGATATGAACTTGCTATGGATGATACCCAAGGCCCTATGCATGATACCACTTCACTCCTGTACGATACAAGGACCCTATGCACGATACCTTAGGGAAAGTGGGTGGTAAGATTTGAAAATTTTCACTAAGGGGTGAAAGAAAGGGTATATATACTTGTTGTTCATGAAGAAGTGTAAAAATGAGGTGTCACCAATTTGAGCTACTAGGTGGTACGTGTCCATGCATAGTTGAAACGTGTAAATGCATGCATTAACATTTATCTTGACATGCAAAATAGTTGAGAATAACCTAGGGATGAATTTTCTTCCATTACTTATCCCTTTGAATAAAATATATGAACAAAATCATCACTTTATCCACAACCCGATACAACTTTTCTAAGGAAGTTGTAACCCAATACACCTCACCTCCTTGAGGTTCTTTGCACGTCATGGGCTTTTATAAGAGTCCAAAAAACGATATGAGACTCCTCCTATGTCTCATTGGCCAATAGGCACTTATATATAAGCTTTTCAACTTGATACAACTCAAGTTAGGGTTTCATATTCAACCCCTTTCTTGGTCATTTCATCACCAAGAGTGCCATCACTCATAAATGATTCAACCATGGTGTCTCCTCCTTTCTCTCTCCTCTATATGATACTATGTGGGAGTAGGGACACTCTAGAGGTGGTAATTTACATATCAACCCTACATTTTGGGTAAATTACAATTTGTACAAAAATTGGTGCACAATGCACTAACATTATTCAAACATGTTGCAACTTGTACTTTAGGCATTCCAAAAGCCATCCCTTAACATCATTCTCTCTCGTATGATGCTAAAACATATAAGGTACATTCAACATGTGACATTTTGCAATATAGCCCCTCATCTTGGGTAAATTGCACTTTATGCTCAAACTATCATATAATGTACAAACAGTTTGCAAATAATCTCAAACTTGAAAATTAAACTCTAAAAGAACCTTAATTACTTTTCAAAAGATTAAAACAAGTTTATGAACAACTTACTTTAGAAAAACTTCTAGGGTTAAGCCATAACCCAGGTCAGGGATGTTACATTTATAGTCAAGACATAGCTACAAGAGTTGAGGAAAAGAGCCATATACAATTTGCAACAATATAATTATTATTGTCTTATCATAACTTATTGAGTTCCATTTTGTGAAAAGTTATGGTTCTTCCCTTTAGTTTTTAGGTTAGGTAAATATATGAATCGATGATATTGATTTGTGTCAACTTAATTTATTATATTAATGGAAATATTATATGTGATGCACTATAGGGTCCTATTACAATAATATGTGTCATAATATAGTGTGATATAGAGTCATTTTCAAATAAATGTCCTTCATATATATGCTACTATTATTTGAAATCTTCTAAAGCTAGAAGTTTATGTAAATTAACAAGGTCCAACCTATGTCAAAATATTACTTGTATCTTAATATAACTAGTTCAAACTCAATACACTATTCTAATTTGTATGTTTGCAATAAAAAATGCACATATATAGGGTATAAATAGATAAAAGAATTACATGTATGATTTAATTATTGAGATGTAAACTGGTGCTGATACACACACTCCAGTTACTTCAAATGTAAAAGACCCTAAAATGGGCTTACTCAGATACATAAAAAACACTAACCCCGTAAGTGCACATGATTGTGTCACATTACATGAGTAAGAAAGTGAGGTGTTGAGAGCAAGGAAGAGAGGGGAAACTAGAGCTTAGTTGTTTAGGACGGGTTCCTAATGAGGAGTCTAGGGAAAAAGTGTATGGCTTTGATTTTTTTTATTACACTAATGGTGAACAAGCAATTAAATTAGCAACAAAAAAATCTAAGTTAATCCTAGACAATTTAACTCTAGTTAGCAAGAAAGGAAGCTAAGCAAGTAAAGGGGCAAATTACACTAACACAAACAATGCAGGATACTAACACTACTCTAAGATAGCAATTAGGACTAAGTGGAAATCAAAGACCTAAACTAGAAAGAACAAAGAAAAAGTAAGAACAACTAGCTAGGGAGGTAAAAAGATTACTAAGAAATAATTAACTAAGAAATAAAGAAAATTACGGTTGTAATACTCTAACGAGAAATGTGGGTTGTGTGGGGGAATGCACATGTCAAATGTGGTGGGGTGATAACATGTAAACATTACTCTTTCATTTATATTATCAAACCAAACAACAATATAGATGCTAATGAATTTCCCTAGACTACTAATTGGCCATGGGTGAAGTGGGATGTGTATAGGGGAAGTAACCTCTAGCATTGGCTATCCAACCTTACTAGTCTCACTATGATTAGGGTTTAGATGAAATTATATTAGGATTTAATTAAGTCTAGGTTTCTAGGAAAGAACCTCTAGGGAAATCGGAGACCAAATGTAATAATGGATGGTAGAAGTGAGGGTTTTACACCTCAAATCAACTAACATCTAGCCTTTAGATAGATCCAAGACAATAACACTAATGCTTCTAAACTAATTACATAGATTTCTCACCTAGGTGTAGGAGAATTGATTGACATCTAGGAAGATGGGTAGCTATCTAGGGACCCACGAGTTGAACCTAGAAGCAATTCCGAAAATAGATTCATGTAAACAATTTCCCCAGAGTCCTAGGTGATTTCAAACACAAATCAACAAGAAATTTATGGGAAATGAAATAAAAGTAGAACATAATCATTAGCAAATGAAACTATAATATTTTACATATCAGTTTCGCCCAACATTGTCTTAAAGTAACATTATTGACCCCAAATAACCCACCTAGGGGACTAGTTATTTGTGACAAAGAAAAACACAAAAATGGATAAAGGAGTAGAGTGGAAAGCCATAGTAGTTCGGAGGAGACTCCTCCTTCTCCATATCCTAGAAGCAATAGCTCGAGCACCTTTCTCCACCAAGGCATGATGACATGGAAATGGGGTGGAAAATGGCCAAAACCCTAAAAAGAAGGGTTTTGGTGCAGAAGGTGATGGAATTGAAGTGGAATGGAGTGATGGGTGGAATGAATGGATTAGAGGGTGATAATAGGGTTTGAGAGGTAGCTAATGTCATGCTCCAACCACACCCAAGTATATATAGGTGGTGGGGAAGCATTAGATCAAGTGGGGGTATAATGGGAAATGCAACGTGAGACTGTGCTAGGGTTGTTGGCCACCATGGCCATTCTAGACACCATAATCAAGCTAGATATGGTACAGGTCGTGCAAGGGTAGAACAGGGGTGGTGTGAAGTGGGTGAAATGTTAGTTAAAATTTAGGATTTAGGCTCTTGGTGGCACGACCATGGTGAGAAGGTGCAAGAACATGCATGTGGAGTTCCACAACCATTTTGGAGGAAAATGTATTGGTCATTCTGTGGAGCATAGGCATGTTGGGATCTTAGCACCATGGATGTGTTAGGCCACACAACCATGCTAAGTCCTCCTTTGCCACAGTCGTGGCATCTTGCACGTGGCATCATGCACGACCGTGCTGCTCAGATTTTATACAATGGTTGATCTCTATTTGACTCTATGATAACTAACTTTGATAACATATCCATTCCCTGTACCACATTTGTGCTAGAGTCTTCTAAGACACTTTTCCCTTCAACTTTGTATTTCTATGGACTTCCTTTCTTGACTTGACCCTTGTTTACTAATGGTTGGTTGGGGAAGCTTTTGAGCCATTTTTAAACTTCTCCAAGGGTAGTAACCCTATGCTAATCCCCACTTTCTCGTCCATCCCAAGTGAAGTCCAAGTACTTGAAAAAGATGTAAAGAACGTCCATAGGTGCATTTGATAGTAATATTCATATTAAAGAAAACAAAAACATGCATTCTAATAAGTTTAAATGTGATTGAAGTGCAAAAAAACACAAGATGAAGCCCTAAAATAGGATTGCATCATAAACTTATATCCATAATGCTATGTATATATCATATTTTCTATGTATTATGTTCACTATATTATAAACATTCTATTCGATCATGGATGTATTGCAAGGTTTATTACTAAAATTCCCATATTAATGACTTATTAGTTTACCATACACTAAGGTATACAATTATGTAACATGAATACATTCTAAAACTATCTAATGGAGGGTTATTATTAAAATCTTATCTATTTTACTTTTTTATATGTACTAGGTATAAGTATATACATGTATGTTAGAATTGTTTGTCAAATGATATGAATGATTATGATAACAAAGAGTTATGTTTTGAGGACCTTATTTCCCTTCTAGTCCATAGTTTAACATATGATTCTCATGAATTCTAACATCTGAATTGAAAATAGAGGGAAACGATAATGTATAGATTCCTAATGAATTAGATGATTATTGTAAAGTCAATACTTGAATTCCTTATTTCCTGAGGCCAATCGAGGATGTATAACTCCCTACGCTTCAGACATGAGGAGGTTGTAAGGATTGTTTTTTACTAGTTCTTCATAATATGATTGATTCTAGATCCACTTATTTGTCAGATTGAGTGTTGGATCAATGCAAGGTCAAATCAATATACTTAGGCACATAAAAAATTTTAAATTATTTATTAGAGCCATTAAGTTAGCTAATTCGTGTTCACAAATATGATTGATTCCAGATCAACATATTTCTGAGATTGAGTGTTGGATCAATACAAGGTCAAATCAATATACTTAGGCACAAATTTACACTAAATGGTACTCAAATGACTCACTATGTAAAATTACAGTCGATATTAGCAACTATTTCTCTAGAGAGGATATTTAACACTTAAAAAAAGAGAAACATTCAAAGGCTAATTATATTAATGTAAATCAAAATTTCTAAAGGAGACTTTGAATTGGAAGACCAATTTGGGTTCAAGTTAAACAGAAAATTATGAACTAGAGCTCAATATGAAATTAGTACTCAAATTTTGACATGTTACAACACTTCACCCCTTAAAGATGATTACGTCTCCAAAATTTACACATTCATGATCAAGTCAAGTACTACTCTCCACCTCTAAAATAGATACAACTACAAGTTCAAATAGGCACATCAACAACCATGTAGTATCCTTCACTTTCTCTAAAAAATTACCTAATACCAAACTCTTAGTTTCTTTACTAGGGTTTTCTCGTACCTCTTTGATTATGACTTAGCTCAATACATCATTGATAAAATTCCATAAAATAATTTTTTGTACATATTTTATTATAAACAAAGTAATTCCTCATTGGAAAAAAATTTTAATGCAAAATAAAAAATGGTCAAAATCAATGCAAGAACTAAGTCAGAATCACCTCTTAAATTTTTTTACCAAACTAACTATTTAACTCAATTATCAAGTAGATATATTCATGGAGCCTCAACTGTCACTAGGATATATTTAATTATGGCACAAAATAAAAGGATACCTCATATAGCAAATTCAAACATATAGCTTCCAGTCTTACTATTCACTCTTCAATTACAATCTTGTTCAATAATTGTAATCACATTTCCTAAAATTCCTTTTTAACATATTTTTTTGATAGATGACTTTATTTAGAATTGTTGGTTTTCCCACATAGTAGACATCACTTTGTCTAGGTTGGTATGTAAAGTCATGTAAGCCCACCACCAGCTAAATGAACTGGGAGTAATTATGCCAAAAGCATCAATGAACATCCTTCCTTATATACCTCATCTCTACTAACGTGGTGATGGTTCATCTTTACTAACTGATGTACTATACAAGTTCATATAATATTAATTACATCTATCCTTCTATTTCTATTTAAGGTATATAAGGCTAGAAAAAACTGGTGTTGGTTGTAAATTATTTGTCTAAATTGTAGGTGTACTAGTTATTTGACCCTAACTTCCAGAAAACATGTATGAGTGCCTATTGTTTATAGATCTTATTCCACTTGTAAAGAACCAATCTTTACGATAAAATTCTTACAAAATTTTATCTAAACATATAAATAAATCTTCTACAATTATGCTTTACATCAGAGTCGTTGTTATAACCCATGTTTCAATATATTTATTTGCAAACAATGTAATATAAATGACACATTAGAAAGATGTTTCTCTATGTGTTTTGTTTGTAAATTTTGGTTTGGAAGTGTAATTACTTCATATGGGATGGATTTCGTGTAGTTCACTATTTTCAATAAACCATTAATAGATTTTGGGAAAATAAAGAATGTAAAATCCAATAATAAAGGGATTTCTAAAGTCATAGACAATTGATATGGAATTGTGTGGAATTTTCTAAAAAATAGAGTTTTTTAGCATAAAAATAATTATGGATTTATAAAATATTGGTTAATGGAAATATAAAGATAATGGACAAGTTTCCAAAAGAAAGCTTTTTATGAATGCTTGGTAAATGTTAAGGTGCCACATGGTTACTCATCCAACATCCGTAGATTGGTATCAATGAAAGATCTGAAGTTGATAGGCCTTAAATCTCATGATTGTCACACTCTAATGCAACAAATATTTCCCGTGGCAATTCGATCTATATTGCCGAAGCATGTAAGGTTTGCAATCACCAGACTTTATTTCTTTTTCAACAGTCTCTGCAGCAAAGTTATTGACCCTGAGACTCTCGATAATTTGCAAAGAGAAGTGGTTGTTACCCTATGTCAGCTTGAGATGTATTTCCCTCCTTCGTTCTTTGATATCATGGTACATCTTGTTGTCCACTTGACTAGGGAAGTGAAAATCTTGGGACCGGTTTACTTGCATTGGATGTATCCCTTTGAACGATACATGAGCGTTTTTAAAGGTGATGTTCGATACCGTTATTGGCCTGAAGGGAGTATTTTTGAAGGTTATGTGGCGAGAGAGGTTATGGATTTCTGCAATGACTTTCTCAGTGGTAATGACACTCCTGATAATGACAAAAATATTGACGAGCTATTTGGAAAAGGAATTTTGGGATCACGTGTGAAAGTAATCAGTCGTGAGCAGTTGGAACAAGGTCATTTGTATATTTTACACAACATGGACGAAGTGAACGTTTATATCGAGGAACATACCAATTTCATCAAAAGACAATATCCTCGAGCCAATACAGTGTGGCTTGCTAGAGAGCATAACAAGACTTTTATTAAGTTGTTTGAAGATAAAGTCTTACATCAACTATCTCAAACACCAGATGATATTACTGAAACTATCAAATGCCTCACCTTTAAACCAAAGTTGACTGTTATGTCTTATGAAGGGTATGACATTAATGGATTCACATATTACACAAAGCGCCAAGATGATAAGAGTGTCGTCCAAAATAGTGGGGTCACCCTTCAAGCATCGACTATGTTTTTTGCAAGTGCAAAGGATAAGAGTCCACGTGAAGCTAAAATGTCATATTACGGTGTCATTGAAGAGATATGGGAATTTGACTACATAGATTTCAAAATTCCACTCTTCAAATGTAATTGGGTTGATAACACCAAAGGAGTTATAGTGGATGAATTGGGTTTCACTTTAGTGAACTTTGAAAAGATTGGCGAGAAGGCTGAACCATTCATATTGGCATCACAGGCGAAACAAGTATTTTATATCGATGATCCTGCAAATGATAAATGGTCGGTTGTTCTTCATGGTAAAAGACAGTTCATTGAAGATCCTATAGATGAAGAAGAGTACTATGATAAATATGATGACTCCAGTCCATTCTCAGTTGGGTTGCCAACTCCACAAAATATTGAAGCTAATGATTACTTATATGTGCGCGGAGATCACAATGAAGGATTGTTAATTGATAAAAGATCACAATTTTAGAGGCATGCATGTTTATATTTTTTTATTGAAGCTAAATGTTTACT